>CM077668.1:462006284-463206284 GCA_039707655.1 Elymus sibiricus
CAAAGGGCGATGGGCCCAAGACCCCTGAGCACTTAGGATGTAGACCGGCGGGGACCTCTCTGCTGAGCCTAGGTAGGACTACGTCGTGTCGATCAGCCGAGGCCAGGCATGACCGAGAAAAGTGTGTCCGGCCAGAGTTAATTGAGCGTGTTGGGTAACAGTAGTGCACCCCTGCAGGGAAGTTATCTATTCGAATAGTCGTGTCCATGATAATAGGACGCTCAGTGTTGTATCCCGATCTACTACAACTTGAACTGGATACATGTTATTTAATTGTAAGCTCCGGGATCGCTTTCTCGCAGGGAGTCGAGGAAGGATCCCTAGGCTTTGCAACTACATGCTTGTTACTTTATGTTATGATACTAATCTGCACTCTTCTAATGCTGCAAGACTCTGAAGATGCTAGTCTTCGATAGGCTAGGCTTTCCCTCTATTCTGGCATTTCTGCAGTATAGTCCACAGATACAGCCCCTTCCCTTGATACCGATGCATACTTAGCTTAGATCTGATGTAAGTCTTGCGAGTACTTTGGATGAGTACTCACGGTTTCTTTGCTTCCCCTTTTTCCCCATACCCGATTGCTGCGACTAGATGACGGAGTCCCGGAGCCAGCTGATCCCGTCGACAACTTCTACTACCCCGGTGGAGCTTACTAGTACGTGGAGACCGACGACCAGGAGTAGTTTAGGAGGCTCCCAGGCAGGAGGCCTGTGCTTTTTCGATCAGAGCCGTTGTTTGTTTTCGCCTTCTTAAGGCATCCTTTTTTAACTTTGTGTCTGTACTCAGATACTGTTGTTGTTTCTGCTATCGCTTGTATGCGAGCTTTTGTATTCGAGCCCTCGAGGCCCCTGGCTTGTAATATAAAGCTTGTATTTTTTTTGTGTTTAGAGTTGTGTTGTGATATCTTCCCGTGAGTCCTTAGGTTTGATAGTGTGCATTTGCGTGTAAGATTAGTACACGAATAAGTCGGGGGCGTCACAAGTTGGTATCACAGCCGACTGCCTGTAGGAATCCCCTTTCTAACTCCTTGGCCGAAGTTGAGTCCAGTCTTTAAAAAAAATGATTTTACTAACATGGCTGTGAGGCTTACGGGCCCACGTCGCCAATGGGTGGTATTAGGATCTTTTATTCCTCTTCTTTACTCTGGAACTCTGATTTCTCTTCTATTCGGGTTAAATGTTTTACTGACTCTAACTCTAGGTTCTCGTGATCACATCCACCCGGAGATTTTAATTAACCCTTCTTTGAATTGTGAGCCAGGTTCTGCTTCACACTATTCACGGACCGCAGGATCCTTTTATCGAGGGCACCCTGCATTGTCACTTGCAGATTCCTCACCCCAGTAGTTTTCTCCGACGTGATGTAGCCTTTGCTATGTCCCGTTGTTGTATCTCTCCACCGCGTGGTGCGTGCCGCCTAGTTTGTCTAGTTGCGAGTGTTTCCGAACTCGTGCTGTCCGTTTGTATCCAACTCCGTACATAGATTTGTATGTCTTTAATGACTACTAATATGTATCTAATGCACTTCTTGTTCATTGCTCATGTTACATCATGAATAACTCCATACACATGCAATTGTTCTTGCTAAACTGCCCTGTTGATTTGGCAGGATGGCTGACGATCCTCCATCTCCACCCTATATTGCCACAATGATGCAGCAGTTTGAGCTGAATCGTCAGTTTATGACTGGGGTAATGGCCCAATTTCCAACTCAGAATGCTCAGCAACAGTCTGCCCCAATAACTCTGCAAGAATTCGTGCGCCTCAACCCGTCCATTTTCCGCAACTCAACCAATCCTATGGATGCTGATGATTGGCTTCGTGACATCCTGTTTGAAATGGAATCAGCTAATGTTGCCCCTGGCAATTACGTCACCTTTGCGGCATTTCACCTGAAGGGTCCAGCTGCTCAATGGTGGGAAAGTCACAGGGGTATGCTGCCTACTGGAACTGTAATCACTTGGCAGGAATTTCAGTCAGCCTTTCGTGCACGGCACATTCCTCAAGGTCTGATGGACCAGAAGAAGAAGGAGTTTCGTAAACTCACCAAGGGAAAAATGATTTTGGATGAATATCAGAGGAAATTCCTTGAATTATCCCGCTATGCTGAGGATGACATCAGCACTGACGTGCGCAAGCAGGAGAAATTCCGTGAAGGACTGTGGCCTGATATAAAGCTCGCACTTGTTGCCCATGATTGCACAGACTTTGCGACGCTTGTCAGCCAAGCTTTCCGAACTGAAACTGGTCTGACTGAGTATCAGGAATCGCTCAAGCGTACTCGAGATATTGGCTCGTCCTCGGGTCAGCCTGCTCAGAATCGTCAAGTCCGTATTCCGCACAATGTTCATCACCGACCTGCCCCTGCACCCAGACCGTCTTATGTTGCACCTCGTCTGCCTCCGCCGCTGAGACAGCTAATGATTCAGGGTGGAAAGCCCAATGCTATGGCTCCTCCCCATAATGATGGTTTATGCCGCAAGTGTTGATAGTAAGGGCACCTTGCTGTCAACTGTCGCCAGGGTCAGCCTCAGAATGCACCACATCCTCCTGTTGGTCGTAGGAAGTGTCATCAAAGACATCAATCCCGAAACGATAATGCCAGGCCGTTTGCAACCAGTTATGGCCAAGTCACCCATGTCAAGATTGAAGAAGCTCGGGAGGCCCCAAAAATTGTGATGGGTACTCTTCTCGTTAATTCAGTGCCAGCTGTTGTTCTCTTTGATTCAGGAGCATCTCATGCCTTTGTGTCCCAACAATTTGCACAGTTGCATGGGCTAGGCATGGAAAAATTACCCACCCCCTTGGCGGTTCGATCTCCGGGATCCAAGTGGCAAACCACAATGGTAAGCCCTCGCAACCAAATCGAAATTGGAGGATTACTATTTCCGGCTTCTCTCACTGTGCTCGGACCTTCCAACATAGACATCATCCTTGGTATGGAATGGTTGGCAGCCTATAGTGCTTTGATCAACTGTGCCGCCAAGACAGTCCAGCTCACACACCCTTCTGGCAAGGTGATCAACTACTCAGCCCAGTTAAGCCAGAATGCCGAGAGCCAGATATATGCTCTGAATGCATTGAATGCTTCACCTCTTGAAGGCATCGAGAACGTTCCAGTTGTTTGTGATTTTCAAGATGTCTTCCCAGAGGAACTTCCAGGAGTACCCCCTGCTAGGGCCGTCGAATTCGTTATCGACCTGAAACCGGGCACTACTCCCATTGCCAAGCGCCCATACAAGATGCCACCGCATGAACTCCTTGAACTGAAGGAGGAAATTGACAAGTCACTTCGTAAGGGTTTCATTCTCCCTAGTTCTTCTGCTTGGGGAGCACCTTCTCTCTTTGTTAAGAAGAAGGATGGAACGAATCGGTTGGTTCAAGATTATCGACCTATCAACCAGGCAGCAATTCAGAACAAGTATCCGCTCCCCAGAATCAACGATCTGTATGACTAACTTGCTGGTTCCTCAATATTCTCTAAGCTTGATTTGAGATTGGAATACCACCAGATCCGAGTTCGCAAAGAGGATATTCCAAAGACAGCCTTCGTTACTCGCTATGGTTCTTACGAGTACACTGTCATGTCCTTTGGCTTAACCAATGCTCCAACAACCTTCTATCGGTTAATGAATTACATCTTCATGGATTACCTTGACAAATTTGTCGTGGTTTATCTGGATGATATCCTTGTATATTCGAAGAATGAAGAAGAACATGCCGAACATCTTCGGCTTGTACTGGAGAAGCTGCGTGAACATCAACTGTATGCCAAGTATTCCAAGTGCGAGTTCTGGTTGTCTGAAGTGACATATCTCAGCCACGTGATTTCCAAAGATGGCATTGCTGTTAACCCAGAACGAGTTCAGGCTATTCTTGAATGGACTCCTCCGAAGAATGTCAAGCAAGTCAGAAGTTTTCTCGGACTCGCCAGCTATTGCCGCCGTTTTGTCGAGAACTTCTCCAAGATTGCCAAGCCCCTGATTGATCTGCTTCACAAGGGCGTTAAGTTTGAGTGGACAGACAAATGTCAGGAAAGTTTTCAAACACTCAAAGACAAGCTGACATCTGCCCCAGTGCTTGCTTCTCCAGATTCTCGCAAGGACTTCGTGATTTATTGTGACGCATCCCGTCAAGGATTAGGATGTGTCCTAATGCAAGAGCGCAAGGTGATTGCTTATGGCTCTCGACAGTTGCGTCCTCATGAAGAGAACTATCCAACGCATGATCTCGAACTGGCAGCAGTTATTTATGCATTGAAGTTAAGGCAACATTACCTACTTGGTAATCGTTGCGAGATCTACACAGATCATCAAAGTCTGAAGTACTTGTTCACTCAGCCATCTCCGAACCTCCGTCAGCAAAGATGGATGGAGGCCATTACAGACTATGATTTGGGTATTTCTTATACCCCTGGCAAGGCTAATGTAATGGCTGATGCCCTGAGCCATAAATCCTACTGTTGTGAACTTGATGTTCAGCTACAGCAACCACTCCTGTATGAAGAGCTTCGAAAACTAAACCTCGAAATAGTTCCTCAAAGATATCTAAATACCTTGGTTGTTGAACCAGATCCCGAGCACAACATCAAGACAAGACAGAAGTATGATTCCGAAGTCGAGAAGATCAAGAGCTATCTCTCCAAAGGAAATCCATCGTTCTTCACTGTTGATGATGATGGTACCTTGTTCTTCAGAGGTCGCCTAGTTGTCCCCAGAAAGCACAATCTGGACTCGCGCTCGGAAGTTATGAAAGAAGCACATGACACACCTTTGTCTATTCATCCTGGTAGTACTAAGATGTACCAAGACATTCGTCAGCGGTACTGGTGGCCTGATATGAAGCGAGACATTGCTCGCTATGTTGCTGAGTGTGACGTTTGCCGTCGCATCAAAGCAGAACATCAAAGACCTGCTGGTACTCTACAACCACTTGATATTCCCGAATGGAAATGGGACAAAGTTGAAATGGATTTCATTACTGGATTTCCCAGATCACAGAAGGGTCATGATGCTATTTTTGTCATCATTGACCGATTCTCCAAGGTTGCCCATTTCCTGCCAGTCAAGGAGACAATCACTGCTAGTCAGTTAGCAGATTTGTATGTTTCCAGAATCGTGTCACTCCATGGTGTTCCGTTGGAGATCAGTTCAGACCGTGGCAGCCTTTTTACCTCAAGGTTCTGGGAAAGTTTCCAACAAGCTATGGGAACTCATCTGTCCTTTAGCACCGCTTTTCACCCCCAGTCCCAGGGTCAAGTTGAACGAGTTAACCAAGTGCTAGAAGATATGCTCCGCGCATGTGTCATCTCCTTTGGCAAGAAATGGGAGGAATCCCTCCCGTATGCTGAGTTCTCCTACAACAATAGCTATCAAGCTAGTCTGAAGATGGCACCATTTGAAGTTCTTTATGGACGTAAGTGCCGAACTCCTCTGAATTGGTCAGAAACTGGGGAACGGCCACTCTTCGGTCCGGACATTATCCAACACGCTGAAGAGCAAGTTCGTATTGTTCGCGAACATCTGAAGACTGCTCAGTCCCGTCAGAAGAGCAATTATGACCGTAAACACAAGGTAATGGTCTATCAACCTGGCGAACAAGCATACCTTCGTGTTACTCCGATGAAGGGCACTCACCGTTTTGGAATCAAGGGCAAGTTAGCTCCTCGCTACATTGGCCCATTCCGTATTCTCGCAAGACGTGGAGAAGTGGCATATCAGTTGGAACTATCGCCGAACCTTTCTCAGGTTCACGATGTTTTCCATGTGTTGCAACTCCGCCGCTGCTTCAAGGATCCGATCCGAGCAGTGGATCATGAAGTGCTGGAATTGCAGGATGACCTGTCTTATAAGGAACATCCGATCCGTATTCTTGATCAAGCTGAACGTCTAACCCGTCAGAAGGCAATCAAGTTCCTTAAAGTTCAGTGGTCGGATCATTCAGAAGATGAAGCCACTTGGGAACGCGAGGATCGTCTTCGTGAAGAATACCCCGACCTTTTCCCTTCTACCTCTTGAATTCTCGGGACGAGAATTTCTTTTAGAGGAAGAGAATTGTAACACCCCCTTGTAATATGCTACAGTGATCATCTTCTAATCATGCCAAGTCATCTTTATTTGCAGTGATAAATCATCATTTGTTCATATCTCATTCCAAATCCACTTTCAACCAAAAATTCAAAATGCAAGTCAAAATAAAAGTTGATCAAATTTTAAAACAAAATAGTTCACAATATTGCAAATAATCCCAAAGCTATTGTAAAAAATAAAAACAACATTTATTGAATTCCAAAATTTGACTCCAACATCCAAAAACAGTAGCTAAAACAGCCTATTTAATCTATTTCATTTAATCAAAATTAAATGTGAAATCATCTTGGCATCAAACCTTTTTATGGCAGTACTAGATATTGCCTAGTATTTGATTTGACCAACTACATATTTTACGAAAGTCATTTTGTGGCCAAGCATTTGCAAAACAGAAGGAATTAGAGGAAATCAGAAAAAGAAAAGGAAAAATCCTAGCGCCTACTGCGCCTACGGGCTCTAGTCAAACAGTGCACGGCCCAGCCCGCTAAGCCGTCATCTCCCACCTCCGGCAGCTGTCACCGCGCGCGCGCCCGTAGCCGCAGATTCCCACGCTTCGGCCATCCCCCAGCGCCGCTGCCGCCGCGGTGTGGATAAGAGCATCCCCACAGACCCCCTGGCGAACCCTAGCACCTCTCCCTCCTTCCCCTCGCGCCGCTCTCTTCCTCTCCGCCATGGCCGTCTCGGCCGTCACCATTGCGCACTCACCCACGTAGCCACTGCCATAGCCTCGCCTCGTCGCCGTGCCAAATCGAACCGCCGTCCTCGACTCCTTCCTCTCTGACAACCAGCGCAAGTCGGGAGCCACCGCAACGCCGGATCGGACGCCGTCTTCTTCCTCGTCTCCGACGCACTCCGGCGATGTTTCCGGCACCGTCGAGCCCTCACCGAGCACACTAAGCACACCTGCAGGCTCACTGTAAGCCTCGCAATCTTCTCCCTCTCCCTCCCGTGCGATTCCGTCACCATAGCCGCTGTTGCTGCCTCACCCTAGCTCGCTGCCGCCGTTCATGTCGCCGCCGTGCGCTCAGCCACTGTCAAGCGCGTCCGAGCTCACCGTTGAGCTCATGGGGTTCCCAGGAACCCAACGCACACCCGCGCACGTCTTGCCGTGCCCTTTGTCGCCGACCCCGCATCTGCCCGAGCTCCGGCGTCCGCTGCGGTGGTCGCCGTCGTCGTTTAGGGCCTCCCCGAGACCAACCAGTAGCACCACCCGACGCGCGACGACGCCAGCTTTCGAACACGCCTAGCCGCACCCTTTCCCGTGCCTTGTAGCCGTTTTCCGGCCAAGTCCGGCGAACCCCCGCCGCGGAACGGTTTGCCGGAGCAACTCCGGCGCCGTCCGCTGACGTGGCTGCCGCCTGGCCCGTCCTGTGCCACTGACCGCTGGGCCTCACGGCCCCATTGACCGAGTCAACTCGGCTGACTGGGCAGCCCAGTCACTGACATGTGGGCCCCCACGTGCTAATTAACTAAATTACTAAATTAAATAACTGGTTAATTTTAAATACAAATTAGCCTAACTAATGTGTCTATGACAGATGGGTCCCACCTGTGTTTAATTAAGTCTGTCTATGCCAGGTGGGACCCACTGGTCAGATTGACCAGTCAACCGGCTGGGTTGACCCATGACGTCACCCTGACGTCATGTTGACGTCACATGTTACTGTTTCGGATAATTCGTATTTAATTATTAGAATTAATTCCAGAAAATCCAGAAAATGATTAAAACTTTGAAAAATCATATAAAATAAACCGTAACTCGGATGAAAATAATTTATATATGAAAAATGATCAGAAAATTGTGACGAATCTGAATATGCCCTCCACATACCTGACACATGCCTCTAACATACCGAACGTTGGACATTTGCTACCGAAACCGCTGGATGAATAGTGCATGACCTCAGACAAATAATTCCAAATAAATTCCTAAAACATCTAAAATATTCAGAGATGCAGTATATCACCCCTGCATATCATCTAGGCATGTCGTGCACAGTGATTGCATTTGTATGCTTGTATTTATCTGTTTCTTCCCCCTCTTCTTCTCCGGTAGACTCCGAGACCGCTGACGACCCGGGGATCGACTACACCGTTGAAGATTCCTTTTCGCCTGCAGAGCAACCAGGCAAGCAAAACCCCTTGATCATTCCTATATCGCCCATTCCTTCTCTCTCGTGCTTGCATTAGAATTTGCTACTGCTTTTGATTGATCCTATTCTGATGCATAGCCTGTTTTTGTAAACTGCTATTGATACCTTACCTACTATCCTAAATGCTTAGTATAGGTTGGATGGAAATCCATCGGTGGCCCCTCTTCCTTGTCCTAGTTGCCCCGCTTAGATACCAGTGCCCTGATCGATGTGATCGATGGGCTGAGACCAGCACATCACCACACACCTCCCTAAGTTGCTCGACTCTGCAGAGCTAACATCGAGTGCCGAGGGTGATACCTCTTATCTCACTCCTGAAGTTGCCTCTGTGGTACAACTAGTTGGTTGTGGGTTACCGAGGGTGATTCCTCTTTCACCACCTCCAATGAAGCTTATGTCGAGCAACCCCGCAAGTGTGAATACCATCGAGGGTGATTCCTCCGGATTCACCTTGACGGATACGTCGAGAGGGAAATCCAATGAGGGTCATTCCTCGGATTCCTTCTTGATGATATGAATACACAGTTACCTGGATTTTTCGATGAAGTGCTTGGGCTAAATAGCCTTAATATTAGGCATGATGATCTATGGAGATAGATTTACCTAATGGGGCTAAGCAATGAATACATATTGACAAGATGCTAAAACCTTTTAGCATTTAAAATGCCAAGGAGTGATTCTTGCCGAAGTCACATGGAAAGAGTTTTTGCAAGACTCAGTGTCCCAAAACACTGATGAGTGAAATACACGATGGAGATTCCACACACTCTTGTGTTTGGATTAATCATGTATTCCATGGTATGTAAAACAACCGGATATGTCCGATACTCCAAAGTTGTTGCGAGTATGGATACCAAAGTGATCAAAGTACTGATCATAGGACAACAGTGAACGATGTCATTAAAGTACTAGAGTAGTAGTGATGACATGTTTTCTCGCAAGCAGAGATTATGAAGTGCTCGTTGTAAGTAATTACATCGATACAGTCTTCATCAATGCTCCATGCGATTTTCGATTTAAGTTAAGGGTTTTGTGTAATACACAATATGGTGGCAATGTAGTTGGAAATTGTTCCAAACAAGATACTGTGGCGAATTCTATAACAAAGGCTAAGTATGTTGACGCTTAAGAAGCGACAAAGAAGTTGTTGAATCATATAGTTCATTCATGAACTTAGTATGGTTCCAAGATGGCTTTGGTCTATGGGACACTATTGCAGATAGTTGCTCCATAGCTCAGTCTGAGGAATCAGGTTTCGACCAATGATTCACACATATGCAAAGCCAAGTCCACACAAAATATGAATTTTGTGAAAGCGTGAAAACGCGAGGATATGCAAAGTTACACACAGAGCTGAAGTCGTCAGATCCATTGGACATCAGGCTATACCACATGCGAAGCATATTTTACACCAGTATGCCATAGGTGTAAAGTGCATTAGCATTGACTAGATTATTGACTCTAGTGCAAGTGGGAGTCTATAGGAGATATGCCCTAGAGGCAATAATAAATGTTATTGATTATCTCCCTGTTCATAATTAGGTTTATGTTCCATGCTATAACTGCTATGGTTCTCGAGTCTGCAATAACCACGAGGCTCGGAGGAAGACTCATATGCACGTGTGGAATAATAAACGGTAAAATGTATTCCTAGTCTGGCCTCTAAGACTGGCTCAAGTATTGCATGATGATCCTGTTTTCCTGATCATGGGCATGGCCATGCCGGCAATTTTGAGGGCACAATGTTAGAAGAACATTTGTGTTGAATCGACCCGGATTGATGTTATGCTATGAGATTCATTCGTCATAAGTTAATGGTTAATAACACAGAGATGGTTTACGTTTGCATGATTCCTTAGACCATGAGAGTATCGAGTTTCTTCATGCTTGCTTCATGAACTTTGGGGTTTGTTAAACGTCATCCGTAAATGGGTGGCTATTACGGCGGCTTACGGGTTCATGGAAAAGTATGTCAAGTAACTTGATAGCTCAAGATTGGGATTTGCTCCTCCGACGATGGAGAGATATCTCTGGGCCCTCTCGGTGTTACGATATCCATCATCGTCTAGACAGACACTTTGTGATTTGATCACGGGGATGCCGGAAAACGGGAACGAGAAAAGAGAACAATACCGGTAACGAGGTAACTGGCATAGTGGACAAGTTGTTGATCCAAGGGGATGCCAACATGTCTCACCTCGGGTATTTGTAACATATTGCGAAGCAACAGGAATAGCACACGGCAACTGGAGGTTCACTCGAATATTCATTCGTGTGGGTATAGGGGTCAATATGGGTGTCCACGGCTCCGATGTTGATCATTGATCGGAAGGGGTTCCGGGTCATGTCTATACTTCACCGAACCTATAGGGTCACACGCTTAAGGGTCATCAATCTGCTGAATACTAGACAGGGAGTCTGAGAGAAATTCACCGAAAAAGTTTCGGAGACAACGGAAGAGTTTCGGAGAGAGAGAGAACACCGGAAGAGTTTCGGTAAAACCGAAAAGTTGTTTCGGAGTGTACCATAAAGTCAAATTGGTTTCGGCACATGCCTGGAAATTATTGGAAGGTACCAGAATTGTTCCGGTAACTTCTGAGATTTTTCAGAGACAACAACCGGAAATGTTCCGGACTGCCGGAACCGCTTTAGTTTCTGTTCACAGATGAAAATCACTAAACCGAAAAGTTGTTTCGGAGTACACCATAAAGTCAAAATGGTTTCGGCACATGCCTTATAATTCTTGGAGGGTGCCAGAATCGTTCTGGAAACTTTCTGGAATTTTCCGGGATGAAAACCGGAAATGTTCCGGAGCTGCCGGAACCGCTTCAGATGCTTTTCGCAGATGAAAATCACTAAACCGGAATTGTTTCGGATCGCGTCAAAAATTATTTTAGTGGGTACTGGAAATGTTCTAAGCCCACGTAAATATTTTCGGTTCGAACGGACGCTGAAAAATGTCGTCGTGAATAGTGAAAGTGCTTTTTGGGTGGCTTCTTGGAGAAGCCACCTTGAGGGCCCTTTGGTATTTTCCCCCTTGGCTTCTTGGAGAAGCCACCCTTGGGCTTGGCCTATAAATAGGGGTGGAGTGGGCTGCCTAAAAACTCACTCTTTCTCACATACACATGCCATCTGACGTTATCTAGCTTCTCTCTCCCTCCCAGCGAAATAGTTTCGTAGAGCCGAAAAGTTGTCTGGGTTCCGGTGGGAACTAGTTCTGGACGGCGAAGCCCTGCCGGATAGATGACACCGTATGTGTGCAACTCTGTAGAGAGATCGTAGTTTCGGTCTTAGTTCGAGAGTGCCTCCCGAAGGGCTGTCCGAGTGACCGTCCAAAATTCTGAGGTCCTCCCAAAGGGCTGTCCGAGGATCCGTCCGGTGGGACTATCAGAGGGACTGTTCTGAGGTCCTCCCGAAGGGCTGTCCGAGGATCCGTCCGGTGGGACTATCTGAGGGACTGTTCTGAGGTCCTCCCGAAGGGCTGTCCGAGGATACGTCCGGCGGGACTATCCGAGGGACTGTTCTGAGGTCCTCCCGAAGGGCTGTCCGAGGATCCGTCCGGTGGGACTATCCGAGGGACTGTCCTGAGGCCTCCCGAAGGGCTGCCCGGAGATCCGTCCGGGGAGCAGGCGAGGGAGTACATCCTCGCGGTTGGGAGGTTGTAAATCCTAGCTGCGGGGATCTGCACCGCCGATCGTCATCGACTCTACTTCCGCCGCGCTACGAGTCGGTAACGAAAAAGATCAAACCTTGTATGCTGTCTCCATAGTGGTCCTGGGCTGGTGCGTAGGTCGAATTTTTTTGTTTTCTGCTGCGTTACCCTACATCGAGGCCCCTGGCTTGTAATATAAAGCTTGTATTATTTTGTGTGTTTAGAGTTGTGTTGTGATATCTTCCCGTGAGTCCTTAGGCATGATCGTGTGCATTTGCGTGTATGATTAGTACACAATTAAGTCGGGGGCGTCACACTACTACTATTACTCCAGACATCGACCGCTATCCGACATACATCTAGTGTATTAAATCCATAAAGAACGGAGTAACGCCTTAAGAACGATAACATGATGTAGACAAGATAAACTCACGTATGAATAAACCCCATCTTTTTACCCTTAATAGCAACGATACATACGCGTCATGTCCCTTTCTGTCACTGGGATTGAGCAACGCAAGATCGAACCCATTACAAAGCACCTCTTCCTATGGCAAGATAAATCAACTCAGTTGGCCAAACCAAATCAATAGATCGGAGAAGAAATACGAGGCTATAATAATCATGCATAAAAGAGTGCAGCAAAGACTCAAATAATTTCATGGATAATCTGATCATAAACTCACAATTCATCGGATCCCAACAAACACACCGCAAAAAGTGATTACATCGGATAGAACTCCAAGAACATCGAGGAGAACATTGTATTGAAGATCAAAAAGAGAGAAGAAGCCATCTAGCTACTGCCTATGGACCCAAAGGTTTGTGGTAAACTACTCACGCATCATCGGAAGGGCAGCAAGGTTGATGTAGAACCCCTCCGTGATCGATTCCCCCTCCGGCAGATTACCGGAGAAGGACCCCAGATGGGATCTCTCTGGAACAGAAACATGCGGCGGCGTAAAAAGTATTTCGTGGACTCTCTTGAGGGTTTCTGATTTTTCCTGGATTTATAGTGCTGGAATTAGGTCAAACGGAGCAAAGGGGGGCCCATGAGGCACCAGGACGCGCCTGCCCCCCCAGGTGCGCCCTGGTGGCTAGTGGCCACCTCCTGGGTCTTCTGGCCCTCTCCTGAAGCTTCTAGTGTTTATCTTGGCCAATAAAAAATCTCCAAAAAGTTTCATGGCATTTGGACTTCGTTTGGTATTGATTTTCTGTAAAACAAAAATAGGGCAGAAAACAGCAAGTGACACTGGGCACTAAGTTAATAGTTTAGTCTCCAAAAATGATATATAATTACTGTAAATGATTATAAAAACATCCAAGATTGATAATATAACAGCATGGAACAATCAAAAATTATAGATACGTTGGAGACGTATCAGCATCCCCAAGCTTAATTCCTGCTCGTCCTCGAGTAGGTAAATGATAAAAACAGAATTTTTGATGTGGAATGCTGCCTATCATATTCATCACATATTCTTTTCTTTTATAGCATGGACATTTGACTTGAATGATTCAAAGCAATAGTCTATAATTTGACATGAAGATATAAATACTCAAGCATGCTAACAAGCAACCATGTCTTTCAAAATATCAATGCTAAAGAAAGTTATCCCTAGCCCATTATGCTCAATCATTGATCCATTCATGAAACACACTCAAATATTAGCTACACACAATGCACAAGTATGACAATAGTGCTCTTTAGTTGGTGCTTTTGTAAGAGAAGATGGAGACTCAAATAAAATAAAAATTGCATAAAAGTAAATAGATAGGCCCTTCGCAGAGGGAAGTAGAGATTTGTCAAATGTGCCAGAGCTCAAAGCTGAAATTAAAGAGATAAAAATATTTTGAGAGGCATGCTTTTCCTGTCAACGAAAACGACCGAGAATTCCCAATATTTTCCATGCTAGACACATCATAGGCGGTTCCCAAACAGAAAGTAAAGTTTATTTCCTTTCCACCATTTCTTTCACAATCCATGGCTAGCCGTATCCACGGGTGCCCTCCATACCAACACTTTCCAAGGAATTTTGTTGTTATTTTATTTTTGATTTCATTGTGGGACTGGGCATCCCTATTAACAACCATTCTCTCGTGCAATGACAAGTGAATAAACACTCATGATGAGAATAACACACCTAGCATGGAAAATAATGGCTACTCCCTGCCGCTTCATGAGCGGTACGGGCACACAAAACGGGAAAATTATTTTGAAAATTAGAGTTGGCACACGCAAATTTACTTGGAACGGCATTGAAATACCGCATATAGGTAGATATAGTGGACTCATTTGGCACAACTGGGGTTTAAGGATTTTGGATGCACAAGCAGTATTTCCGCTTAGTACAAATGAAGGCTAGCAAAAGATTGAGAAGCAACCAACCAAAAAACGAAAACGGTCATAAACATGCATTGAACATAACTAACACCGAATAATGCACCATAAGTAGGATATAATTTCGTTGCATAACTATTGACTTGATGTGCATGCATAGGGAATCACAAACCTTAACACTAATATTCTTACTAAATCACAATTACTCACTAACATGACTCACATATTATCATTTCCATATCGCAAAACTATTGCAAGGAATCACACTCATCATATCCAATGATCTATATGAAAGTTTTTATTATATCCCTCTTGAATATTCATCACTTTGGGACCAAATTCATATCTTGTGCAAATTACCGTTACTATCATCAACTCTCCAAAAGATTTAAGTGAAGCATGAGAGTGCAAATATTTCTTCAAAATTTCAATCTTATCAATTCTCAAAATAATATAAGTGAAGCATGAGAATTCATTTCTTAAAATTTTTAATCTTGTCAATTCTCAAAATAATATAAGTGAAGCAAGAGAGTTTATTTCTTCAAAATATAGCCACCACCGTTGTCAAAATAAATAAATTAATTGAAGCACTTGAGCAACTGCCTAGCTTAAAAAATTTAAGTGAAGCACATAGAGTATTCTAACAAATGATGATAAATGTGTGGCTCTCTCAAATTGGTGTGTCCAGCAAAGATGATTGTGAAAAACTAAAAAGCAAATAAAGCAAAGACTCATATAATACACGACGCTCCAAGCAAAACTCATATCATGTGACGAATAAAAATATAGCTCCAAGTAAAATTACCGATGGTTGGTAGAAGAAAGAGGGGATGCCTTCCGGGGCATCCCCAAGCTTAGACGCTTGAGTCTTCCTTGAATATTACCTTGGGGTGCCTCGGGCATCCCCAAGCTTAGGCTTTTGATACTCCTTATTCCTTCATCCATCGTGATCTCACCCAAAACTTGAAAACTTTAATCACACAAAACTCAACAAAACCTTCGTGTGATCCGTTAGTATAACAAAATAAATCACTACTTTAAGTACTGTTGCAAACCCATTCATATTTTATTTTTGCATTATACCTACTGTACTCTAACTTCACCATGGCTTATACCCCCCGATACAATCCATAGATTCATCAAAACAAGCAAGTAGTGCATCAAAAACAGAATCTGTCAAAAACAGAACAGTCTGTAGCAATCTATTTAAAATCCATACTTCTGTAACTCCAAAAATTCTGAAAAATTAGGAAAACGTGGGAAATTCATATACCAATACTGTGTAAAAATTTCAGATTTTTCTGACGCTTTAGAACAGAAACAAAATTCGGGCACTGGACACAAAACTTTCTGTTTTCCAAACAGCATCAATTATACTATCTTCCAAATCATCCTAAAGGTATTAATTGGAACAAACACTAATTAAAAACACAAAAACACATTCATACCAGTAGCATAAATGTGAAAACACACAATAACAGAAAAATTTATTTTATTCATTGGGTTGCCTCCCAACAAGCGATATTGTTTTATGCCCCTAGCTAGGCATGATGCATAATTTCAAGTATTGTCATCTTTCAAGTTGATTCCATAAGTGGCCCTCATAATTGATTCATATGGTGCTTTAATTTTCTTCCTAGGGAAATGTTCCATACCCTTTTTTAGTGGAAACTGAAATTTTATATTCCCTTCTTTCATATCAATAACGGCACCTATAGTTCGTAAGAATGGTCTACCAAGTATTATGGGGCAAGAAGGATTGCATTCAATATCAAAAACAATAAAATCAACGGGCACATAATTTCTATTTGCAAGAATAAGAACATCAGTAATTCTACCCATAGGTTTTTTAATAGTAGAATCCGCAAGATGCAAATTAAGAGAACATTCATCTATATTGATAAAACCTAGCACATCACATAGAGATTTTGGAATTGTGGAAACGCTAGCACCCAAATCACATAAAGCATTGCACTCAAAAATTTTAATTTTAACTTTAATGGTGGGTTCCCATTCATCATATAATTTTCTAGGAATTGAAATATCTAGTTCTAACTTTTCTTCTAACGCTTTCATCATCGCTTCTACGATGTGTTTAGTAAAAGCCTTGTTTTGCTCATAAGAGTTGGGTGAATTTAACATGGATTGTAACAAAGAAATGCACTCAATCAAAGAACAATTATCCACTACTAGAAGAAAGCTTATAGATAGAATTTTAGTAGTAGCGCTGGTTATGGCGCCAGCGCTACTGCTACTTAGTAGTAGCGCTGGGTGCCAACAAGCGCTACAGGTACCAAAGTAGCAGTAGCATGGGGTGGCCGGACAGCGCTACTGCTAAGTCGTCCCACCGCCACCGGCCGGGGCTACCCTTAGTAGAAGCGGTGGCCCGAAACCAGCGCTACTACTAAGATCCATAGCAGTAGCGCTTGTTGGTGGCCCACCGCTACCGCTATCTGTGCACGGGGCCAGAAGGTGGGCCGAGATTAGCAGTAGCGCTGGGCCACCGACACGCGCTACTGCTACGAATCTGAGCAGTAGCGCCGGTGAGGTACCAGCGCTACTGCTACACGTAGCAGCCACCTTTTTCTGCCACCCTCCCCTCCTCCCCCTCTCCCTCCTCTACCTCCCTCACTTACTTCTTCCTTCTCCTATCTCTTCTCTCCCCATTAATGCCCCCATCCACCATCTCCTCCATTAATGGCTTTTTCTCTCCCTCCTTCTCTCTTTCCCCACTCTTGCCTTTGTCTCACTAGCTAGCTTTCCCTCCCTCTCCACTAGTTAGGTAGAGCATCTCCTTCCAACTAGATCTACCATGCTAGCTAGCTAGCTTTCCCTCCCTCCTTCCACTACTTTCGATCCCTAGCTAGCTAGATAGCGGCAACGGCCATCTACCATACTTGTGTGCTTGATCCCTCTCTCGGGACGATAGGTGAGTAAAAAGTTGTGCTTTGCAAGAATGAAAATATTTGTGTTTGCACTATGATGGTGAGAATGTGCGTGTGGCATGAGTTGCCGCCTATGTGTATTTGTCGTATCGTGCGTGACATGAGTTGCTTATGTTTTGCCGAAATGTCGATATATTTCCGTTTCGGCGAATTTCGGGCAAACTCTATATGTCCTATTTTTAGGGAAGGTCATGCCGAATTTTTGTATGACTTTGATGCATGCATGCATGGATGCGTTTATAATCCTTTTGCTTATTAATTATACCACGCATGCGATCATGAAGGTCAGTGGAACGATGGTGGAAAGATGGTTGTGATCCGCAGTGCACGACATGTATGAAAATAACCGGAAGGAGATTTTCTGTCCATGTCGAAGATGCAAAGGAGGAGTCTTGCTCGACCCCTTTAAGGAAGGCCGTTTGAAAGCGCACCTGCTCATGACTGGTTTCATGGACGGCTATACTCGGTGGATAAGTGAAGATGATGACGTCGATGGGGCAGCCAATGACGACATTGGACCAAACGAAGAGATGACCGATAATGATGGCGGAGAAGAGGCCGGACATGGCGGTGGAGAAGAGGCCGGACATGGGGGCGGAGAAGAGGCCGGACATGGGGGCGGAGAAGAGGCCGGACATGGGGGCGGAGAAGTGGCCGGACATGACAGAGAAGACACGGACACGCCGGAGCATTCGTCGCTACTAAGTTCAGTCGTGCGGGACCCTCATGTTCGAGACCTGCTTCGCAAGAAGACGACTAACGACAGAGCTGCTTGTAGAGAGGAGGCCAAGCTGGAGCAACTGGAAGTAGACTCTCATACTCCATTGTATGATGGTTGCGATCCCAAGGTGACCCGCTTGAGTTTCACGCTCGAACTTCTAAAGACAAAGGCTAAAAACAAATGGACCGACAGAAGCCTCGATGAGCTTCTCAAGTATCTAAAGAAGGTTCTTCCCGCGGGGAACCTGTGTCCTACTAGTGTCGATGAGGCCAAGAAGATCGTGTGCCCTCTTGATCTGACGCACATTAGATACCATGCATGCATCAACGATTGCATCATTTATCGGAAGGAGCACGCGAAAAAAAACAACTGTCCGGTGTGCAATGCTTCTCGATCCAAGAAGGCCGGAAAGAAATCTCCCCAGAAAGTTGTATGGTACCTACCGATCACTCCCCGTCTGCAGCGTTATTTCGTAGATCCTAAGGAAGCAAAGCTCATGCGCTGGCACGCGGAGAGGGTGAAGCCCGACGATGGAGATGATCCGAAGCTGAGACACCTCGCGGATGCAAGCCAGTGGAGAGCGTTCAACGCCGAATATCGATTTTTCACAGGTGATCCAAGGAACATCGTGCTTGGCACGAGTACCGATGTCATGAATCCGTTTGGCAACCAGAACACCAACCATAGCACATGGCCCGTGTTTGTATGGATGTACAACCTTCCCCCCTGGAAGTGCATGAAGACAAAGTACATACACATGAGCATGCTGATTCAAGGGCCGAAACAACCGGGAAACAATATTAATCTGTATCTGGGGCTACTTCAAGAGGAGTTAGAGACGTTATGGAAAACACCGGCCAAGACGTGGAACGCCAGCAAAGGCGAGTATTTCTATATGAGAGCCGCGCTGATGACGACGGTGCACGACTATCTCGGTTACGGATATGTCGCAGGCCAGGTGTGCCACGGATATTGCGGATGCACGCGGTGCATGGATGATACAACGTCTCAGCAGCTAACGAAAGATGGCGGGTCTGGGAAAATCGTGTACATGGGGCATCGAAGATCGCTCGCGAAGGACGACCCGTGGAGAAACCGTGGAGATCTATTCAATGGTGAGGCTGAGCATCGAGGACCTCCACGTAAGAGGAGCGGCGCCAAAATCGATGAGCTGTTGAAAAACTGGGAACAGTGCCCCGCGCCGGGAAAGATGAAAAAGGTGTCGGAGCCGCTGCTGAAGGTATGGAAAACGCGGTCTGTTTTCTGGGACTTGGAGTACTGGCCCAAACTCGACACGCCTCATTGCCTTGATCAATTGCATATCACGAAGAATGTCCTTGAGAGCTTGCTTGCAACACTGATGAACATGCCGGATAAGACCAAGGATGGGCCGAAGGCAAGAAGAGACTTGGAAGATTTGAACATCAGGGCAGATCTCCACATGCCGCCCCGTAAAAAGTTGGAGGAGACGGAGACGGAGACCAGGGCAAAAAAGTCAACAAGAAGGAAGAGAATTATTGCCCCCCTTCTTGCTTTACCTTAAGTCCGAAGGAGATCGATCAATTCTTCAACTGCCTTACCGGAATCAAAGTTAGTTCTGGTTACTGTGGGAAGATAAGCAGATTTCTAGACACCAAGAAGAAAAGGTTCAGCGGGATGAAGTCTCATGACTGTCATGTGATGATGACGCAGATACTTCCTGTTGCCCTTAGAGGGATAATGGACAAGCACGTCTGTGACATGCTTATTAGTCTGCAACTTTTTCGACGTTATCTCTCGAAAGTCGATCAGTGCCGAAGGCTACAGGAAGAGATCGTTGTGATACTAAATGAGCTTGAGATGTACTTCCCGCCCGCGTTCTTTGACGTCATGGTGCATCTGTGTGTCCACATTGTGGACGACATCATAGACCTCGGGCCGACATTCCTGCACAACATGATGCTGTTCGAGAGGATGAATGGGGTCATCAAAGGATTCGTTCGTAACATGTCCCGTCCGGATGGAAGCATCATCCAGGGCTATCTGACCCAAGAGTGCACCTCTTTCTGCGAGAATTATCTATATGGCGGAGACCCTGTTGTTGGTTTGCCTGTTAACAAGCACCTTGGGAGGCTCGGAGGAGAAGGTCACACCAACGGCCGGAGGGAACTGCATGTGGACCACTCGGGTCGACGCAATGACTTTGACAGAGCAAACTTAGTAGTGCTACAGCACCTAGACGTGGTAGATCCTTTCGCGACACTGCACAAAGAAACCATCGCAAAGAAGTACCGTGACCGGGGGCTATGCAAGACGAACGCCGAAGTTATTAGAGAGCACAACTCCACTTTCCTGCCTTGGTTCAAAGAGCATGTTCTTGCTAATCCCCCGGAAGAGGGCTCTACGGATGGATTGCTCATATACGCCTTAGCACATGGCCCCGCGGCCAACCTCGCGACCTATCAGGCATACGATATCAATGGATACACGTTCTACACGGAGGCCTAAGATATAAACAGTGATTTTCAGAACTCAGGGGATGGAATGCATGACCGGCGACAACGCCGCAACTCAAAGATTCTACGGAAGGGTCGAAGAGATCTGGGAGCTTGACTACTCAGGACTGCACGATGCGACGATGTTCCGTGTCAGATGGGCTAAGAATGTCGAAAAAGAAAACCGGTATTTCACTACCATGTCTATACCCGACGCCAAGAGCGCTACCATGAACGCCATCGCAAAAAATGAGCCATGGGTACACGCTAAGCACGTGACACAATGCTTCTTCATAACCGACCCGAGCAATCCCAGCCGTGTTGTCGTGAGGAGAGGCAAAAGGAACATCATCGGAATGGATGGAGTCGCCAACGAGGAAGACTACGACCAGTACGGCAACCCGATGAGGGAAGATGACGATGACGATGAAGCATACGTCAAAAGAAGAATCAATACTACATTACCTAAGAAAGATCGTACTCCATGGAAAAGGAAAAGTCACAACGAGGGGCTCAATTATTCGACAGCGAACAAGAAGGGAAAGAAGCTCACTCAGAAACGAAAACGTCGACGCTGAGAAACCATCATTTATATATATGTATTTATTTTGTGTACGCACTTAATCGTTATTGGTCAAATGATATGTAATATATATCGTCGCCTGAGTTATATACATTGTATCTGATCCCCTTCTTCCCGGCTCGGTCGTCTTTCGGAAAAGAAAAAAATGAAAAGAAATAGAAAAATGAGAAAGGAAAGAAGAAAATGAAAGGATTACAAAAGGAAATGAAAAGAAAAAGAAAAAGGAGAAAGGAAATAAGAAAAATAAAATGAAAAGAAAAAGCAAAAGGAGAAAATGAAAAGAAAAATCAAAGGAATAGCAGTAGCGCGTTTATGGTCCCGCGCTATAGTTAACTTAGCTGTAGCACGGGCTACCCAAACCGGCGCTATAGATAAGTTAGCTATAGCAGTAGCGTGTGTCCACACCCGCGCTATAGCTAAGTTATCTGTAGCGCCGGTTTGGGTAGCCCGCGCTACAGCTAACTTAGCTATAGCGCGGGTCCATAACCGCGCTACTGTTATGTTTGAGTTAACCGCACCGCGCGGGCGTTTCTTCCCCAATTCCCCCCATTCCCCCCATTCCATCCCCTTGTCCTCCTCCACGCCGTCGCCGGAGCCCTCGTCGCCCTTGCCTTCTCGCGCCGTCGCCGGAGCCCGTCCTCGCCGCGCCTGCCTCCTCCTCCTCGACCTCGCCGCGCCTGCCTCCTCCTCGACGTCGCCCCCTCCGGTGCGCCAGCCTCGTCGCCGCCTCGCCACCGTCTCCCCTGACCTCCACCTCCCCGCTGCCGTCTCCCCCGACAACCGCTGTAAGTCCCCGCCCCTCCTCTCTCTCATTTTAGTATACTGAATTCTAGGGTTAGGTGTTTTAGTTAACTGAATTTTAGGTGTTTAGTTAATTGAATTCTAGGGTTAGGTATTTTAGGTGTTTAGGTGTTTTAGTTAACTGAATTCTAGGGTTAGCTATTTTAGTGAACTGAATTTTAGGTGCTTAGTTAATTTAATTCTAGGGTAAGGTATTTTAGGTGTTTAGTTAAGTTAATTCTAGGGTTAGGGTTTTCAGTTCCTGTTAAATGAATTCTAGGTATTTTAGGTGTTTAGTTAACAGAATTCTAGTGTAATGTTAGTAAGTGAGTGAGAGTGTGCTTGCTTTTTAAAGATTGGGGGAAAAGATGCAAAATTAGTTAACCCTAGTAGATAGGAATTTAGCTAGGTTTTTTTTATTAGGATAGTAGTTGTTTTATATTAGGACCGTACCTAGGAATTTAAAACATATTTTGATGGTGAATTTCTTTATGGTGAATTTCTTTGAATAATTAAAGTGCATGAATTTCTTTGATATACATGATGTTGGCTGTTGATGGTGAACATATTTTGAATAATTGAAGTGCCAAATGATGTTGGCTGTTGTTGTTGCCATATGATGTGCCAAATGATGGAGATGATGTGCTATTGTTGCCTATGTTGGCTTTTCTTGTTTGCAGGGAAATGATCCGAGTGGCCTATGTTTTGCCAGAATGTTGATTCATTTCCGTTCCGGCGAATTTCAGGCGCTCGATATGTCCACTTTTTAACAAAGGTCATGCCGAAATTTCCCGTGAATTTCGGCATGACTTGTGCTAGAAAGTAGGCATATCGAGTGCCCGGCATTTGCTTGGACGGGAATGAAACGGCATTCCGGCAAACCATAGGCCTTTTTTTATGTCATTACTCATTTTATTATAGTTTAAGAATTAAACGAGCAGACTTAATCGTAGGAAACATGTCGAACAACGACGAGACCGGGCCTTCTGACCACGCTGCCGACGACATACAATATGACCATGAACATGATTACCACGACTTTTTGTCTAGTCAGCAAACAGAAGGTTTGCAGGGCGACTTGGTCATAGCGGACGATGGTACTGCCGCCGACATCGACACCGATGGCACCGATGGCGGCGCCGAAGGTACCGACGCCGATGGCGGTAACGAAAAGAAGAAGCAGAAGAAGCAGAGGACACGACGCCCTAACAAACTCAGCATCGGAAGAATCCTGGTCACAGAGATGCACCCCGGCAAATTCGAGCCAATAGCGCCGGATGAACCTCGCAAGTGCTACGGCAACCAAGTCGGATGCATCCTACGGGAAACCGCGAGCATCAACGACAATGACTTAAGGAAGAAACCACATCTTGAGCACTTGCTCCTAACGAAGCTGCACAAGAGATTCCAGTTCCCCGGCCGGGATGACCGCATAGAAAACCCGTGGGATGATGCTGCCATGAAAGGTATCAATAACCACGCCATGGGCATGTTCAGCAACGATTTGGCCGCCTGGAAAGGGAGGGTGAAACGAGCGATTGATGCTAACGAACCCCTGTCCAAGATTTTGGCGGACAATCCGACACTGACGGCAGAGGAGTTCGAAAAGTTTAAGGACACTTCCGCTACCAAGGCAGTCAAGATTAAGTCTGAGAAATACAAGTCAATGCAGCAAAGGAACACGGGGAACCAACGCCTCGGAAGCCGTGGCTACATTGGCAAGAGGCCCATATGGGATAAGGAGGACGCGGAACGTGAAGCCGCGGGGATCCCAGACCCCTACGCGGAGTTCACCGACCCGCAGGAGCGTGACTTCATCAGGGCCCGGTACAAGTGGGACAAGGAAAAGAAGGTTTGGTACACGGACCCGATCACGAGGAAATTGATTAGATTACTGGTAATTATTCTTTTACCACCTTACATTTAGCTTCTGATCAAGTGGACTACACGTTGTAGTAACATTCGTAAATGGTTCACATTCCTTTTGCAGAAGGAGCAACACAGGCTTGCGGCCCAAAGCGACTCGTCGTCTCAGTCGTCGATGAGGCCCAACTGGGACACCCCTCTCAACCGGGCCTTGAACCAACTGAAGGGACTCCCTTTGGACCAGCGGCCGCAATATGGACGTGTGCACGGCGTCGGAGACGGCGCCACGTGGAAGTACTACTACAACGAGGGCCCGGAGGCCAAAAGGCAGAAAAAGAAGTTCAGTCAGTTGAACATCGATGAGAAGGTGAAGCTTGCGGTCGAGAAAAATGCACCTGAGGCCGAGAAAAAAGCAGCTGAGGCCGCAGAAGCGAACAAAAATGAGTTGGTCCAGCAGGCAGTCAATGCAGCTGTAGCTGCCTGCAGAAATGATTTCGCTACTAACTTGATTCCGGCTATTATCGACTGGACGAAGCAAAATCCAGACAAGACGACACAGGATTTTCCCATGCCCAGCTTCGTCGGGAGCAACTCGGTGAACATCGCACCACCACCACCTGCTACCGCTACCGCACAAGGTCCTGCTCCCGCACCCGCTCATAGCAGTCCGTCCTCTGTATCTGGTGTGCTAGGCGGGCCTTCGTCTTTGGCTGACCTCGACGCCCTCACGGTAATTACACGTCGCACCAACATATATATAATCTTCCGTTTTTCGTTGCCTTTCGGATGTCTTACGCCGCAGACATGTCTTCGCAGGCCGACGAAACCCCATGCACCGTACTCTACATGATCAACGGCCGGAAGGTGGACGTGGGAAAGGCGGTGACAACGAAGCCCTTGGAACTCACGTTCCACGGCCAGCCGATCCCCGTTGGCACCTTCAGGGTTACCTTGTCGAGTGTGAAAGCGGGCCACGAGGATTTGACTCCTCCAGTACGGCTCGGGGGAGAGGAGGACGAGACCCCGATGCGGCTTGGAGAATGCAAGGGTTGGATGCTGCTGTGGCCGAAGAATCTTCTTCGTCTGGAGGCGGCCGAGAGCACACCAATGCAAGGATTGGAGAATCAGCAAGGTATGAACACCACCACCCCGCCTACGCAATTACCAGCGCCTCTCGTGCTGGGTGAGAGCGACGGACGATGCGAGGAAGGGGGTCCAATAGTGGATGATGTAGTCGGCCCCGTGGAACAAGGAATGGATGATGAGATGGAGGAGGAGGACCCTCTCCGGTTCCTCAATACCGGTGCCGCCTATGACGACGGACAAATGATGAGTCAGCCATATGACTCGGGCTATGAGCATGCGGATGAGGAGATGGATGATGTGCCCAGGCAGGAACGTCCTAGAGTTGATTGCAAGAAGTCTCTCTTCATGCAATCCTCACAGGACACGCCTCCAGATGCCGCCTCAACGCAGGGTCATCTAGCCGAGGGTCGTAAAGTGCTTAGCCCGACGACACCGGTGGTGGGGGTAAGGAAGGGTCTGGACGGTGAACCCAAGAAAAAGGAGAGGAAGAGACCGCCGAAGAGAGGCACTGCTGTCGCCAAAGCTGCCAAAGCTTCTAGCAGCCAGCCGACCAATTTTGCAGACCGTGTACCGGTCAAAGGTGCGGCGATGTACCATGTCGCGGGCGAGCCGATCCTACTGCCGAAACCGCTAGAGGCCATATCAGGGGATCTCAGGAGACTGCACGACCATGTGCTGTCGACTGAGAAAAGCCTTCTCGCCTCGGAGGATCCAGGATATCCGCTTTACGCGGTTCGTGTGCCTCAGGCCAAGTGCTATGTCGACACACTGCCCGCGGAGGTGTTCTTCCTGCGGTTTGATCACATCTTTGAGATGTTTCTCATGAGCCGGCTCGATTTTACGATCGTCCGCCTTTTTTGCACTACATATGAACTTTGTCATCAAGAGAGAACAAATCTCGGAAATCGCGGTGGCGGATCCATACTACATGCATGAGTCCTTCTTGAGTCTCGGCGAGTTTGAACGTAAAGCTGCTAGGGACTACATCGAATACTTCATGGTAACGAATAAGGACAAGGAAATGATTCTCCTGCCTTATCATCCAATGTAAGTCATTGCCGGACAACCCTTTCGTACGTTTCAATCATTCCTTCGCTCATATGGAGACTAATTTGAGGTGTCGTGGTTTTCCGCAGCAACGGGCGCGCCGTCCTTATCGTTCTTTTCCCGTGAGTCTCCCACGCCATGTATTTCGAATCATCCAGAAACTTCGAGAAGAAAGACTACACCCACATAATGGATATTCTGGATGATGCTCTCCACGGCTTCAGCATGAGGGGTGGCAACATGCTGATCAGGAAACAAAGGAAGAACAAGCCGGGTTTCTCGCATAAAACTACCTTCTGCTCCATCCATCAACCGACAGCAAGCAAGAATGACGAATTCTACCTCCTCCATCTCATGATGGAGTACAGAAGGGATCACCAACATCTTCGCATGACAACAAGAAACGATGAACATATCCGCAAATGGGCAGAATCCTTAAGACACGAACTGGATTATAGAATCAGAGATGACTTCTTTCGCATCCAGAAGGACATTGCAACGATCATCATGAAAGAAGTTGTCGAAGAGAAGGGGATGTTCTACCATGACCCTATATCACGAGCTGACGTCAGAACTCGCATAGGCATGCAACATCAAGACCTGACGCCGTTCACGAAGCTAGGGTGCATCCTCCCGGATATGGATGGGTGGAACTTCCAGTGATTGACGATGCCGATGATGATGTGTCGGTTGAACTTGTAGTTTCTGTAGCGATGAAACTTTGTGATGTCAACGGTCCTGCTGAACTTGCGTAACGCTAGTTTGTTAGTTTGGGTACGATGACCTGCGTACATCTAGTTAATTAGTTTGGGTACGGTGAACCTGCGTTGATTAATTATGTTTACCATATGTTGCATCTCTTAGCTAACTCTTTCTTTTCGTGTTGCTCAAATATATTATGTTGCATATTATTGTCGAATTCGCTTGATGAACATGCATCTCTAACAGGTACATAGGTCCTTGATGGCGAAGAAGTGCTATGCCGTGTACATAGGGAGGGTTCCGAGAGTGTACGATGAGTGGCCCGAGTGTCAGGCCCAAGTGTCACGGTTCTCGGGCGGCAGCCATAAAGGGTTTGATAGCAGACAAGAAGCAGAAGCTAGTTACTTGAGGTTCACGCTAGCGCGAGAGAGGAATCACAACTGGCGCCTCATGTACTGCATAATTCCGCTCTTACTCATAGTGATAGCTCTTCTCTTCTATATCATCGTTTTAGATGGATGATGAAACATGTGTATGGGATGACGATGTAGTTGCATGTATTCGAGACATATCATAACTTGTATCGCTATTTCGAGATCGATGATGATGATAGACATCATTTGTGTTGGATGATGATGGCATGATTTGATGAGAATATTTGCATGTGTATGATATGATGAGACTATTGTGTGTGATATGACAGGCTATTGTATAAACCTATTAAAAAATAGAGAAAAAACGTTGCAGAAAAAAAATTACAGACAATAATAACAGTAGCGCGGGGTATGTGTATCAGTAGCTCGTGTTAAATAGGTGCGCTGCAGTTTTTAGCAGTAGCGAGGTTCACCTAAACGCGCTACTGCTAAACTCTGTTAGCAGTAGCGCGGGTGCAACAACGCTACTGCTAATAGTTAGCTGTAGCGCCGTAGCAGTAGCGCGCCCACCCGCGCTACTGATATTACAAAACCCTGCGCTACTGCTAGGGTTTTCCCTAGTAGTGATCATAATTAAAATCTTTGTAATCCAAGAGAGTGGGCACATCGCTATTTAAAGTTTTTACCTCTCCAAACCCACTTTTAGCAATTTTCTTATCAAGATTTTCACCCTCCGAATTATGGGGACGCTCTTTAGCTAAAGTTGACTCTTCTTCAATCCCCTTTTCATCAAGTTTAATATTGCTAAACAAAGAATCAATAGATGAAACGCCAATCATTTTAATATCCTCATCATTACTATGTTCCAATGATTCCGGCTTAGCTGCCATTTGATTTACTAGCATAGCTTGCGCATCAGAAATTTTTCCTAGCAAATTTTCAGTAACAGCCAATTGAGATTGAAGACTAGCAACTTCTTTACTAACATCAACGAGTTGTTTTGCAATAGCATCCAATAAAGTAGAGTGTTCTTTGAGTTCCTCGGTAAAAAAATTGTTGTGCTCAAACTGCGTAGTCATGTAATCTTTAGTATTTTTCTCAATTTCGAACAAAATTTTATAATAAGAAGTATCATGATAATTCTCTCGGGGCATCATGATTAAGCAAACAAGGTAACAAGCAAGCAAACAAGCAAACGAGAAAAAGGCAAACGAAAAATATTTTTGTATTTTTGTAAAAACGTTTTAGAAGTGGGGGAGATGAAAACGAGAGGCAAATGGCAAATAAAGTAAATGCAAGGAGATGAGAGTTTGTGCAAAGGTACTTGATAGATATTGATGATGTCTCCCCGGCAACGGCGCCAGAAATTCTTCCTGCTACTTATAGCTTGCGTTGGTAATTCCCCGAAGAGGAAGGGATGATGCAGCACAGTAGAGATAAGTATTTCCCTCAGTTATGAAACCAAGGTTATCGAACCAGTAGGAGAATCACACAACACCTCGTTAGCAGCGCCTGCACACAAACAACAAATCCTTGCACCCAATGCAAACGAGAGGTTGTCAATCTCTCGGCGGTAAATTACAAGATTAAATTGTATGTGATAGAGAGATAGATTGAAACAAAAATACAAAATAAAATAAATAAAAGAAAATGGCAACAATATTTTTAGGGTTTTAGTAATATGATTTAGATAGACCCGGGGGCCATAGGTTTCACTAGAGGCTTCTCTCGAGAAAATAGCATACGGTGGGTAGACAAATTACTGTTGGGCAATTGATAGAAAAGCAAATAATCATGTCGATATCCAAGGCAATGATCATGTATATAGGCATCACGTCCAATACAAGTAGACCGACTCCTGCCTGCATCTAGTACTATTACTCCACACATCGACCGCTATCCAGCATGCATCTAGTGTATTAAGTCCATAAAGAACGGAGTAACGCCTTAAGAACGATAACATGATGTAGACAAGATAAACTCATGTATGAATAAACCCCATCTTTTTACCCTTAATAGCAACGATACATACGCGTCATGTCCCTTTCTGTCACTGGGATTGAGCAACGCAAGATCGAACCCATTACAAAGCACCTCTTCCCATGGCAAGATAAATCAACTCAGTTGGCCAAACCAAATCAATAGATCGGAGAAGAAATACGAGGCTATAATAATCATGCATAAAAGAGTGCAGCAAAGACTCAAATAATTTCATGGATAATCTGATCATAAACTCACAATTCATCGGATCCCAACAAACACACCGCAAAAAGTGATTACATCGGATAGAACTCCAAGAACATCGAGGAGAACATTGTATTGAAGATCAAAAAGAGAGAAGAAGCCATCTAGCTACTGCCTATGGACCCGAAGGTCTGTGGTAAACTACTCATGCATCATCGGAAGGGCAGCAAGGTTGATGTAGAGCCCCTCCGTGATCGATTCCCCCTCCGACAGATTACCAGAGAAGGACCCCAGATGGGATCTCTCTGGAACAGAAACTTGCGGTGGCGGAAAAAGTATTTCGTGGACTCTCTTGAAGGTTTCTGATTTTTCCTGAATTTATAGTGCTGGAATTAGGTCAAACGGAGCAAAGGGGGGCCCACGAGGCATCAAGGCGCGCCTGCGCCCCCCAGGCATGCCCTGGTGGCTCGTGGCCACCTCCTGGGTCTTCTGGCCCTCTTCCGAAGCTTCTAGTGTTTATCTTGGCCAATAAAAAATCTCCAAATAGTTTCGTGGCATTTGGACTTCGTTTGGTATTGATTTTCCGTAAAACAAAAATAGGGCAGAAAACAGCAACTGGCACTGGGCACTAAGTTAATAGGTTAGTCTCCAAAAATGATATATAATTGATGTAAATGATTATAAAAACATCCAAGATTGATAATATAACAACATGGAACAATCAAAAATTATAGATACGTTGGAGACGTATCAGATCATAATCAAATTCAACAATATAGCTATCACATAAAATTTTCTCTCCATGATCCACATGCATAAATTTTTTATCATCTTCCAAGATAGTGGGATTAACATCAACTAGAGTCATGACCTCTCCGAACCCACTTTTATCCAAAGATTCATAAGATTGATAATTTTCTAAAGTAGTGGGGTCATTATTACCTAAAGTTGACGCTCTTCCAAACCCACTTTTAATAGTGTTGCAAATTTTGTTATCAATAACATATTCATCATGAGGCTTAAATAAATTTTCAAGATCATAAAAAGCATCATCACCCCAATCATGATCATTGCAATAAGTAGTGCACATAACAAAATTTTCATCCCCAAGCTTGTAGTTTTGCATATTATTAGCACAATTGACTTTCATAGAATTTATATTAACCTCATTGCAATCATGCTTTTTCTTCAAGGAGCTATCAAGTATGGGTGTTATAGCAATAATTTCATTTTTAACATAAGGAACTATAGCAAGTTCATCTCTACAAGCATCATTAATATTGGCATCATGGCCATAAGAATATCAAGCATCACATTCATCAAGAGGGGATATTTCAATTGAATCATCGGAATCATAATTATCTATAGATTCATGTGTATCATTATTCTCTTCCAAAGCAGTAGACATTCTCTCAATAAATTCACTAACATAGGCATTAGATGCATAATTTTCGTAGCAATACTTAAGTATGGCAAAATTTTCAGATTTGTAGAGAGTAATATCATACTTTTCCATCAAAGAAGCAATTTCATAAGCACCCTTAAAAGCGACAAATTCTTCAATTTGTTCGATATCATAGTAACTATAAACACCTTTTTCATAAGAAGATAAAATTTTATTATCATTGAACTCACATAGGTAGGGAAGGTGTTTTTTAGAGTTCTTAGAGCAACAAGTAAAATCATAAATTTCACATAGATTCCGAGCATAGCATAGCAAACAATTTATTTGACGCCATAAGAGTCTCCCTTTTTCAGACAAACGGTGACGCACAAAACGAGCATGCTCCTTTAAGGATTTTCCCTCAACTAAACTAGTTGGGTTTCAGCACGAGCACAAATGGATCGAAGACGATTCAAGTGGTAAACTTTAAATGGGTCCATAGTATCTTATATTTTTGCTTTTAGTTTCTGTTCTTGTGTGTTCGACATGAAGGCAATAAAAGCAAGCAAGTAAAGAAGCAAACAAGAAAAAGGCAAACGGAAAATATTTTTGTATTTTTGTAAAAACGTTTTAGAAATGGGGGAGATGAAAACGAGAGGTAAATGGCAAATAAAGTAAATGCAAGGAGATGAGAGTCTATGCAAAGGTACTTGATAGATGTTGATGATGTCTCCCCGGCAACGGCGCCAGAAATTCTTCCTGCTACTTGTAGCTTGCGTTGGTATTTTCCCCGAAGAGGAAGGGATGATGCAGCACAGTAGAGATAAGTATTTCCCTTAGTTATGAAACCAAGGTTATCGAACCAGTAGGAGAATCACACAACACCTCGTTAGTAGCACCTGCACACAAACAACAAATCCTTGCACCCAACGCAAACGAGAGGTTATCAATCTCTCGGCGGTCAATTGCAAGATTAAACTGTATGTGATAGATAGATAGATTGAAACAAAAATACAAAATAAAATAAATAAAAGAAAATGGCAGCAATATTTTTAGTGTTTTAGTAATACGATTTAGATAGACCCGGGGGCCATAGATTTCACTAGAGGCTTCTCTCGAGAAAATAACATACGGTGGGTAGACAAATTACTGTTGGGCAATTGATAGAAAAGCAAATAATCATGACGATATCCAAGGCAATGATCATGTATATAGGCATCACGTCCAATACAAGTAGACCGACTCCTGCCTGCATCTACTACTATTACTCCACACATCATCCGCTATCCAGCATGCATCTAGTGTATAAAGAACGGAGTAACGCCTTAAGAACGATGACATGATGTAGACAAGATAAACTCATGTATGAATAAACCCCATCTTTTTACCCTTAATAGCAACGATACATACGCGTCATGTCCCTTTCTGTCACTGGGATTGAGCAACGCAAGATCGAACCCATTACAAAGCACCTCTTCCCATGGCAAGATAAATCAACTCAGTTGGCCAAACCAAATCAATAGATCGGAGAAGAAATACGAGGCTATAATAATCATGCATAAAAGAGTGCAGCAAAGACTCAAATAATTTCATGGATAATCTGATCATAAACTCACAATTCATCGGATCCCAACAAACACACCGCAAAAAGTGATTACATCGGATAGAACTCCAAGAACATCGAGGAGAACATTGTATTGAAGATCAAAAAGAGAGAAGAAGCCATCTAGCTACTGCCTATGGACCCGAAGGTCTGTGGTAAACTACTCACGCATCATCGAAAGGGCAGCAAGGTTGATGTAGAGCCCCTCCGTGATCGATTCCCCCTCCAGCGGAGTACCGGAGAAGGACCCCAGATGGGATCTCTCTGGAACAGAAACTTGCGGCGGCGGAAAAAGTATTTCGTGGACTCCCCTAAGGGTTTCTGATTTTTCCTGAATTTATAGTGGTGGAATTAGGTCAAACGGAGCAAGGGGGCAGGCGCGCCCTGGTGGCTCGTGGCCACCTCCTGGGTCTTCTGGCCCTCTCCCGAAGCTTCTAGTGTTTATCTTGTTCAGAAAAAAATCTCCAAAAAGTTTCGTGGCATTTGGACTTCGTTTGGTATTGATTTTCTGTAAAACAAAAACAGGGCAGAAAACAGCAACTGGCAGTGGGCACTAAGTTAATAGGTTAGTCTCCAAAAATGATATATAATTGCTGTAAATGCATATAAAACATCCAAGATTGATAATATAACAGCATGGAACAATAAAAAATTATAGATACGTTGGAGACGTATCACACGCGTGTGCCGACAGGCTTGACAACACGCCGTTAACGCCCGTTGACGCGCCGTCCCGACCGGCTCGGTCAGAAAATCTAGTCACTCCACTCACTCGCTTGCTCTCTCCCCATGGCTCTCTCTCTCCCTCGCCCTCTCTCACCCCTCCTCTCGCGGATGGTGGCGGCTGGATCTATCCAAGGCTGCGGTAGATCCTGCAGCGAGCCGTCGATGGCGCGGTGGATCTGGGCAGAGCCCAAAGCGCGGAAAACAGGGTGGCTGGGGGCATTGCCGGCGGCGAGGAAGAGGAATGATGTGGCAGCAGGAGCCTTTTCCATTCATTATCGCCCCTGCCGGCGGCGGCGAAGGTCGCTCGTCGGGTGGTGGACTCACCCAGTGGAGTTTTGCCCCCTCGGTGAGCTATCTTCCCCTCTCTCTGTTAGGTATGCTAGGGTTTGAGCGCACTTAGGATTTAGGGATTAAGCTATGCTAGGGTTCTAAATTGCAATTTAGGGGTGGCTGCCACTTGCTACGATTTGTAGGTATTATGCCGAAATGGCTGAAGTTGAGCCTGCATTTTTGTGTATTTTAGTCTGAACAAGTCTGAATTCGATTATGAAGTTTAGTCTGAATTGTAAATAATAGTCTTAATTATAGCATGGATTGTAGATGGTTGTCTAAATTTATTCTGAATATTGGGGTTTTGGCTAGCTAGCTTTTTTGAATTATATTCTAATAAATTGTAGTCTGAATTTTTGACTGAATTTTAGTCTGAATACTAGTCTGAATTTGCAATTTAGGGTTTCAGATTAGTCTGAATAATAGTCTCACTTTGATGATGGTTTCAGATTTGTAATTTTTGGCACAGAGCTTTGTATGATTTTTAGGTTTAGGGCTAGCTTAGTTTGAACTCTAGTTTGCTAATATACTTTTGATTTGTTTCTATACTGAAATATTAATCTCCAATTGCTAATTGATTATTATTGTACTTTTGATTTGTAGTTTGGATGATGGTGACATTTGGAATGTGAGGTTCTATTTTTATGGTAGGCACAACCTTGACAAGACAATGTGCAACTCTGAATAACATACTACCTCCGTCCGGGTTTATTAGGCCTTCTTGTATTTTGGGTTCAAGTTTGACCATGCATTTAACTAAAAATATATAAAGTATATGCTACCCGAAGTATATTGTTGGATTTGTGTTCGAAAGTGGTTTTCGATGGTATAGTTTTCATGACATATAGTTTATATTTTATCAGTTAAATTTATGGACAAGCTTTGGCTCAAAATGAAAGGGGGCCTAATAAATCCGGACGGAGGGAGTACAATAATTTGTTAGGTATTTTGGATTTGGAGGCCTTTGGAATTAAAGATTTTATTTATTATGTCAAGGAAGAGGGAACTGGCATAGCGGGATTAGGGCTGCTTGACTGTAATGGTTTAGGAAATGATGAAAGAATTTGAGGAGAGTAAATGTGTTAACTTCGTTGTCATAAAAGAAGATGCCCCAACACCAAATGATGTGAACAAAGCATCTCAAATATGTGAGGAGCAGGTCCCTATCAGTAGCATAGGAGAGGATATTATATATACAGTTGACAACCAAGGTGTTTTAAACCCACAACAGAGCAACAATATCCGAGCGTCTTCACCGTCGACGGCGACGGTAGGCGGCGGCAATGAGCGACACGAGCAGGGCGGTTGGCTGCGGGTTTAAGTGCGGGACGTAATGGCAATGAATGAAACGGATGTGACTAGGCAGCGCATGAAGGACTCGCTGGATTTTATCGTGGGTGAGAATGCGAATCGGCCGCCAGGCTATGTTGCGAACGGTCGTCGTGAGGAGCGCTATAGGGAGCAAAAAGTCTCGAGCGAACAAGCTGCTTCGGCCTACTCCACTCGGGCCCAAACGACGTGGCACGACCGGCCCGTCAACGACCGTTAACGGGCATTAACGATGCGCTGTCCAGCATGTCGGCCCGCGCGTGCTTTGCCACGTCACAACGGCTCAACTTTTGGCTTAGTGTTTTTTGCAGTGTCAAAAATTCGCTGCGGTGAGAAATGCACCAATTTCTAAAGTGATGGTTTTTTGCTGAATGTGTCGTAAATGTAGTGGTTCCGTGGATTTAACTCTACTAGATTTGCCATGCATATAATAGTACCCGTATGCATGAATTTAGGTTCCATGATTCTGCAGCTCCAACTCCTAGGTAATCATTTTCTTGAGGGCGTCACTCCTGAAAAAACAGGATCTGACTCCCGCGTCGCCCTCCCGAGCAGCACAAGCGGTGAACTTGATCCGCCGCAGCTGGCCTCGTCTACCATTCCTCTCCCCCTCGCCGTCAGCGGAGGAAGCCGCCGGCCGAAGGCTGCGCGGTGGACGGTGGCGGTGGGGCTTCTTCTGGTGGTTGGCTCCATCTCACGCGATGCCGTTGGAGTTTTTCAAGGGGTCTCATGGCGAGTGTGCTTGCCGGTCCCGTGCGGCGGCGGCGGCATCCGGCGCCTCAGCGGTGCCAGGTTCGGTGAAGCGTGCTCGTGGGGACGGCCTGGACTGCACCCGGCGGTACAGCCAGCCTTCTCTGCCGCGGCTTGTCGTCCACATGCTTCATGTTGACTGACGGGTGGCACGGAAGGTGGTTTCAGGCTACGGTGTGCTCGGATTCAATCCGGATGTTGCGCCGGTCTGGCCGGGTTAAGGCATGGGAGGGCTGGATCCTCGTCCCTCTCCAATGGGACCCTTACGCCCCGATTTGCAGCAACCGGGAGGGCGCCCGGATGTGGACCGCGGCGGCGAGGTGCTGGCTTTTCGCGCGTGCGGTGGTTGGCCGGCAGCGCTACGGTCCACGGCTTGATAGTGATGAGTCAGATCTGATCGGCCGGATGGTGGTGACTGCAATCTGTACTGTAGTGACTTCCTACGGCTCCACGACGGTGGTGGTTATCCAAAGATCATTGGGATGATTCATCTCTGATCCGATGGTTGACTTCGGCGGTGAGATACAAATTATGGACGACGGCTTGACGCAGAGGGATGGTTGTGCAGTGGCGACTGTCGTATCGCATGTAACCGTTAGGATCGCGGAAAAGTGGTGGTGACATCATATGTGTGACTTCGATGGCGGTGCTATTCGAGCACCTGGTCTCGAGCTCCGGGGCGAAAGCCTAGGTCAGACCCGAGTGGTTATGTGTCTAGCAATGGCGATGTGTTTCTTACATCGTTACCTTGTTGAAGGCATTGCTCGAATATTCTCGGACCGATTTCTTCAGGGTGAAAACCTATACGGTTGGATCCGGTGACGGTGGTGCTTGAGTGTTGCTCCTTTCTTGAAGGCGTTGCTGTTGAAGAACCTTTTTTTTGAAATGGTCACCGGGGGGGAAAGGCTCCCCACCTGAATATATTTCAAAAGCTGCCAAGTGTTACAAGATTACAGGTTGCGAGAGGAGAGGAAATCACGCCACAAGCCTGCGTGCCCCTTTAGAGTGTCCGTCTTAAGCCTATGAGTCCAGATAATCAAATCATCTAAAATAGCTGTAATAGTGGTGCGAGCATCGACCTCAAGGCTTTGGAAGACTTTCTTGTTCCTGGCATCCCAAATCTTCCAAAGAAAGAGGAGGAACATGAAGGAGCTGACCGAGGTAGGCAGAGCATCCGGAAGTAGTGAGCGAAATAGCATGCCAATCGATGTGGAGAGGGGGTTGATGCCAATAGCCCGCCAAATTCTGCGGACGGCCGGGCACGAGAAGAAGAGGTGTTGAACCTTGTCGTTCATGTGGCGTCATGAGATGGATGACGCGGATATGATCATTTTTGTAGTTTGCCGATTGTAGATCTTGATTGCATTGGGGCCTTTTTTTTTTCTTGCCTACTCATAGTTTTGGTTTTACATGACTTTGCTAGTTGTCGGCGGGTTTTCATGTGTGTGAGTTGGTGTTAGCTGTGTGCATCCTAGATATGCAGAGGCCGAGTGTGTGCCCATTGTATCTTCTTGATGCCCCATTTTAAGCAAATAAAATCCATCCTTTATCAAAAAAAAAAAAAAAACTCCAACTCGTAGGAGATGTGTTCGGATACGTTCCAACTCCAACTCGTAGGCCACTCAAAAAAAAAAACTGCTACTCGTAGGCGTCTAGCGCTCAGGTATTTATGCTCTCGCCTCCAACTCGTAGTTCGATCGATCTGAAGTTAAGATTTGCTACCGAAACCTAAAGGCTAGAAGTCCTACGCACATGGCCGCCGACGACGGCAGCACCCAAGGGACCGGCAGGGCAGTGGTCCGACCTCCCCGATGATCTCCTCGGCATGGTCTACCTCATGTTCGCCTTCCCCGTCAACCGCGTCCACTTCGCCGCCGTGTGCGCTTCGTGGCGCGCCGTCGCCTCGACGCACCCACCACCATCACCACCCCTTACCCCGTGGCTCATACTCGATCCGCGCAACGGCGACGAGACTAGACACTTGTATTGCCCCCATGACGGCACGGTCCTGCCCCGCGTCCTGCTCCCGAGCAAGGCTGCCGGCAGGTGCTTCATCGGTGGTTATGGGTCGCCTTGTCGGAGGCGCCGCTCGGGATCGTGAAGCTCTTCTCGGGTGCTCAGGTGCCGCTCTCCGCGGTCCGTGAACGCCAGTGCACCGGAGATCTGCGGAAGGTCATTTTTTCCGAGGCACCCACCTCGAGCTCTTGTATCCTCGCCGCCATCACCGATAAGCCTGGTGTCGCGATACGCAAGGTTGGATGCCCCCGGAGAAAGGTTGGATAACACAAGAGCTTCGTGGGCACGAGAGGCTCATGGATATCGCCTTCTGCGATGGCGAGCTCTACGGGGTCATGCGGCATGGCGACAGGCTCGTCAAGTTTGAGATTACCGTGGATAGCCAGGGTGCGCCGATGCGCATAGATGTCCACCCGCTAAATATGCAGAATCGCCGTTCACATCCATACCCTGAGGAGTACCCCAAGTACATCGTTGTGCTGCACGGGAAGCTCCTGATGGTGCAGAGGACCCTTTGGCGGTGACCGCCAAACAACACGTCTTTCTTCAGGGTGGACCAGCTAGTATACTCCAACAGCAACACAACGAAGCGTAGCTACGATTACAAGTGGGTGGAGGTGACGAGTTTGGGTGATCACGCTTTATTTTTAGGGCCGATGTGCTCCAAGGCGATGCGCGTGCCAACGGATGGACGCGGCAGTTTGAAAAGGAATCACACGTTGCTTAAGGCGAAAAGATGAAATCCCAAGACGGTGCCAAATTATTCCACGCGAGCTCAGATAGCAATGGAGACCGTGTGTACTACATGGAAGAAGAGAGCACCGGCAACAACATGGAGGGGATCATGTCGGTACGATACTACGCGCCGAGTGATCTACATCCTCCTATGTGGCTTCTCCCTCCAAATATCTAGCTGATTTATGATCGATTAGTATCAGTATTGCTCCCTCATTCCTAAATATAAACCCTGTTTGAACCGTTCATTTTTGATCTTTTTCCATTCCTCCATTCAACAGTATACGGATTTTGTAACGTAAATATGATACTACTGAATTTGTGCTTAAGAGCAGTTTTAACGTAACAATCATATATTGTCCTATATTTCGAAAGAAGATCATTTCTTTAGTATATGGATATTTTAGATTGATTCATCAGGCGTTTAGACATATTGCTTGCCCACCGTGTTTGATCGTAACATTACCATCTTTTTTTCCCCAAGGGTAACAATATTCTCTTCTTGACTTGTCCATTTGAACTTGTATTCGAATAAGGTTCACACACTTGACCTGCATCCATATTTGGATAGTAATTAAATTTCTTTCTAGATAGAGTATGTACCTTCATGAAATTCGGCAGGACATATTTTTGTTTGGCAAAGTTTACACCGGCAACATTTCCTTGTTTTTTGGTTATTATGTTTGCTATTAGCAAGTTGCGTGAAAATGCAACTCGCGATTAGAAGGATGGTCTGGTGGCGCCAAATCGATGGAGGTGGTGACTTGAGGAGGGCGGGGTGATGAGACCGGCTTGGAGGTGCCACAGGTGCCGGGAGCGGGCGGTCTGGCCGTCGTGCGAGGGTGGCAGGAGGAAGAGGAAACGGCGACGGCAGAAGTAAGAAGAAGCTAACAAAAACTGACCTACACCATAAAACAATTCATGCAACTACTTGCACATAATCGGTCCCTTTGGTTACTTGGTTTCACTTTAATTTGTTTCTAACAACGGAATTAGATATCACGTCCCCAAAATCTTGTGAGGATGACAAAATATCACTAGTGCACAAGCTACGTATTAGCGGTTGTCTCATCTAAGGACCCGCCCGAGGTGTAGCTCTCCGTGGAGTAGAGAGGATTGTTCGCTGCACCAACAATGCAACCCTGAGCTATTTAGTTATCGAGAAGGTCGCCCTGATTTAGCCAAGGTAGTCTTGGAGGCCTGGAAAAAGAACGACTGCGAGGCTTCTGCTGCATAGTTCTCGGCTAGTGTGAGAGAGACTCTTTCGGGAGCGTGTGAAAAAGAATAAAACAGCTTAAGGCTGGTCGTAGTGGGTAGTATCATAAGTTAATATCATGTATATGATACTATTATATGATATTACCTCCCTAATGCATAGTATCATATATTAGTATCATAGATGACTTTATTTATTGCCATGCATGACATATTAGCATAGCATTTATTATGATATGGTATCATGATATGATACTCAACCTTCTCTTTCTTCATTTAATTTTATGTCACCTCATAGAAACTGTCAGTTGGCATGCATGATACTAGCTATGATACTTCCATTACGACCAGCCTAATAGTGATCTGGATTCTTTGCGCACAAGGCCAGACCGGTGGGACCTGATCGCCGAGAACTAAAGATAAATGAAACACTTGTGGAGTTATACGCCAGGGAAGATACATTAATGGAATTTCCAATTTTGCCGAGTACCCAAAAAACTCGGCGAACTCTTTGCCGAGTATTGTTCTCGGTCCGAACCCTACCGACAAAGCTGCTTTTGCCGAGAACCAGAACACGGGTACTCGGCAAAGTCTTTGCCGAGAGCTAAAACAGGGATTCGGCAAAAAAAAAGGGACTTGACGGGTCGGACGGAGACGGCGGGTGCCACGTGGCAGAAAACTTTCCCGAGTATTTTTTTCAGGTACTCGGCGCACATGAAAGCCCAGGAGCGAGACACATCGCCTCAATTATTTGCCGAGTTGTTAGCCCCAAAACTCGGCAAATCAAGTCTTTTAGGGGATTAAGTTTGTTTTTGTGAACCCCTCCAAAAACGAACATGTGTATGTTCTTTATCCTTTTTTCTCAGGAGTCATAGTTGCCCACAGTCAACCATACTCTTGCCTAAAACCATGTATCCAGTTGCCCGATCCTCATGAACAGAAACATTACCAAGACTATATTTTGGCCAGTATCTAAAGGTTTTAGATACCTTTCAATTAGGTTTGTGTCTGATCTTAACATTACTATCTTATTTTTTCCAGTGGTAACATTATTCTCTTCTCAACTTGTCCATTTGAACTTGTATTCAAATACAGTTCACACACTTGGCCTGCATCCATATTTGGATATTAACTTCATGAAATTCGACAGGACAAATTTTGGTTTGGAAAAGTTTACTCCGGTAACATTGCCTTGTATTTTGGTTATCTTGTTTGATAATTGCAAGATGCATGAAAATTCAACTCACATTGAGGAAGAAGACGAGATGCAACTCGAGGAAGAGACGGGGGATGGGGGGGGGGGGGGGGGGCTGATGCGGCTCGCCCCGGTGACACCAAGCCGAGAGCGACCTAGAGCCGGGGACGACACGCCTGGCCGCAGCTTCACCGGTGTAGGGGATCCAGAGGTTGACGGTTCAAAGTGCGGGGTGGGTTGCCGGCACCGGAGAAGAACAATGGTGGGGGTTTAGATGTATGGTCTGGGTGGTGCTAGACTGACAAAGGTGCTGGCTTGAGGAGGGAAGGGGCAGCAAGACGGGCTTGGCGGTGTTGCAGGTGCCGGGGGCAGGTGGTTTGACCGGCGTGAGAGGGAGGCAGGAGGAAGAGGAAATGACAGCGGCGGAAGGAAGAAGAAGCAAGGGCAAAAAAAAAAACGACCTACACCATAAAACAACTCAGGCAACTACTTCCGCGTAATCCGTCCCTTTGGTTACTTGGTTTCATGTTGGCCGTAAATTTTTACGGTGATTGGCGAGTTACAAATTGTAATTTCGAGTAACTCCAGCTCTGATTTATTCTGGCCGTCAGATCTGGAAAATGCATGTAAAGATTTATTTTTCTGTAAAAAGGGTAAATTAGTAATTGAGTCGTTCGTTCCCTTCCTGGCGACTAGTAAGCATGCACGTGCAACGCACGTCTCAAACAAAATGAGTTTACATGATGTAATACTAAAATATTTTTTACAAAAAAGAAACGGATGGCCACAAAATGTTGTCACTCAAAATATATTTTCAAAAGGGTGACATATCTGTGATCCAACGCAGGTACGATAATTTGTAATAAAAACATTTATTATGAATCTAATATTTATGTTAGCGAGTTTTTTTTACCGAGTCAACTGTCATGCTGTCTTATGCCCAACAATATGAGCGCCCGTGTAACACATGATCCAGAAACATGTCTTCACATAAAATGCACGATTACATAATAATTGTATTATAATCTGTTACAAAAATATATTTTAGAAACCAGAACTAAGCATCTGTTGAAGGTCCATCTTTTGAAGCAATGAAGGTCCATCTATTGATGCGATCTATGATGGTTCGTTCAATTGATGGGATATTATTTTCAGCTTCGTTCTCTTCATAATTTAAAATATGCACCAAAAATTGCTTTCTGAGTTCAAAACCATCCTGCATATGCATTACACAACATTGTTATAACAAAATAATGTGCAATATCTGTATACAAATAAGCATTGTGTAAATACTCACCTGGGGTATGGGAAAATATAGCTTTCCATCGCATAATGAGTGCATGAAATTAAACACCAAATAACCCGACAAGGCACTGCATGTATAAAATATTACACTGTGTGTTGAATAAATCAATTAATATCTTAATGAATTGAAAGATTCATACCCATGTGAGTTTGTTGGAACATCAGGAACTATGCATTCCCATTTAGAGATATCGTCTTTGAATGCAGGGTTTGCAACTTGGAGCGCAAGATTTAGGTTGTTGATCACATTTTGAAGTATAATCTTTCCCAAATTAGGTATTGGTATCGGATCAAAAATTGAGACAACTTTTTTATTTTGATCGAAGACAAACAATAGAAATATCCCAAAAACATCCCAAGGCAATAAAATCTGCAATAAACATCCCAATACATGAAATATTAGTTAGGACCAAATAAACCACTGCTATGAATGAAAAATTATAAAACTTACCGTATCACATTGTGAGATATGATACTCATTGCTGTCTGGCCAGCTATCCAACAACCGTTTCAACGTAGCAAAGTCCATACTTTCACGACGACTTGAGTCTTGTGCATAGTAGGACATCGACTAAAATAAAAATAAGAAAAATCAGTGCTTTGAGGCATAAATGTATTATGTGATTATAGTAACTTACACAAAAATTTAGATCCATGTAGTGACAGGGAATGTCTCTGAAAAGTTGGACTTCGTGGCGCGCTAGTATACGTACTGCCATGTTGAAGCAATCAACATCCATGCCTTCATCATTGCTTAATATGTTTTTTATTTGCCTCAAAGTTAAACTAATGGGATAGGGATTAGAGCTCTTCACCCATTCGCTCCTGTAAAATCAAATTTCACTCGATTATAATGACATCAAAGTAATTTATTAGAATACCAAATGAACTAAAACAATATGGCTTACTCTAGTAGATCGTCATCATCAATCATACTGATAAACAAGCAAAGTTCATCTATTAAGTCATTGTTTGTTGGATGGAGAGACGATGAAAGGATAAATGATTGTGAGAGCTCAACTTCCGACGATGTATTTGATGGTTTGAGGTTCTCAGGTGGTCCTTCCAAAATCATACAATATGTGGGATCTGTGTTGTTTTCGTCATCTTCAATGTCTCGATTTCTTATATTGTCATCATTCAGTTCCGAGTCCACTAAAATGACGGCTAGTTTTGTTCTAAAATCTGTCATATGATCCTATTAAAGTAGTAATAAGAGTTAAATAGTGATACAACATAGATAAGTTAATGATACACAATGCAAAATACCTGTGTAGGAGGGTCAGACAAAATATCTCCTGTGAAATACTCCATAAAATTTACCATCCACAGACCACAAGAAGACCTGCATGTTTACAAAACTTAAACTCAATATATTTCTTATCAATTTTATAGAAATTTATGTTTTTTTAAATCATCAAATGACCATGACTGTAACAAGCCGTGATGAAAACAAAAATCTCACACATGCAGGTGAACCGGACATGCCCTATGAAATACAATGTTTTTTAGAAGGTAATTTTTTGTAGGTTTGGACAATGCCACACTCACTCACAATCACTTTCTGGTAAATGTTTTTTTTAATAAAAAATGCTCTCAGGTCACTGCCAAAAAAAACTCAGTCACTTCCACCGCCCCCAACACTTCTCCCCTCCCCTCTTCCCATTCTTCCCTCACTCTCTGGCCACGAAATCCCTTATCCACAGCCGGCGCGCGCTCTCTGGTGGCCGCCCCTCCCTCGTCACCACCGGCGGCGCTCTCTGGTGGCCCCTGCTCCGCGCCGCCCCTCCCTCCTCCTGCGCCGACGGGGCCAGTTGGCCGCCCCTCGCCTTCGTCACCAGCGCCGGCGGATGCCCCCCCCACCCCGCTCTGCCCGGCCACTCCCTCCACCTGCGACGCCGGGGCCATCCACAGCGGGCGTTCTGCTGGCCGCCCCTCCCCTTCGTCATCAGCGCCGTCGGACGCGCGGGCCCCCGCTCTGCCCCGCCCCTCCCTCCTCCTGGCAACGCTAGGGCGCTCGAGCCCGGCATGCTCGCCGCGACGCCGGGGCCCTCCCTCGTCCTGATGGGTAAGAATCCCTCCTCCATTCTCTTCTTCTTCTCCTTTGCTCTACCCTGCTCCCTCTCTCACCTCTCATCTTCCCCAACCACGCAGCAGACCAGCAGTGCAGAGGTCAAGGCTGCGACCCGAGCACGCCGATGGAGCGCACATCAGCAGGACAACGACGCCACGGGGGTGCAGCCGGCATCCAGTTCCATCATGTACGTGAGTAGGATTGGTCTTCATGTAGGTACAATGTTGGATCTCCTGTTCGTGCCTTCCTGCCAACTACATATTTCCTATAGTTTACAGAGATTGGTAATTTCGTTGGTTAGTTGGCGGCAGTAAGAAAAGAATGGACCTTTCTTCATGTGAATTAGTAATTTAGTTTTACCCAATAACTCGAACAAACCCATTTTCGAATTTCAGTCAAGAGGGTCCGCGCGGGCGCTGCCTTCGCCGTCGCTGTTGCGGCCTAGTTGTGTCTTGTGCGTCGCGGCGGCCAACAGGGCCGGAAAGGTCGAGACTGGAGGTCCCTGCTCGCCAACTGGAGGCGGCTGTTAATCATTCAGTAAAAAAGAGTAAGCTTTTTTCCAAGCCTATGATTTTCGTTTCATCCTCTTTGTTGGTGCCTGTGTTGATGCGGCCTTAATTGTTCAGATATCCTGAAGGAGAAGGAGGTGCCGAAAGGGGATGGGAGCAGCAAGTTTGAATCGAAAGAGGTATACCCATCTGTCTGCAGACGGCTCTTAATACATTCTTCCCTTTGCCATGTTGTGATGTTTACGTCTTTCCACTTATCAAATTTTAGTTCCACTTGGAGCGATGCATATTGGAATATATTTTCCAGTCCTTCCAGCTGTTGCATGAATAAATGACAACGTATTAGCATCACAAGCGAATAATAACAGAAATTGTCTTTATCAAAAGATGGTGCAGTGGGACTAATAACTAACCATAGCGGTGAGGTCTTTGCGGTTCGTTGTTGGACCTAGCGAGTCGAGCACCTGGATACGTTGCACGCTGCTATTTATAACTGCTAGGTACCAATGAAAGTCTTCAATGTTTACTGGAATGAATATCTGAAAATAGTTTTTTTGAGTGTAGGTCTCATCTTTACAAACAAACCTTCTTAATTGAATTCAGACTAATATGTACGGAATTGAGACTCACCATATCATGTTGCAAATAAGTTATAGCGCTGTTTAACACCCATCTAGGTGCGTCATCCCGTATAGAGCTAAATTCTTTTATCATCTTAGAGATGCATGCATTCTCTAAGAACACACTTCCACCAGACCTCATCTGTAGATGCTCTTTAGCACTTATGCAATGTATGTATGCGTCTATGATCTGCAATATCAAGTGCACACCTTGGTTATAGGAGATAATAGAAACTCATGTTAAAATAACATCGTCTTGTCATAAAGTTACATATACTTACTTCGTCGCCAACAAATTCTCCATCGATTAAAAGACGTTCTAATTGTTTTCTTTGGAGATGTGAGTCGTCGATGCTCACTAAATTTCTTTTATCGTTTGGTTCAGACATGATACTTTCAATCACGGACCAATCATCGCCGGTGCAAGCATAATCTATCATGATGTAAGTAAAAACATTTATTAATAACAAAGAAAATAAATGTAGCCAAGCGAGGGATGACATAGAAGAATTTGTCCGTGCCTTCTGGAGCCACCACGTAGTCTTGTGCCTTCTTAGGTTTGTTATGCAGTCGGATAGGCTTCCCAGTTTGTGCCCCTACCATGCCGGACGTTTGTGCTAATTCTTTGTTCTCACCTGACTCCATTTGTTCACTTGTTTCCATTTGTTCACTTGTTTCATTGAAGCTTAATTCCTGGAAGCAACATTACAAAGAATAATGGGTATGCAGGATTAATATAATTAGAATTAGAACTATTTGGGACATAGTTGGAACAGAAAAGATGCCTCTGTCACTTCGGAGTCTTCGGAATCACTGGACTGCGTGCTCTGCTTTTTCTCCACTTCTTCTTTGTCGGTTGTTCCATTTGATTCTGCCAGCGTGTCCCCTATAGTTTCTGCCCCTTCGGTGCCAAATGTTTGTGCTAATTCCTCATCCCGAGCAGGTTGCATTTGTTCACTTGTTTCGTTCAAGGCTAGCTTGTCCCCTATGGTTTGTGCCCCTTTGGTGTCGAATGTTTGTGCCAATTCATCGTCTTGAGCTGGCTGCATTTCTTCACTTGTTCTCTTGACGGTTAATTCCTGAGAGCAACCTGCCTTTGTCACTTCGCAATCTGTGGTCTGTGTGCTATTCTTTTTCTCTACTTCATCTTCGTCGTCTATTCCATTTGATTCTTCCTCGCTTAGTCTCTGAAACTCACAGTAATATAATATGATTCAATACTTATAAAAGAGCAAAAATTATAAAAGAGCAAATATTATGAAGGTGAGTAAAGAATTGTTTGTATGCTTGTCTTAGGGTATCACCTCATCAATCTGCATATTTTCTGTATCATCCAATTTGGTTTGTTCTTCCTTTGCCGTTGTTAACTCGGTATTCACATCCTCGTCTTTGGTTTGTATGCCTTCAAGCTGCATATTTTGTGTATGCTCGTCATTGGCTCCCCTGTCGATGTGTTCCTGTCGGTGCGCGTCCTGCTGGGAGTGGGGGTCCTGTTGGGAGTGGTAGGGCCCATACGAACTCCTGTAAAAAGATGTGAGATCATTATATTTAATGGAGCGCAAGACCATCATATAGAATATGGAACCAACAACCTCGAAATGTAATGCTGTACTTTGTAATAGATTCAATCGCAATTGTCGTTTTCAAGAGGCCTCATGCATAGGGTGTATTTTCTTATGGTCATATGATTTTGAGGGGACATTGGCGGTAAACATGTAGCTCTGTAGTTTGTAATAATATTCATATAGATTAATGTTCGGAACCAAGAGGTCACAGTCAGTGTGACTTTAATATGTACATATTTTCAAGAGGCCTCATGCATAGGGTGTATTTTCTTATGGTCATATGATTTTGAGGGGACATTGGCGGTAAACATGTAGCTCTGTAGTTTGTAATAATATTCATATAGATTAATGTTCGGAACCAAGAGGTCACAGTCAGTGTGACTTTTATATGTACATATTAATTTGACAGAGCATTGTGGCAAACTACAAAGCTTTGTTTCAGTCGTAGGTTAGGTCAGTGGTATCAAATTTTCAGTACCATGGGGATCTGCTGAGGATCCGTGGTATGATTTCACTTGCTCAAGCACTTTATGTTTGGTTTTCATAACATATAGTCACGGCATATGGTTCATCTCTTGCATCGATTACATGGAGAATCATAGATCTTAGAATGTGAATTAACCATGGTTTCACTATTTATGCAGAACAGAAACAGGAGCAATGAACGGATGTCATTGTTAACATCTTCACATGTTGGCAAATCAGCCTGCACGAGCGTTGCCGAGGAGTTTGCCGCCGCCGATGCACAGTCCGGAGACGGTCGCGGCAGTGTGGGCAACGGCGTCTGAAAGATTGAAGAGAAAGCATGCACCTGTGTTGGTGAGGAGGTCGTCGTCGCGGATCTCGCGGCCGTCGTCGGCGTCGTCGGTGCTGGCGTCCTCGGCGCGGGCGTCGTCTGGCGTCGTCGGTGCGGGCGTCCTCGGCGCGGGCGTTTCGGTGGAGGGCAACTCTGAAGAGCGACAGGAAAATTGGTCGCCGCAAATTGTGGAGCGGATGTGGCTGTTTCGATGTGTTTTTTTGTTTTCTTTTTGTTAGCGTTGGCTGAAGGACGGCAGAGTTTCGTCCGCCCACCTAAATTGCATAGCGTACAACGTGAGGGGGTACTTTTCTGTGTTCACGGTTAGATCCCATTGAGTAGGCTGATCTTGACCCTCCAATTGATGTGTTTTCTTCTGTGTACAGTAAGCGGGGGAGTTAACGTTTGCTTATTTTATAGTAGTAGAGATAGCGAGTCCCCCGTCCGCACGCACACAGGAATCGGATTGCCGTCGCCGCACATTCCCCTCGCGTAGCCGCCGCCGCATCGCTCGGTGGACATTCCACCGCGCCGCCCCCGATCCAGGCGAGCACCTCCAGTCCGCCACCCTCCTCTCGCTCCTAGGGCCAGAGATCCGGCCCGCCGCCAGTACTGCAGGCGCTCTGCCGCGGCGCGCCGAGCCGGCGGAAACCTCCGCTTCCCCACCGCCCCCTAAATCGCCGCCGGTGACAGAGGATCGATCTCCCCACCGTACGCCGGAAACCATACTGCCTCAGTCAGCGTAGTTCCTTCCTGTTTACTGGAGCGGTTTCCCCTCGGTCATCCATCGCCCGTACTACCTCGCCGCCGGCGAGCCTCCTGCCGACTACAGGTAGCTGCGTACATGTCCTACTAGCTCCTCCGATCTTCATGTTCGCGCCGTGCGGCCGTGGCAGTCCCATGCTCTGATTGCCACTGAACTACGCCCAACCTGCTGCTAGGCTCTAGTATTACTGCTCTGTTTTTTGCCTGTGCCCAAGTCTGAACATATTATGTTGATGCTTACTGTGGTGGTTAGCAGTGATACCCATGTCTTTTCCGGCAAAAAAAGAAAGAATACTCATGTCTTGGATTGTGCTCACAACTAAGCTCTCCCCTGCAACGTGATGAAAGATGTATGGTTCAGGCCTTAGGAGATGTTTGCTAAAATGTAATGCTCTTTAGTTCAGATATTAATTTCAGCACCTGATTAGGGCGATTTACCAGTTGTACGAATTCTTGGCATGCATGATTAGAGTAGCTGTGATAGTCAAAATCTGAAATCTTGCTTGCTTATGCCTGGACATGGTTAGGTAAATCCTTATTACTGAAAAATAAATAAGTATACTGAGAGCAAGCTTATGACATCTGTAGATCTTGGAAACATCTGCTTAGCATAATGACCTAGTCCTTCGGGTGCTTTCGTTGGTGGTGTGGTGTTATAGTTAGTATCGGCATGTGTTGCGTCACCTGTGAGTTATTTTCCCTGTTAGTACTGAAAGCTATTTAGTATATGCTGAAGAATCCCTTTGGAAGGTATATTTTGTTTTGTTGTATCCGTTGTATACAAAGAGATTCGTATGCTCATGTCCCCTTTGTACTAATGGGAAGTTCACACACAGACAGTAAGAGAAAAGTAAACATCATACACTTCTGAAAATGACTTTCTTTGCTTCAATTGCTTGTAGGGCATTGCGATACTGCACAAGTGGATGCTAGGTATCCAGCCATACTATTCAAGCAGCAGCTAACAGCATGCGTCGAAAAGATCTTTGAGCAGCTCAGGGATAATCTAAAATATGAAATATCACCTCTTTTGAGTGTTTGCATTAAGGTATACCTTCATCTCCTTTGTGATTTGGTTACACAGACAACTGCATTGTACTATGAGATTTAAGAACCTTTCTACTCTCACATTCTGGGAAAAGACTTATGAGTTTTGGGGTTTATGTTAGTTGAAACGGACCACAGAACTTACGATGAGATTTTGTATTAATTATGATATTCACACAGTATTAATCATGTCAACTTTGTTATTGGCGCACTAATGTACTGTTAAAAAATAACAGCGTCATGTTTGATTTCCAGACAATGTTGATTTGGGAACCGCTGTGGTAAATACTTCCGAGTCTGCTGCCTGAGTATCATTGACCCTGGTATGTTCCACCACATTTCTCATAGTTTTACATGGTTCATCACCTGGGTTTGAGATCATGCTCTGTTCATTGTGATGAATTTCAGGCGTTTCTGACATCATCAACGCAACACCAGCTGGCCAGTAACCTATGTACGCCATTTTCAGTGTCTTGTCTGACGTGTCATCTGATGTGTTCTAGACTAGTTCTGGCTGGACTTGATTTGGTCTTGTGTACATCATTTATCAGTCAATCAAGTTTCATGGGACTATGGTTTTGGATCTAAAGATGTTGTTCATGGCTTAAATACTCCTGAGAACTTGTTAGGTTATTCTAACTCGGCAATGTATCCATGATCTTGTTTTCTGAATATGTAATTTTTTTTAGTGATTTTCATTTTCATTTTAATTTTCATGGCGCTTCCATGATTTATTTCATTTTTCTGGTATATATTTTTGAAGATTTTTATTTATTTTGCCCTAATGGCCATGGCGTGAGAGCAGACTACTAGTGGGCTGGGGATGTTCACTGCTTTGGGCGTTGCACTGAAATAAGTTTTTGCCAAAAAGAAATAAAATTAGAACCAAAATTCAAATTCTGGAGCATTTTCGGTCAAAATTTGTTGAAAAAAAAGTTTACATAAAAATTCTCGAAAATTCACACTACCCTATATTCAATGAGATCTCATATTCAATCTGGTAAAGTTTCTAGAAGTTTTGGTGAATAGAAAAAAAAACAATATTCAAATTCAGGACCATTTGGCTCAAAATTTGCCCCCAAAAAACAAGATTACAGCAAAAAAAAATCTAAAAAATCCACATTATTCTTAGCTCATTCAATCTGGGAAAGTTTCAAGAAGTTTTGCCGAACAGAAAAAAAAACTAAAAGTAAAATTAACATTCAGGAGCATATTGGCTCAAAATTTGGCAAGAAAAAAGTTATCAGAAAATCCTCAAAAATCCACACTACCCTTATATTTAGTCTAGGAAGGTTTCAAGAAGTTTTCTCGAACAGGAAAAAACTAAAAGCAAAATTCAAATTCAGGAGCATTTTTTGGCTCAAAAATTGGGTAGAATTTTTTTCCTGGAAAAAAACCAAAAAAAAAAAGTTCCCAGAAAAATTCCACGAGTACCAATTTAGGAGATGTTAGTTAAACTTCAGTATAGAACTTAGCATTGCAAAAATCTGTTTCAAGCAAAAAGAACCAATAACGTAGATCGGGTTCAGGTGCACGTTAGTTCCATGCTGGTTGTGGGTCTGGATGGGTCGTAGCGGTACTTGTCGACCAAGACGACCCATCGTGGTAGTTATGGGTTGGAATGACCTGTAGTGGTAGTTGTGTGTTGGGACTATCTGTCAAGGTAGTTGAGGGTCCGGATGACCCGTTGTGGATCCACACGTCCTAAAGTGGTAGTTGCGGGTCCGTACGACCCCTAGTGATAGTTCTACGTTGGTAGTATCTGTAAGGGTAGTCGAGAGTCCGTATGACCCATAGTGGTAGTACTAGTTCTGATGACCCATAGTGCTAGTTGTGAATCCGGATAATCCATATTAGTAGTCGTGGGTTTGGACGACCCATAGTACTAGTAGTAGGATCGAACGACTCATGGTGCTAATTGTGGGTCGATATGGCCCATTGTGCTAGTCGTGGTCTGGATGACCCATAGCAGTAGTTGTTAGACCCATAGTGCTAGTCATGGTTCGGACAACTCGTTGTGGTACTTGTGTGTCAGGGCTATCTATAGTGTTAGTAGAGGGGCCACACGAACCGTAGTGGTACTTGTGTATCAGGACGACCTTTAAAGGTATTTGCGGGTTCAGACCACACATACTGGTAGTTCTGCGTTCAAACGAACCATGGTGCTAGTAGTGGCATCACACGGGTCAGAGTGATAATTATGGAATTGGACGAACCATAGTGCTAGTTGTGGGATCAGACGACCCATAGTGCTAGTTGTAGGACTGGAAACCCATCGTGGTGCTTATGAACTCAGAGGACCGATAGTGCTAAGTTTTGGGTTCGGATGACCATAGTGCTAGTTGGGGGATCAACGACTCATAGTGTTAGTTGTGAGTCCAGACAGCCCATAGTGCTAGTTGTGGGTTCGGACGACCCATGCGGGCCCACTACTATCGATCTTACTCGTACGGACCCACAAGTGCCGATCTTAGTCGTTCGAACCCACAACTGTCGGTGTTACTCGGTCGGGCTCACTACAATCGATCTTACTCGTCCGGACTTAAGTACCGGTCTTACTCGTTAATGCTCACTACTACCGATCCTAGTCGCCCGGACCCACAAGTATCGATCGTAGTCATCCGAACCCACAAGTACGGTTTTTACTCATTCGGGCTCGCTACAATCGATCTTACTCGTTCGGGCACACTATTTTTTATCTTAATCGTCCAGAACCACAAACATCTCGGCGCGCGTCCGAACGCATCCTCTCCATCCTATGATCAGATCGGGCCGGAACGACAGCCGCGGCCGTCACGGGCCGTGCTGCCACAGTCTGAAGTGGCACTACCGGGGAGAAGGTTGGGAGTGGCCATGGCGGATCACACAGCCGCCATGACAGGAGAAGGAGGCCAGCGGGGCGACCCGGTCGCCGGTGCTTGTCGAGGCAAAACTGTTGTAAAAGTTTAAATTTCTTGGGAGTACTGATTTATTTACAGTTAGCCTGTGATAAAAGGTTCTCAGATTTCATACTCAAAATTAGCCTGACTTCAACTGAATTTTAGGCCTAAACAAAAAAGAGATAGCATCTTCGCTAGCTGCTGATGATTGTAATTCTGAAAGTTGAGTAATACAAGTTTTCACCCGCAAAAAAAAAGAACAGCAAATCAGAGAAACTAGAGATACAATCAGAACTTTTTAACTAAAGATTAATGAATACATCTAGATAACACATGCAGATTTTTTTGAAGAAGTCAGATAGAAATTTCATTAGCTGTCATTCATTGAAATTCTGTCATTTACATAAATTGGTCCTCACAATCTAAGGTTACTCATTATACCAGCTGGAACCTACATAATGTTTGGCTGATTTTGCCGGAACATGAGCTGCTTCCTTACAAGACATATTTACATAACGAATGCTACACTCTTCATCTTGTTGATGAACGACAAGCAAGCTGACGCCTTTTCCATTTTCTGAAAACATGCTTGTGCTGCAAAGTTCAGAGCATGTCTTAAGCTTCAGCTAGTTCCAGATTTTTCCCACTTGATTAGAAAGCCCCTTCTGGCTGCTTGTACAGATCTAAGTGATCATATATTATCACGCCTTGTGGATGTAGTTGAACAAGAAGCAATCAGGAAACAGTCCATCATCTCCAATGGTTTCCTTTCAGTCTCCTTTTCTCCAATGCTGAAGTGGTTCCCAAATTTTCTGCAAAGAATGAATTACAAGTTTGTTCAGTTCAACAGAGAAGTATACATATGTGCTATGCATGACATCGCAGCTTGAAAGTGACAAACATGGAAGAGACTTTTGTCCAGGGTGAGACAATATTAATCTTTGCGTTGCCATTATTTACATCACCAAGGTTTTTCTGCTGACACCAACAATTCCTGGCAGCTAAGGTACTGGACAGTGATTAATCAAATGTTAATAGTCACCACTTCCACTGAACGAAATAGATTGACACTGAAACAAAAAAACAACGAATATGAGAACAGGAGAGCGGCGTCGAGCAGAAGGAAAAGAGAATTGGAGACGTACCTGTGTCGTCTGGCTGCCGGCCGCACTCTCGCTATCCCGTATCGGACGAGGGGTAGGCGGGGGACGAAGGAGATGACGAGGGGCAGGCGGACGATCAGTCGGTGGCGAATGATGGAGACGACTGCGGCGGCGGCAACTGCGCCAAGGGATGCGGCGGCGGCGGCGACTGCGCCAAGGGATGCGGCTGCGGCGGCCACTGCGTCAAGGATGCGGCGCCGGCGCCGGCGTCGACTGCGACAAGGGAACGCAGGGGCTGCCGAGCCGAGAACCAACGAACCGAGCGTATCTTTCGGCCCTCACAAATATTCTCCTTGTCCACTCCCTTCCACAAACTAATGACGGATTTACCCTTTGACACACTAATTGGTCCCATCTAGATTTTGTAATGGTCCCATCATTACATGTAATTTCTCATAATTTTAATTTTGTAACTCCTCGTAACTCCTATTTTTCCACCGTCAGATTAGTGTGGATGGACGGCTCCTAAAATCGCCAATCACCATAACAGTTGTATTGATTAATATGTTTCTAACAATGGAATTAAATAAATATCACCTTCACAAAATCGTGTGAGGATCACAAAATATAACTAGTGCACAAACTACACGTTAGCAGTTGTCTCATCTAAGGGCCCGCTGGAGTCGTGAATCTTTTGGCGGGTGCAGCGGTGTAGCTCTCCGTGGGGAGAGTGGATTGTCTGCACAACAATGTAATCATGAGCTCTTGGTTATCGAGAAGGTCGTGTCTTCCTCGGCCCCAATCTTGAGCATTTATATGGTGCCATCACTGACAAGCATGATATTGTGAACTGTAGGGTCGGCCCCTTGGAGGGTGGATGGACAACATGGGGATCTCACGGAGAAAGGAGCCACGGGAAGCTTGTGATGGTTGTGAGGCGTCATTGGTAGTGTGCATCGGCTCTATCTTCGTAAGTGCCTCCATTCATGCATGCATGGCAGAGCGACGTATACTTGTGCGAGCTGGCTTTGTATCAGACTATCAGTTAAGTAAAAAAGAGTAGCACAGCTTGAAAAAAATCGAAAGAAACGGCCGATCAACATAATCTCTCAACCAAAACTAAAAGTAAAATTACACTTCTCTAAACTTTTCGTCGCGATCCCCTCAGTAACATGATCCACTTTTCTTTATGCGCTTGATAATTGTTTTTTACATAAGATCGACCAAACCCATACTAGTTCGATAACATGAAAGAGTGTGAAAAATTGCAAGAAGTGATAGTCTAAAACCTTCGGATGTCCTCAACATACTCCTCGCAGGATAGAATGCTTGACTCGTTAATTGTTCTGAGAAGAAACAAAAAGCCTGAGATGAGAAAATAGGAGAAGCAGGACCAAAACAAACTTGGCTAGAGATCCGGAGGGAAAAGCCACATAGGAGGATATTGATTGCCACCCAACACGTAGTACCCCACCGACATGATCCCCATGTCGCTGTTGTCAACACTTTCACCTTCCTTGTAATACACATCGCAACCATCATTGTTCGAGCTCGTCAAGAACTCCTTTGCGTCATCAGGCAAACATTCTTTTCGAGGATAGCATCGATGATGGGAGTAATAGATGTGGTTTCTTCGTGGGCTGCAATGCTCCCCCGTCGACACGTGCATTGCCTTGGAGAACGTCGGCCCCAAGAACAAGGCATGCTCGCCTAGGCTCTTCACAATTTCCCATTTGTACCAGCCATGTCCGACATCAACTAGCTCGAGACAAAGGAAAAAAGGCAACGTATTATTGCGTGACCACCACCACGACCCTCTGGTCTTCCTCATCACTATCATGATCTTGCCACGTAGCTCAACAATGTACACGGCGTGCTCGTCCGGGTGGCCATTCGCTTGCAAGTACCCCTGGTCTTGTATATACAGCCATTGAGGATCACCTTTGAACACGCCATGTTTGGTTAAGCCGACCTCAAACCTAGCGATCTCCATAGTTTCTAACATGAGGCAATAAAGATGGCCGTTGCAGAAGGCAATATCCATGATCGTTATCCCAACAAATCTCTGCGGCAACCATGCAGACTTCGGGCGGCCAAGTCCGCAGATCGCGACTTCAGACCTGCCGATGATGGCAGCGAGGATACAACAGCTTGAGGTGGGCGGCTTGGAGAATATTACCTTCAACGGAACAAAGAGTTTGGCGCGCGGGCGTTGACGGATGATACTCCTCTGCTTCGCCGAGAGCGGCACCTCAGCACCGGTGAAAAGGTTCACAATTCTCAGCGGGGCATCCGAGACGGCAACCCATCCGCCGTCATGGCTGCCGATGATGCGCCCGCCGACAACCTCGCTCGGAAACCAGAAGTGTGACAGGATGGCACCGTCCTCAAGGCAGTACGCGTGCTTTGCCCTGTCGTTGCTTCCTGGATCGAGGATCAGCCACGGGAGGACACGACGTGGCGGATGCATCGGTGCGATGGCGCGCCAGGACGTGCACAGGGCAGCGAAGCGGACGCGGTCGACGGCGCTGACGACCCTGGAGTAGATAAGGCTGAGGATATCATCGGGGAGCATGGACCACCGCTCTGTCGCCACCGCGGCCGCTGCTGAGGTCCCGGCCTCGATGCTGCTGCCGTCGTCGCTGGCGGCTGCCGTGTGCGTCGGCTCCTCCTCCATCTTGGCGGCCGTGTGCGTGCGCCGGCACGATCGCAATTATAGATCGATCGATGAGACAGACCTAACGGGAGAGGACGATTAGGCTTCCATAGACCTGCCTCTAGGCCCATCTTGGCCCGGCCCGGCCCACTCCGCCTGTTCGTTTTCTGCTGCTAGTCTCTATCTAGCTAGGCGAAGGCCAGACGCGACCTCGCTACCGCCGCCACTACCGGAATCTATGCCGACGCCGACGGCCTCGTCTATGCCGACGGCCTAGAGCCAACCGTCGGCGTATCCAGGCCGTCGGCATATCTCCCTCTATGCCGACGGTGGCCGTCGACGTAGCTAGGCCGTCGGCATACCTCCGTCTATGCCGACGGTGGCCGTCAGCGTAGCATAACCGTCGGCATATGTGCGGGCCCGGCCGTCTCGATTTTAACAGCCGGTTGACGCCGTCAAACGTATGCCGACGGCCCTAACGTCGGCCGTCGGCATACCTCTCTGCGCCACGTCATCGATCCGCGGCACCATGGGCCCGGGGCTATGCCGACGGTTATGCCATCGGCATAGCTCCGGGCCACTGTGCCGCGGATCGATGACGTGGCAGGGAGGTATGCCGACGGCATAACCGTCGGCATATCTACGTTCATTTTTTTTTAACTTTTTTTTTCGTTTTTTTATAATTTTTTTTTAAAAAGTAATTAATTAAATTGAGATATGCCGACGGCATAGCCGTCGGTATAGCTACGTACATTTTTTTTTATTTTTTTTTGTTTTTTTAATAATTTTTTTATAAAAAAAATAACAATATAATTTTTTTAAAAAATTAATTAATTAAATTGTTTTTTAACCTTTTTTTATATATAATTTTTTTTAAAAAAAATCATTAATTAAATTGTGCCTTATCTATACATAAACACACATAGATACACCACGCGTGTCTCTTGGGCCCAGTTTACCGCCCCGTCAACTCTCGCAGTGTTAGGCGGGACGGGTGTTGTTTGGGGGGTAGCTATGCCGCCAGGTCTTTCTCTGGGCCCTCCTACACGTCCGGAAGTGCGGTGGCGGGTGCAAGCACGGGCTCCGTGGTGTGACCCCCCTCACCGACGTCGCCGCCGCCGTCGCACGGAGGGGGGGAACTGCCACGTCGGGCAGTGACGGAGGGAATCTTGCGGTGGGTTGTGCCCGGACCTTGATCCGAAGTGTACCTATGTGCTTGGCTATCACACCCAGGTGAAAATGTCCATCGATCAAACCCCGTCCGGCGAAAGTCAAAGGCGTAGACCGCCCGATCAACGGTTCCAGGGTTAGACGGGACGGGTGTAGTTTGGGGGGGTAGCTATGCCGCCAGGTCTTTAGCTGGGCCCTCCTACACGTCCGGAAGTGCGGTGGCGGGTGCAAGCACCCGACACGGTGCTCAGTGGTGTGACCCCCCTCACCGACGTCGCCGCCATCGTCGCACGGAGGGGGGGAACGGCCACGTCGGGCAGTAACGAAGGGAATCTTGCAGTGGGTTGTGCCCGGACCTTGATTCGAAGTGTACCTATGTGCTTGGCTATCACACCCAGGTGAAAATGTCCATCGGTCAAACCCCGTCCGGCGAAAGTCAAAGGCGTAGCTATGCCCGGTCAACTCTTGCAGGGTTAGACGGGACGGGTGTAGTTTGGGGGTAGCTATGCCGCCATGTCTTTCGCTGGGCCCTCCTACACGTCCGGAAGTGCGGTGGCGGGTGCAAGCACCCGGCACGGTGCTCAGTGGTGTGACCCCCCTCACCGACGTCGCCGCCGCCGTCGCACGGAGGGGGGGAACGGCCACGTCGGGCAGTAACGGAGGGAATCTTGCGGTGGGTTGTGCCCGGACCTTGATACGAAGTGTACCTATGTGCTTGGCTATCACAGCCAGGTGAAAATGTCCATGGGTTAAACCCCGTCCGGCAAAAGTGATAGGCGTAGCTATGCCCGGTCAACTCTCGCAGGGTTAGACGGGACGGGTGTAGTTCGGGGGGTAGCTATGCCGCTAGGTCTTTCGCTGGGCCCACCTACACGTCCGAAAGTGCGGTGGCGGGTGCAAGCACCTGGCACGGGGCTCCGTGGTGTGACCCCCCTCACCGACGTCGCCGCCGCCGTCGCACGGAGGGGGGGGGGGACGGCCACGTCGGGCAGTAATGGAGGGAATCTTGCGGTGGGTTGTGCCCGGACCTTGATACGAAGTGTACCTATGTGCTTGGTTATCACAGCCAGGTGAAAATGTCCATGGGTCAAACCCCGTCCGGCGAAAGTCAAAGGCGTAGACCGCCCGGTCAACGGTGCCAGGGTTAGACAGGACGGGTGTAGTTTGGGGGGGGGGGTAGCTATGCCGCCAGGTCTTTCGCTGGGCCCTCCTACACGTCCTGAAGTGCTGTGGTGGTGCAAGCACCCGGCACGGGGCTCCGTGGTGTGACCCCCCTCAGCGACGTCGCCGCCGCCGTCGCACGGAGGGGGGAACGGCCACGTCGGGCAGTGACGGAGGGAATCTTGCGGTGGGTTGTGCCCCGACCTTGATCCGAAGTGTACCTATGTGCTTGGCTATCACACCCAGGTGAAAATGTCCATCGGTCAAACCCCGTCCGGCGAAAGTCAAAGGCGTAGACCGCCCGGTCAACGGTTCCAGGGTTAGACGGGACGGGTGTAGTTTGGCGGGTAGCTATGCCGCCAGGTCTTTAGCTGGGCCCTCCTACACTTCCGGAAGTGCGGTGGCGGGTGCAAGCACCCGGCACGGTGCTCAGTGGTGTGACCCCCCTCACCGACGTCGCCGCCGCCGTCGCACGGAGGGAGGAGAACGGCCACGTCGGGCAGTAACGGAGGGAATCTTGCGGTGGGTTGTGCCCGGACCTTGATCCGAAGTGTACCTATGTGCTTGGCTATCACACCCAGGTGAAAATGTCCATCGGTCAAACCCCGTCCGGCGAAAGTCAAAGGCGTAGCTATGCCCGGTCAACTCTCGCAGGGTTAGATAGGACGGGTGTAGTTTGGGGGGTAGCTATGCCGCCAGGTCTTTCGCTGGGCCCTCCTACACGTCCGGAAGTGCTGTGGCGGGTGCAAGCACCCGACACGGGGCTCCGTGGTGTGATCCCCCTTACCGCCGTCGCCGCCGCCGTCGCACGGAGGGGGGAATGGCCACGTCGGGCAGTGACGGAGGGAAATTCGTGGTGGGTTGTGCCCGGACCTTGATCCGAAGTGTACCTATGTGCTTGGCTATCACACCCAGGTGAAAATGTCCATCGGTCAAACCCTGTCCGGCGAAAGTCAAAGGCGTAGACCGCCCGGTCAACGGTTCCAGGGTTAGACGGGATGGGTGTAGTTTGGGGGCGTAGCTATGCCGCCAGGTCTTTAGCTGGGCCCTCCTACACGTCCGGAAGTGCGGTGGCGGGTGCAAGCACCCGGCACGGTGCTCAGTGGTGTGACCCCCCTCACTGACGTCGCCGCCGCCGTCGCACGGAGGGGGGGAACGCCCACGTCGGGCAGTAACGGAGGGAATCTTGCGGTGGGTTGTGCCCGGACCTTGATCCGAAGTGTACCTATGTGCTTGGCTATCACACCCAGATGAAAATGTCCATCGGTCAAACCCCGTCCGGCAAAAGTCAATGGCGTAGACCGCCCGGTCAACGGTGCTAGGGTTAGACGGGATGGGTGTAGTTTGGGGGGAAGCTATGCCGTCAGGTCTTTCGCTGGGTCCTCCTACACGTCCGGAAGTGCTGTGGCGGGTGCAAGCACCCAGCACGGGGCTCCGTGGTGTGACCCCCCTCACCGACGTCGCCGCCGCCGTCGCACGGAGGGGGGGGGGGGAACGCCCACGTCGGGATATAAAGAAACTGGCAGACGAGCACAACAAGCGGCCGCGGGTTTTCGAGAACACCGAGAGTAGCAACAAGAAGGCACAATTTAATTAACTAAATTTAATTTTTTTAAAAAAAAATTATAAAAAAAAATAAAAAAATTTAACGTAGCTAGCCGCGCACACCTTATCCTCTCGCCCCTCATCTCTCTGGTCCATTCACTCGAACCCCCCCATCCAAATCCACCCCGCCGCCGGCAGCCACCCTCGCCGCCATCGCCGCCACCACCGCCGCCGGCCGCCACCACCTCCGCCCCCTGTCCCCGGCCCCGAGCCCCTGCCCCACCGCCGGCGCCGTCCCGCCCCCGCCCCAACACCACCGCCGCCCCCATCCCCTCCCCACCGCTCGCGCCACCCGCCCCCGCCCCAACACCGCCGCTGCACTGCCCCCACTGCCCGCGCCGCCCCCATCCCCTCCCCCACCGCCCGCGCCTCCCCGCCCCCGCCCCAAAACCGCCGCCGCCGCCGGGCCGCCCCATCCCCGTCCCCGGCCGCCCCGTCCCCGTCTGCGGCCGCCCCGTCCCCGACTGCGCCGGCGGCCGACACCACTGCCCCGCCCGTCGCCTGCTGCCCCGTGCGTGGTGAGCACATTTTTTTTTCAAGTTTTTTTTTCAGTTATTAGCTACTGTTTGTTAGTTGGATATATGCATGGATGAAATTAATTGTGTTAGACGGATGCATGGATGTTGCTAGATTCATAGAAGGATGGATGGATGCTGTTGGTCAATTTTTTTAGAAACTTAGTTTTACAAATATTGATGAATGGATGTTGGTCAAGTTAATGATAGATGGATGGATGGATGGATGTTGATCAAGTTAGTGTTAGGTCATGTTGATTCATAAGACACATGATTTGCCATTTTGTAATTTGAGAAGATATTTTTGGAGCTATTTATCTCATGCGAATATGTAGAAAATAATTGATGGTCTAAATTTTGAAGTCGGTGCAATTTACAGATTTGTGGTGTTGCATCTCCGAGGAGTGATTATCGACGTCGGAGTTGTTGGTCCCCGATCATCCCGCCGCTGTTTGACTACCTCCTCTACAGCCGAGGGTGAGCTACAAAGTCACCTTCACCTCCTACTCTCTTTTAATCATGTCACTAGATTTAATTATCACGTCAAGTCGCGTAACCTAGGCGTCTCCCGTCCGAAAGGGTTGCATCGATAAATATGCATTCAATTGCATATTTATCACCGCAACTCTTTCGGATTGTCCAGCGTTTTCCACGGACAGCCCGAGGATGTGTAGATTGGGTACGTTCTCCATGCCCTACCCCGTTCCGAGACAAGATTTCGGCGGCGCCTCCCCGTTGTTCTCCGGAGCACATTCTCTCGGCTATTTGCCGAGACGTGTATCTGGAGAACAACGGGGAGGTGCTGCCGAAATTTTGTCTCGGAACGGGGTAGAGCATGGAGAAATTACTCAATCTACACATCCTCGGGTGGGATTAGGACCTATCTTTACCTATTAGAGATGTAGGTGGATTCAATGTCGTCAACGCGGTAGAAAATAAAAATTTGACCGGCTTAATTTAAATGAATCCTTAATTTTGTTGTGTGGCTCCCAATAAAGCAGAGGATGGCAGATAATCAGTGGATGTACAGTGGTTTTATCCGCCGGAATCGAGTTACAGCAGAGTGGGTCACGAGAACCATTGTGTTTTTGAAGGAGATATTCCGTCGTCCAATGAGAATTATCCCACAGTGCCCCTGTGCGAGATGTGAAAGACGTCACCGTAAAGATGAGAAGGACATGTCTGACCACCTTCGCATGCACGGATATATGCCAAACTTTGAGATGCCGCCGATAAACTTTGCCGAGCGGGACCGTGGTAGAGAGGAGGTGATGCGACAACGCATCAGTCGTTATGAGGACGACGGGGTCAGAGACATGCTAGATGATGTCATTGTTGCAGAGATGGCACATGCGACACCTTCAGAGAATGAATCGGAGGAGCCGGAGGCAACCGCAAAGGCCTTCTTGGATATCTTGGACTCGTCAAAGAAACCTCTTTATGCGGGTGCCAAAGTCTCTCAGTTGGATGCCATCTCGCAACTGATGGCAGTCAAGGCTGAGTACGGCTGTAGCCAGAAATGCTTCGAAGCATTTCTGGGAGTATGGGCTAATAGCCTGCCCGATGGTCATGAACTGCCGAAAAGCATGTATGCCACGAAGAAACTCATGAAGGCACTCTCTATGGATTATGAGAAAATACATGTTTGTCCGAATAATTGCCTTTTGTTTAGGCACGAGTATGCGGATGACAAGTACTGTAGGGAGTGCGGTTCCTCTCGGTACCTTGAGGTGGTCGGTGACGATGGTGAGAAGAGGCAGCTAGGCATCCCCGCAAAGGTTCTTCGGTATCTCCATTTCATAGAGAGACTGCAGCGCCTTTTCATCACGGAGGAGTCTGCCAAAATGATGAAGTGGCACAAGGAAGGTATAAGGTACCATTCAAATAAAATCGTACATCCATCAGAAGGCGAAGCATGGAAGTCGTTCGATAAAGAATACCCCGAGGAAGCAGCCGAGGCTGGGAATGTAAGAATTGCCATATCAGGTGATGGGTTCAATCCATATGGTATGTCGTCCAATTCATACAGCTGCTGGCCCGTGTTTGTTATTCCGCTCAATCTCGCTCCCGGTGCCCTAATGCAACGCAAGACCATGTTCTTGTCGCTCATCATTCCGGGGCCTGAATACCCGGGGAAGAATTTGGGTGTGTTTATGCAGCCGCTGGTGGATGATTTACACCATTCTTGGTACTTCCCGAGGTTGACATACGACCGAGATCTGCAGAGAAATTTCTTGATGAAAGTTTGGTTGCACTATTGCATGCATGACTTTCCCGGCTATGCCCTTTTCTGCGGATGGTGTACAAGTGGGAAGATGCCATGCCCAGTGTGCATGCAGGCTCTACGTTTAATTTGGCTGAAGAAGGGTGGCAAGTATGTAGCATTTGACCTACATCGACAGTTCCTCCCTCCAGACCATCCAGACAGGGAAGACAAGAAGAACTTCACGAAAGGCCGGGTTGTCCATGAAGTAAACGACATTCCAACGTTTTCGGGGGCAGATGTTCTTGCTCAGCTAAAAGCTCTCGAGCCTAAAGGCGAAGGCAAAGGCAAAGGCAAAGGCAAAGCCAAAGCCAAAGGAGAAGGCAAAGGCAAAGGCAAAGGCAAAGGCAAAGGCAAAGCCAAAGGCTTCGAGGGATATGGTGAGACGCATAACTGGACTCACATTACCCCCTTCACGAAGCTTCCCTATTTCAAGGACCTCAAACTTCCTTACAACATCGATGTGATGCACACCGAAAAGAATGTCGCAGAGTCCCTTTTCCGCACGATCCTCAACATTCCTGATCAGACGAAGGATAACGTTAAAGCTAGAGCCGATCAACAGAAAATTTGTGATATACCACGTCTAAACATGCGGCCTCCCACAGGCGGTCGAAGAAACTGGTTCAAGCCAGATGCTGACTTCGTCCTTAAACCACCAGAAAAGAAGGAGGTACTTAAGTGGCTCAAACACATAGTGAAGTTCACTGATGGTTATACATCGAATATAAGTAAGGGAGTCAATCTTTCAACGGGCAAAGTGACCGGGCTCAAGAGTCATGACTATCATGTATGTATTGAGCGGATAATGCCGGTGATGGTTCGAGGCTATGTCCCCGAGCGTGTCTGGCGAGTGCTTGCGGAGCTAAGCCATTTCTTCCGCACGCTCTGTGCTAAAGAAGTATGTCCCAAGGTGATTAGACAATTGCATAAGAAGGCACCGGAGTTGATATGCAAGCTAGAGAAGATCTTTCCGCCAGGCTTCTTTACTCCGATGACACATCTCATTTTGCACCTCGCGAACGAGGTATTGTTGGGGGGGCCTGTGCAGAATCGTTGGCAGTACGGCCCTGAGAGACACAACAAGCATCTCCGACAGAAATGTGGAAACAAAGCTAAGATTGAAGCTTCCATAGCTAAGGCAGTTATCTTAGAGGAGGTGTCAGACGTCAGGACATCGTACTATCCAGACCACGTTCCCACTCTGCATAATAAGGTGCCTCGATACAACATAGAAGAGCCCAAGTATAAACCCAAGTTCCATCTGTTCAGCGGGCAAGGTGGCAGGGCTGGGGGCTCGAAATCTTATACGATGCCAAAAGAAGAGTGGGAGGACCTCATGTTCTATGTCTTGCACAACATCAAGGAAGTTGCGGATGTGTGGATGAGGTAATACCATTCCTTTATGCCTTGCACAACATCATGTTCTATGTTCACTTAGTCCCGGTCTAACACCGCTTTTCTTCTTTTAGTCAATTCGTTCGTGAGGAGTGGACGGGAATGATTCCTCCTACTGAGGCGGATGAACTTACTCTTCTCCGGCATGGAAACCCTGGAAGGAAAATTTTTGTTGCTTGGTTCATGCAGAAAGTAAACTTTCACATTCCCCTATTAAATACCCAGTTCAACATTTATTAGTTTACCGAACTAATGCACCCAGCAATTTCAATTAAACTTGTAGGGAGGAGATCTGAACATATCCATGGATGACGAATTGAGATGGGTTTCTATGGGTTTTGACCCTCGGGTCAAGACATGTGAAAAGTATGATGTGAATGGGTATCGCTTCCATACAGAGGAGCACCAGAACAGCCGCCCTGATCCCAAAACTATAAATACCGGAGTGTACACCCCAAGTCAAAATTCAGTTGATTACTACGGAAGGGTAGGAAAAATATACTAGCTTACATTTAGCCGTGGGCGTGAAACCCTAAGTCTCCCTGTGTTCAAATGCCGATGGTTCGACCCAGTAGAGGGGCTCAGACATACGCCTTCCATTGGTTTGGTCGAAGTTAAACCATCAACCGTGTATGCCGGAGCCGATGTCTTTATTGCGGCTACCCAAGCCACACAAGTTTATTACCTGCCTTACCCATGCCAGAAAGAGTACCTAAAGGGTTGGGAAGTTGTGTTCAAGGTGTCGCCACATGGTAAGCTACCGGACCCGAACGAGGACGATTACTACAACATTAACCCCATGACATACGAGGGAGTGTTCTATCAAGAGCAACCTGATGATGATGTGGTCAGAAACGATGACGCTGGCGCCTTGGGTGATGATGAAGTGGATCCAAACGATGACGATGCACGGAATGATGGTGAGACCATTGTTAATGAAAAGGACATACTTATGCTAGAAAAGTTAAACGAAGACGCCGACGACGAGGAAGATCCTCCACCTCCGTCAGACAACGAAGATGATATGCGTGATAGTGATGATGAGACCGATCGAGGAAGAGGTTACAACAGTGATGATTCGTATGGGTTCTAGCAGATGTACGTTTCATGTCTTTTTTTTCTATGGTTTGTTAATATGCCTTTTTATGTGATGATTATTTATTAATGTGTTTTTTGTTCCTTATTATTATGCTTTTTTCTTCATTATTAATGTACTAACTGTTTATTCTCTTTTCAATGCAGGTTCGCTAAACATGGGCAAGGGGAAGGACGACGGCAAGGGATTACTATCCAGAATCACCACGATGGCTACTCGGAGTGGTCGAGCCCGTAATCTTCCCCCCCCCCCGACTAGCTGAGTATGAATCCTCACAGGGAGGTCGAGGGAGAGGTGCCCCTAGAGGTGGAGGGGGTGGGGGGAGAGCCCCTAGAGGAGGACGGGGTCAGGGCCAGAAACAGAAACAGCGCTCCCTCACCGACTTAGGGGTGTCCTCTTCGAGGCCCTCCTCTACTGAGGTACCCTCCTCTAGTGAGGTACCCTCTGCCGAGGAGGAGGAGGAGGAGGAGCTTGGGGAGGGGGACGAGTAGGAGGAGGAGGAGGCAGGTGAGGAGGATTGTGGTGGCGGGGAGGTTGGTGGTGGCAGCAGCGAGAAGGGGTGGCTGCGTGGTAATGCCAAGCTCCCTCCCCTTCCTGCTACTGAGGCACAGAAGTGCCTCATTGATCCCAAGGGGAAAGAGTAAGTGCCACTCATGCTAATATTTTCATTTTTTTGCTTGTACGCATGCTAATATTTTCATTCTTTTGATTGTACGCATGCTCATATTTTCATTCATTCTATCTTTTGCAGCAACTGGATAATTCCGAAAGATGCCCGTCTTCCAAACGGCGTCATCACCGTTTTGTTGAAGAAGCACTGGCCGGGGCTGTTCCCTCCGGATCCAGTCAGGCACCCTGAGCGCCGGGTTTTGGCCACGAGCTGGGAGCACTGGGAAGCGGCCCCCCACCCGGACCATGGCACGTATGCTAATGCCGTGATCACAAATTTTTGGGTAAGTTCTATTCAGAAGCACGAGTCTTGAGTTTCGTTCGTAGTTTATCATCGAAAGGTTCAACTCATGGCTTCTTCCATTCTGGTTTTCTGAATGATTGTAGGTATACTATCGAGTTCTTGAGGAGCACAAGTCCGCTGCCGACGAGATCGTGTACCGCCAAGCGAGGAGCAAGGCCCGTCAGTTGCAGTATGAGGCCAAATTTGTGGCCATCTCGACGTATCATCACGTCGTTCTTCAGATGAACATGACCAAGAAAGATGTAAAGAGGCTGGGCGTTACCATGGATAGGGACGAGTACTTGGCCGTAAGTATAACAGACTTTTCATTCCATAGTTTGTGGTAAATTTCATCGTTTCTTGTTGACATGTCATTATGCTTTCATTGTGTAGGTGCCTCCTGCTTGGTGTTTTGGAAAGGACGAGTCATGGGCTGCATTGATGGATCTGTGGGTCGGTCAGGATGAAGAGTGGGTTGCTAAGAGCCAGAGAAACCGGGCTAACCAAGGGACCAACGGAACACATGGTCAGGGAAACCGGAACCACTTCAGCCACAAGGCAGTTCAGGTATATCTATGTACATGAAACATTCTTCTTCTTCTTCTATTCACCGTCACTTTCTTATGTATCACTAACCTCTGTTTGGTGGTGCAGGAGGAGAAACTGAAGCGGCCGCTCTCTGACATAGAGTCGTGGGGTCTCAGCAAACTGCGGCCAGAGCCCAAGGACGGCAAGTCCTACTACGGCAATAGCGAGGATGACCTGAACGCCTACAAGGAGGGGTATCTGAGGGCACATCCTGACACACCTGACCCCATGAAGGCGCCTACGGACGAGAGGGTGGTGGTGGGCCTAGGCCCGAAGCATCATGGTCGGCAGAAGGTTCTGGATCAAGTGGTCACTCCTTCTATCTCCTACACACGGCTCCGAGCTACCGACCCCAGCGTGAGCCAGCGCACGAGCACGCCTGCACGGTCACAGTCACAGTCCCTCCTAACCCAGCAGACCAGCGTAAGTATTTTCCCTCTTATCTTCCTATTTGCTCACTTGATTTTTCGCATTGAGATGTTATATGAGTTCATCATATCATATTGTAGGCCTACATGGACTACACACACCAGGAGAACATGGCGTGGCAGACGAGAGCTGCCTTGCTGCAGTCAGAGCACTCCAATCGCATGATGGCGGTTAGTTTAGCCCCTTTCATTTCACTTCCGTACTTGCACTTTCATTTCTTCTGACCTTCGTGGTTGCTTGGTCAATTCACATGCAGCGCATTGTTGAGTGCATGACGAACGGCACGATTCCTACGATGGAACCAGCACCACCACCACCACCACCACCAGTGCTCCTTACCTTTGAGGAGTTTCTGACACAGAACAATCCTACTCCGGTTAGTACATCCCCAAACTCATCAACCATGGCTTACCGTTTATTCAGCACAATCATATATGGCCCCTTAACATGTCTTTTCGAACATCCAGGGAACCGGTGGATCATCCGTTAATGGTGGTGGTCGTGCCAATGATGGCATCACTCCCGAGTCGAGCCCGGTGATCACTCCGATCCACCGAGGAGGTGGCGGTGGCGGTAGCGGTGCCGGTAGCAGTGACGACCTCGGCTTTGGTGGTCTTGGCAGTGACGTGCTTGGCGGTCCTGGTGGACGTCGTACGGCTTAAGCCTCTTGGTGGTGGTGACTTCTATCTCTTATGCTTGTCTATTATGTTGGCGTAGATGCTTATGTTGTGATGATTCGACTTGTGTTGTGATGATTTGGCTTATGTTGTGAAGATGTTCTCTATTATGTTCTGGTGATGATGATGATACTTATGTGATGATGGTAATACTTATGTGATGTTGATGTTATATGTATTTCTGCTGTGAATTTGAATATATATATCTGTGCTGTGAAATTGGAACGAAATAAAACAGAAAAAAAGAAAGAAAAAAATTTGACAGCACCTATGCCGACGGCTTAACCGTCGGCATAGGGACTGCCAGAGCTCCCAGCCGCCGCCACATGGCAGATATGCCGACGGCTAAGCTGTCGGCATAGGTTGGGCCTATGCCGACGGCTTAGCCGTCGGCATATCTGCCACGTGGCGGCGGCTGGGAGCTCTGGCGCAGAGCTATACGTTTCATTTTTTTAAATAATTTTTTTTAAAAAAGATTAATTAATTAAATTGAGCTATGCCGACGGCATAGCTTCGTCCAATTTTTTTTTGTTTTTTTAACAATTTTTTTTAAAAATAACTAAATTAAGCTATGCCGACGGCTTAACCGTCGGCATAGTAATGCCACGTGGCACTCGCTGGTTGGCCGCAGTTTGACGACGGCGCCGTCTTCCGCCGTCAAACGGAAAACTTTGCCGACGGGGAAACTATGCCGACGGCCGTACGGACACCGTCGGCATAGAGACCTATGCCGACGGCTTTTCTATGCCGACGGTCAGGCCTGGTATGCCGACGTATACTACGCCGACGGGGCTATGCCGACGGGGGCCGTCGGCGTAGCCCCAGATTCGAGTAGTGCGCCGTTGCCTGCTACTCCGTTCTCCATCGCCCTAAAAATCCCAAGGACGCGTCTAGTGGGCGCCCGGCCGCCCTGGGATCCCTAGCGAGCGGCCGCTCAAAAAGGTAACCACCTGGTCCCTCCTGGACCAAAAAAGGAAACCGCCCGCCCGCCCGCCCGAAACCCTAGCTACCAATCTGAAACCGCCCGCGCGCGACAGCTGGCCGCGGAATCACGTGCACCCGCGACTGAAGCCCCCGTCCCCACCCCTTTTCTGCATTGGATCGAGACCAACTGCCCCTTCCCACCCCTTTTCTGCGTTGGATCGAGACCAACAGCCCCCAAGCCATCTACTTCTTCCCCACGAAAGAAGGATCTGCCCAGGGGTGAGATCCTCCATCGCTAGGAAGAACACCATGGCGGCTGCCAAGAAAATAGAAAGAGAGGAGAAGAGGTCTTAGAGATCAGTACGAAGACCAGAAAAACCAAGATCAAAAGGAGGAGGGAAGAGGAAAATGTACCTGGGGCAAAGAGAAGAACACAGAGGTGAGGATCCTCCCTTCAGCTGATTTGTATTCAACTTCCAGACTTGCCCTTGTACTGATTTTCTTGCAGACATCTTTGATTCATGTATTTGATTGTCAAAAACCCCATAAATTCTGTATAGCGAGTTTGCACAGAAACTGTGCAACCAGTAAGTTGCTTTCGTGCAACTAAACCAAATACAGAAGCCAACTGAAGGAACGCTATGTGCAAAAAAGAATGTGCAACTTTAAACTGCTTTTGTGCACCTAAATCAGTTGCAGCATCCAACTATAGCCAAAACTGTGTGCAAAAGAAAAAAACGAAGACCTGTGCAACAAAAGTATGAACAAATCCTTAACAATCTGGAACAAAACATCCAACATATGATATGTTCTAGTAAAAAACAAATGGAGAAGAAAATGATAAACTATTGCTATAACTATGCAATCTAACCAATATCTATACAAATATAGTTGAATCTGTTTTTGCTTCCATCTTTCAATTGTTGCAGCAGACCTCGCTTGGTATGTTCACTTGCGTTAGTCTGCAAAATATCATGCCCTCCCCCTCTTGTCAGACCTGCACATGGTAGATACAAAAAATATTAAAAAATGTACCTATTGCCTGAATATTTTCATTGTGGAACTAGTATGATACTTATGTGCATCTTGAACTGATGCTTTGTGCAACTTGCATGCAACTTGTGTGCAACTTGTATGCTACTTTTTTGTCCAACTTTTATGAAACTTTTGTGCAATTTGTGAGACACTTTTGTGCAACTGGTATGCTACCTTTGTGCAACCACTATCAAATGATGTGTTCAAGAAAAACTGATGAACAGTTTCCTTTTCCTTCTTATTTGTATGAATGTAACCCCCTGACTACAAGTTATTCCTAGTATGTGCAAGCTTGATAGTTAGAGAACATAACAATGTGTGCAATTTTCATGTTCCTGTGTGCAAAAAACTGACTACTTGCAGTTGCCAAAACAGAAAAATGACTGTAACTATGTTGATCCATGCTTCATTTGGCTTGCAACTATGTGGTTTTTTTATTTCCTTGCAGAAAATATTTTCAAAAAGATGCGCAAATAAAGGTTGTTGATGCATTTGTTTCGCCTTCCTTTGTTGAAAAAAATGCAGGTTGCACCAGCTTTCAAGGATGATAGACCTCAATGCGTTGCCTCCCGATCTCAATGAGTTGCCTACTGATGATGTTGAGTTTGTACAGCCAGGGATTTTCACACAGCCAAGTCCAGAACATGGATGATGTTGACGTTAACTTGCAATCAGAAAGCCATACAATTGAGGAAACAAACACCACAGTGGCAGGACCTACTGAAACAGAACTAAGGGCAGGGGCAGTTGGCGGTGATCAAAATGTTGTAGAGGAAGATGAGGCTGGTTCTCAGCCAATGGAGCCGTTTGTTGGGATGAGATTTGATAGTCTGAATGGTGCTAAGGATCATTACAATGATTATGCCCTAAGAATGGGTTTCTATATTAAGATGAACACTTCAAGGAGGTCTGCTTATTGTAGGATCGAAGTATGTCTACCAAAGGGGGGGGTGAATGGGAGTTTTAAATTTTTCTCGGAAATATCAAAACTCTCGGAACCCAGCAGCGAAACGAATGAAAATAAAGTAAACAGTGAGCGAATACAAACTACCGAATGGAAATTAACAACATGTATCGAGGTAAATCACATGATTGAAATATGGCAAGTCACAGTTCAAATGTAAAGAGGGTGGTAGAAGTGACCAGTGATGCTCGATGGCGACAAGGTATTTAGTAGACCAGTTCGCCCTTCTGCACAAGAACTACGTCTGGTTGGAGGGGTTGTGATTTAACACAGAAGATAAACTCTCTTCGCCCTATTCTCCTCGACAATTGGTTCGTCAACCAATGCCGATTACTCATGGTAGATACTTGAGGCGATCTCCGAACCTTTACAGACTTCTTCTTCGAGAACCACAATTACTCTTGGTCTCTGAAGAAATTGACACCTAACCGTCTAGAGAGTTTGCAGCTCTCAAGAGTAATAGGCGGAGCGTACTGGACTTAGATTCTAGTGATGCTGAACCACTATCTAATTTTTCGGCTCTAGGGTTTTTCTCTCGGTGGATTTTAAACTCAAATCTCTCGGAGAGGGGTTGCTCAACAATCTTCTCAGAATCAAACGGAGCAGCCACCGGACAACGCCGGCACGGGGTGGCTATTTATAGCCACAGCCTTCCCTGATGGGAAATGACCATTTTGGACACGCGGTCCAGCCAATGGCCAACCGACACGTTCACAACGGTCGGATTTTGGAGCAACGGTAACATTACTTGTGGTGCAAGTAATGCTAACTCCTCAGTCAGAGACAAATCTCTCGTAGCGGAGAAGATCACAGTCTCTTGCTGGCAAGTATTTGCTCGGAACACAAAGAGATTTCTCTCGCATCTTTCATAGGATTTGGGTTTAGCATAAGAGAATCAAAGCTTCGAACGCTACACCCCTCTTAATAGTACGGTGGTCCTATGACTCAATAAAGAGAAAAGAAACAACGAAAAGAATGCTACGTCTTCTCTTCGTCTTCAATCTCCTTGGCTGCAGTCACTTCCTTCGGACAGGCACCGAATCAAATGCTTCACGTCAGCAATTTTTGAGGGGTCACTCTTGTCGTCATAACCTTCGGTGATAACATTCACTGCTACGCAGGGGATATTCTTCGGAGTTGTGAATCCAAACTCCTCTTAACTCCAGGGACCTGTTACTCTGTGTGCACTAGCAAACACATCAGTCCCTCACTGTTTGTCAACAATCTCCAAAACATAAGGAGGCAAAATTATTGCACCAACAATCTCCCCCTTTTTGGACGATTGATGACAAAACAGATAATCATCGAAGTGAAGATAGATAATTGTAAAATGAATCAAACAAGAGTGAGTGAGAGTTACTTTCTCGAATATGAAATGAACTCCCCCTAAATGTATGCAGGGACGAAAGATATGAGATAGATTCTCTCTGCAATAATTAATGTATATGGAGGAAAATTCAATCATTCGAGACATTTGATTCGCACTGATGAGATATAATCCATCGAGATCTTAGTGCAATCAAAGATAACTTCTGATAATAGTTCCACCTGCAAGACAAGTACTTCGAGAGAAATGGTGCAGCAGCAGGGGTTATTAACATTACGGCACAGAAGTTATCGAGTGTTACAACATAGTACGGATAGGATATAGACCAAAAGTTGCAAACTCGAACGAAACCAAACTCAAATGAAACACCAAAAGCAAATCTATCGAGACTCGATGTAATTCTCCCCCTTTTTGTCAACAAGTGTCAAAAAGGTGACGAAAAACATGAGTGAAGAAACGTAGATCTTGGATCAATCAGTGGCATTGCCAGATGAGCTGTCCGAGGTGATTTCATCTTCGGAAGTGACCGGAATAGCTTCGTCTTCAGTAGCAACAGATTTTCCTTCAAGAATAAGAGCTTGAGGCTGAGCAGACAAAGGAATAGCTAGAGTGGCCACAGGAGGAACACAAGACGGCACATTGCCTTCGGTAGGTTTCTCTGTTGGTGATGTGGCTTCAGATTCATCAAGCAATTTACGCAGCTTTAGATGAAGAAGATCTGTTGTAGGCTCACGAGCAGGTAGAGAACGAGTCCTATCTTGAAAATCTTCGACAGTGAAGCCTTTGTCAATATAGTCATAGAGCTCTTGGAGATTGACATTCAGGAGTTGTTTCTCGGTAAAGAACTTGCGAAGCAATTTCCAGAGTCTCTTCTTATTTTCATCAGCTATCAGATGCATAATCCTCGTGCGATTGTTAATTGCATTTAGCTCGGAGGCAAGATGTTCTTTCTCGCGTCGATCCTCAGCGATATGCTGCAACAGCAGTTGTTGTGTACGCAAACTGACTTCGAGTTGCGATGGAGGTTGAGGCGAAATCGTTCGGTCGCGCTGAGGCAGACGAGGGCCATCAAATAGCTTGTGATAATTGCGGGAGCTTGAAGCAGGCGACTTGCCCGAAGAAAGATCATTCATAACTTGCAAAGTATCGCGAACAGGAGTAATAAAGCTTTTGTGGTTTTCCTTTGCAAGATACACTGTGCGCATGGCATGATCAACAACTTTCTGGATCCATGGCGCTAACTCTTTGATGCAAAAGGGATATTGAGCAGAATCCTTCAGAATGCGTAGGAACATGTCTTCCACATCGAAAATGTATCGCTCAGAGATTGCATATATTGCATCGCGAAGAACATCTGAGATGGACTTGTCCGGATTCATACCAGCCAATGGGCAAATGGTGTATGAGAGCATATGGAACAGCGTCTGATTGTCGAATGATAAATGCTCAGGACGAGGAGGACCAGTGTAGTCACGAATCTTTTCGGGATCCATTGTGCATCGAAAAAGTTCATCTGATATGACATTAATGTTGTGAACTTGAATGTTAGTGTTACCGTGCTCAAAGCGAGGGAAATGGAAGTGCGAGACAAAATCTGTCGAAGTGCACTTGATGCGTTTTCCTTCGGTCATCCATTCCATGATCCATTTTGAGCTATCTGTTTCATCACCAGAGATGTACAATGTTGCATAGAATTGAAGAATAATTTCTCTGTTCCACGGGTGCTCGAACTCAAAGACCTTTGTGAGGTAGAAATCATCCAGATCCTGAAGCAATTGATTAAAACAGCCAATATTTCGCATGGCAGGAACGTCCAGAAATTCATGAGGAAAAATCTTCTTGCTCTCATAAAGGACCCGCTTGTTCCTTGGTCCAGAAACGAGGCGATTCAGAGGTGCGTGGGCCATCATACTGACTAGCCTGAAAGAATTTTGGATGCGCATTCCGATTAAAAAGCGGTCCTTTTGCGCCTGCGCCTGTCGAGAACAATGGCAATTCTTTGCGAGGATATGGATATTTAAGCTCTTCTTCGGGAGAAATAACTTCATCACCGTACACAACTGAGTCAGATCGGCGGGCAAAGACAGATTTGTGCTCGGAGGGATCAACATCTGGCATCCGTGCGACTGTATCGATGGATAACTTGAGTGGAGAGGGAGCATGGGGCACAACAGATGGTGCAGCAGGGGCGCTTGGCACTAGAGCAGGTTCATCAACTTTGGGCACGGAGGCCGAAACATCCATTTGAGGAGGCTGAGACTGTTCCACAGTAACTTGTTTTTCCTCGACGACAGATGGATCTGGGACTTGCGGCGCTTCATGAGCTGGAGAGGCGTGGGGTTCGGAGCGAGGAATTTCACCTTCCTCCGAGACAACGTGTTGCGAGGGAATTTCAGCCCGAGCAGGGGAAGCCATAAGCACTGATTCAGTTGGCATTGGCGAGGGAGGAGTATCTGAGTCCCTAACAGGTGGTGGCGAAGGAATAGTAGGTTCAGGAGATTTTTCTTTCTGAGACTGAGCATCTTGACGGACAGGCGATGGTTCCTTCGGAGCAGGAGGTACATTCTTCTTCGCCATTTCCTTTCTTTGCTTGATCTTTTGCTTTGCAACTTGATCAATATGGCCCTTGACCAGATCATTGTAGCCAGTGACTTTGGCTTGATGTTCATCACAAATTTTCCGAACAATTTCACCGAGATCTGTGTGAAAGCGTAACCTTCGGTGGCGAAGGAGAGTCATGGCACGATTGATATCTTTGTAGGAATCTTCGAGTGTGTTGATGATAAAATTTGATGAGGCAGTTTTCATTCGCTCATCAAGATCCAGTAGCTCGGCAGAGAGAGAGTTAATCTCAACTGCATCATCTCTCAGTTGTTGCACTACAGAAGTTGCTTGAGTAATAACTTCGGCAGGGATAGGCAAAGATGCCACTTCTCCATCGAAAGGGTTCTCCACAAACTTATCGAGCTGCTCCATGATGAATATGTGATCATAATAATGAGGTGCATCTGACTTGACAGAGGGAGCAGTCTGAACAAGAACAGGAACTTGCTCGGAAGGCGGCTTGGAAGCCAATGGTTGAGTCAGCGTAGGTGCAAATTTAGCAACCTTTTCCCTCAGAGCAGAGGATTGAGGAGCATCTTTTTCGGTAGGCGTCTTGATTTTCTTCACTTCAGGTTTGGGAATATATTCGCCAGGCTTCGCAGCATTCACTGGAGCATCAACTACCAAATCCTTCAAGTCGATTGCATCTGGATGAGGAGTTGTGTTCACGTGCTGTTTCATGGTGACAGTGGTAGCTGGCGTTTTTCTAGCAGGCATCTTCTTCGATGGGGCCAAATTGACCCGAAGATCAGGCAGCACGGTGGAAGTGGTAATGTTCACATCCTCGCTGAGAGTAGCAGCAACCTCTTCTTTGGTGAGCGGAGGATCATCTTCATCAGCTGAGGAATCATCCATATTTTCTTCATCTGCTGGTACAGCCTTTTTCTTCTTCGGTGCATGCTTTCTCTTCGAAGCAGCAGCATTGGGATCATGCTTATGTTTGGTGCGTCCTTCAGACATTTCTTCGGCCTTTTTCTTTTCCAGATCATCTTTGAGAAGACGAAGGCTTTCTGCTTCACGAGCGTTTTTCTTTTCAGCCCTCTCAGCTCTTTTGATGGCATTGCGCTGACGCTTAGCGAGCTCATCGGGATATGAGGCAGGAGTGCGAAGGGAAGACTCATGCGCATTTTCAGGAGGAGGCGGTCTCACTTGAGGACCATTGGGCTTGATGAGAGAAATTTCTTGGCAATCACCCCATGGTGGATGAAAAGCAAAGTTCTGAGCAAAACGAGGAGCAACGAACTCATAGTTGAACCATTTTCGCACCCAGTGGCGTCGAATCCATTGCTGTCGACTATCTCGATCGTGTTTTGATTCGCCTGGAACTGTGTTGTACCTGTCATGAGAAATATATTCTGCTGTGTTTGTGAGAGCCTGTCTGCCACCCCTCTTCTTCTTCGGAGCAGTTTCTACTTGCTCGTCGGCATTCTGTTTGGTCGGTTTTCTCTTGCTGGTTGACGGGCCTACCGTTGGGCCCTTGGCATTCGGAGCTTTGGATTCATCAGCGGTCCCCAAAATAACATCATCTCTGTCAGTTCGACTTGTTGGGTTAGCTGAATCCTCAACTGACTGCATTTTCCTGTGAGCATGGATAGATGCGAGGGAAAATGGGGACAGGGTTACGAATGCACAAAGCGAAGATTTTGAACGAGAAATCGTTTTTGATGAATAAGTAGATGCAGACTTTGAGAAATGTTTCGGCTGAAAGAAATGTGTAGAGCGAACTAGTATATTCGAAGAAATACTAGTAATCGAGCTATGCATTCCGTTCATACGAGACATAACACAAACCCTAGATCTGAAATGTTTCGGATGCGAGGGACAACTACAAACCACATCCACAGAAGTTACCTAGCAGTTAAGATCTGAGAAATTGCAGTTAAAACAAGTTCGCACTGCACATACCCTAACTCGGTGATGTGCAGCAACTACGGCGGCGCGGAGACGAAGATGATCCACGGCGGCGAGGAAGGACTCCGGCGACCTCTTTCCGGCAGTGAAGCGGCGAAGGTGGTCGGCGTCGTCGAGCTCGAGGAGGAGCAGTGCGGTAGGGGTTCGGAGAGTGGCGATGGTGGAGACGCGAAGTGAAACGAGAAAGGGGGCGGCACGGTATATATATGCGAGGGGAAAATCACCGCACCCTGAATCTAATCGGACGGACGGAGTCAAGGGACGCTTGCAATTCAACGGATAGGATAAGCTGGCAATTGATGATGAGCACGTGGCAACCGTCATCAAAGAACGTGGTCCAGACCTGGGCGGGAAACCCCAAATTTTGGACGGCTTTCGCCAAAATAGATTAAGTTCGGACCGAAACTTTAACGTGGTCAAGGACACCAGATAAAGTTTCGTTCATAGATGAATTTTGTGCATTCATAACGGAACAGCATAGACTGGAAGGGATAGAATAGAGGGAAAACAGGGTCCTGGGCATTTCACTCAGACGAAGAGAACACAAACACTCGAAAGACAAGCTATGAGTGAAATACATTCGGACAAACACAAAAGGTTTCAAATGCGACTCAGCGAAGAGAAATTGTGGTGGCGTTACCCACCGTATAAGAACTGTATGACCCCGAGCGTCGCACATCGTGGCACCCGGTTAGTCTAGTTCTTCATTAATGTATTCACTCTTAGAAAGAAAATTTCACTTTGTCGAAATTTTCAAACTCTTCGAGTGTTATGCACCCATTCCTTCAAAGATGTGGAAGTGTTGGTACGGGTGCCGAGTCCAGCTTACTGCACGTTTGCGGAATCTAGGATATTTAGCTCACACCATAACGCACATAATCTTTTCTCATCGAGAGGCTTGGTGAAGATATCGGCGAGATTTTCTTCGGTGTTGACATGACTGATAACAATATCTTCCCGAGCAACATGATCACGTAGGAAATGATGTCTGATCTCAATATGCTTGGTGCGAGAGTGCTGCACAGGATTATGTGCAATTTTGATCGCACTCTCATTATCGCACAATAGAGGGATCTTCTTGACCTTGATGCCATAATCCCTCAGAGTCTGCTTCATCCATAATAACTGAGTACAGCAAGCACCAGCAGCAATATATTCGGCTTCAGCCGTAGAGAGTGAGACACAATTCTGCTTCCTTGACGACCAACAAACCAAAGATCTACCGAGGAAATGACATGTCCCCGAAGTAGATTTCCTGTCAACCCGGTCACCTGCATAATCTGAGTCTGAATATCCAACGAGGTCAAACTGTGCTCCCTTAGGGTACCATAAACCTAAGGTGGGGGTGTGAGCCAAATATCTCAGAATACGCTTGACCGCTTGGTGATGCGATTCTTTCGGTGCAGCTTGAAAACGAGCACACATACAAACACTCAACATAATATCAAGTCTGGATGCACATAAGTACAGCAAAGAACCAATCATCAAACGATAAGCTTTCTGATCGTAATCTTTACCGTACACATCTGCGTCCAGCTGGCCATTTGTGGGCATGGGAGTTTTGTAACCCTTCTGTTTGCAATCTTGCATCTTGAACTTCTTAAGACAATCTCTCAGGTATTTCTCCTGAGATATGAAAATTCCATTGTCCTATTGACGAATTTGCAGTCCGAGAAAGAACTTAAGTTCACCCATCATAGACATTTGATACTTCTCGGACATCATTCGCCCGAATTCCATGCTGCAAGCATTGTTAGTACAACCGAAAATAATATCATCCACATAAATTTGACACACGAATAGATCGCCATCGATAGCACGAGTGAAAAGAGTGGAATCAGTGGATCCTGGCTTGAACCCTTTGTCGAGCAAAAATCTCTTTAGAGTGTCATACCAAGCTCGAGGGGCTTGCTTCAACCCATACAACGCCTTTTTCAACCTGAAAACTTTGTTAGGAAACTGAGGATTTTCAAAGCCAGGTGGCTGCCTAACATATACTTCCTCATCAATTTCACCATTGAGGAAAGCACTTTTCACATCCATTTGATAAAGCAGAATATCATTGTAATTTGCATAAGCGAGAAGAATACGAATTGCCTCAAGGCGAGCAACAGGAGCATATGTTTCACCGAAATCAATACCTTCTACCTGTGTATACCCTTGAGCGACAAGACGTGCTTTGTTTCTCACAACAATGCCATTTTCATCTTGCTTATTTCGGAAAATCCATTTTGTGCCGATGATATTGTGCTTCTTAGGATTCGGTTTGTCAACCAATTCCCACACATCATTTAATTCGAATTGCACCAACTCTTCTTGCATGGCATTCAACCAATCGGGATCATTCATAGCTTCTTCATACTTGGTAGGTTCTGTCAATGAGACGAAAGAGAAGCTGCCACAGTAGTTAGCTAAACGAGTGCGAGAGCGAGTTGTGGGTCGGTAACCTGGATTTTCGAGATCTTCGAGGATTAATGCAGGGTCAACTCGATTTACCACTCGTGGGTGAGGATTTCCTTCGAGATGATCATTTTCATTTTCCTCATCATCATCATCAGGATTGGCATTAGTATCGCTATTTCCATCATGATTGCCATTAAGATCGGCACTTGCATTCGCATTTGGGTTGCCATTTGTGTTCGGAGTGGCATTTGCTTCGGTAGTAGCTTGGCGTGTTCGTCGAGCTATGGGAGCATCATCATCGGAAGAATCAGGTACATTTCCTTCGACTGGCCTGACATCCCCAATAGCCATTTGCCGAATAGCATCCGAAATCGGAGGTTCATCTATCACATCAGGCAGGTGCTCCTTTTGGGAGCCGTTAGATTCATCAAACCGCACATTTACCGTTTCCATAACTTTCCCGTGGGGAGAGTTATAGACACGATAAGTATGCGAGTTCGAGCCATAACCAAGAAGAAAACCTTCATGTGCCTTGGGTGCAAACTTGGAATTATGATTCATGTCACGAATATAGCAAGGTGCACCAAAAACACGTAAATAAGAAACATTCGGTTTCTTGCCAGTGATAAGTTCATATGAAGTTTTCTTAAGGAATTTGTGATAAACACGATTCACAACATGGCAAGCAGTATTAATAGCATCAGCCCAGAAACGAATAGGAGTTTTATACTCACTGAGCATTGTTCTTGCCATTTCAATAAGAGTTCTATTCTTTCGCTCAACAAATCCATTCTGTTGGGGAGTGTATGCGGCAGAGAATTCATGAGTGATACCATTTTCATCGAGAAAGTCTTCGATATGAGTATTTTTGAACTCAGTACCATTGTCGCTTCTGACATGCTTAATTCGCACTTCATATTCATTTTCAGCCTTCTTGGCGAATCTTTTGAAGATGTCTTGGGTGCAAGTTTTGTCTTCGAGAAAGAATATCCAAGTGTATCAAGAAAAATCATCAACAATAACCAGACCATAATGACTGCCTCCGAAAGTTGCATAGTTTTGAGGCCCGAATAAGTCCATATGAAGAATTTCCAGTGGTCTTGTTGTGGTCATGACAATTTTGATGAATGATGCTTTTTGGCCAATTTACCAGCCTCACAAGCAGCACAGAGACGATCCTTGTCGAATTTCACATCAGGAATACCACGGAGATGATTTTTCTTCACGAGAGTCTGCAAGTTTCTCATACCTGCATGACCAAGTCTTCGGTGCCACAGCCACCCTTCGGTTGCTTTTGCAAGCAAACAAGTTCGGACTGAGGGACCCTTAGAGAAATCCACAATATATAAATCACCTTTTCTATTTCCTTCGAACACGAAGGAATTGTCAGTGGCCATGAAGACAATGCATTTGGATTTAGAAAATAGAACTAGCATGCCTAGATCACAAAGCTTGCCAACAGACATAAGATTGAATCCAAGAGACTGAACAAGTAAAACATCATCAATGTTCTTGTCCTTGGATATAGCAATTTTACCTAACCCAAGTACCTTTCCTTTGTTGTTGTCGCCTAAAGTAATGTACTTCTCAGATGAAGCAGTTAAGTTGGGGTCGACAAACAACGACTTGTCTCCAGTCATATGACTAGTGCATCCACTATCCATTATCCATTCGGTACACCCGGAGACATAGTCCTGCAGAGAAATCAGGCTTTCTTAACCACCCACATCATTGTAGGTGGCTTCGAAACATATGAGCGAGCAGGATATGATTTCTTTCGATAGTCATGTGAATTGTAACTTGAATGAGTACGAGAATAATCGAAAGAGTATGCATTGAAATTCCTTCCAGACGAATGAGTATAGCGGTTGGGAGATACAAGCATGTACTCATTCTGTCGAATCTTTTCCAGAATATATCGAGCATTTTCTTCCTGCATGGTTAGTAGTCTAGTAACAGGTAATGCCTCGATAGTTTTCTTAGGCACCCAGATAGCTTCCTTAGGAGGGCAATTCCTGCTGTTCGGTCCAACATAGCGAGCAACAGCCTCACCACGTTGGTTTTTGAACAACTTATAGTTGTCCAGCGAATCATCATATGAGTATTCGGGGATCGGCGAGTCATATCCCGAAACTAAAGCTGGATCGAGCGTTTTGCTCTTAGCAGGCACCCACACAGTGCGAGGATATTGATCCGGTTCCCAGTAGGAGCCATTCTCATTTAGTTTCCTTTCGAAACCGATACCTTCCTTCCTGGGGTTTTTGTGAAGAATGGATTTCTTCAGAACATCACACAGGGTTTGATGCCCTTTGAGAGACTTGAACATTCCTGTCTGAAGAAGATCCTTCAACCTAGCATTTTCATCGGAAACAGAACCATTTTCCTCGACCGAGGGATTAGCATTCACAGAAGATTCAGCATTTGATTCAGCATTACTGCGTTCAAGACATTTTAAGCAAGGAGGTACAAACACTTCAGGTTTCTTTTTGAGTTGTTGGGTGAGAAGAGATTTTTCTCTGATCAAATCATCATGAGCCTCTCTCAGTGACTCGAGTTCCTGTTTCCGTTTCAGGTAATCATAAGTCAATCTTTCGTGGTCAGCTGAGAGAAAATCATGACGATCTGATAGTTCTTTCATTCGAGACTCGAGAGCGGAATACTCTTCGGTCAACGACTGATTTTTCTCCATCTCCTCAACCAACAACCCTTCAAACTTCCTGAGGGTTTTCTCAATTTTCTCGAGAGAATTTTGTTGTATATTAGCAATTTTGATCAGTTTAGCATGGTCATCCTGATCAGAAGAATATTGATCACTGGAGTGAACCTTGTGATGTTTGGAGGATACTTTTTCTTTCGAAGCTTTGGCCATGAAGCAGTACTTAGGAGACTCGTTGTTGCTCGAATGATTCTCGAAGAAGTTCGAAGCAGGAGTGGAGCCACATGCTATGCCAGCCATGCCAGAGTCAGAATCCTCCTCTGATTCAACAACCTCTTCGTCGTCAGAAGATGCTTCTTCTTAGGAATCCATTTCCTTGCCGATGTACGCCTTGGCCTTGCGTGAAGTGTTCTTGCGGTTGGACGAGGACTTGGAGGGATTCTTCGAGGAAGATCTTGACGATGACTTGGAGGAATCCTTCTTCTTGAAGAACTTCTTCATTTTCTTCTCATCATCGGAGTCGTAGCTTTTGCTCTTGCTTTTGCCATGGTTTCCTGAATCATATCTTCCACTTGCACGAATTTCAGCTTCCCAGAGAGGGCAGTCCAAAATGAAATGACCTGGCTTTTTGCACTTGAAGCATGTGTAATCTCCTGTTGGCTTTGATGAAGATTTGGACCTGCCAGAGTTGCTGGATCCTTTCATCTGAAACTGATTTTTCCTATGAAGGCGCTGGAATCTTTTCGTGATCAATGCGAGATCCTGACTAATTCTTTCGTTGTCATCTGAATCTTCATCGGCATTTCCTTCCGAGGAAGAATCAGGCACAGCCTTGAGAGCATGACTTTTTCGGTGACTTGATCCATAGAGATCTCTCTTCTCTTCTTCTTGTTCTTCGTGGGTGTTCAGCCTTTCCATGATATCAGCAGAGTCGAGGACATTGAAATCAGCTCGTTCCTGAATCATCAGAACAAGTGTGTCGAACGAACTGTCAAGGGATCGGAGCAACTTCTTCATAACTTCATGATCAGTGATGTCTTTAGCGCCGAGACCTTGTAGCTCGTTTGCAATGTCACTCAGATGATCGAAAGTTTGCTGATAGCTTTCATTTCCAATTCGCTTGAACCTATTGAACTTGGCCCGAAGTGTATCAATGCGAGCTTCTTTCTGAGTTGAAACACCCTCGTTTATCTTTTCGAGAATGTCCCACAATTCCTTTGCAGTTTCACACTGACGGTAGCAAAGAAATTGAGCACGAGAGAGATGGCCACCAATTTCATCTTTAGCTTGAGCATCCATCTGAATGAGTTTCTTCTCGTGGTCAGTGGGGACCTGGGGCACTTCAACTGTGAATCCATTCTGCACCACATTCCACATATAATCATCAATAGCTCGGAGACGGATCTTCATCTTCTCCTTCCAGAAGGGGTAGTCCGTCCCATCGAAGATGGGAATCTTGAGGTGCGACTTGTAGCTCACTGAAGACATACTTAAACTCCAAGGTGGTTAGACCAAAATGAGCAGAGTCAAGGAGTACCTTGCTCTGATACCAATTGTAGGATCGAAGAATGTCTACCAGAGGGGGGGTGAATGGGAGTTTTAAATTTTTCTCGGAAATATCAAAACTCTCAGAACCCAGCAGCAGAACGAATGAAAATACAGTAAACAGTGAGCGAATACAAACTACCGAATGGAAACTAACAACATGTATCGAGGTAAATCACATGATTGAAATATGGCAAGTCACAGTTCAAATGTAAAGAGGGTGGCAGAAGTGACCAGTGATGCTCGATGGCGACAAGGTGTTTGGTAGACCAGTTCGCCCTTCTGCACAAGGACTACGTATGGTTGGAGGGGTTGTGATTTAACACAGAAGATAAAGTCTCTTCGCCCTATTCTCCTCGACAATTGGTTCGTCAACCAATGGCGATTACTCGTGGTAGATACTTGAGGTGATCTCCGAACCTTTACAGACTTCTTCTTCGAGAACCACAATTACTCTTGGTCTCTGAAGAAATTGACACCTAACCGTCTAGAGAGTCTGCAGCTCTCAAGAGTAATAGGCGGAGCGTACTGGACTTAGATTCTAGTGATGCTGAACCACTATCTAATTTTTCGGCTCTAGGGTTTTTCTCTTGGTGGATTTTAAACTCAAATCTCTCGGAGAGGGGTTGCTCAACAATCTTCTCAGAATCAAACGGAGCAGCCACCCGACAACGCCGGCGCGGGGTGGCTATTTATAGCCGCAGTCTTCCCTGATGGGAAATGACCATTTTGGACACGCGGTCCAGCCAATGGCCAACCGACACGTTCACAACGGTCGGATTTTGGAGCAACGGTAACATTACTTGTGGTGCAAGTAATGCTAACTCCTCGGTCAGAGACAAATCTCTCGCAGCGAAGAAGATCACAGTCTCTTGCTGGCAAGTATTTGCTCGGAACACAAAGAGATTTCTCTCGCATCTTTCATAGGATTTGGGTTTAGCATTAGAGAATCAAAGCTTCAAACGCTACACCCCTCTTAATAGTACGGTGGTCCTATGACTCAATAAAGAGAAAAGAAACAACGAAAAGAATGCTACGTCTTCTCTTCGTCTTCAATCTCCTCGGCTGCAGTCACTTCCTTCAGACAGGCACCGAATCAAATGCTTCACGTCAGCAATTTTTGAGGGGTCACTCTTGTCGTCATAACCTTCGGTGATAACATTCACTGCTACGCAGGGGATATTCTTCGGAGTTGTGAATCCAAACTCCTCTTAACTCCAGGGACTTGTTACTCTGTGTGCACTAGCAAACACATCAGTCCCTCACTGTTTGTCAACAATCTCCAAAACATAAGGAGGCAAAATTATTGCACCAACACTTATACAAACCAATTGGAGAAACAACAATTTGCTTGTAACAATTTTAGGAAGCCAAAAGAGGATGATGGAGGAGCTGAGTTACCACCTGTGCTAGATCCTATACCAGATCCCAAACCTTTGTGTGAAGAAGATGAGATGGAAGAAGTGCCAATATTCCATGGAGAAGAGAGCGGACAGAAGAAGAAGAAGAAGCGGAAAAGAGAAAGGATAAAGCAAACAGATTGTAAGGCAAAAATGTTGGTTAAATTGAAGGATGGACGGTGGGAGGTAACCCACTTTGTCCGTGATCATACAAATCCTTTGGTCACCAAACCTTCGCTATCCAAATACTTGCGATCTCACCAAGGGATACCACCGAAGGAGAGGAGGTTCCTAGAGATACTACACAACTGTAACCTGACTTCAGGTGTGTTCTCTTTCACCTCCCTTGAAGTGAATTACATTTTTTATTTCTGCTCTGTTATGTGTGCATGTAATAGTTTGAAAATGTGCAAGTACATCTACTATGATGTGCAATCATGGTTGAGTAATTGTGCAAAATTTGCTCCCAACAAAAAATATTGGTGGAACTGCTTGCTGATTGAATAAGATATATTTACAAAATTTTAAGGTAACTCCATAATGTTGGTTCTGCAACTAGTGCTCCTATCAATGCAAGCAATGTTGGTTTGTGCAACTAGTGTACATATTTCTGCAACTGATGATAGATAATAACTGAATTGTTTAACATCACGGAAAAAAAGAAAAAAAAAGGAAAAAAGGAAAAAGAATTTCTATGGCAACCACATGTTGATTGTTGTGCAACTATTGTTCCTTAGTCTGTATGTGTACAGTGTGCAATTAACTAACAACTCCATACTGTTAATAGATAATAACTGATAATAGATAATAACTGAATTCTATGGCAACCACATGATGATTGTTGTGCAACTATTGTTCCTTACTCCGCAATTTTTATGTGTACAATGTGCAATTAACTAACAACTTCCATCACTTTACTTTGTTCTGCAGGCCGTATGATGCATATCATGTCAGAGTTTTATGGCTCAGAGCTAAATGTACCATATGGACCAAAGGCAATAACAAACCTGTGCGCTGGCTTCCGCAAAGACTCAACAAAGGAGGGGGACATTATTGAGACAATTGCACATTTTAAAGACTTGCAAAAAGATGATCCAGATTTTTTCTATAAGATAAAATATGATCTTGAAGGGAGGGCAGAAAACATTTTTTGGGTGGATGGCTTGGCACGGAAAGCTTATTCGGAGGAATATCATGATTGTATCTCCTTTGACACAACCTACATGAGTAATATGTACAACATGCCTTTTGCTCCGTTCATTGGGATCAACCGTCATGGGCAATCTTTCATGTTGGGGTGCGCGTTTGTGAGGCAAGAGATGGAGACCAGCTTTGATTGGGTGTTTGGAACTTTCCTAGAGGATATGAATGGAAGGGCACCGGATAACATCATAACAGACCAGGATGTGGCAATGAAAGAGTACATAAAGAACATATTTCCCACAACCGTGCACCGATGTTGTCGGTGGCACATCATGAAGAAAGCTCAAGAGAAAGTTGGACGGTTGCTAGGGCAGAACCCGGGCTTTTCTGAAGATTTCAACCTTTGCGTTGATTTCAGTTTCACAAAAGCTGAGTTTGAACAGAATTGGGCCGCGTTGATGATGAAGTACGAGGCAATTACGCACACACATTTTGAGAAGCTTTACGAATATAGGACCACTTGGGTGCCATGTTAATTCAAGCATAGGTTTTTCCCCTTCCTGCAGTCTACACAACGAAGTGAGGGGTTTAATGCAGTCTTGAAGCGATATGTGAATCCCCACAAGTCAATTTTGAACTTTGTGAAACAGTACGAGAAAATACAGACGCACATCCTCATCAAAGAAGGTTGCAATGACTACAGGACAGAACATCTGGATGTTGACATGTGGTCACCGTTCCCAATAGAGAAGCAGGCATACAAGACATACACTAGAGACCTTTACTCCAAGTTCCGTGATGAGTTTGAGATGATTGGACGGTATAATGCATTCCAAATTGGTGCAGAAATGTTTGAGCTAAGGCCAAATACAGATTGGGTTGCGAAGTATGGTTCCAAGAAGTACATAGTGATGGCAAAAATACTCGAGGGATACTTTTCATATGAATGTTGCAAAATGGAGAGGGATGGCAGCCTTTGTTGCCACATACTCAAAGTGTTCACACACATTGGGCTTGATGTCATACCGGGGCAGTACATGTTGCAGCGTTGGACGCCAATTGCTGTCCCAAGTGTGCCAAGTGCCACTAGCCAGCAGCCTGATGTAATGCCTCCTCAATCTCTAAAGGAAATTAGGCATGCGAACATGACTGCAGATTTCCAGAAACTAGCGAAGTTTGCTAGTGGTTCTGATGCAGCAAAAGACATTGTTCACAAGCACATGCATGCAGCACGGACAGAGATTGTGCAACTGAACAAGTCTAGAAGGAAAAAGAGGGCTGCAAGAGATGCAGGTCCGTCCACTGGTGATAACAACCAAGATCCTCCCGCACCGCCTACATCTATAGGGCCTACTCCAGCACCTGCCCCTAGTGGTCGTGCTCCATCGCCTCCTCCCATGGGCCGTGGTGGACCACCTCCTCCTCCCATGGACCGTGGTGGTCGTGGTCCACCGCCTGCTCCCATGGGCCATGGTCGTCGTGGTCCACCGCCTCCTCCCACGGGTCATACTGCTCGTGGTCCAGCGCCTCCTCCCATTGCTGGTGCTCAACCGCCTCCTCCCATGGGTCATCCTGCACCGCCTCCTCCTATGGGTCATGCTGGACCGCGTGCGAGTATGGGTAGTGCTTCAGCACCTCCTCCTATGGGTAACACAACACAAGGCCATCCTGACTGCACTGAGCAAATGTCACCTGCGAGCAACGACAATGATGATGCAATTCCTAGGGATCCGCCAAAGTCAACTACTAAAGGGAGGGCAAGGAGTAGACGCTATCATTCAGCTCTTGGAGCTCCACCCAAAAAACAAAAACAAGTGCAGCTACTACAACTCAGATAAGCACAATGCCGCTAGCTGCTCTACAAAGTTGGCGTGACAACTTGGTGAGATACAAGCAAGAGAGAAATGAGGAAACTGGAAAAAATGTTCTTTGCTGCACTGTTAGGACAGTTGGAGCTATGAAGAACTAGCAGCAGAAAATATGCTTTGGAAACTTCTTCTTTAAGTTCTTTAAGCTTGTTCTACAGACCCTTTGTATTCGTGTGAAAAATGACACACAAAAAGAAGACTATTCATTTGGCTATGTGTGAGACTACCTATTTATGCCTCTATTGGCAAATTTGCACATTTATGTGTGTTGCTTGGTAAAAATGTTACTATGTGGGTTGCCCCTTCATGATTGAGTTTTGGATGGTCTACAAGGGAACTGTGCAAGTTAATTAGAACCAGTGTGCAAGTGTTTCCCCTGTATGTGCAACTGTAACATCTCCCAGTACTATGCCAATAAAAAAGACTAAAATTGTGCCTCTTTGAGGATTAACACCTGCAGTACTCCAAAAATGTGCAACCTGGTCAAAAGACCAGGACAACTGTGCAACTGAACATGTATCAAATGTGCAACTGTCATGAACACAACTTGCAGACAGAAAAAGAGCAAACACTGGTGGGAACAAAAAAAAATCAGGAAAACAAACCTACTCTTTGTACCATAGAATATCCTTCCACGGGGCTTTGTTGTGATCACTGGCAACCATCTTGTGGGTCAATATCCTTCTCATGCTTAGGCACTCTTTTGGGTCGTAACTCGGCAGTTGTCTCCCATTCTAGGTGCTAGTATTGAACACCATGAACACACCACATTCATTGCTGCGCAAAAAAAACACCTTGTTATTCATCGTGAGTTGGGGGCCATGCTCGTGCAACTGAAACATGGTAACAGAAAAAAAGCAACTGTTAAAAAAATGGTAAATTTTTTGCACCTAGTAGCCCTGTTGATGCAAACCATGCTCTCCATGATGCAACTTGCCTGAACTGATGTTGTTGCAAAATCCAAGAACAAAAAAGTGGACAAACATAGATTATACGTATCCTTCACTTGATATGCAGGTATGAATGTGCAACTACCATGGTCCTATGTGCAACTGCATGAAGACTTTGTGCAACTGGGTAGTATGCTTGGTGCGAAAAACAAAAACTGAGCATCGTGCAACCTAGTGGACCTTTTTCTTGATCAGAAGCCAACTATAAAAAAAGTGAAAAGATGAACATGGTACAAAGCCAAAACCAAAAAAAATGGCGTGTGTGCGTCACTTACTTCCTGATTTGTTTGGGTACATCAATGTCAATGACCTCATAGTGACTAATGGTGTGCTTTGGGTAATGCTGTTTCCATAACATTCTCACTGCCCCCGCTATGGTTGAAGCGCAGTCCATTAAATCAGGGTCATTGAGCTTCCTCCAAGAATCTAGCACCTCAAAACGTTGATCCCTTAAGTTAATGTTAAACAACCAGTAGTGCCTGCCTCCATCTGGATCATTGGGATCATCGAACTCGAGCACAGGGAGCATCACCTGCACATATGGACACCCCAAGGAAAAACTAAATATTACGAGTTGTGGAAAACTCCCCAGTGAAAAATAAGAATTATGCAAAACAAAAAAAATAAAAATAAGATCATAGGGCCAGAAAAATGACCATATCTTGACGGTCTAGGCGTTTTGTCTTCTCAAATCTAGCATGTATCTCAGCAACGTTGTATATTCCTTGCTGCAACCGTGCCTGCATTGGAAAGATGGGTCTCAAAACAGACTAAAAATGTAAAAAAAAGAAGTTGTGTGAAAATAAACAAAAGTTCTCATTCAAAAATGAAAACAAAAAAAAGGAAAAAATAAAAAGTATGCAAAGAAACACAGAGTGTTCAACTTACAGCAACCCTCAATGGCATGATAATCTTCTTCGAGTCACTAGGTAGGGTTTTTTTGATTTGGATAAGTGCAGCTTCAACAACAGTGTTTGATAGCCATTTGGTTGGCCTCATTGAATCAGCTAGCTCTTTTAGGGTCACGAAAAACCCATCATAGTCAATGATGTCAGGGCTGTTTGGAAAAAATTGAGGACAAACAAAGAACAACAGAATTAATGATTGGGGTAAGGCATAAAAGTGAAGAAAACGAGTAACTACTGTTAAGGTGTGTAGGCCTGATGTGCAACTGTATTACTCTTGTTGTTCAAGTGCTGTTACAAGAAACTGCAACTACAAAGACTGATTGTGCAACTAAGAATATGAATTAATTGTGCAACATAGCAACTAAAGAAAATGAATAACTACCTCAATGTTCTTTGCAAAAAAAATGAGGACAAACAAAGAACAGCAAAATTAATGGTTGGGGTAAGGCAAAAAAAGAAAAGAAAAAGAATAACTACCACTAAGGTGTCTAGGCCACATGTGCAACAGTATTACTATTGTTGTGCAATTGCTGTTGCATGAAACTGCAACTATAAGGACTGATTGTGCAACTAAAAAACTGAATTAATTGTGCAACACAACAACTAATAAAAAAAAGGAGTACAAATTTAACACATTGTAGTATTTTACCTGGTTTCTGAATTGTTTGCTCCAGACGTATTCCTTACATAGTAGAGGACTGCCGCATAAAGCTTGTTGACTTGCTCACCACAAGCAAATGTCCTTGTTCTGTTGTAGTCAATGTAGGGAGACATCTGGACAGCAGCTGGCTTGATTTTCCTCCTGTCGCATTTTTGAACTGGTGGGCCAGATGTAGTCGTGTCGGATCCACTTGCACCCCTTGGAGCAGCTGTGACGATTGGGGTGTGAAACTCGTCTGGAGAAGCCGAAGGAGAGGTCTGAATTGGTGCCTTCCCACTGACAACCATATCTCCAGCAGCACAAACCTCTCTCACAGTCGCCGAATCCCAATCATCTTGCTCGCTGGCTTTAGATAACCCTGCCTCTTGTGGTGTCACTTGTGATTTGTTAAGCTCATCAGATGCGGCAACTGGGTAGTCATCACCAAAATCCAAACCCAAGTCAAAAGTCGGAGCATCACAGAACCCATCTCCGTGATATGATCTTGCTGACGATGCTCTACGAATGGGATGCACACTGTTGTTGGCTCCTTGCAGATCCTTGGGTGCATCACCCGCTGATTTGGTTCGTGCAATTATGCTTGGCGGCGGTCTGGGCGGTAAACACTTGGAAACAAGGTTGTACACTTCCTCTTGTGTAAGGGTGTGCTGCTGATCAAGAGCATGAAAATTAGGCAAAGGTAGTTGCTGAGCCTGCACAACATTGCTGATATCTAGTAACAGGTGTGCTGGAGTTGGCACACTGACTGCTGGGGTTGGCACAGTGACTGTTTCGGTTGGCACAATTGGTTCTGGGGTTGGCACACTGACAGCTGAGGGTGCCACAGTGACTGATGGGAGTAGGACAGATGAAACTTCAGATGCCTCACTTCCTCTTGCTGTTGGCATAGTGGGTGCTGGACTTTCCTTACTGACTGGTGTATCTTGCACAGTAACTGATATAGTTGGCATTTTTGGACCAGCAGTTGGCTCACTTGATGCTGCAGTTGCCACAAAAGCTGATGGGGTTGCTGACTTGCTACATGGCATACTGACATACTTAGTTGGCACAGGTTTGCTTGACAGTATGCTATCCTTGCTTGGCAACAAGACAGACGGAGCTTGCACATCTGTTTTTTTGGATGTTCCACCACATAAAGACTCCTTTTGACTGTTTGAAGCAATCTTAACTGCAAGGCTTGGCACCTTTGTTCCTATTTCTGCAACCTTTGTGTCCTTGGCAAAAGAAACTGTTTTCTTGCATTTTTTATCAGGGAGCTGTTGCGTCGTAGAGGGGAGCTTAGCATTTACATGCCCGGTGGTTGGCTCCTGTTGAACAACACTTGCCTTCTTGAGCACTGCAGTTGGCACATCCTTCCCCTTTGATTTACTTTCATTCTTCAAATTTTTCTCCACCATACTAGGAATCTTTTCTTTTGGTTCACCCAGCACCAAGTTCTTGCTTAATGTCACAAGCTTCTTGCGCTTTGGGACCGGGGGTGGGTGCGGTGGGGATGCTGCCGTCCTCTTGCTACAACCTGACAATGAACCATCTTCAAATGCAGCACCTTGCTTCATTATCTTCTGAAGCATTCTTTTTGAGCCAAACCAGCCCAAACCCTTTGCTGCATCTTTCATTTCTTCGTCACTCCTTTGTAGCCCACTCTCAATTATCTCTTCAAGGGCAGTATGCTTCTCTTTCATGTCAATAATTACATGAGTTTCAAGCAATGGTATTTCAAAGCTATTGGGGATTGCTGGCTCTGATTTACACAAGTCAAAAAGGGAGAAACTTTCCTCTGGCATAGCTGCTTTGGTTCCAACTGATTTGGGATCTTCACCTTTGCTATATATATCCTTTTTGATGTAAAATTGTAGAGTTGCATTATCATCAATTGAGCTGATGCTGCTGTTTCCTCCATCTGCAGTACTGTTGGCCCTCTTTGAACTGCTGCCGCCACCACCACCCATGCCAGCATCATCATCGTCATCCTTCCCGCTGTCATTGCCTCCATCAAAGCCCCCCTATCATCGTCGTGTGCCTCCTCACTGTCATCATCACTATCCCCATCCTTTCCTTGTTCAGCATCATCAACCTTGTCAACCTCCCCACCTACTCCCTTGTCTGTTCCATCCCCCTCCTCCTCTTCATCTTCCTTATTGTCATATCTAGTTTCTCCTCTATTTTCATTGTTGTCATTATCGTCCTCACTGTCATCATCATCATCCTTGTCATCAGCTTCTTCATCATTCCTTCCCTCTTCATCCTCATCTTCTTCTTCGGCCTCATCACTTTCTTCAGCCTCATTTCCACCTCCAAGATCAACATCTTCTTCCTCTGACTCAGTTTTTTCCTCAAATTCATCTTCTTCACTTACCTCCACCTCTTCTATTTGCTTGGCAGCACACTGACGCTTGCGTCGCCCACTACACGAGCTTTGAGTCTTTGTTCGACCACTTGACGGCCTCTTGGGAGGAGACAATTCTGGTTCCTCTTCATCAAGCTTCGCAAATCCTTCGATGAAGTTGCCAAGATTGTCCGATATTCCTTTGCATAGATCATGGATCATGCTTGCTAGCTTGAACTTTTTTTGCAAAACAATAAAAATCAAATTTTAATAAAAAAGGGAAACTGGAGAAAAGAGCTTTGGTGCAACTGAAGCATAAGTTTGGTGGAAAGTAAAAAAAGGCTAGTTTGCAACTGAGTTAAGAAGTCTGTGCAACTGAAGCATAAGTTTGGTGCAAGTAAAAAGGGTGATTGGTGCAACTAAGACATAAAAAATTCCAACATATGTGTCACTTTGAAAACACAAGGATTAAAACACCTGATTCTGAGCTAGAAAAAAAAGGGGTGAGCATTTGCACCACAATAAAAACCACATAGTAGGTGCACGAAAAAAAAGGGGGATTTGAGCTTCCATCAACACACATAGAGACCAGAAAATGATAACTCACATGTGGATTATAGCTCATTGGAACCTTTGACGCCACAAATGCTTCTGCCTGCAACAGTCCTCCGAAAATTCATGATTCCTCTGTGCTTCTAAACTGCTCCTTGAGCTGATGCACAAAAAAAATTCATTTAGCTGCAAACTTCATGCGGAGGCAACAAAAAAAAAGACTTAATGTGTGCAACTATAAAAATGACTGTAATCAAAAAAGAACTATCATATTAGTATGTTGCATACCTAATGTGCTCTTGTGACGAAATACTGTTAAAAAGGTAATGTGTGCAACTGTGATATGCAGGTGTGCAAAAAATCATCATGGCTTTTGCAAAACTACCATCTGAGTATATACAACTCCAATTAGTTAGTATGTGCATCCTATAAGAAAAAGCGGTCATGTGTGCAACTACCATATGCCTAGCAGCAAAAAAACTGTCATATTACTATGTGCAATCCCAGAAAAAATGTACTTGTGAAAAAAAAAGATTATAAACAACTATGTGGGCAACTGTCATATGTCTGTGTGTGCCAACTATCAAAATGGACTTGTGCAACTACCAAAATGAGAATATGCAACTACAGAACAGTTACTGTAACAGAAAACCTAAACAAAAAACATGTATGCAACTAATATATATATACCTAATATACTACTACCGGGTGTAGTTACACCCATATCTCATATACTACCATGTGGTAGTATATATACTACTTTATCATTTTTAGTATGTTCATATACTATACCTAATATACTCCAAAACAAGTTATGTGAAACAATTGCATGTAAGCCCATGTTTTTACCATATTTGTGAAATACGTACATATTTGTATGTAAAAAGGAGTATGCTCAAAATATGGTACATACTACCTACAAAATAGTATATATACTACCCAAACATTCTTACATACTACATACTACACGTACGCACTCTCCAATATAATAGATACTACCCACAACGTATGAAACCAAAGTGGGAGTAATTACACCCGATAGTAGGGAAAATTTGTCCTATAAGTATCATTCAAGTTGGAAAAATGTCCAACTCACTTGAAGTTTGCCAAAGACACCAGGAGAATCAAATCCTTTTTTATAATCTTGCTGATCAGATTCTTATCGAAGGCATTGGCTCGAACAGGGCATACGCTTACTCGCACATCAACATCAAGCACATCAATGTATAGGATCTGTCGCGCACCATCCCAATAAACAAAAAAGGTAAAAACAGCATATGAGCACATGGTGAAAAAGCACAACCTACAAAAAACTACGTCTAACAAAGATATAATTTTAATTTCTACTCACCATTAAATGATACAGGCAGCAACAGACTGTTTGCCTGTCCTCACCCATGTTGCGGAATGCTTCATTTATGTGCTCAGCAACAAATAAGCACACATTGCTCTTCAACAGCAATTCAGGTTCCAGGACAGCCCCGTAGCAGCGCGGGCTCAGGGAAAGACTTGTTGTAGGAGCTAAAAAGGTGCTGAAAGCAAGTGCAAGCTACCCAGTGAGGAACTTGTTATCAGTTGCTCCCTTCATAGCTTTTAATGTCTTGCTGAAATCGGTGACCATGGGGTGTTTGGGTGGCCCGGTGTGGTTGAACATCTCATTGAATCTCTTCACAGCCTCCTTTTCAATATTATATTTCAGACACGGCCCTCTGTTTGGTAAACCAAAATTCCTGTGCACACTAGCAGCATCGACTGGAATACTGCCCCTGCCTGGAAATACCAATGCTGAACTGGCTGGGTCGTACGACTGGACTAGGAATTTGGTCAAGTCCGAAGGCAGTGTGTCAGCTAAGTTTACCAAGCCTCCTAACATCTTCTCATACAGGAAAGTTCTTTGAATAGGTGCCAACTCCGAATTCACCTTCACAAACCTCCCTGGAGAGGCCCTGATCCTTCCAGCTTGTGAACGTCGCTCAGGAACGTTTCCTTCATTTCCTTCAACTCCAACTCCACCCCCCTGAGACAAAAAAAGCTGAAACTGAATAGGGACAAAAGGTGCAACTAGTGTACATATCTCTGCAACTAATGATAGATAATAACTGAATTATTTCACATCAGGGAAAAAAGAGAAAAAAAAGAGGAATACGAATTTCTATGGCAACCACATGTTGATTGTTGTGCAACTATTGTTCCTTAATCTGCAACTATTATATATACAGTGTGCAACTAAAACTGTCAATTGCATACATGTTTTGGTGCAACTGTGCACTAAATGGGTGCCAACTGTAAATACAGCATTAGTCATCTGAGAAAATGAAAAACTTTGGTTATTCTGAATACAAACTAAACCGAAAAATAACTTTTGCATTTGACAAAGAAGGTAAGGGGATTTAAAAGTTATGCACGCGTACAGAACAACTACCAACTATATAATTTTCATGTGCAACAGTAAAACAGAAGAAGTGCCAACTGGTACCAACATACTGTGCAACTGTAAATGAAAAATAACTAAAAAATGTACATGAGGTACCTCAGTAGCTTGTGCAGAGGTCGAGCCGCCCCCATCAGAGGATTTGGCTTTTGCTTTCCGTCTGGCACGCTTTACAACACGGAATTGAGTATCATCCCCCGATTACAAAAAAGGATGCCAGATATAAAAATTCATGAAAGAGAAAAACAAAAAAAAGGGAGCATGCAACATATAAACATGAAAATGCTTGAATTTCTTTTGCAGATACTCAAAAATGTACATTGCCTTCAAGTAGAGAAAAAAAATGTTGAAGCTTGCGCTAAAAACTTACCCCTACTTCCTCACCATCATCAGGAACAACGGAACTGCGAACGCCCTGCTCAGCAGCCCTTTTCTTGTTTCGTCGATTATCCTGTGATACAATCCTCTACATGGACAAAAAACAGAACCAAAAATAAAAAAAGAATGAAAAAAACAGCACATATATTGGATCATGTTTGCTCCCTTTGGGCTCCAAAAAAATACCTCTTCTCCACTTCCACCGGCATCTCCTTCTTCAACCATTGTCACTGCAGAAAACCATGTTCCAAAAAAATCATTCTAATTGCACACTCAAAAAAGGATGTAGTTGAACACTGACAACTAGATAAATAATGCATAAGAAACCAGGACCCCCAAACTGGGGGAGCCAACCACAATTGAGTTCCTGTGCAACTGTTACACCTAGAAATGCCAACTGGACCTTGGAACTGCCAACTGGGAACTAGGCAAATGGCAAGTAGAAAATGCACAGAACACAGATCCCAGTTGTGTGCAACTATTGCACCTGGAACAGCCGACTGGGACTGGGCAGTTTATAATGTTCAACCAAGTTTATGGATATAATGTTCATCCATAGAGCAACCTAGATGAACTCTATGGATTTCTCTACCACCAAAATAGCAACAACAAAATGCGTAAAAAGTTGCATACAAAACATGACCAGGTTGCACACACACACATGTACAGTTGCATAAGGACACATCATACTACTCAGTTTACCCAAAAACAGGTGAGGCAACCACATAACGTTTCCTGTGCAACTCTTATTTCTACAACTGCCAACTGGATACACCTCATTGTGCAAGTCGGCAAGATTTTTTTTTCAAAAAACAGACAACAAAAGACCGCAAAAGGAATTTGATGACGATAGTGAATTATCTACCAACTCAAAATTGCAACAGTATCTAGGGTTTCGAGGGAAACCCTAGAAAATCAACCTAAAAGTCGCACGGTAGCGTAGGATGGCAAAAACAACATGGACATTGAACATCCCTCATCATACGTGCGTGATTTGGATGCGGGGACTAAATCACACTGGATCTAATGAATCTAAGCTAACAAAACACATCGGAATATCACCGGGGCACGTGCCCCAAAAATCAACATCACGGGCACGGCCTCCCCGCTACGGGCGTGGCGAGAACACTATGGGCACGGCCTCCCCACTACAGGCACAGCGAGAACAGTACGGGCACGGGGAGAACGAGCGAACGGATGAGCGGGTTGAGACGGCGACCGGCGACCGTACCTAAGCCGGCGACGAGCAGCGGATGCCTCCCCCACTAGTAGAAAACAGGGCTTTGGTTCTGGCCAGATCAGAGCAATAGTCCCGGTCATGTTACGAACCGGGACTAATGTGAGCATCAGTCCCGGTTCGAGCGGCTAGGACGCCGGCCGGGCCTCGGCAGGCATCAGTCCCGGTTCGACTGGGACATTTAGTCCCGGTTCCAAACACCAACTGGGAGTAAAGGGCCTCGCTCCCTTTAGTCCCGGTTGGTGTCTCCAACCGGGACTAAAGGTTAGTCTTCAGTCCCGGTTCTAGACACCAACCGGGGCTAAAAAGATGCCTATATATATCCTCGCCCCTGCCCGCCCTCTCCTCTGTTTTTTGGCCATAGAAGGTGGGAGGTGTGTGTGCTACTCTGTTCTCACTTCTTATGCACATGAGGTGTTCGCTGAAATGCCCGAGCCACACTTAAGCTTTCTCCTCTGTTCTTCCTCCAAGCTCGACCTCCAAGCTCCATTTTCCCCAAGATTTGTCTAGATTTGGCGGTGCACCAACTATCCAAGTGTTCTAAAAGGTTAGCAACTTCATCCTTTCATCTCTCACTGCTAGTTTAGCTCATTTCATATGCTCTAGAAGTAGAGTGGTTTGTGGGTTTTAGTGGAGGAGTGTATGTGGGAGTTTATTTGATTTAGATGCACAATTTGAGCTCAAATTAACTTCTTAGTATGCACATGTGTAGGGTGCCGTCCCGTCCCCGTCCCCGTCCTCACCGCCGTCGATCGCCCGCGCCGATCTCATCGCCGGCACCACCGTGGTGAGCCTCTTGTTCTTATCTTTTTTTTAAAAGAACAAATTCTTACTTGTATGATTTAGATAGCTACTTGTATAATTTTCTTGCTTGTATTATTGTTTGTTATTATAAAGTGCCATGGTTTTGGTATCCGCCCCCATCGGCTCTCGTCCGATATATGATTCAGATGTGGTATATTATCTTTTATAACTATTTGTTTCATTTAGTGTTTATGACAATTATGCCGACCAACTTGACATAGATGTTTTTATCTAGGAGGTATGTGAACCGGAAATTCCAACCGACCCTCTTGTCGAGAGGTTAAATTTAGTTGAAAAAGAAAACAATTATTTGAAAGAAAAATTGAAAAGAATTGAAGAAGAGAAGATGAAATAGGAGTTGCATGTTGCCGATGTCGTCGATGTACACAAGATCCAGATGGATGCAATGCGCTTGAAGATTAGAAAGATTAGAAAATATGCCATTGATAAAGAGGCTTGGTATCATTATGCTGTTGGATCAATTGTTACCTTAGTTGCGATTTTGATCGCATTTGTTGTTGCATTTAAATGTTTTACATAGTTGTATGTTGTTTTATGAGAACTATGTATGAACTTTATGTATTTATTTTTGCAGTAATAACATTTGATCACTACTATACTTTGGTTTTAATGTGATGATGAACTTGTATTAATTTGGTCATTTTTCTATTCATGATGTTCTGTAATGGTTTTTGATATACTTAATTATATAATGCACGCAGATGAACCGGCAATGGATGTACGGTGACCGACGCACCTCCGACTACATTACGGGCCTGCATAATTTTCTCGATGTGGCTGAGGCAAACAAGCAAAATGGTTTTATGTATTGTCCATGTACTGCCTGTGAGAATACAAAGGATTACTCTGACTCAAAAACCCTTCACTTCCACCTGCTTCAGAAGGGTTTTATGCCACACTATAATGTTTGGACCAAGCACGGAGAAAGAGGGGTTATGATGGAAGACAGCAAAGAAGAAGTGGATGATGACAACTATCCTATGTTCCCTGAATACGGTGATACTGCAACGGGGGAAGCTGAAGTTCAAGAGGCACCAGATGTGCCCGATGATGATCTTCGCCGGGTCATTGTTGATGCACAGAGAGGATGCGAAAGTGAAAAGGAAAAGTTGAAGTTCGATCGCATGTTAGACGATCACAAAAAAGGGTTGTACCCAAATTGCGAAGATGGCAACACAAAGCTCGGTACCGCACTGGAATTGCTGCAATGGAAGGCAGAGAATGGTGTATCTGACAAGGGATTTGGGAAGCTACTGAAAATAATGAAGAAGAAGCTTCCAAAGGATAACGAATTGCCTGACAGTACGTACGAAGCAAAGAAGGTTCTCTGCCCTCTAGGATTAGAGGTGCAAAAGATACATGCATGCCCTAATGACTGCATCCTCTACCGCGGTGAGGAGTACGAGAATTTGAATGCATGCCCGGTATGCAGTGCATTGCGGTATAAGATCAGACGAGATGACCCTGGTGATGTTGAGGGCGTGCGCCCCAGAAAGAGGGTTCCTGCCAAGGTGATGTGGTATGCCCCTATAATACCACGGTTGAAACGTCTGTTCAGAAACAAAGAGCATGCCAAGTTGTTGCGGTGGCACAAAGAAGACCGTAAGAAAGACGGGATGTTGAGAGTACCCGCTGATGGGTCGCAGTGGAGAAAAATTGAGAGAAAGTGGCCGGAGTTTGCAGGTGACGCAAGGAACTTATGGTTTGGTATAAGTGCAGATGGCATTAATCCTTTTGGGGAGCAGAGCAGCAATCATAGCACCTGGCCTGTGACTCTATGTATATATAACCTTCCTCCTTGGTTGTGCATGAAGCAGAAGTTCATTATGATGCCAGTGCTCATCCAAGGCCCTAAGCAACCCGGCAACGACATTGATGTGTACCTAAGGCCAAGAACTTTTACAACTGTGGAATATAAAAGGTGTACGTGTGTGGGATGAGCACAAACAGGAGGAATTTGACCTACGAGCGTTGCTGTTTGTAACCATCAATGATTGGCCTGCTCTTAGTAACCTTTTAGGACAGTCAGACAAGGGATACAACGCATGCACGCACTGTTTAGATGAGACTGAAAGTATATATTTGGACAAATGTAAGAAGAATGTGTACCTGGGACATCGTCGATTTCTTCCGACCAAGCATGCCTTAAGAAAGAAAGGCAAGCATTTCAAAGGTGAGGCAGATCACCGGAAGAAGCATGTCCCCCGTACTGGTGATGATATATATGATATGGTCAAGGATTTCAAAGCAATCTTTGGAAAGGGTCCTGGTGGACAATCTGTTCCGAATGACGCTGACGGACACGCACCCATGTGGAAGAAGAAATCTATATTTTGGGACCTACCCTATTAGAAAGTCCTAGAGGTCTGCTCTGCAATCGACGTGATGCACGTGACGAAGAATCTTTGCGTGAACCTGCTAGGCTTCTTGGGCGTGTATGGGAAGACAAAAGATACACCGAAGGCACGGGAGGACCAGCAACGTATGAAAGAAAAAGACGGCATGCATCCAAAGCAGTATCAAGGTCCTGCCAGCTACGCTCTTACCAAATCAGAGAAGGAAATATTTTTTGAATGCCTGCTCAGTATCAAGGCCCCGTCTGGCTTCTCGTCGAATATAAAGGGAATAATAAATATGGCAGAGAAAAAATTCCAGAACCTAAAGTCTCATGACTGCCACGTGATTATGACGCAATTGCTTCCGGTTGCATTGAGGGGGCTTCTACCAGAAAATGTTCGATTAGCTATTGTGAAGCTATGTGCATTCCTCGATGCAATTTCTCAGAAGGTAATCGATCCAGAAATCCTACCAAGGTTACAGAATGATTTGGTCCAATGTCTTGTTAGTTTCGAGTTGGTGTTCCCACCATCCTTCTTCAATATTATGACGCACGTCCTAGTTCACCTAGTCGACGAGATTGCAATTCTGGGTCCTGTATTTCTACACAATATGTTCCCCTTTGAGAGGTTCATGGGAGTCTTAAAGAAATATGTTCATAACCATGCTAGGCCAGAACGAAGCATCTCCAAGGGCCACGAAACAGAGGAGGTCATTGAGTTTTGTGTTGACTTTATTCCTGACCTTAAGCCGATTGGTGTTCCTGAATTACGGCATGAGGGGAGACTGGGTGGAAAAGGCACGCTAGGACCGAAAGCAATAATATGTAGGGACGGGCATTCTTGGGCGCAAGCACACTACACAGTTCTACAAAATTCTACCTTGGTGGCCCCGTATATCAATGAACACAAGAATATTTTACGCTCCAAACACCCGGAGCAGTCTGATGACTGGATTACACGTGAACACATGGGGACTTTCGGCGGTTGGTTGCAAACACATCTCATGGGTAACACCACTATTGGAGATGAGTTGTACTTGTTGGCCAGGACACTATCTTCGACTGTATTGACTTTCCAAGGGTACGAGATAAATGGGAATACATTTTACACGATCGCCCAAGATAAAAAGAGCACCAACCAAAACAGTGGTGTCCGCTTTGATGCAGCAAACACCAATAGGGCAAAGGACACATATTATGGTTACATAGAGGAGATATGGGAACTTGACTATGGACGTGATTTTAAGGTCCCTTTGTTTCGGTGCAAATGGGTCAATCTGACAGGAGGCGGGGTACAGGTAGACCCGCAGTACGGAATGACAACAGTGGATCTCAACAATCTTGGGTACACAGACGAACCATTCGTCCTAGCCAATGATGTGGCGCGGATTTTCTATGTGAATGACATGTCTACCAAACCGAGAAAAAAAAAGATAAGGAAGCGAATACATCATACGATGAGCCAAAGCGCCACATAGTTCTTTCAGGGAAAAGAAACATTGTGGGAGTGCAGGACAAGACAGACATGTCAGAAGATTATGAAAAGTTTCATGAAATTCCTCCCTTCACGGTGAAGACTGACCCAAGCATCGTGTTAAATGATGAAGATTATCCATGGTTACGGCACAATAAGCAAGGGATACACGCGAAGAAATAGTTTTATACCCCAAAAGATCCCACTCTGGGATGTGACCGGCTTCACCGCCATCACTTTCTCTCTACTGTGAGTTTCCGGACTTATAGCTGGAAAGTGCCACTTTGGACAAACCGGAGGGAATCTTTGTAAGAGCTAGTTAGGGCATTTTGGCATTTGAAACATGATTTTAGAATAATTATTTATTAAGTTATGAAATTTCAATTATTCATATCCTTTTAGTATTTTAATTATACAGAGGAGTTAATCAATGCAAATATTTAGACCATTTTAGCAAGTGTACCAAGTTTGAGCTCATTTGGACATGTTTAGCAATGTTAAGTTGCTCAAATTAGAAAATGGACAGAGATGGTTTCGAGGGAATTTGATGATGTTATCTTGTTCTCCAAACCATGAGACTTGGCAAGTTCATCAAATATGGCATTTGTGACATGCTAGAATTTTAGTTATGATCAACTAAAACAAAACTATAATATTCTTCAATAGCAAAAAGAATCAACTAAAAAGCTTTTATAAAACTCTAGTTATGATCAAAATAATATTAACTTAAAACTATATAAAATTTATGCAACTAAAATTTTCATAAAGTATTTTTTGTTAAAAACTTTAATAGCAAAAAGAATTAAATGAAAACTTGGCATGTATGCTACTGTTTTTGAATCTGTTTAAAAGAAAACTAAAACTAAAATATCCTAAAAATGTCTAAAACCAAAAACAGATTTAGTCCCGGTTGGTGCCACCAACCGGGACTAAAGGCCTCCCTTTAGTCCCGGTCCGTGCCACCAACCGGGACTAAAGGCCTGGGTTTCGCGCCCTTTGGGATGCTGAAATTTAGCTTTAGTCCCGGTTGGTGCCTCCAACCGGGACTAAATGTAGGCCTTTAGTCCCGGTTGGAGCCACCAACCGGGACTAAATCTCGGGCTATATAAACCGCAAGGACTTAGCGAAATTTTTCCTCCCCCAAACTTCTCCATCGCCTCTCCTCGCCTCGACGCGCTGCCCCGACACCGTCGCCGACGCCCTGCTCCGACGCCTCCTCGCTGTGAGCGCCGCCCCGATCCCCTCCTCCTCCTCCTATCCCCCCCTGCTGGGCACTGCTGGGCACCGACCCCGACGCCGCCCGCGCCGCTCTGCTGGCCGACGCCGGCGTTTTTTTTTTTATATTTTCATTGAGATGAGATGAGATATTTTCATGTGTAATATAAATTTTTGTTCATTGAGATGAGATGAGATGAGATGGAGATGGCTGAATTTTTTTGTTTGTTTTGTGTAGTTTTACTAGGTTTTTAGATACATATACTCAATGTGATAGATAGATGTCCAATGCCTCATATCGCGAACATAGTTATATTCGATAATTGATCTTCATATAAATGAAGCATAAAAGTTTAGCAAACAGTTTAGCAATCACTTAGAAATTTTCGTGTTGTAGGAGTACATGTAAAAAATTTCAGAGTTGTTCATTGACTTAGAAATTTTCATGTTGTTCATTGACTTAGACATGAGGGGGGGGGTCATTAAAACATAACCCCGATAACTTCGGTATCACTTCGACATGAGGGGGGGGGGTCGTTAAAACATAACCCCAAAAACTTCGGTATAACTTTGACATGAGGGGGGAGGAGTCCTCGACGATCGCCGGAGGAGGCCCCGACGATCGCCGGAGGAGTCGTCCCCGACGATCGACATGAATAAACTTTGTACACGTGTTTGGTGCATTTTAATGTCTATTTGCTGCTGGTATTTAATGAATAAACTTTGTTTTACACTTGCTGAAAAACTGCTAAGTCTGAAACTGACTGTTATAAAACTTGTCAACTTTGCATGATGTTTGCCACTAATCCATTGCTCATATGCATATGATTCCTTCTTGTGATTTGGTCTATGTAATGTGTACTTTGATGCCATGCCCTTGGTTTCCATGTAAAGTTGCTATAGCATGACTCAATCTTGCTCTCAAGTTGTCATCGTAATGTTACTGTTTTGCATTCCCAGATTTCATTAAGTCTGAAAAACAGCTTATCTCTCATGGTTGTATATTGCCATGTTGTAATATTTGTAGAAACTATGGAACACGACAGAGACTTAGAACAAGAAGAGATGTTGGGGGATATAATCCGCGACGGAGGTGATGATATCACCTCACAGTTTCTCAACGACTCCGATGGTGAGGGAATAGAGGATGACGGCTCCGGTGATCGAATGGAGGGAGAAGATGACGGCTCCGGCGGTGTTGGAGCCTTAACTGTTGCAAAGTCCGGCGAGGTATATTAATTAAGCCTGCTGACTAGATGCATTAATTGATTTGTATGTACATATATTAACGCTTCTTTCTTCTTTTAGCCCTCCGGATCAAGCCAACCTTCTGTAAAGAGACGAGGCCCGAAGAAAAGGTTGGGCAAGAATGAAAGGTTCACGATCGAAGAAATCGCTGCAGATGGCAAACCGACTGCTCCCAAGCGGACCACAGACCGATTTATAAGTCAGTGCGGAGTTGTTGTTAGGGACAGCATCCCGATCAGCATTCAAGAATGGAATAAGCCAAAGGCGGACGATGGAGTTTCTTATGTAGATCCAAAGATGAGCTTTGGAATACGCTCATGACAAATTTCAGCCTACCGCCAGAGGTGGATCCAAATAGCAATGTTGTAGAGCGAAAAGTCAAGGCGTGGGCTCTTAAGAAGATGGCCGAACAATTCAAGAACTGGAAGAAAAGATTGCACGAAAAGTTTGTCCTGAAAGAGAAGACTCCAACATTCACCGGTCAATATGAGAAGATGAAAGATCACTGGCCCTCATTTGTGGCGTACAAGACATCAGAGAAAGGTAAGAAAAGCTCACTGATAAATAAGCAAAATGCTGCAAAGAAGGAATATCACCATGTTACGGGGTCAGGTGGCTACAAGGTTGCCCGGCCTACGTGGGACAAAGCTGAGAACGACCTGATTGATAAAGGGATCCATCCAGAGACATTGAACTGTCCCGAACAGGTAAGGACTTGGTTTTTCGGGCATGGGGGAACTTTGCACCCAGAAACAGGGAAGTGTGTTTATACGAAAGCTTAACTTGCAACACCCGTCAAAAACATTCAGGATGCAATCCAGGCCGTGCAGGAAGGGAAGTTCCATCCCGACAAAGAGAAGGACGGGCTGTCACACGCCCTTGGGAATCCTGAACACCCTGGACGAACACGAGGCACATCAGGCTCCGTTCCGTGGAAGGTTGGGTTTCCCGACAGCAGAGACACTTATAGAAGCCGAGGGAGAAAGAAGAAAGAGGATGCAGACCGGCTGCAGAAGGTAGAAGAAAGATTAGCGTTGCAGGAGAAGCAAATAGAGGCACTTAACAGCCAGCGAGCTACCGGCCCGTCATCTCAGCGGCACGAAGATCCTTCATTCGATACTTCCCACGGAGCTACCCCACCATCTCAGCGGAAAAGCAGCGTGGCTTCCACGGAGCTCGTTCGGCCGCCCATAGATGATATCACGGCTCCTGATCGCTACCCCGTGGATGATATCACGGAGAGGGAACATTGTGATCTATATGCGAAATGCATGAACATAACCTTGAAGGTGGCGGTCGGCTATGCCTTACCTCGTGTACCTGATGGAACTTACCATTGCTCTCCGATTCCAGATGGCTATGCTGTTGTCGGGGTGGATGAAGTTACCAACGGATTTGAGCAGCTGGAGCTTGAGTACCCTACAGGTGAAGGGCAGACTCATCTGGGAGATGCCATAAGGACTACCATTCTATGGAGAAAGGAACACATCGTGCTTCCATACTGGACGCCGCGTCAGCAGACTCAGCCGGAGGAGGCCCCTCAGCAGACTCCTCACAGTCCAGCTCTATCTCCGCTGCCTCAGCCGTCTCCGCTGCCTCAGCCATCTCCGCCGCGTCAGCACACTCCGTCGCCTCAGCTGTCTCCGCCGCGTCAGCGGACTCCGCTGGAGGAGGCCCCTCAGCAGAATCCGCCGTGTCAGCTGACTCCGCCTCCTCCGCCGCCTCAGCACCGGCGGAAGAGATCCGCCGCCGCTCCGGCGGCTAGTAGTACAACAACGAAGAAATCCAGAGCATGTAGCGTCAAGAAGGCTCCTGCCAAGTTACCATACGACATGACTGAGGAGGAAACCAAGGAGATCGTGGCTGCCGACGTGAAACGCCAGCTTGCACCGACCCGTCCAGATCCAACGGAGAAAATAGATCCGGTAAAAGCGAGGCGCTTGCTGGAAAACCTTACAAAACCACCGCCGCCTCCGCTGCTATCAAACTATGACCGCTCTATTGTAAAGTCATATAGAGATCCACAGCAGCGGTCGGGAAGTAGCAGTAGTGTAAGGGGGAAAACAATTCCCCAGCTCGGCGAACAGAAAAACCAATCGTGCCCCCCGCTCAAAGTTTTTACCGATATCGCTAATGATCCGGGGGTAGCGGCCACTGATCCTGGTTTCACTCTTGGTGATTACTTAGGCGATGAGGTACAGTTCGAAATGGCTGAGTTAGCCTTTAAATTCGAGCACGGGAAGCCTCTCGTCAGACCTGAGGAGCTCCCGCCTACCAACGATGATGCGAAGATTGCATGACTGGTACTTGGAAGCCTCAAAGCAAGGGAGCAACTATATCATTGCGGGAATTAAAGATGAGCATTACTTCAATGAAGACGAGGAGATTTTCATTGAATTTGAAGAATTATTTCAGTTATACAATCAAGACGCCATCGACAAATCTATCGTCAGTTGCTATTGTTTGTAAGTATCATTTCTGTAATTAAGTCTCTAACTCAGCTCGTTCATTGCATGTATAATTATCCTCACTATATATATTATGCAGAAAGAAGATCTTCGAATGCAAAAGAGGACAAATTTATGACATTGGGTTCATTAACCCAAATACTATTCATGAAGCTACGGTAAAATGGAACGCCAAGGATACAGAGAAGAACTTGCTAAGGGCGTTAATTAAACAACAAACCAAAAGGGAAATACTATTTCCTTACAACTTCCAGTGAGTGTTATACTGTCTTGTACACATCATTCTGTTTCGCTTACTCGATGTTAAGTGTAATTAATGAGCTATACGTGCGCATGTTTCACTTTATTCTGCTAGTCATTCAGTTTGACGCAGGAAAAGTACTTGTCATGGACTCGTTACGTAAAGACCCTGAGATGTCGGCGGACCTGGAAAAAATTCTCCAGAGGTAATTTCAATCATTATCGCACTATATCGGCAACTATCATTTATTTCCTAATATCAAGTAATTAATAACTCCTTTATTCATTTTCTTTGCCGGGCAGGGTTTGGAAAGAGTTCACCAAGCAGGTTAGGGGTGAATGGAGAGAGGAGCTGCGATTTGAACAACTCAGTGTAAGTAGTACTAGCTAGGTCCGCGCATCTCTTTGATTCTAGTTTCAATACCACTATCATGCTTGATTATTATTTTGATTGAACTCTATTCTCGTAAAGTGCTTGAGGCAGGGATCCGGGAATAACTTATGTGGATACTACGTTTGCGAGTTCATTCGCCACACGACCTCTGAGACGGGCAGATTTTTGGAAAAACTTGAAGTACGTAAACAATATTCACAAATTTATTTTATTACCATCAATTGTGTTGAGTTTCATTCATAATTTAAAGAAGGGGGTCAATATATATATTGACCCCCTTCTTTAAATTAGATCGAACGGAAGCGGGACGAACTCCTACCAAAGGCTCGCATACGAGCAATTCAAGAGGAATTGGCGGGATTCTTCCTTCAAGCGATCATAGCTAAAACCGGACAATACCATCGAGAATTGGAAGTGAATGTTGGTAATTAGATATTAGGGATCGTAAGAGATGTTACATTGTATATATGCATGAACGTGTACTATAAGTAGTAGCGTCGAATAGATATACGAAAACTTGTTGTTCGACCAAGCACGGAGAAAGAGAGGTCATTTCTCTCTATATTCATGACGATTTGTGTAATGATTCCTTCATTGTTATATGTAGTAGCTAGCGTCGAGTTGAATGGAAAACGTAAAATAAAAACAAAAATCCTAAATGTAAAAAAATTGAATGGTAACACAAAAAGAAAAGGGGGAAACACAATATGAAACCCCTAAACCCTCCAAAACCCTAAACCCCTCATTTAAAAAAAACAAAAACCCCAGCGCTTGGCAGGTGCTGATGCGTGGCTGCCTTTTAGTCCCGATCGGTGTTACCAACCGGGACTAAAGGTCCTCCTGCCTGAGCGCCCCACAGCGGCCACGTGGAGCTCCTTTAGTCCCGGTTCGTAACACAATCGGGACTAAAAGTGGGGGCCTTTAGTCCCGATTGCTTAGTCCCGGTTGCAGAACCGGGACTAAAGGCCCTTAGGAACCGGGACTAATGCCCTGTTTTCTACTAGTGCCCGCTACGCCTCCGCCTCCTGCGCAAGCTTCAACGGCGGATGCGGCGCGCGAGCCCCAGCGAATCGGGAGGGGAGAGGAGATGGGGCGAGAATGGGGAGAGGAGACGGGAGAAAATGGAGGCATTAGAGGCGAATGTGGAGTAGCACGAAATTCGAAACTGCCCACCCCCCACTACTCTGTCTTCGTTGACAACCGCCCGCGCCTACACAGTCTATGACATGGCGGGCCCACCGGAGTTATGCGCGCCGCGCGCCTCGTCTTGACCGGGACAGCTGTGCGGGAGTTGCGGGCGGGGACAAAAACGACCAGGTAACACCTGGTGCACACGAGTCGTGCGATATAAGTCGATCGAGCGGTCCGTCGCCGGCCGCTCGAGACGCTTAGTGAGCGCGCGTGCACTAATGTATTCCCGAAATCCCAAAGCCTCGCCGCCACTCCGTGGACGAGAACACGGAGACGCCATTCATGCATGCGTCCGCACACGGCAGGGCATGTAATCATGCAGACATATTCTCTTGACTCTTGAGAGACTCGTTCTCACGTCAATCTTAACTCTTCTTTTTTGTGGGTTTTTCACTTTCCCACCCAAATATATTAGGGCAGTGATCAGTGCCGGCCGGCCGGCCCAAACTTTCAGCCGGTGGGCCCCCAGCTGCTTGATTCAGCCGCACGCAACCGTTGTCTTCTTCCTTTCCCCCCTCGTCCTTGATTCAGATCCCGCGTCCTCTTCTTCCTCTCCCCGCGCCGGTGGGCGTCGGCCACCCGCACCGCCACGCTCGTCCCTAGGCCACCCGCGCTCGCCGGCCAACCCCGCCCTGCTCGCCTTCGGCCCCGTGCTCGTAGGCAAGCAGAGATGCCGGTTGTAACAAAACACCATGCAGCAAAAACACCGTGCTCCGCCGTCGCTACGGTTGCAGCTCCGCCATAGGTGGTTGTAGCACCGCCGTTCAACGCTTGTAGCTCCCGTCGATTGATCGCAGCTCTTGTCGAGACAGCTGCAGCTCCTGCCACCATCGGCCACCATCACCGTCGCAGCTCCACCGTGAGCGGTTGTCAGGCTAAATAACAAAGTATTCACATAATCATTGGCATAATCATTGAAATTACTTCAACTCAATTAAATAACAAAGTATTTTGTTTTTATTCCTTTCATAGAGAATATTAAATTCAACTATTGAAATCAATGGCTACTTCAAATCTGGACAATCATCCATTGGAAAGCATTTGAAGGAACCTCCTTCAGCGAAAAACTGTGTTGACAGGCTAAAGGAATAGTGGTGTAACCCTTTCTGGTACATAAATGAAAATGATTGATTATCTTCGGCTCAAACTTCACATTATCAACCAATGTTATTATCTAAAGTTATATCTAAGACAAGGATGAAGGTTAGAAATTAAAACAACAATCAATCTTTTATAAATTTTATTCTTACAATCTCCTATCAAAATTTAGTGTAATTAAATAATTAGTTGTATTACCTTTGGCGCCCAATCACATGGCTCACTATTCATCAGTGTGCAATGGGGCACTAGTAGGATAAAACTAATATGGAGCAAGACAGTTCTAGTTTCACCTTCATGAGCATTGACTTGGATGAAAGGTTTGTAGTACCGACTTGGATGAAAGCTTTGTAGGAGTAGTACCAAAGAAAACCCAAGGAAGCGTCCAAGAACAAAATTCTTAACAGATCTTAACTGGCAACAAGACACCCTTATTATCCCTACTATTGTGCTCTTTTTACATTTGAGTGTCATGTAAATTTATATACAGAGGCTAATCCAAAATGTAGCTGGTACAGATTAAAAGCTAATTGCCTGACCTGCCATATCAAATTGTAGCAGGTACAGATTAAACGCTAATTGCCTGACCTGCCATATCAACTCTGGATAGGTAGCATAAGTAGCATTGGTGGCGCGATGGCTCGAGCTATCTGTCAACAATTGGAGAAGGTGCTGCATTGTTGTATCCTGAATATGTATTTGTTCTCACATGATGGAATGGTAACTTTGATTTCTGGAACCTCAAGTGAAATACATTTTCAGCATTCATACACAAAGAAATTTATTAACATCATACTGAATTTAGATTTCTAGAAATTATCCAAGTTGCTAAAAAAGGCCAACAATGAAGCATACACTGGAAGCAGCAAACGTTCAGTAATCCTTTCTTCGTTGTAGGATCTGTACAAACAGTAGATACATCATTTGATCAGACTGGAGACGAATTATGTGTTTGGGAAGAGATACAACAAAATTATGCTTGTGTTTTGCATATGGAAAATGGATTTACCCTCCTAAACTACCTGGTGCATATACAACAACAATTATTGCCAACAGTAGCATGTCATGAGTTATTACGAAGACATAAGCATGGAAACTAAGCAATCGTATTAAGGTATACTTCGTTATTGGATAAGATATGGCATTCCACTTGAACTAACCTGACCAGCAGCCATTGGGGATCATCAGCTGAAGAATTTCTAAACCAAAAACTCAAAACCAGCCTCGAGGAACTCGTTGAACCAATACACCAGAACCAGTCTTGTGCACCTGGGAGAAAGATCTGCAACAAATTAAGAGCTTAAACTGCATCAGCAGGAGCCTGAACTAAGGACAAACATTGAGTGGGGAAGGACAATCTGCAGCAATCTGAGTACAAAACATTTTCTGGTTGAGGTGACTGGCGCACCAACGCCCGTCGTCGCCGCGAGAACGTGAGTGTGGGTGGCACCGTCGCCGACATGCAGATCTGGTAACGTGGAAGTCGGGATCCCACAACATACCGGCATAGGGATAATCAACAGAGCTGGCGGTGGTGGGCGCAGCAGAAAGCAGTGGGATTGCGCTGGACACGGGATCACTGGCCACAGGCACGTGGGAAACGGCGAGGGTGACGCGGTCTCACTGGTTGGCGGCCGAAGCCCGAAGGCGTAGCGACGGCGGTTCGGTGCCGCTGATCTTAATTACTACCTCAGTATCCTCGCCCGCCACGCGCGGGATGGCACGAGGGCAGACGCGATGCCGTCAGCCAAGGGCGTGGCTGAATTGTCCGGCCTTGATGACGGAGGCGCATATTTCCCACAGACGCCCGTTCGACATAAACTCAGATACTGGGGCTCTAGGAGCTACCTTGTGAGACTCTAGTGATACTTTAATATCAGGCACCTGCAAGTTTCAGTGGCTTTGCATTGGATGTGTCGTCCAAGGAGGCAGCTACACTACTGATGGGCCTCCGTCTAGCAGCCAACCTGGGAATATTTATTCTCCATGACGATTGAAAGACTCACTTGAGATTGTACAAGTTGTTCTAAATCCTTTGGAATGTAGAGCTTCAGGTGCAGTTCTGGCGGATGATCGTTAGCTCATGATGACTTTCGGCAACACGACAACAGATCATTGCACACGATAAGCGAATGTATCAACACATCATATTCCTCGTTTTAGCTTCTTATAGGAGGACTGCGAATCATGTGGTCAGACAAACTCCTGATTTCTTCTTAGTTCCATTCATTGTAAAGGACCTGATAATTATTTAATAAAGTCACCAAAGTTCAAAAATGTAAAAAGAGTAACATAGCTTGAAAGAAAATCTAAAGAAACGACCGATCAACATAATCTCTCTAGAAAACAAAGGTTATCTCACATTTCTGGATGTCAGCAGCATGAGTCTCGACCTTTTCTTTTTGTGCGTGATAAAAAATACATAAGATCAACCAAACACCCATACGAGCTGGATAATATGAAGGGGTTTGAAGAATTGCATAAAGTGGCAATCTAAAACCGTTGGACGTCCGGTGCCAGTGACCTACTCCTCGCGGGATAGAATAGTCGACTGATTAATTGTTTTGAGAAGAAACAGAAAGCACGGGATGAGAAAATAGGACCAGTGGCACCAAAACAAAACTGGCTAAAGATCTGGAGGGAAAAGCCACATGGGATGATATTTATCACCGCCCATCACGTAGTGCCCCACCGTTGTGATCCCCTCCACGTTGTTGTCAACGCTTTCATCTTCCTTGTACTGTGTCTTGTAGTGCACACGACGACCATCGCTGTTCGAGACCGTCAAGAACTCCTTAGCGGCATCAGGCACACCTTCTTTCTGTGGGTAGCATCGGTGGTGGGAGTAGTAGATGTTGTTCCTATGCAGGTAGCCATTCTCATCAGTTGACATGTGCATTGCCTTGGAGAAGGCCGAGCTCAAGAACAAGGCATGGTCGCCTAGACTCTTCAAATGTGCCAACTTATACCACTTGTACATACCACTACCGACCTCGACTAGCTCGGAAACCGAGAAAAAAGGCACAAAAGTGCTGCGTGAGGGCGACCAACCCTTCTTCCTTACTGCTATCACCATCTTGCCATGTAGCTCAACCATGTACACTGATTGGTCATTTGGATCATCCCTGGACAGGCCACCTACAGACAACCATTCGGGATTACTTTTGAACACGCCGTGTTTGGTTAAGCGGACCTCGAACCTGACGATCTGCATCGTTTCCGATACGAGGCAATAGAGATGGCCGTTGCAGAAGGCAATATCCATGTATGTCTTCCCAACAGGAAGCCTCCGCGGTAACCATGCACACCTGGGGCGGCCAAGCCCGCAGACCGCGACTTCATCCCTCTCGGTGATGGCGGCGAGCCGGCGAGGATACAGCCGCTCGAGGTGGGCGGCTCGGAGAATATTACCTTGAGCGGAACAAACCGGTCGTCAACGCCCTGGCGCAAACGGACGATCCTCCTTTGTTTCACAGAGAGCGTCACCTCGGCGCCCGAGAAGAGGTTGACGATCCTCAGCGGGGCTTCCAGGAAGGCGACCCAGCCGCCGTCGTGGCCGCCGACGATGCACCTGCCGACGGCCTCGTCGGGGAACCGGAAGCGCGGCGGCAGGACGACGCCGTCCTCGAGGCAGCACGCGTGCTTCGCCCTGTCGCCGCCGCCCGGGTCGAGGACCAGCCACGGGAGGAGACGGCGCGGCGGGTGCGCCGAGGCAACGGCGCGCCACCACCCGCACACGGCGGCGAAGCGCACCCGGTCGTCGACTGGGCCGGCGGTGAGCCTGAGGTAGATTATTCTGAGGAGATCGCCCGGGAGGGCGGACCACCGCTCGGTCACCGCCGTCGGGATGCTGCCGGCGGCGGCCGTTTGCGTCGGCTCCTCCATCTCCGTGGCCTAGATTAGATCGGCCGACGAGACAAACTACATATGAGGAGGTTCTGCAGGGTTTTTTTTTTTTTTTGAGGATTTTTTTTTTTTTGAGGAATAGGAGGTTCTGCAAGTACGTGCGCGTGACCAACGTAACGGGCCACGAGGATGGGCATTCCTTAGGCTTGTCTGCGGGCCCATCTTAGGCCCAACCCAGCCCACTGCTAAAAAAAAAGGTGAAGGCGAGACGAGACCTCACCACCGCCGCCGTCGCCCGCTCTCTCCGCTCGCGAATTTGGAAGGTGGGGGAGATAAGAGAGAAGGAATTGCACCGAGGAATGTTGACGCCGCCACGGCCTCATATCTGCGAACGAGACGCCCGGAGAGGAAGCTCGCTGGGCACGATTGGGGCACACGAGCGGATGGATTAATAATTAAATAATAAGCAAACTGCGGCAGAGGAAACAGTTTAATTCAAATGCACACGGCGGCTGACATTTCGCTCGAGGGCGGCATCCAAAAGAAAAGCGAACTCCGGTGGAGGGGGAACCCACCTGTCACGATATACTGCAGTGGCACTTGAAAAAAAGAACATCGGAAGCCGATTCCAGGGGAGGGGGAAAGAATGGGAACGGGGGTGCGGGTGCCAACCTCCTCACGGCCGGTGAGGGAGATGTTGAAGTCGAGCAACGGCATGGCGGCTCCGGCCTTGGCCAGGGCCGTGACCATGGCGGAGACCGTGCGGCGGCACGCGCCCGAGACGACGAGGGCACATGCGGGGTGGGATGCGGCCGGGGAGAAGGTGACGGTGGAGGATGAGCCGTCGTGGCGGTTAGGAGACGGCGATCAGACGTGGTTGTTTGAAGGGGTCGAAGAAGAGGTGGCGTGCGGTATTTTTCTCTACGATGGAGTACATTTCGTCAATGTAAATTACTAAGTGTACATCGGAGAATTAATTAGGTTAAGGCTATCTGTTAGATTAAATTTAATGGGACTAATTATGCGATGGTGATGGGTCCGGGTATATTTTATGGGTTACGTTTAGAGAAGATAATGTTTGTCCTTCAAGTAATGAAAAGGAGAGGAGACCGCTTGGAAGAAAATCAAAGAAACGGCCAATTGAAATGATCTCTCTACCAAAATTACAAGTTAAATCACCGTTCACGGAAGTTATGCTCGCCATCTCAATCACATGAATCTCAACCTTTTCTGTATGCACGTGATAAAAAAAAATACATAAGATGGACCAAACACGTACGAGCTGTATAACATGGAAGGGTTTGACCACCCGCAAAAAAAAAAAAAACATGGAAGGGTTTGAAGAGTTGCATGAAGTGATAACCTAAAACCATTGCATGTCCGTTGACAAGGACATACTCCTCGACATGATAGAATGCTTGACTGACTAATTGTCTCTTTTTTTTTGCGGAATGACTGACTAATTGTCTTGAGAAGAAACAAAAAGCACGGGATGAGAAAATAGGAGGAGTGGTGCCCAAACAAACTCAGCTCACTACTGGAGAAACGGCCTTTAGTCCCGGTTGGGAAGGGCCTTTAGTCCCGGTTCACCAACCGGGACAAATAAATCGGGACTAAAGGCCCCCACCCTTTAGTCTCGGTTGGCCACGACCCGGGACTAAATTCCTGCCACGTGGCCGACAGCGCGCGCCGGGCACTGGGGGCCTTTAGTCCCGGTTGGTGACACCAACCGGGACTAAATTCCTGCCAACCGGGACTAAAGGTTTAGGGGTTTAGGGTTTATTGTTTATTTTTCCTTTTCATTTTGTGTTTTTCATTTAATTCTTTTTCATTTCAAACATATTTTACGCTACTACATAATGTACACGTTATGCATATATAATAGAATTTCTCGTAGAACCAATCATATATCATAGAATTTCCCGTACGACTATGTATACACATATATATATATATACAATTCGGTATATACAATTTCTCCTATAATTTGCAGATCATTACATGCAGGCATTAGGTGAAATGGTATTCTCCGTCGGGAGATATGACCTGCTGAAGCAAAAATTCCGCCATTTCCTCTTGAAGTGCTCGTATGCGGTCCTTTCGTAGGAGCCTACCCCGCATCTCCGTCATCTTTAAAGAAGGAGATCAATATGAATATATTAGTTGTGTGTATATATATTAGATCATGATAAAAAAAATTGTGAATAGTGTTTACGTACCCAAAGATGTCTTGCATCTCTGCTTCTTTCGGTAATAAAGCGAATGTTCTCGCAAACGTAGTATGCACATAAATTAGTCCCCTTTTCCTGCCTCATACACTTTACGAGAATAGAATTCAATCAGATAATAATCAAGCATGATAATGGTATTGAAACTAGAATTAAAGAGATGCGCGGACGTAGCTAGTACTACTTAATTACCTTGGACCGTCGCCATTTCAGCTGTGGTTCCCATTCATCGACAACCTCTTTGATGAACTTTTTCCAAACTCTGCCCGGCAAAGAAAATGAATAAATGAGTTATTAATTACTTGATATCAGAAAATGAACTAAAGAGGCCTACATAGTGCGATAATGATTGAAATTACTTGTCGAGCATCAAAAACAGGCTCCTGTATTCTTCAGGGTCTTTACCTAGTGAGTCCAGTACTTCAACAGTTCCCTCGTCAACTCTAATGATTAGCAGGATCCAATGTAATCTGCGCACACGTTTGTATAAGCGGGCATGCATAACTCATCAACTACACTTAACATCGAGTAAGCAAAAATAGAATTTGTAGTACAAGACAGTAACACTCACCTGAAGTTGTAATGAAAAAGTATTTCTAGTCTGGTATTTAGTTCCTTCAAAAACATTAGCAAACTATTCTCTGTGTCTTCTTTGTGGGTATTTAACACAGCTTCATTAACGATATTTGGGTCAATGAACCCAATGCCATAGACTCTATCTCTTTTCAATTCAAAAATCTTCATTCTGCATATATAATACCACACAAAAAAATATAGTGAGGATAATTACAGGTAATGAACGAGCTGAGCTAGAGACTTAAATTACAAAAAGAAATCACTTACAGACAATAGCAACTGACGAGAGATTTGTCGAGTGCGTCTTGATTGAATAACTGAAAATTTTCTGGAAATTCAATCCACACATCGTTTCCATGGAAGTAATGCTCTGGCTTGACTTTCACCATGAGGCTCTCTCGCCCGGCCTTTACTTCTCTCAGGTACCAGTCATGCAATCTGCGCATTTGCGTTGGTAGAAGCTCCTCCTCGTCAGGCCTGACCAGAGGGTTCCCGGGGACATATTTCCATGCTAGTTCCTTCGGATCCATCGTGGGGACTTCCTCGATGCCTAGGAGTTGTTCAACAGTGATACCCATCTCTCTATCAGCGTCGGTTCCCGCCTTATCGGTACTCACCTTGAGCGGGGGGATCGATTGCACTGCCTGTTCTCCGAGCTGGGGAACAGTTTTCCCGCTTTTATTACTACCTGTAAGGCTCGACTGCTGATTTTTTTGTTGATAATATGACTTGCTAATAGAGCGTTCATAGTCTGATCGCCTTTTCTCCATAGCCGGTTTAGCAAGATCCACAAAGTGTTGTATGACTTTCTCAGGTATTTTCTCCTTCAGCGGCGGGGGCGGTTTCGGTGCAAAATGGGCCTTCACTTGGGCATCCACGACCCGTTTGTTTTCCTCCTCAGTCATCTCGTAAGCTAACTTCTTTTTGGCAGGAGGCTCGGGTTTCTTCTTTGGTGCTCTCTTCCGCTTTGGAGTCGGCTCACGCGGCGGAGATCGATATCGCGTACTCGCGCTGGGCTCCGTCTCGAGGTGGGGTGGATTCGGCTGACGCGGCGGAGATCGATATGGCGGACTCGCGCTGCGCTCCGTCTCGAGGTGGGTTGGAGTCGGCTGACGCGGCGGACTTGGAGAAGGAGTCGGTGGCCTTGGCACCGAGTTTGGAAACACGATGCATTCCTTTCTCCATACAATGAGACCACGTATGGCTTCTCCCAGTGTCTGCTCCCCTTCACCTCCAGGAAAGTCAAGCTCTAGTGAGTCATATCCCGACAGAACTTCATCCACCCCGACACGAGCATAGCCAGGTGGAATCGGATTGCCGTGGATGGTTGCTTCAGGTGCATTCGGTAAAGCAAAGCCGTCCGCCACCTTCATGGATATGTTCTTCATTTTCATGTGTAGCTCACAAGTTGTCGTCTCTTGGATATCATCCACGGGGTAGCGAGCCAGCAGTGCATCATCGGCCGGGACCCCCGTGGAACCCACGCTGCTTTTCGGCATAGATGGGATGGTACTATCCAATGCTGGATCTGGTTGCTCCTGCCGCTGAGACGCCCTTTGCTGGCTAATTGTGTCGATCTGCTCCTGCTGCCGCATGAAAGGGCGTTCCAACTCCGCGTTCTTTGATTCTAGCTTTTGAAACCGGTCTGCATCCTTCTTCCTCTGGTCTGCATCCCGCTTCTTCTTTCTCGCACGGCTTCTATAAGTGTCGTTCCACTCCGCAAACCCCTCAACCCACGGAACAACGCCTTTGCCTCGTGTTCATCCCGGGTGTTCAGGATTCTTGAGGGCGCATGTAACCTCGTCGTTCTCTCTCTCGGGCTGGAACGCCCCCGTTCGACCCTCTTCTATTGCTTCAAGTAAAGCATCCGAGACTTCTTTAAGACTTGCCTGTTCAATAATCTCCCCTGTCTTTGGGTCCAACTTTCCCCCATGCGCATACAACCAAGTCCTGCACCTGTCGGGCCAACCCACGGTTTGTGGAGTGACCCCTGCAGCAATCATCTTTTCCTCAGATTCATCCCACTTAGGCTACCCAGTCTTGTAGCCACCTAGCCCCAGAACATGGTGAAACTTTTTTTTCTCAGCATTTATCTTGTTTTTCATCGACCGTTCCTTAGCTGCTTCTAATTCTTTGAACTCCACAAATAAGTCCCAGTGATCTTTTACCTTCTCTAGTGGTCCAGTGAATTCTGGAGTCTTCTTTTCTGCGTTGACGTAGTTGGCCCATAATGTTTTCTTCCAAGACCGGAATTGTGTGACCATCTTCTTAAGAGCACACTTCTTGACTTTCTCCCATTGGAGATATGTGAAACCCTCTGATAGGGTGAAATGTGACATGAGCGTATCCCAAAGTAGATTTTTTGCTCTTTCGTCGACAAAACTAACTCTTCGATCTTCCTTTGGCTTATTCCATTCTTGAACGGTGATCGGGATTTGGTCCCTAACAATAACTCCGCATTGACGTATAAATTTGTCCGCGTTCTTTTTAGGAGCAATCGGTTCGCCATCTACTTTGATTTCATCGATGTTGTACTTTATGCCATCGGGCAACTTTTTGGCCGGGCCTCGTACTACCCTTGTAGAAGATTTGCTCGATCCGAAGGGCTAAAAGAAGAAAGATTCATTAATATATATATATATATATATACAAATCAATTAATACATGTAATGATCACCAGAGGCCTTATATATATATACCTCGCTGGACTTTATTAATTGAAGAACATTTCCTTCGCCATCATTGTTTGTGTGCCCTTCGTCTATTGGTTCTTCCTCAATTCCCTCACCGGACTCGTTCAGATATTGTGAGCCGTCATCTGGTTCAATCTTTGGGTTTTGGGAGCGTATCATGTCGAACATGATATCCTCTTGATCATGGTCATCTCTGCCGCTATAGTCCATAGCTTAACTAATCCAGAAGAAAAATAAAACAATTTAGTATTCAAACTAGAATGCATTCAATAAGCAAAAACTAATGCATTTTGAATAATCCAGTTAATGCATCATCGAATATTATCGAATATTATCACTAATACATCTCGAATATTATCATATAACATCACTAATACAGCTCGAATATTATCGAATAATCCAGTTGACTCACGGTTCCTCCGTCACTATTACATCTCGAATAATCAGGTTAATGCAACAATAATATCACATAATATCACTAAACATCTCGCCCAATCAAACTAGACGTCGACTCCCGGTTCCTGAGCCGTGGGCGGTGAACACCCAAAGAGAAGGAACCATCACAGGATCATAGCTCGGGTGAGATCCCTAAAGAAACTGCCAGGTATTGGAGAAGTTGTCGTCCAACGCAACCATGTAGCGACGGACGTACTTGTCCTCCTCCCTGACACGGCGACGTACCACCCTCTCGGGGGCCGGCTCCCTCTGCACTGATAGTGGCCCATGCGACCGCCACCAAAGAAGCTCCGAGTCGACGACGAGACCCCGATTCCTCACCAAGCTGCGCGCCCCGGAAGGTAGCACCTCCCAGTGCCAGCCCGGCGGAGCCCAGTCCCGGACATGGCTCCTCTCAAACTGGTTGTCGCCGCCGAGTCGACGACGAGGATGCGGGCCGGGCATCGTCGCCGAGAACAAATTCCTATGAAAACAAATACACGATTTCTATATTTTTCTTTTTTTCTCTCACCACATGTCTATATTTTTTATACACCTATCAAATACACGATTCACATTTTTGAAATCTAGTGACAAAAAAAAAGATGAGGAGGTGAAGGGGGATTCGTAGCTCACCCTCGGCTGTAGAGGAAGTAGTTGATCAGCGGAGGGAAGATCGGGGATCAACAGCTCCGACGTCGATAAACACTCCTCGGAGATGCAACACCACAAATCTGTAAATTGTACCGATTTAAAAATTTAGACCATCACATATCATATAGCTTTTAACAACATCGCAAATTGCAAAATAAGCTTCATCATCAATTATTTACTACATATTTGCATGAGAAAAATAGCTCCAAAAATTTGACCAACATTCCATCCATCTATGAATCTAACAACATCCATGCATCCATCTAACACAAATTCATCCATGCATCCATCCACCTAACAAACAGTAGTTAACAGTAGTAAGAAACTGAAAAAAAACATGAAAAAAAATTAGATCATCACATCACATCCATGCTCACCGGCCTGCAAATTCCACCGAGTGAAAAAATTAGATCATCACATCACATACAACATTGACACAATATCCATACTTCATAACATCAATCCATTTGCATTTCTTGCATTCTTGTTAAATATTTTTCGATAACTTGATCAAACTTTCTCCCGCAAAAAAATTTGGATCAAACTTTACAAAAAAATTCTGTCCATTAAGATCACTCCTTCTTCAACATTGATAATGCTCACTGAAAATCTATGAATCTGGGGTATAATTCACTGAGACAAAAATAACAAAAAAGAAAAAAAAGACAGCTAGGCGGGTTCCTAAACGTCCCTGAACTGGAATTGAGCAATGTCTATCAATCTCCATCTACAATGTCTATCCATCCATTGAGCATCAATCTACATACACACAGTAGCATTGAGCATCAATCAAGCAAATCATCTACATCCATCTATCCATCCATTGTTCCATGTACAGAGAAGAACAAGCAAATCATCTACATCCATCGATCAATCCATCCACTCTTCCATGTACCGCGGGCGGCGGCGGCGGAGCGGCCTGAGCGCGGGCGGCGTCGGTGACCGTGGGGGGGGATAGGAGGAGGAGGGGAACAACGGCGGCTCACAGCTAGGTCGTCGCGAGCTCGGGGAGGGCTCAGGGAGGTCGTGGACGCGTCGATGCTCGAGGGCGAGGCAGTGGCGGCGACCGGCGAGGAGGAAGACGATGGTGCGGGCGCTGTGGGGCTCTTCGCTCGCTCCCGTGGTCGAGGAAGATGCAGCGGGCTGCGGGCTCGAGGAGGGGCTGGAGCGAGCGGGACGGCGTCGGCGATCTCCGGCGTCGGAGGTTGAAGACGAGCGGCCTGGCGGCGTGTGGTGTTCGATCTGTCTCCTGGGCGGTGGAAAACGCAAAGTTTATATAGGATCGACCTTTAGTCCCGGTTGAATCCACGCCCCGGGACTAAAGGACCTTTAGTCCCGGTTCGTGGCTGCAACCGGGACTAAAGGGTTGGCCTTTAGTCCCGGTTACAGCCACGGGCCGGGACTAAAGGTCTGTTTTCGGGCCCAAATTAAGCGCGGGAGGAGGACCTTTAGTCACGGCTGGTTGTGCCAACCGGGACTAAAGGTTTTTTTTTTCATTTTTTCTGTTTTTGCTTTATTTTTTTTTCTTTTGTTTCTACTTACAACCAAATATTTAGAGTTTTTGAGTGAATCTTTTTGCTTTAGGTCACAAAAATTATAAACTTTCTATTAGTGCCAGTAGTTTTCAAATTTGAATAGTTTAAATTTGAATTCTTTGAAATTTGTGTGAATCACTCGTTTGTGAATAACTTTAGTTTAAAAATAGATTTTTGAGTGATTCTTTTTCCTGCTATTTAATATTAGTGTTTTTATCAGTATGTTCAATTTGGTAATTTTTAGGTTATTTTAAATAGGTGTTTTAATCAAAAACACATTCTGTTTAGCTCTTTTAGTTTTATACCTTCATTTTTTTTAAATATTTTAGTTTATATGTTTTCTTGTTATTCTTTTGCCAAATTATATTATGTTTCTGTTAGTCAGCATGAGAAGTATTAATTTTCAACCCTTACTTACTTCATTTGTTATTTTTCATGCATTTAATGATTTTTTTAAGCTAAATGACCCTAAAATTGAAAAGCACTACAAATGAACTCTAAAAGGTTGAAACTTGGCATGTTATCATCATTTCACCCACATAGCATGTGCTAAAAAGTTGAGAGGGTTACGGCCAAAACCGGATGCACTTCGTGTACAAACTCGACCATCTCGTTCGAAGTATCAAGGTTTCGGACGAAAACTCATCTGTTACAAAGGCATTTCATTTTTTTAAACTTATTTCAACTCCAGACTTTTTGTGCACTCAATATGCACCATTCAAAGCCACATCCTCAAATTTCAACCCTTTCTAACTTCATTTGTTATTTTTCATGCATTTAATGATTTTTTTTGAGCTAAATGACCCTGAAATTGAAAAGCACTACAAATGAACTCTGAAAAGGTTGAAACTTGGCATGGTATCATCATTTCACCCACATAGCATGTGCTAAAAAGTTGAGAGGGTTACGGCAAAAACTGGATGCACTTCGTGTACAAACTGGACCATCTCCTTCGAAGTATCAAGGTTTCAGACGAAAACTCATCTATTACAAAGGCATTTCATTTTTTTAAACTTATTTCAACTCCAGACTTTTTGTGCATTCAATATGCACCATTCAAAGCCACATCCTCAAATTTCAACCATTTCTAACTTCATTTGCTATTTTTCATGCATTTAATGATTTTTTTGAGCTAAATGACCCTGAAATTGAAAAGCACTACAAATGAACTCTGAAAAGGTTGAAACTTGGCATGGTATCATCATTTCACCCACATAGCATGTGCTAAAAGTTGAGAGGGTTACGGCAAAAACTGGATGCAGTTCATGTACAAACTGGACTATCTCGGCTACTCACTAGAGAAGAAAGTGATGACGGTGAAGCCGATCACATCCCAGAGTGGGATCTTGGGGTATAAAACTTTTTCTTCACGTGTGTCCCTTTGCGCCGTAACCATGGAAAATATTCATCATTTAACAGGATACTTGGGTTAGTCTTCACTGTGAAGGGAGGAATTTCATGAAACTTTTCATAATCTTCTGACATGTCTGTCTTGTCCTCCACTCCCACGATGTTTCTTTTCCCTGAAAGAACTATGTGGCGCTTTGGCTCACCGTATGATGTATTCGCTTCCTTATCTTTCCTTTTTCTCGGTTTGGTAGACATGTCCTTCACATAGAAAACCTGCGCCACATCATTGGCTAGGACGAATGGTTCGTCTGTGTACCCAAGATTGTTGAGATCCACTGTTGTCATTCCGTACTGCGGGTCTACCTTTACCCCGCCTCCTGTCAGATTGACCCATTTGCACCGAAACAAAGGGACCTTAAACTCACGTCCATAGTCAAGTTCCCATATCTCCTCTATGTAACCATAATATGTGTCCTTTTCCCTATTGGTGTTTGTTGCATCAAAGCGGACACCACTGTTTTGGTTGGTGCTCTTTTTATCTTGGGCGATTGTGTAAAATGTATTCCCATTAATCTCGTACCCTTTGAAAGTCAATATAGTCGAAGATGGTGACTTGGCCAACAAGTACAGCTCATCTCCAACACTGCCGTCATTCATGAGATGTGTTTGCAACCAACCGCCGAAAGTCGCCATGTGTGTACATTTAATCCAGGGGTCAGACTGCTCCGGGTTCTTGGAGCGTACAATATCCATGTGTTCCTCGATATACGGTGCCACCAAGGTGGAATTTTGTAGAACTGTGTAGTGTGCTTGGGCCCAAGAATGCCCGTCCCTACATATTACTGAATCCTTTCCTAGCGTGCCTTTTCCACTCAGTCTCCCCTCATGCCGCGATCCAGGAACACCAATCGGCTTAAGGTCAAGAATAAAGTCAACACAAAACTCAATAACCTCCTCTGTTTCATGGCCCTTGGAGATGCTTCCTTCTGGCCTAGCACGGTTATGAACATATTTCTTTAAGACTCCCATGAACCTCTCAAAGGGGAACATATTGTGTAGAAATACAGGACCCAGAATGGCAATCTCTTCGACTAGGTGAACTAAGACGTGCGTCATGATATTGAAGAAGGATGGTGGGAACACCAACTCGAAACTGACAAGACATTGCACCAAATCATTCTGTAACCTTGGTAGGATTTCTGGATCGATTACCTTCTGGGAAATTGCATTGAGGAATGCACATAGCTTCACAATGGCTAATCGAACATTTTTCAGTAGAAGCCCCCTCAATGCAACCGGAAGTAATTGCGTCATAATCACGTGGCAGTCATGAGACTTTAGGTTTTGGAATTTTTTTCTCTGCCATATTTATTATTCTCTTTATATTCGACGAGAAGCCAGACGGGACCTTCATACTGAGCAGGCATTCAAAGAAAAATTTCCTTCTCTTCTTTGGTAAGAGCATAGCTGGCAGGACCTTGATACTGCTTTGGATGCATGCCGTCTTTTTCATGCATACATTGCTGGTCCTCCCGTGCCTCCGGTGTATCTTTTGTCTTCCCATACACGCCCAAGAAGCCTAGCAGGTTCACGCAAAGATTCTTCGTCACGTGCATCACGTCGATTGCAGAGCGGACCTCTAGGACTTTCCAATAGGGTAGGTCACAAAATATAGATTTTTTCTTCCACATGGGTGCGTGTCCGTCAGTGTCATTCGGAACAGATTGTCCGCCAGGACCCTTTCCAAAGATTACTTTTAAATCATTGACCATATCAAGTATATGATCACCAGTACGGTGGTCAGGCTTCTTCCGGTGATCTGTCTCACCTTTGAAATGCTTGCCTTTCTTTCTTAAGAGATGCTTGATCGGAAGAAATCGACGATGTCCCAGGTACACATTCTTCTTACATTTATCCAAATATATACTTTCGGTCTCATCTAAACAGTGCGTGCATGCGTGGTATCCCTTGTTTGTCTGTCCTGAAAGGTTACTAAGAGCAGGTCAATCATTGATGGTTACAAACAGCAACGCTCGTAGGTCAAATTCCTGTTGTTTGTGCTCATCCCACACACGTACACCTTTTATGTCCCACAGATGTAAAAGTTCTTCAACTAATGTCCTGAGGTACACATCAATGTCGTTGCCGGGTTGCTTAGGGCCTTGGATGAGCACTGGCATCATAATGAACTTCTGCTTCATGCACAACCAAGGAGGAAGGTTATAGATACATAGAGTCACAGGCCAGGTGCTATGATTGTTGCTCTGCTCCCCAAAAGGATTAATGACATCTGCACTTATACCAAACCATAAGTTCCTTGCGTCACCTGCAAACTCCGGCCACTTTCTCTCGATTTTTCTCCACTGCGACCCATCAGCGGGTACTCTCAACTTCCCGTCTTTCTTACGGTCTTCTTTGTGCCATCGCAACAACTTGGCATGCTCTTTGTTTTGGAACAAACGTTTCAACCGTGGTATTATAGGAGCATACCACATCACCTTGGCAGGAATCCTCTTCCTGGGGCGCTCGCCCTCAACATCATCACCAGGGTCATTGCGGCTGATTTTATAGCGCAATGCACCGCATACCGGGCATGCATTTAAATTTCTCGTACTCCTCACCGCGGTAGAGGATGCAGTCATTAGGGCATGCATGTACGTACTGCACCTCTAATCCTATAGGGCAGACAACCTTCTTTGCTTCGTACGTACTGTCGGGCAATTCGTTGTCCTTTGGAAGCTTCTTCTTCATTATTTTCAGCAACTTTTCAAATCCCTTGTCAGATACACCATTCTCTGCCTTCCATTGCAACAATTCCAGTGTGGTACCGAGCTTTGTGTTGCCATCTTCGCAATTTGGGTACAACAATTTTTTGTGATCCTCTAACATGTGCTGCAACTTCAACTTCTCCTTTTCACTTTCGCAGTTTCTCTTTGCATCAGCAATGGCCCGACCAAGATCATCAGCGGGCTCATCTGATGCCTCTTCTTCAGCTTCTTCTTCTTCATTCTCTTCCCCCATTGTAGTACCATCGTATTCAGGGAACCCAGGATAGTTGTCATCATCCTCTTCTTCTTCATTCTCTTCCATTAGAACCCTTCTTTCTCCGTGCTTGGTCCAACAGTTATAGCCGGACATGAAACCGGACGTAAACAGGTGGACGTGAATGACTTTTGAGCTAGAGTAATTCCTATCATTCTTACAGACACCACATGGACAACACATAAAACCATTCCGCTTGTTTGCCTCAGCCACACGCAGAAAACTATGCACGCCATTAATGAACTGGGGAGAGCGTCTGTCATCGTACATCCATTGCCGACTCATCTTCATTACACAACACCGAAAAGACCAAATTAATACAAGTTCATACATAAAGTTCATACACACTTATTCTCATAAAACAACATAAAACTATCTAGCTAAAACATTTAAATGCAACAACAAATGCGATCAAAATCGCAACTAAGGTAATAATTGATCGAACAGCATAATGATACCAAGCCTCTTTATTAACGGCATATTTTCTAATCTTTCTAATCTTCAAGCGCATTGCATCCATCTTGCTCTTGTGATCATCGACGACATCGGCAACATACAACTCCAATTTCATCTTCTCTTCTTCAATTCTTTTCAATTTTTCTTTCAAATACTCGTTTTCTTTTTCAACTAAATTTAACTTCTCGACAAGAGGGTCGGTTGCAATTTCCGGTTCACATACCTCCTAGATAAAAATATCTATGTCAACTTGATGGGCATAATTGTCATAAACACGAAATGCAACAAATAGTTATAAAAGAGAATATACCACATCCGAATCATATACCGGACGAGGGCCGATGGGGACGGATATCAAAACCATGGCACTATGTATAACAAACAATCATACAAGTAAGAAAATTATACAAGTAACTATCTAAATCATACAAATAAGATTTTTTTTATATAAAAAGGATAAGAACAAGAGGCTCACCAAGGTGGTGCCGGCGACGGGACGGTGCGAGCGATCCACGGTGGTTAGGACGGGGACGGGAAGGCACTAAGTAAACCACACCTACACATATGCAAACTAAGAAGTTAATTTGAGCTCAAATTGCATATAAATCAAATAAACTCCCACATAATTACTCCCAAACTAAAACCCACAAATCACTATACTTATAGAGCATTGCACGAGCTAATCTAGCAATGAGAGATGAAAGGACAAAGTTGCTAAACTTTGTGAACACTTGGATAGATGTGGTGCCTCAAATCTTGACAATTCTTGGCAAAAATGGAGGATGAGCTCGAGCAAGGGGAAGGGAACAGAGGAGAGAAAGGAGAAAACAGAGAAAGGAGAGCTTGGACTCGGGCTGGACGAAGCACTATATATAGTGATATCTTTAGTCCCGGTTGGTGATACCAACCGGGACTAAAGGTCCATCTCTAGTCCCGGTTGGTGATACCAACCGGGACTAAAGGGGCTCGCAGGGCCCCCAGCCTGACGCCAGCCTGCCACCACCCCTTTAGTCCCGGTTGGTAACACCAACCGGGACTAGAGGTCACATATGAACCGGGACTAAAGCCTAGCCGTTCGAACCGGGACTAGTGGTCACATTAGTCCCGGTCCAAAACTCGACCGGGACTAATACTCCGGACGAAAGGCCTGTTTTCTACTAGTGGCTAAAGATCCGGAGGGAAAAGCCAACATTTATCATCACCCAACACGAAGTGCCCCACCGACACGATACCCTCCATGCTGTCAGCGCTTTCTTTCTTATAGTACACATGGCAACCATTATTGTCCGAGTTCGTCAAAAACTCCCTAGCGTCGTCGGGCAAACATTCTTTTTGTGAATAGCATCGATGGTGGGAGTAGTAGATGTGGTTTCTCCACAGCCCACCATTCTCGCACGTCGACACGTGCACCGCCTTGGAGAACGTCGGCCCCCAAAAAGGGACATGGTCATCTAGGCTCTTCACAGTTTCCCATTTGTACTCACCATGCCCAACATCAACTAGCTCGAGACCCAAGAAAAAAGGCGCCCCACTATTGCATGACCACCACCAAGACCCTATCGTCTTCCTCACCATTATCATGATCTTGCCACGTAGTTCAACAATGTATACAGCACGCTCGATCGGGTTGTCATTGGCCTGCAAGTACCACGGGTCACGTATAACCAGCCGTTGGCGATCACCTTTGAACACGCCATGTTTAGTTAAGCCGACCTCAAACCTAACGATCTCCATCGTTTCTGACATGAGGCAATAAAGCTTGTGATTGCATAAGGTAATATCCGTGATCGTCATCCCAAGAAATCTCTCGGCCAACCATGCAGACTTCGAGCAGCCAAGTCCGCAGATCGCGACTTCGTTCCTGCCGAGATGGCAGCGAGGATACAACCGCTCGAGGTGGGTGGCTCGGAGAATATTACCTTCAGTGGAACAAACAGGTTGGCGCGCGAGCGTAAACGGATGATACTCCTTTGCTTTGCCGAGAGCGGCACCTCCGCATCGTAGAAGAGGTTCACGATCCTCAACGGGGCTTCCGAGATGGCAACCCATCCGCCATCGTGGCTGCCAATGATGCGCCCGCCAACGGCCTCGTTCGGAAACCAGAAGCGCGACAGGATGGTGTCGTCTTCAATGCAGTACGCGTGCTTCCCCCTATCGCTGCTTCCCGGATTAAGGATCAGCCATGGGAGGACACGTCGCGGTGGGTGCATCGACGCAACGGCGCACCACGACGCGCACACGGCGGCGAAGCGGATGCGGTCGACCACGCCCGCAAGCCTAGCGCGGACCAGGCTGAGAATGTCGTCGGGGAGCGTGGACCACCTCTCCGCCGCCGCCGTCAAGGTCCGGGCCTCGATGTCAATGTTGTCGTTGCCGGCGGCTGCCTTGTGCGTCGGCTCCTCCTCCATCTTTGTGGGTCAGGGTGGGCATATAAACCGATGACCGAAGTACCGACCCGAACTAACCGGGACTGAACCCGAACGCACCGAAACCGAATCCTTCGGTCGTAAGTTCGGTCGGCCAATCTGGCAAACCGAAATTATGTCGGTCAATTCAGGTGTATGCATCGATTAACCGAACGCACCGAAACCGAATCCTTCGGTCGTAAGTTCGGTCAGCCAATCTGGCAAACCGAAATTCTGTCGGTCAATTCGGGTGTATGCATCGATTAACCGAACGCACCGAAACCGAATCCTTCGGTCGTAAGTTCGGTCAGCCAATCTGGCAAACCGAAATTCTGTCGGTCAATTCGGGTGTATGCATCGATTAACCGAACACACCGAAGTACCGAAGAAATGATCAACTCCTGAGAAATCTACGTAGCCCACGGCCCACAGCCCAGCTACCCAACTTGGATAGAGCGTTGAAATCCCAATCTCTGCCGCACTCGCATCGGCAGCACCTGGAGTCCTCGACCCACGACCGCACCCAGCCGCCGCCCGCTAGTCTCCCGACCGCCGCAACCTAGCCACCCCTGCCTTCTGTCCAGCGCTGGCCCTGAGGGGGGGAAGAGGGGGCGGCCGCCCCGGGCCCCCGAGGACCAAGGGGCCCCCTCTACTGCTCTCGTCAGGCCTAGGCCTTCAGCCTGCCAGTGGGTGCTGCCGTTAAAATAAATAAAACGATGTTGCTCGGCCTTGTCCAAGTAGGAAAACGAGCAGCGATCAATTCGTAACAGAGACTCCGGGGTAGCGCTCGATTAGTTGATTTGTTTCCATCCTCAAAAAAGAAAATTGATTTGTTTCCCGAAAAAAAGGTGGTCGTTTTGGTAGGTGCGAGCATGATGCATTAGATCAGGTACCTCTTCATCTTTCTGCGCCCTTGGCTAATCGCCTGTTCGCCGCCACCTCTGAATCCTCTCCCAACTTGTGGGTAGGCGGCGGCGGGCACACTATGGATTGGTAGTGCGACATATGCAACGGCGAGCCAGCGACAGCGTTCGGGCGGAGCAAACTAGGGTTGTACGACGTCCAGGTATACTTATGCCATGTATATCTGTTTGATCTAGGGTGTTCTTCTCAGTTGATTAGCTGCAGGCTTGTTTTTTTTTTCCTGGAAACACCATAAGATAGCACACCATTATCCTTCTATGCATGATTTTCTATCGCTAGCTAGTATTCTGACTATCCTTTACATCATCTGAGAACCCTGTGTGAGTCCACATGACTGATTCGGTTGAATTTCTGTCATTTTGCATTATTGTAGGATCAGTTACATCAGTACCTTATATATTATTTGGAAATGCTCTACCAACAAATTCATGAAGGCTTGCCGCTTTCCCCGATGACAATAGGACTGCTACGGTAATCATTTGTAACAAAAACATCTCAAAACCTTAGATATCACCCTTGGACCTTGATATCTCTTTACTCATGCCTTGTCTGCATATTAAGGGCCCCGGATTGTAGTTTCGCCCAGGGCCCCCGAAATCTCAGGACCGGCCCTGCTTCTGTCCATCCCCACGGCCGGCGGCGGCGGCGCTCCACTTCCACCTCTCAGCCCTCGGCGGGTGATGACGGCAGTGCTGCTGCTCGTGGAGACGGAAGATGAGTAATTGACCGGCAAGGCGGCGACCATCTCTTCCACCTACCGAGCTTCCGAGCGCAGATCCGAGCTGCAACTCTTGGTATGTGACGGGAGAGAGAGGGGAGTTGGGAGGTGCATGGATCTGAGGATCTGATTTGAGTTCATGGTCATATTTCCTGGATCTTCGTTGCCTCAGTTTTATTTTCTTCAGTTGTTCGGTCTCAACCGAGACCCGAACCGAAGCATCGGTGCACCGATCTCTCGGTTAGTGCTTTTATAGGTAACCGAACGGTCAGGAAAATCTAGAAACCGAATTTTTTTAAAACCCGAAGCACCGAACCAATCGGTTCGGGGGAACCGAACGCCCAGCCCTATTTGTGGGCATGTGCGTGCGCCGGCACGATAGTCTCTAATATTAAAGCAGAATCGAACGTCATGATGGTTCAACCTCGTGATGGTTCGACCTCCCCCTCTCGATCGATACCTCCTCCCACGCACGTCCTCCCGCTCCCTCCCACTGATTTTTTTTTCAATTACCCTCTCAAAACCGACCGGTTCAATTCACCGCTCAAAACCCCACGTCACAAACAGCAAATCCCGAAAACAACTGCGCACGTCCTGCACGTTCTGCCCCCGACTTCTCTCACGAACCCGAACCACCCCAGCGCCTCCTCTTCCGCAACCATCCGAGCCGTCCCTCTCTCCCGTGACCACCCCGGCGCCCTCCCTCTTACCCCCCTGCAATCCAGCCGCTCCGGCCATGCCAACGCTCGGCCGCGGCCATGGCTTATCTTCACCATGCGAACGGGGAGACGGGAAGCGGTCTCATCCTTGGATGAGGAGGTGTCACCGAAGGTCGAAGGAGGCAGCGGCGAGCGGCGGCGCGAATCCCATCTTTGCATCGGCAAAGCCCACCCTCCGCAAGTCCTGCTCCACGCACGTATGCTCCACCTCTTATTTCCTTCGCTCAGGCACGCGCCGACACGGCTGACTGGCTGACCCATCGTTGAACAGCGGCGGAGGTGTCAGACAGTCGGAGGAGTCCGTTCCGAGCCTGCGCCTAGGGCACCTCGACGTCTCCGCCCTACTACTGCTTAACCTCGAGACGGCTGGCTGAGTGTTCCCTCTTGGCGTCGAGGGGTTGATCCGCAGCGCCGATTGCTTCCTCTGTAAGCTCTTTCTCCTCTTCCTTCACCTTTCTTAGATCGTGATTTGTTCGTACAGATTATTCCAGCAACTTTTTGTTGAAACAGGATATTAGTTATATTGTTCTTCTATTTCATGACTTCATGTGACTTGTTCATGGTCTGCGCCAGTCCAATACTGGGTTATTTTTCTGAATAATCAATGATCGTCCGATGTAAGTTATTCATATGAATTTCTGCGTTTTTCGTGACTACTATCTCTACTGCATATGTAGACATGAAAGGTTTCAAGGTTTTATGTACAGGAAAAACTAATTTTCCTGCAATTGGAACCACATAATCCATAGTTTGTTTGTTTGTTTGTTTCCTTCGATGTTTCGATATTTTGATTTGAGTGCTGCCAGTTATAGAAAATATGACAATGTATTTTCAGTTGTGATAACAGAGTGTTGTTCTTGTGATTTTCATATCTGTAGCAAGAGTTGTGTAGATTGACAATGGTCAATATATTGCTGGCTAAATATAACTTCCAGTGAATTAAGTAGATGTATACATTCCAGTGTGCACAGCCGAATATTTAGAGTAATACGCATGCAACAACGTCTAAACATACTCAGTCAATCACTACTCTGCACTAGAAGCTCTGAAAAAATTCTGTGAGCAAACTTAAGTAGTCATTTTATTGGGCAAATTAATATAGAAATCAATGGTTTATCTGAAATGGACATGCCCTGATCTATGTCCTCGGGCTGATTTTTCGATTACAATCTTGCTAGGCATGGATAACTGAGTATTCTAATTGGATGTTCTGCTGACTTTGTATGTAGCTCATTTGCAATGGAAGTTTATTCCAGCAGACATTGGAGACCGAGCATAGCTCATATACTAGCCATACCCGCGCGACGGCACGCCGCGCCCCGTCGATACGGTACGTCTGTATATGTTATTTTTGGCTCATGTGATGAAAAATAAGAGCTTCATGTGTGTAAGTTTGTAGTTATAGATCTGTAGTCATAAGAAAGCAAGTTATGCACATGAACTATTTGGAAAGGATACATTTATCATCACCATGAGTACTACATGCATCTTTTAGGATGGAAAATATACATTGCCATTTATTTCTAGCAAGACTAACACATTGCATTGATTCACAATTTATATCATTCTAGTATAGTCTCCTGCAAGATTAGTACCTGTAATGAAATGATTTAGCATGTATGGTTCTTATACCCCCAAACCCTATTTCCAACGAAGTTTTCTTTACCACGTGATACTGGGTCGGGGCGGAATCCATAAGGAACACCATCTATAATGATGGTTTCATTATCGCAGGCGTAGAGACACGCCCGAGAAGCTGCTCCATGATGTGTGAACTCTAAGATGACCTGGGCATCAGTATTTCGAGTAAGATTGAGATATGTATCTCTAGTCTTCGCGAAAATCTACGAAAAAGGTTTCGACGCACGAAGAAGAAGATAAAAACAATCCGGGAAAAAAAACTGTAACCACCTATACTAATCAGCCACCGAGAGAAGATATGCATGCACGTAGATAAATCAATCCCTACCGCTGCATCCATACATTGACCAATCACCGCTCAATGCAAGGGAACAGAACGTGTGTTTGACTAAATCCAAATTAAAATGAAAAACGCAACGCACACACACCTCTCATACCCCGCCATATCCTCAGTAATCCCATGTGTCCATCCTATATTAACTGATTCGGGCTGTAAAAGAACACCAACAAATCCACAAAAAGGAAACTGACCTAGAAATAGAAAATAAAGGATTAGAATGCCTCAAGACAAACAAATCAGAAAGAAGAACGCGGCTGCTGGATTCGCTGGTACATGCATTAATGTTGTGCATCTCTCCATCCAATTTAATTCTGCTGATGAGACAGACGTAGCACGCAATGTATTTTGAGAAGCACCAAGACCTTCATATTTATTATGGGTATGGACGGTTTTTTTTTTTTTGAAGCTATGGTATGGACGAATGTGGTCACCTAAATCCCAGGCATTTCATGCTCGAATTTGGATGCTGCAACTTTTAGTTTTTTTAGAGTAACACTGTATACCGGAACATGAGTGCATCTTCTGCCTACTTGCAGCCTCTAAAATCAATTTTAGTTCTGTGACAAAACTTATTATTCTTTGCCATGAGCGTTGTAACGTGCGAGCATGCTTATTTTTTATAGCATGCATTGGGCTTCATAGTATGCACCGTCAAAAAAAAAAAAGATACACACACAACCTACAGAATTTCCTAAAAAAACAACGCACAACCTATAGAAAGCAGAATCCATGCAATGCGTTCAATATAAAATTAGTTTGCACTCCGTGCTGGAACATCTAAACTTATCGTTAGATGTATGAAATTAAAGAATATACTCTCTCTTCTTAGTATCAAAATAGATATAACTACTGTACCTGCAATCAACCTACGTTTGTAAATTCAGTCCGACAAAAAAAACTTCAGTCCGAAGAAAGAATATCATGCACCTGAACACGTACTGGTTAGTAAGTAGTACTGTAATATAAAGTATTGTTTAGTCCCTCCTTGGAGGGAAGGGTACAGAAAGAACTGCCGACGATTGTGACATTAGGACGTCGCCGCCGGCCGTGCGAGGCTCCGGAACTTGGTGTCAATCTCTAGAGGTAGTCACACATCCGATCGGTTCGGCTGCTTGCGCTGCCGGAGATCGAGACCGAGCATGTCCCAACACTACGTCCTCTGGGCTCCAACCGGCTGGCCTGAGCGAGTCCGAGCAACAACCTGTCTTCGGCAGCATTGTGTCGAGCATAGCATCCGCGCCACCAGCTGCCGGCGCCTCCTCGCCATCAAACATCCCGAAGGCGGCAATCTCCCTGTCCCTGCAGCCAGCACAAAGGCCATGGTTCAGCGTATAGAAACTGCAACAAGGCAACTATGCTCACCGAGGAGACCAACCAGCCCAAGAACACGTACACACCATGCACGGACATGTGTATGAACACGGCGCCCTCGTGCATCAAGAAGAAGATTAGACTCACCCAAACTCGATGGCCTTGACGATGAGCCTGCGCCTGGGCTACCACCAGAATATCTCTAAGCTAACCGCCACCATCTCTTCTACGACCATGGCGCCATTGACACGGAGCCGCCCATCTCCATATCCATCTTCGACGCCATGCTTACCGCCCCACCGCTTCATTGCCGTCGGCTCGGTCCATGGCTCCCGACCATGAACGTCCATGCTTACCGCCCCACCGCTTCATCGCCGTCGGCTCGGTCCACGGCTCCCGACCATGAACTTCCATGCTTATATACCGCCCCACCGCTTCATCGCCGTCGGCTCGGTCCACGGCTCCCGACCATGAACTTCCATGCTTATATACCGCCCCACCGCTTCATCGCCGTCGTCTCGGTCCACGGCTCCCGGCCATGAACTTCCATGTTTCATCATCGTCGGATCAGATGCACACGGCCTGCGCGACACTGCACGACCTCCGACTGTCACCATCGACGGGATGCGGGAGAAACAGGTTGCCCGGGGTTGCTGCTGACACGGTGCCCACGGCGGAGTGCTACTTATGCACCGCCCCGCCACGTCCACGGTTCCCGTCTCCAACCGCCATGCCCGGGGCCCGGTCCGCGCCGCTGCAGCCTCCGTCCGCCGTGGCGCCGTTCCGTTTCTCTGCTCGAACTGGACTTGGAGGAACAGCAGCATGTGGAGCTGGTGCAGCGGCCACTGCTGCACAACTGTGGCATGGTGGAGGGTGTGGAGGGCTACACTACACCGGTTGCCTCTGGGCGGGCGACCTCGGCGAGCGTGTCCAGTGCGGTGGTGCCGCTCGTCATGGAGGAGGCCGCACCGCAGGCGACACAACGCTGCCATTGTCATCGGGGAAGAAGGAAGGGGCGCTGGCATGGAGAGCCGCCGCCAAGAAAAAACGGGCCGAGCTAGGACTGCTCCTGCGGGCTGCATGCCGAGTGGAGGAGAGGCTGGAGCGGGGCAATGGTTGCGGCCAAGACACGGCTTGCATCGATCAGGCAGCGCTGATCGATCGGCAATGAAGAAGGAAGGTCGCATGCTAGGCTGAGAAGAACGTGAGAGGCGAGAGAGACGGGCTTGGGGTAGTCAATGCCTTTGATTGCGGCTGCGGGGAACGTGAGCTTTTATAGCCTTGTTAGGCGGTGCACGATTTGGCCAGAGGCTTGGAGAAAACAGAGGGCCTATTTATAACCCAGGAAAAGATCAGAGGAGAAAACGAAAAGAAACACGCAACAGCTAAGTGCATCGTTTCTGGATTAAGCGAATTAAGCGGCACCGATTATAGCAGCAGCGGTGACCATTGCACGTGGATCCCAGGGAGATACACACGCAACCAACCAATCACGCCGCAGCGAGACAACGAAGCGCACCTCATATGAACCCGCACCTGCACACAGCCACGCATTCCCTCAAAAAAAAAATGCATCCAGGTCAACGGAGCAGGGATAGCCCACACGCACCCAAAAGTAGCTAGACGTACACGCACTAGTATGAAACACGTTAACAAAATTTACCAACGGATGCCTACAGCCACACGCGATTTCTACCCCCCAGCCTCCCAAACTAATGCACGTGTCCATACTCCATAGGCCCCCCAGTCCCGATCGGCCAAGTGGTGAAACATGAAAGCTTAAACTTGGTTAGAAATAGGGGCTTTGGTATTGGGTGATGTCTCAAAAGCATAAGAAAGCCACCTGAACTTACTAACTCTTAATTTACCATGACACGCCGGATCAATTCTGATTGGTATATGTGGGACATTTAATTTTTTTTGTAGTATTAGTAAAAAAAAAAGGCTTGTTATTCTTTCTGAAACCAAAGCATCAAATAATGTTGCTACCTACATGTCATGTTGAATGATGAAGATAACTATATGTATCGAGTTGATTTTTCTTTGGGCTATTTACTGCCAGTTTCCCTATTCTTGAATTGGTCAAGATTTCTTGTGAGTGCAAATATATGTAGTATCCAATGTCTTTCATTTTAACTGCCATATCAACTGATATATGAGTCTGCACTTTAAGGGTATTGAACTAATTCTTACAGTTACCCAAATTGTCAGAGTACCTAGCGTCGTAGTCTCATGGTATTATAACGTTCTGAATTGTAAAATTTTATTTTATTATGGTGTTCAGACTTGGCATGAGTTTCCTTTACAACTTTTCTGGCATATGTTCTGTCTACTTTACGGCCATGACCAGGTAGGTTCAGTTCTTCTCTGTTGTGAGTTCTTGTTTGACATCTACTAGGTATTCATCTCCAAAAGTTTGTTTCATGAGAGTCTGAGGATTGTGGTATGTCTTATGGAAGGGCTATAGTGATATTCTTTGGCTTTGTGTTTGGTCTTACTATTTCCACTGGCCTTGTTGTCATAGGTTGTGCATGGTGATATCACCGAAGAAGATGGTGTGCTCATGCTGCTAAAAATCACACTAATGTTGGATCCGATACTACTGTTTTATCATTGGCTTCGGCCAGATCCTTCTTCCCAGGCTGGTCATTGCGTTTGCTTTGAGGTCATTTTGCCAAAGGGTTTAGTCATTCTTTCATGTGAACAAGAGCAGACATGCCGGAGTTTCTTTTTCCTAACATTTGGTTTACCATGTCGTGGTGTGCAATATTTATTTGGTTACCAAGTTCGTCATCCAGTTTCGATTTATTTTTTCTGCAGGTAATGTTGGGCTACCAAGAAAAGCTTCCATCATTGGCCTATGATACTGGTAAGTGTAATCTACAACACACCTCTGCCTGAGGAAAAGCGAAGCTTTTGTTGTATCTGATGATCACAGAAGTTAGTTTTTTTCCTCTTATTCGTGTAGAATGAGAGCTTTAAATTTTCTGCCATTTAACTTTCGACAACACCAGTGCTTCTGATCACATTTAGCATTATGGATCGGCATGGACAGCCGACTCTTCTCTACATCGTGCCTTTCACTGTTTACTTAGAAACTAGCACCATCTATCGCCTAGACGACCTTTAGAGCCTTTCGTCGTGCCTTTCACATTCAGCGCATCATGACATCTCGACAACATAACTTTTTTGGTTAATTGTAGGCATGTTGATATCGCTCAGGTGGAAAAGGAGGGAGCTATGGAACCTGTCGTTAAAGGGCGAGCCGAGTGTGCACCCATATGCACATCCAAATGTTGCAGCTGCCTCAGGCCAAAAACATAACGCCACATGGGCCATCTTCATCTTAGGAACTAATGTTGACTGGCCTAATTAACATGTATTGTTGGTAAATAGATAATGTACCGTGTCATAGGTCGTTCGACGCTGCCTGTAATGTAATTTAATCTTAGCTCCTCGTATAAAAAAGAAAAATACGTATTATATACTCCCACCATTCCATAATAATATGTCGTGGTTTTAGCACAATTGTGGTTGTATATATAAAGCGGGTCAAAAGCCTGTTTCGAGAGAGGTTGTAAGTAATAAAGTTAAAAATTATCGTAAAATTTTAGGACCTGAGTGGCCGAGGCAAATGTGAAACCAAAGAATGACAACAACAAGTTAATAGGATATATAGCACTTGGGGTCATGCCAGTATGGCATGGCTTCAAACTATCCATTAGTAGCTTTATTAATCCAATCAATCTATTTACTCTAATCAACCTTGACTGCTTACATATCTATACATGGCGGTGCATGCATGTTACTTTTTGACTCCTTCCATCAAAACTTTGTTACTTTGAATATTGTTCGATGTGGGGCAAGGGTTTGATGTTGCAATTTTTCTAAAATGTATGTAGGGGAAAGAGGTGGTCCTGACGGGGCTGTCCCCATTTGTCATCAATATTGAGGTAGGATGAGGTTCAGAAAATATATATCGAGGTAGGATGCATAATCTGTCACGTTCTGTTGACAAGCTAGGAACACAACGGAGATGTTAAGAGTTGGAGAAGACAACATCATACAGCATCCACAAACCAGTCATGTGCATGCTAAGAGTGCTGGGAGAGCGAAGAAAAATAGTTATGTTTGTCGTCCTTTGGATGAACATTTTTATTTATGGATTTCTTTTCCGTAGCAACGCACGGGCAATAAACTAGTAACTATTTATTGCTCGATCGACGAGATTTTTTTTTTTTTTTTTGAGAAATACGAGAAACTTTTTGTTTGAGGGGTAATACGGGAAACTATATAAGAGGTTGGTGACACGACGATTAGGCTTCGATAGGCTTGCCTCGGGGCCCATCTAGGCCCGGTCCGGCCCGGCCCACTCGCCCCTTCGTTTTCTACTACTAGTCTCCATCCAGGCGGAAGGCGAGACCAGACCTCACCGCCGCCGCCGTCGCCTGCTCTCCCCGCTCGCGTCGCCCGCCCTAGAAAGCCCACGACTTTACCGCCGCCGCCACCCACCGCCGCCGCAGGGATGGCCGAGGACACGGAGACGAGGCCCGCGTCGGCGGGCGCGGAGGAGAGGGAGGAGGGGGAGATCGCGGACGACGGAGACGGCTCCGCCGCGGCGGCGGGGCGCATCAGCGCCCACCCGCTGGAGAACGCCTGGACCTTCTGGTTCGACAACCCGCAGGGCAAGTCCAGGCAGGTGGCCTGGGGGAGCACCATCCACCCCATCCACACCTTCTCCACCGTCGAGGACTTCTGGGGGTAGTGCCTCCCTCCCCTCTTCCCCCCTTCAACCCGATCCCCCTCTCGTTTATGTAGTCCGATTGGATCCTCTCCCCTAAGATTGTCGTCGTTATGGTGGCTGGCTGGGTGAAATTTTGTTGCTTCGATGTGCTAGGTTTAGTGGATGCGATTGGGACTAGGCAGGTAGCCATTGTTTTTGCGTTGGTCAGTTTGTTGCGGTCCATGTATGAGGGGCAGCGCCGTGCTTATAGTGGTTAAAAGAGGCCAGGGTTTCCTTGTAGCTTGCAAGTGAATCGTCGCAGTGTTTTGTCCGGTGCGCACGCCTGGGTTTGAGATTAGGAGGCTTATATAACAGCTTATGGCACGTGATAGCAAGTAGCATGTTTCATAGGCAGGAAGTGGACACCGTGTTCTGAATGATGCATATCTTCAAGCTTGCTACTTACTGATACCTAATAGTAATTCATATTATGTTAATTTATTTACTCTTACCATGATTATTTGATGGGGCACGGCGTTGTAGTGTCGTGTATTATGCTGTTTTTTTGTTTTGGTTGTCTAGGTGTACATTGAGGACAATTTTTTTTTAGGATTTGATCGGTGACTAGATATTCTTATCATTAGAATTTGCGATGCATCCAAATACATCTTTTTGTGCTGCTGTTAACAAATAATACTGGTATTAATTTCTTTACCGATCACTCAATCACACATATGGCTGAAACAATCTGTTTCATCATTTTCTTATTTCTCTTATGTTTCCTTCTATGTCATGAACTTTTTTAGCATGTATGGAAATGTTTTATCTTGATAGAAATGTTGGAAGATTTTTCTGAAATACTTGATCTGGAAATTCAAGATTACATTTCTTTTCCTGTTGTTTAGATTCAACCGCATGCTTCGGTTTTAAGAATGATGACTCTATATGTGTAAATTCGGTTGTCTTGAATTAGCCTGTTGCTTCTAACAATGAAGGATATCCTAAGGCTGTAACTTAGATTCCCTGCAAGACATTCATCTTAAGTTGACACAAGACAACTCGTAGATTATTTCTAGATATTTATGTTAGACTTCAGGAGGAACTAGTGTTTCATACAGCTAAGATTACTAGAATACTCAATGTTCTGTTGTAGTCTTAAGAAATTCTGTAGGTTAAGTTTGTGTAATATGGTACTCATACTTGACACCTCTAAATCTAGTTTATATTCCCTCTGTCCCAAAATAAGTGTCTCAAGCTTAGTACAACTTTGTACTAAACGTAGTACAAAGTTGAGACACTTATTTTAGGACGGAGGGAGTATTAACTAAAAATATACTTATATTTATGGATCTAGTTCCATGAGAAATTTTCAGCCACCTGCAAGCATGCCGTGTTCACAGATTCGAGATAGTCCATTAAGCTGCTGAATAGTGTGTATGCGTGACACTGTAGCTTGTCTTCACCTGTTCACCAGATTATCTACCATACTCACGAAATATATTTCAGAATGATTTCTTTCGTGCTACTAGCTTGCTTCAGAAATTTGGTTATGTTTGTGTTGATAATTTAATTTTCATTTGTTTTTGAGCTTTTGCTTTCATCTGTTGATATATTCCTTTGTCTAACAAGTTGAGTGGTATTTCAGCCTTTACTACAATATCCATAACCCTAGCAAGTTGAATGTTGGAGCCGACTTCCATTGCTTCAAAAATAAGATTGAGCCAAAATGGGAAGACCCCATTTGTGCCAATGGCGGTAAATGGACCATCAGTTGTGGCAGAGGGAAATCTGACACATTCTGGTTGCATACTGTAAGGATCTTGTGCATCGTTTTTGTTGCAGAATTATCTTTTCTGCAACTTCCGCGCTAATTCCCTATTCGCAAATATTATGTTTAGTTGCTGGCAATGATTGGTGAACAATTCGACTTTGGTGACGAAATTTGTGGAGCAGTCGTTAGCGTCCGTCAGAAACAGGAAAGAGTAGCTATCTGGACTAAAAATGCTGCCAATGAAGCTGCTCAGGTATGTATTATAAAATGCATACTATAAAACTGTTCTTTGATTGCAGGCAACAGCCATGTAGTTTACAACATCGTATTTTAAACTGTCTCAGACATAAGCATGCATAATAATATTGTGACCTGCATATAAAAAGGGTGATCTGACTGTGTAGCCCTTTACAGTGTGATTGTGCTAAATGTCAGTATGTATGCAATGCTCCCATTTTATGTGCATAATTGAATTAACTTATATTCCTGAAAGGATGTATGCAGTACACCTTGAACAGCAGAACATTGTTGATGAAACTTGACCTGTTATCTTCCGGTTTACTGTGTTTCTATGTCTTCTTTCCCCAAAATAAGTATGTATTAGAAGAAAGTTTCACTATTTCAACCAAATATTCCAGCTGTGCTACGTAACTCCTAAGTTATTTTAACTCTTCTTGCAACATACGCTCATTTGTCTGTGTTATTTTCCGGCTATATTTTTGTGTCAACTCCTTGTGTAAGCATTTAATTGTGTTAGCATTTGTTGACAGTTTACTCTGTAGCATCATAAAGTGTGATATATTTAGGAGATCTTTATACTCCAGCCCCGCTTGGATGGCCGTTTTTGCTTTCCGCGTGTATTAAGATACAGTTGTATCTTACCGGCCACCAACGAAATCCCACTGGAAAAAATACGGAGCCCTGGTGACGCTAATTTCTTACGGGTGTAAATGACACCACGATCGTTTTGGGCTGCGCCTAAATGACCAACCAAGTGCGTTTTTCCAGCTGTAGGGGAAAAACAATTCGGAGCCGTATTTTACGCTGGTTTTGGCCTAGAAAACAGCCATCCAAGCGGGGCCCCATTGGATGGCAAGACATGTTTATTTGAAGCTCCATTGATAAATGTTCTTAATCCCCCAGCATAGTGCTATTTATTTTCTCTCATATGCACTCATTCATTAGCATTATGCAAAATACTCCCACGTCATTCTAAATCGATCATCAGAGGGTACCTGGGTAAATTCTATCACCTATCTCTGCGAAGTACAAATAGGCGAGGGGTACTATTAACGGTTTTGTTTTCTGTGCCGCTGTGGATACATGAGCATATGTACTGTCTAGTTTCTGTTTGTATCATTTCCAGCCAATCAGTGTTTATTAGTTTCTGAACACATTCCCTATTTTATTTACCAGATAAGCATTGGCAAGCAGTGGAAGGAGTTTCTGGACTACAAGGACTCCATTGGGTTCATTGTTCATGTGAGTGGCATTGGCAAGCACTTAAGCCTGGATTGCATTGTGTCTTTGCTGTAACCGTCTGACACCGTCTCTTTCTGCTTGTTTGCAGGAGGATGCAAAGAGGTCTGACAAAGGCCCCAAGAACCGCTACACCGTTTGATCCCGCGACTCATCGATCCTGAGAGCTTCCACAGCAGGCCCGCCTAGTCTTGGACGCAAGAAGGTTTCTCCTGGAATAGCTTAGCTTGTAGCGGGCGGATGCTGTTTTCTGATATTATGTGTGTTTGCTGTGAATTGCTTGGAAGACATAATCTAATATCACTGCGTTTGTCGTCGTTGTACTCCATAAGTCACATTTTATTTTCTGAGAAGGGATAACTCATTTGAGCTGCAGTGTTTACACTGCTGCCTTGTCCATCTTGGACGTGAGATGGTTTCAGTGCAGAAGATTGCTCAATTATGTGTCATTCTAAACTTGGATGTTATGTATGGAATTACAGAGATCAGTTCATACTCCCTCCGCTCCAAAATACAAGGTGTAATAGTTTTTTGACCAAGTTTTTAGAAAAAAATATATCAACATATACAGTACCAAATTCATATCAGGAAAGTATTCTTATATTATATTTATTTTGTATTGTAGATGTTGATATTTTATTCTATAATCTTGGTCAATCATACACACATTTGACTTGCATGAAAATTAATACACTTTATATTTTGGAACGGAGAGAGTATGTCACAGGAAATTACAGAGAATTTACTGCTTCTGTGGCGAGAGCACAGCTCAAGTGAAGCGTCAGGAAACTCGGGTTGTGGTGCCTTGGATAGAACCACAGTAGATAAAACACCAAATACAGTAAAGTTCACAACAGTGTATATTTCTGTTTTCGCTGGCATCATAAACAACAGGGTGTTCTTCTGAACTGTTATTGGTAAAAGTGTAAATGGTCAGCCATATGGTGTCATATCATACAAGGTTCTCAGCGGCAGCATAGTACCAAACTAAGATAACTAAGATTTCGCCCATGCGAAAACCACACATGATGCGCCTAGTTACAGTTCCATATGGCCTTGCCGCGGATTCTGCTTCCCTCTGCGATCCTACTACTCAAGCCGCTCCATCTGTCAAATGAACAAAACCAAAGTTAGCAAAGTAGCATATGTGTTATGTTTCAAACTAAATCTCTGCTCTTTCTCTGCTCCCCAAGGAGCGAGCTTGCTGCGGCAATCATGAACAAATTGCAAGGGTAAAAAGGGGCTGTCAATCACCACCTGGTACTAATTGTCACAAATCTGGCAAAGCCACTTGATATGCGCTTCAATTACAGCAACTAAAAGCAACAATTCAATTATTCCTAATTCATCATAAGGTAGAGGGAAAAGCAGAGAGTACCTTCCACAGGCCATCATTTAAATAGTGCATGTTGTCAACTCCAATTCCTTTGTTGATGGTGCTTCTGCAAAAGCTCAGGATTTCAGGAGCAGCATTATCCACGGCCAAATGCAAGACATGATACTAGTAAAGAATGTATGGGATGTAATATTCAGGAAGGCTTAAGTTTATCAGTATATCTCCATAAGGTTCTGCTATGTTGAGATTTAATTTGTAGGTACTATCACATAGTATAAGATATAAAGTAAGGAATACCAAAGGAGACCACCACAAATGTAATTTTTTAACACATATTATCATTCATTTGGAAACATTAGGACGGAACCTGACTGAAACGTCAAAAAAGATGGAAAAAGAAACCATGAGCGCAACGTTTACGCTTCACAAGTATAATTTAGATATTCCGAAGCACCATTAGAGATTAATAATTCAAAAAGGAGCTTACATGTCTTTCGCTGACATCTTTGTGAATCCAATCGCCAACGCGTGTTGCTTGCCTTCAGCCATTATAGCCTGACAATTATAGTTTTGAAGAGATAAATAATTAGTCTGGTGGTTGGCATGCTCAGGAGAAGGAAGCTTTAAAGTGTATTAGGATGCATAGTAACCAATATCAAATAATTACAATACTATGAACTAGTGAAGTGCACTAATCTGCAGACAGCCAAATTTGACTCATGTGAAAATAATAGAAACAAAGACACTAAAATATAGCAATGTTATGTTGCTAGCTATGATAGTCTACTGAAGCAGATGAGATTCATTCCTACTGTATCTATAAATGGATGAACTGGAATTTAAAAGGTTAGTCCTGTACCACTGGCGTTTCCTCCTCAACTTCATTGTCCAACACACCACCAGGCGATGTCAGTCCAGGGCACATTATGTTGGCACCAGAGAGAACAAACTTGATAGCACCTCTGTCCACTTGGAACTTCTTCATGATGTTAGGATCTGATCAAATGTAAGCATAAATTAGCAAAACAAAGGGGGTATTTTGGAATGCAGATTTTTCGCAACTAGCTGTCCCCGCACCCCATGCTGAAAATATGCATCTTGGAGTTTTTAAAATGGAAACAAAACAGGGACATACATATACATGTTATAACATGAACGCTTGCTTGTGAAAATTTGTGCGCAAATATGGCTTACTATGTGCTATTCAGAGAAGACAAGAAACGGGCGAATAGTATACAAATTATCCACACAAATTTGTATTGTTGCTCAGTTCGCAAATGATCACACTATTGTTTGATTCTTTTGTAAATGTCCATATTATAGCAGTTCATCTATGATATGTTCTGAAAATGGAAAATTTTGACAAGGGTTGCACCCGCAGCTAGTTGCACATTTTGGTTTCTCGATATTTTTATGTTTTGCATTTACAAATAACTCATATAATTTCCATTCTGGTTGACATTCTTCAACAGGTAAATGTTAAGAATGATGGTGCTCCAATTCTCTAACAGATAGGCAAGCCCAGACATATAAAAAAGAAGAAGCAAATTCCATAGATAATTATGTACATCATAGGGGAGAAACAGATGTAGCGACGGCATGCCAGAAAAACGGAGAGAAGAAAATTACACTGATGAAGAAGGCGCAGGGTTGGCATGTATGGACCATCGCGGATGTTGAAGAACAGTGGGACATTGTTCACCACCACAAGATTGAGATGATTTTGGCTAGGGAAAGAAACTAACTGCATTAGTTCTTTGGAGAGGCCGCAATCTTGCCAATAAAAGCTAAAGTAGTCTCTGCTGATCAATCTAATCTACCAGCAATTACATGCAACCTAACCTATTGTGGCTTCTAGAAGTAGAAAAAAACTAGGAAACAGCAAATGTAACTCTCAGTATGTCAGAAGCAGCACAGGCATAACAAAGGCAGGCTATTAAGCAATAAGCATGCTAACCTATAAAGGTAATTTAACAGACTATCAAGCAAGCGTAATCAGAGAGATGGGGAACCACTGACCATTTAACAACAATCATAGGCGACTTCTTTGGAAGCATGTCCTCCAGCAAGGGTTCGAGGAGAGGGTACTGCAACAAACTTGCTAATTTCAGTATAGCTCAAGAGAAGAGAGCAGGGTCTGCAGCCGAAACAAAAGAGAAATAGAGAGGGCTATGCGGATATTTTTGACATAACCTCCTCGGCGATACTTTGCCGGATCCTCCGCTGCACAGACGCCTTGACCTGATTCTGCCCAGATATGTCTTCGGAAGAGAACCTAGGGACAAAAAAGAGGCAGTTTTTGTCATGGTAAAATATAAACCCTGTGTGAGTGCTTCACAAGGCACAAAAATCTTCTTGTATAGGATGCAATGGGGTGATGGCGACTGTGGTATGATACTGTCTATAATGACAAGGCATGGAGAGCAATATAGCGGTTGACATCATGCCATTTGGTTAGCTGAAACAAGCTGCTTGTAAAGCCAATCGGGAGCGGCATGGTGTGCAGAGCAAGCGCAGCGTGCAGTTGGGAGACTAGTGCTTGCAAAGCAAGCCCGAGCCTCTGATTCGGAACGCGCCCCTCCTCTCTAGCTCTCTCTCGCAACGGCAATGGTGCCTCTGAATCCAGTGCTACTTATGCGCTACTCGTCTACTTGGCGTACGGGTTTGGACGGAGAGGGGAGGGGGTTTACTCACTTCTTGAACATGGTGAGCGGCGGTTGGGGGCTCGGGGCGGCGCGGCGCGGCGACGGGGATTGGGGAAGCGGCGAGATCGGCGCGGAGGGGCGGCGGCGGCGGGCGGCTCGATCTGGAGAAGAGAAGAGAGAGAGGTCGAGAGAGCAGAGAGGGTTCCGGCGTGGGCCCCGGTGAGATGTGGGAGGTTACGCGCGGACCCACATGTCAGCCAGGCAGGCCTCGACTGACCGCGAGACCTATTTTTCGCTCACAGCGACTCGGATGATGGACCCGCCTCAAACACTCCCCTTGGACCGGCCCAGTCGCACAGTTTTTTTGTTTTTTTGGGGGTTTTCGGTTTTCAGCTTGCTTCTTCGGTTTTTCTGCGTAGCTTCCTCGGTTTTATTTATCTTCGGAGTTTTCCTTTTTTCAACGCATGTCTACTTTTTTCAACACACATTGTAATTTTTTTATATAAGCGTAATATTTCTCTGATACACGTTGAGCAATTTTTAAATACATGATGAAGTACAATTTTTTCAAATACATATATTCAACATTTTTGCTGAATACATGTTAATTATGTGAACATTTCTGCAGAATGCCCCGTACATTGTATAACATTCTTTTTAAATGTCATGAAGATTGTTTTGAAACACGTCAACATTTCTGTAGAATGCCTCGTACATTTTTGTTGAATGGAATGAAACAAAATTTTGAATTACGTGAATATTCTTGTTACATTATATAAACATTTTCAAAAAAACCATGAACAACTTTTTTCGAATGGGTATTTCTTTAAAATGTCACCAATATTTTTTTAAAGCCGACTTTTTTTACACTGCATGAACATTTTAAAATGTGCGATGAAAATTGTTTTCAAAAATTAAGCAAAATATGTTTCCATTTCAAAATTATAAAAAAAAGTAATAAAAAAAAGAAAAATAAAACGTTCACTAGGGAGCGAGGGCTCCTCTCGTATTGGGCCGGCCCATTTAGGGCATCCTTCAGGCGAGGGCATCATCCGGCTCGCTATATGCGAGAATTAGCATCGGTATTGACTGACGGGTGCCTATTTGTTTCCAATGAAGTTTTTCTTTTAAAAGGCCCAAGGCCTAGTAAAATAAACCCTTACATAACTTCCCTATAGGAATAAGAAAAGTCCATGTAAAAATTAGTACCCTCCTTCTGCATCCACCGACGGTGCAATGTGTTGTGAGCAAAATTCGTTGTCGCCCCTAGGCTTCCGTCTCACTGGAGAAACCTTGTTGAAATTCAAGAGCTTGTACAAACAGTGGCGGGAATTTCTTTTACGTAAAAAACTCTCTAAGTTTATTTCTGTATTATTATCAGAAAACCAAAAAAAGAAAAGGAATAAACGGGCTTTTGGCCATTTCGTCGAACACCTCCCATACATTGCCTGTCGGAGGTCGCACTAGATAGCGAAAGCTCTCCATAGAGCGGTGGACCCAGGAAAAAACTTGAGCAGGAGAAAGAATGTATGTCCATATTTACATACCAACGAGGCAAGCATGCATATAAACTACTGGGTATAGTAACTTCATTTTCAACAAGGTAACCAAGTTCATTGCAAAGTAAAAGAAAACTAACCATTTACAGAAAAATAACTTACATAAATATGACAATATGTTATTGCGAAGTTCCAAAAGAGGACGTTGGCATATTATTCCGTCAATCTAACCTACTACTTGAAAGGAAAAGAAAGCACTATCAAATGAGGGAGACCAAAAACATTGAAGCAGATTCTATTATAAAAGGAAAGGACATCTGGCACATTACCTTTCGTTTTATCCCATGATGATCTTTCACCGCATCAAAACGTTCAACTATTACTTCATTAGGAATTTTACCCAACATTTTTTTTCCACAAAGAGATAAGGTTGTTGTTCATAAAATCATCACTAATCTCGATACGTAGAGTATTCTTTTATCCAACGCATGTCTAATTTTTTCAATACATATTGCACATTTCCCTTATACATGCATAACATTATTTTGATGGATGTTGAACATTTTCTAAATACATGATGTACATTTTGACGTACATGTTTTTGAATTTTTTTAGAATATATTTTAAATATTGTTCAAATACATGATGAACTATTTTAAATTGAAATGAAACATTTTTTAAAACTATACAAACATTTGTTTACATTGTATAAACATTTGTTAAATATCCCAAACATATTTTTGAAACACATGAACATTTTTTAAAAGTTTCACATACATTTTATCAACTTCATCTTATAAAAATGTTTACGAAATGTAAAAAATATATTCATGTAATTCAAAAAACAAATGTTTAAACACAGAGCGTCTGCGTCTGTAGTGTATTTATACATTTGTTTTTGAATTACATGAATATTTTTTACATTTTATACACGTTTTTTAAGTGCCATGAACATTTGTTTAATGCCATCAACATTTGTTTGAGTTACATGAACATTTTTTTACATTGTATAAGTATTTTGTTAAATGTGATGAACATTGTTTTCAAACACGTGAACATTTTTTAAATGTCACGAACATTTTTTTATGCTATCAACATTTTCTAAATGTTGCACGAACATTTTCTTAGCACTACATTAACATTTTTTGAACGAGCGATGAAGGTTGAAAATTTAAATATAATTGAAACAAAACTAGGTAAAAGAAAAAAAATGCGCAGAACAGTACATGTGCCGGCCCATTTACCAAGCCGCACCCCCAAGTATTAATTTTTCCTTCTTCTCAAAAAAAAGTATTAATTTTTCCTAAAGGGTTATAACACCGACAGAATTCTGAGTACCATATATTAAGTTTCCAGCCTACTACGCCAACAACTTCTAAGTGATAACCTTTACCGGTACGGCAAGAGCCTGGCGGTGCTGCGATGGACGTCACCCGCGCGTCGGAGATGGTACAATGGGGAAGAATGATGCCACATAGCGTGTTGCGTGCTACTGATGAGGAGTGCTTGTTTGTGTTGACTCATCCGATGGTTGGGAACGCTCATACCAGAATGAATCACATGGTGGGGAAGGCGACTGTTCTTTTCAGTGGTACAGCCGACTAGCGCCTAGCGCCCGCCTTATCGCAGTGACAAGAAAAGCATCTAAACCGTTAGCAAGTTGAACTGGTTGATAGAACACTTCCCACTGTCTTCCTTTTCCATGTGCTCCCCACCTCCATGTGCAATCTTTGAACTAGATAAAAGTATGAACTACGAACAGGGTTCGTGAATTTGGGCTTTAAATGGACAATTTTTTTAGACGTCTACATAAATTATTTATCCGTCATGACAACAAAATATTGTAAACTTATTTTCTCCTAGAGTTCACCGAGTGTGGGTTCCCTGTAGCGATATGTTTACTTGAAAACTTCACAGTTGAAACGGTTCATGTGCTTGCACGATGCATACAAAGATTACCTAGATGAAATATAATTGGTGCATAGGCCCATGATTAAAAGAGCTTCTATTTTTTCAAAATATCTCACAATATCTCCTTTTCGTCCGGTAGATACTTATAAGATGGAGGCACAGATGGAATAAATCGACGAAAACAACGCCACTGGTATACCAAAGAAAAAGTAACAAAATGCATCAAAATATGGGCACTATGTCAGAAGGACTGAACGGCCTTCTACATCAGATATAATCCCAGGTGGTTGGCGCCCCCCCGCGAGTTTATAAAAATAAATGTTGATGCAGCCTACAATACTGTTGCCGGTGGAGGAGGCTGGGGAGCTATTGCAAGGGATTCGGATGGTGGAGTTGTTCTCGCCGCCGCTGGGAAGCTCCTTAACCAAAGTTCGGCCTTACAGGCGGAATCTGAAGCTCTTCTACAGGCCATCAGGTTAGCCGAATTGCACGGCATGGGGCGGGTGGTGTTTGAGACGGATTGCTTGTCCTTGCAACTGGCTGTATCCTCCTCTGGCCAGGATCGTGGACCTCTCGGTGTCTTATTCCGTGAAGCAAAGTATCTGCTACAGCTAGGCTTTATAGATCATCAAGTCTTGTATTGCCCCCGTTTATGTAATGTCCCAGCGCATGTGCTGGCGGCTAGTGGGTCGAGTGGAGCTCCCGACAGCCTACATGTTTGGCAATCGGACTTCCCGGACGATGTAATCCGTGCTGTGACCGCCGATATGGTCGGTCCCTCGTAATTGGAATGCAAGGTGTTCCAGATCAAAAAAAAAAAGATATAATGAGCAAAATTGGTGAAATGGGAAGTACGAATAACCCCATTGAGAATGCTAATGAATCGGCCGTTGACCAGGTTATCTCATATGCTCCTCCCTAACTATAAATCTCAAAATACATATTTTCATGGACCATATTATTAGACCCATTATTCTTTAAATGGATTCATTTGAAGAATGGCCTACAATGTTAGATATGTGGCATTCTGGCATAATACAGGAGCGTTATTGGGTGGATGATATGCTTGGGGTTGAGCCGCTAGAGCTAATGTTAGTAAGTTCCGAGCATAACAATGTGCATATATTATGTTCGGTTGAACTCAACAATGATACAAATGGTGACCATTAAAGTGAATGGAGCTCTTACAACTAAGGATATTAACGAAGACATGTTTGATGAAGATACAGCGGGTCACGATGTTGTTGAGATTCAACTGGTCGTTGTTTCCGACTCTTCCAAACTACAAAGCCACCTCCCCTCTGAAGAACCCTGCAATAATGAGGTAATTAAGGGCTTGAGTCCTATGTTCTTCATATAACCATTTTCTATTGAAAATAATCATATGGTTATATGAAGAATTGTTGTAAGATACTCCCTATGTTCCAGAATATAAGGTGCATCTGTTTTCGTGCAAGTCAAACAATTGTATGTTTGACCAAGATTATAGAAAAAAAAATATCAACAACTCCAATACCTAATAGGTATATGAGAATTCTTTTCATGATGGATCAAATGATATAAATTTGGTATTGTAGATAATGATTTTTTTTTCTAGAAACTTGGTCAAACAAGCACACATTAGACTTTAAAAAAAACCAATACATCTTATATTTTGAAACGGAGGGAGTAAGCCACAGTCGAGCATGCATGCATTCTTGGGGCACGACCAAGAGTAAGCTCATATATTAAATCTACAACGACGGTGTGATATCTGCTTAGGATTATCAGTAGAATGTCGTAAATGTGTATAGCTTACACGAAGATGCATAGAACACTTCACCAAGTAAAAATAAATAAATAGATGTGATCTTGTTTCTTCATAATAATAATATAAATAGTCTTTCCTAAAACGTGAAGGGTCCGTCCTTTCACCAAAAGAATGCAATACCTTCTCTCTTGTTTCATGTATTTCCATTTAGCAATAGTATATGTGATATCCCTAAGAGAAAGCTGATGTCATGTTAGCCTAATGTGGATACCAACATTTTGTGGTGGTGTTTTTTTTTTAAATTTCTGATTTGCTAGGCAGAAGATAAATAAAATCACACCCTAAGACTAAAGTAAAATGGAAAAAAAAGTGAATGACATGACTCTGGAACCTAGATTGTTTGAAGGCATGTTTTAAATTATGTAAGGAGTACGTACAAAGGGCACACATATAATGATATACATGAGCATATCATATTTTATCTCTAACGGCATGAAGAATACATATCTGCTCCTAACATTTATGTCTAATGGATGAGCTTAGCTAGATTTTGGAGTAAAAAATGTCTTTTCCTCCATACTGGACCAATTCATATCATAAAGTTGGCAAAAATGCTCATACTTGTAGCAAGGTTGCATTTTGTTTCTTTGTTAAAGAAACTTCTTGTTCTGTGGGGTAGTTTTATACATAGTGTTCCTTCTTTTCTGTCAGTCATATGAAGATATATTCAGAGAGCATCAACACCTTATTGTCTTCTTTCCATAAGTTTGGTTCCAAATATTTTAAATGTTTGAATGCTAAATCCAGGTATCTTTAAACTATAAGAAATTCATATATAAAACCACATCTGTCTTGAGCTGTAAGAAGTTCACATCGAGAAGACATGTTTATCTAGCCTCTATGGAAAGAAGAATTGCAGTTGGTCATCTTCGAAGAACTTTTGTGCAACGGAAAACAATGACCAAGCAAGTAAACTTAAAACCCTGGAGGACATATTGATGATGCAAATGCAAAGTCCGCAAGGCTATCATATCCATTTATAAGATTCATCACAGGAAATTTCTCTCAAGAGATCGGTCGTGGTCAGGGCCGGCCCTAGCATTATGGAGGCCCTAGTGTGATTGAGGCAGAATGAACCTTAACAGAGTAACATATATATTTTCAACAATATATATCGTATATCATGAAAAATATAAAGGCATAAACATAAAAAAAAACATAATTTTTGTTGCCAAATAAAGTCTCAATACACCATATATATGTGATTATATGATGCAAATAATGATTACAATGTACTCGACTATAAATAACTATTGAATAAATACAACGTGGTGAAGTGCGCCGAGGAGGGGGGCATATGCCCCATGTCCATGTTGATTTTATGTTCTGAAAATCAAATTTTTTTGTAATTTATTTATGTATGCAGATATATTGGGCCCTTATTTAAGATGGGCCCTAGGCTGCCACACCTTTTGCCATGGCCTCCCTGGTCGCAGTGGTTTTGGAGTTCTTTATTTGGTATGATATCTTCATTGCATAGCACGTGGCAATTGTACATGTATTTTCATAGTGGATAAAAATTCTCATGTCAATGGTAAACGGAAAATACGTTACTAAACAGGGACATTTCAGAACTGGGAAGGTAGCTGCGAAGAAACTTTCCATAATGCAGGCTTCTCCGACAAGCTCTTTGTGGACGAGATTAACTGTTTACTAGGGACAAGGCACAAAAATATAGTGAGATTTCTAGGTTATTGTGCTGATACACACGGGGATTTTGTGCCATTCAACCGAATCCATGTGATGGCGGAAATACCACAAAGAATGATATGCTTCAAGTATGTTCCTACTGGAAACCTTCACAAGTATCTGAAAGGTGAAGCTAGCACCTTTTCTTTTTTGCTTCTTATCAGGAAAAATAAAAACCGATACGATCATTTGAATCCAAATAATTGGAGTATACATCCATTCTCAAACTATTCTGAAAGGTGTGGGGTTTGTATTGTTTATCAAATTTAAATGGGTTATTTATGTCTAGACATGACATCTGTGACAACAGTACTAGAGGCATGTTGATGACCAGCTCCCAAACATAACACTTCCTTTGGCGTTGCAATGGATCATTGTTACCCTATTTTTCCAATCAGTTTTTGTTCACATTTCAGATACTTCCTTTGGCATTTTTGTACAACCGATTATTATTGCATGGTTCAACAACCATCAATTGAACATTTCTAGTCAGTCACGCATTAGATTATGAAGTAACTAAATTCCTTATAGTAGTTTTTAGCATCTAATAACAAGAATGAGGATGGTTATATATAGAACCTTCTGACGTTAGGCAATATATGATCTAAAGATTCTGCTTTTATAATATGATATCAAAAATTGCTTAATTTATCCAATATTCAACTTGTGTTTTCTCCATCACTTTTGTTAAAGGCGGACGATTTTCGATTTAATCCACTCATAATTCTTGGCGATGTATGACAAATAAGCATCATATTTGTATCATTTTTCTTTTGGTGCAAATAAGTCTCATAAAGATGTTTGGAAAACATAGTACCAAATGATTAGGTGAGTTTGTCATGGTTTGAACTATCTTCATAACCAACACATCACTCATTTGGATATAAAACCCGACAATATTCTTTTGAATGCTCGTTTGGATCCTAAAATTATAGACTTTGGCTATCAAGATGCTTTGATAAAGGAATATCAAGAGTTTACACTAAACTGTTTGTGGAACACCGTAAGCTAAGACTATCAAGATTTTTTTCTTTGATATTCATTGGTATGTCATATTTTTATGCACATATATTAAAATTAGCCATTATACTGTCATGCAGGCAGTGACAGAGCTTAGTGAGGGCCAAAGGGGGCCATAGCCCCCTCCTCCCAACCAAATATATTTCTTTACATAAACACATAATGTTTGACATTATTTTGGCCAAATTTAACATAATACACTAGATTATCCCCCCAACGTTGTTTAACATATGGGAACTGTTATGCTTGAACTTTGAAGCGGCATGCATCTATAGACGTGGATGGCCCAGAAGTACAGAACTGCATTGAAATAGCCCAGAAATGTGTGGCTTTTAACCAAGATGAGAGGCCAAGAATTGGTGAGATCATGCAAAAGCTGGACGAGATAGAAAGGCTGTGATTCAAAGAGCCAACACCTTTGTTATTCATGGTAAAGATGTGATCATGTTCACGTATGGATTTATCTGGTGTATACTCGTTTCTTTTGGTTCATCTGCGGGCAGTCCGCACTATCATATTCTATAAACTAGTAAAGTACATGTGCTATGCAACAAATAATAGATACACTCGCCGAAATATAACATGAAGGTCTATCTTTTTGACCCGCAAAAAAAAAGGTCTATCTTTTTGTATCCAAACAACTATGCTCCACCTCTTCAGCCATGCTACAGTGGCATGTGCAAGACCGAGATATGACAACATATTTGTGCCTCATATTCGGCGCTTCGACGATATATGTTGGACATTTCTGTAAACGGTTTTGGACATTTCCAAACTTTATGAAGAGTTGGGGAGACAGAAGCTTCTCAAATACCTTAAAACATTGTACTTTCCGCAAACTGATTAGGACGTCCAATAAATTGCTTGTACTGTCGACGCACTGATAGAGGGATATTTTTTTCCTGTGTTGCTTGGCGGCGAAGCAGGTTGGTTGATCAACTATCTGCCAAAATAGTAGAAAGCCCCTGGCCATCACTATTCACTAGTTATGCCACAGCTGAGAGGTTTATATCGTGCATCAATGTTGCTTTTTCTGTGGTTGTAGACAAATCTGAACTGAAAACTGTCATCGCCGTCCACATCAACATGACAGCATCTAGAGGTATTTTTACAGTTTTGCATATTTGGCTTGTGGATTTTGTGGGGTTTCCTAAGGTTTGCGTGGCACAGGAAAACAAATCGAATCACTAACATTCATGCCAACTCAGAGTGTAAATCGACCAAAGCCTTGCCGTGAGAACTAATGGAAATCCATGAACACACAAAATTACAGCATGCAAATAGCAAACACACAAGAAACTCACCAGCTGGGGGCATCAGAAGAATGCAGAGCTGCGACACGGAATCGGGTGTGAAACTGTGAATGCAATCCTGTTCCGGATGGCAATATTCAGTCTCAATAGTAGAAGATAAGCTAACTGATGGCTTCCAACTGAGCTAACTAACAGTAAATGGATCCCCAATTGTATCTGTTACTAAAAAAAAGAACACTGGAGATGAACTAAAGATACAGAATCAAGTACACGACATAGCAGGAAATGAGCACCTGTACATTGACTCCTTTGGTTCACCTGTAAATTGTACTCTGGATTCATCAGAACTGAAGATTCCTTAATGCCTGAGATTGTTCCCATGCCGCTCAATCTCATGATGTTTATACATGCATCCAAATCTTTGAAGGCCTCCTCTGTATGCCCCAATGACATCCGAGGTCGAAGATGGTGAGGGCGAGCAGCGGCTGTGTGGGGGAGGGAGTGCATATGGAGCGTGCACGTCCTCTTTCAACGACGCGGAGAGTCCTGTTTCGCAAGGCCAGCACGGTTGGGCCGATCAGTGGCACCGCCACTGTCCATTGAGCGTGCTCCGGCGGTAGACAAATTTCAGGTGAAAAGTGTCATATATAGATGGGAAAACTACAACAACCAACACATTTAGAGTTCCACCTAGCCACTTTTAGATGTCATGTAAAATTGAATGTGCATTCTCCTTCATATTTGCGCCTAGCCACCTTCTGTTTCCTGAACATGTATCTGAATGCCTGTCATATTTGCGCCGAGAGAAACAACTTATTTGTATTAAAACAAGCGCCGAGAAAACACAGCAATGTACTAACGGTGGCAACGACAAGACAGAACGAGTGCTCAAAATCATTGCTAATATAATCTACTACATCTCTTATAAACGTGTCAGCAACACACTGCATATGACAGCAATTCACTACACATCTCAAGGTAACAGAATTCAGTCTACATATATCACCAAGCATAATTCCGACCGGGAAACTGATACAATCATGATGCCTGAAATCATGACGTATTACAGTACCAATCTAACTAGCCTGTAATACAGGTTCAAGCAACAGTTAACAAAAGAGGGAAACAAATTATCCATTATTATAAGCTCAATAGCCTCATCTAACGTGGTAGGCTAGCAGATGACAAAAACTCTGCCTCCAAGCTATAGCGTCGTTGGCTACCTCCTGGCCGTATGGACGATTGCCGAGCAGATATACTCCTTCGAGTTAATGACCTTGGTTGCATCTGTTCTCCATTTCTCGGATCAGGCTGAGATGAGTTCATCTGTTTTGTCTGTAGAGTCTGCAGTTCCGTCTCCACCTGTTTCATGGTTGGTCTTTCTTCGCCTTGTAGCCTCAAGCACCGCTCTGCCAAAGAGGCGACATGGTTGATCTCTTCCTCAGTTGCCTCCTCCAGGACCTGAGAATTAACAATACCTATGATTCTTCCCTCATTGAACTCCTGGAGGAAATAGCTTGACAAGCTCTTGACTGTGCCTGATTCACTTGTGAAAACAGGCTTCATTCTCAAAAGCAACTCCACTAGTACCACACCAAAACTGTACACATCGCTCTTCCCGTTCAGCTGCCTTGTATGGAAATACTCTGGATCTAAGTACCCAAATGTACCTTGCACATTTGTGACAATGTGTGTTTGATCAATCGGAACCAATCTGGATGCACCGAAATCTGACACTTTAGCTGTGTAGTTCACATCCAAGAGTATATTTGAGGACTTCACATCACGATGGAAGATTGATATCGAAGCTGAAGAGTGGAGATAAGATAGAGCTCCTGCTGTTTCCAGGGCAATCCTTAAGTAATCACCCCAAAACAAAGAAAGGCCATCATTTGCATCTGCATGAAGAACTTCAGACAGTGAGCCACTCGATACATAGTCATAAACCAGTAGTGGAACCTCGGTTTCGAGGCAACATCCAAATAGCTTCACAATATTTCTGTGATTTATCTGAGAGAGGACTGCGACTTCATTGATGAATTGACTGATCTCACACTGCTCAATGATCTTAGACTTTTTTATTGCAACGACACGCTGATCAGATAATATGCCTTTGTAAACCATGCCATGGCCCCCACGACCAATTATACGTGTAGGATCAAAGTTGTTTGTTGCCTTCTCCAGCTCTTCTAGCAAGAAAATCTTAGTATTCTCATTTGCGGTTTCATCAGATGATATCAATGTTTCTAGGAGAAGACCTTGGTTCTTCCGGAAATAATTCTTCCGGAGTTGCTTTTGAACATTTCTTTTCCATCTACGAATGAAAGTGCTGCACTCAAGCTCACAAGTAGAATGCCAAAACCACAGCACAACCCAATAATTATACCTGCAAGCATTAAACTGTTTTAAGTTTCTCTGCTAGCTTGTCTATCGTAAAAATGTAACAATAGTATAGTCTTACCAAAGAGTAGAGACCGTTGTTTTGTCCTGCCACAACTGAAGCTTCCTACGGTGTTAACGCAGACCTCTTCACAAACGTTGGGTTGAACGTCGCATTCATCGATATCAAATATTAACAAAATCTTGATAAGACACGTTGACAAAATATATAACATGGAACACAATACATCATCATTCAGTTAACATGAAGCTGTACACAAGCCAATAAAATGAAACCTACACGAATAATAAAATAAACTAGAAATAGCAAAAACAAACAAAATCACTGTCTAACAATAACGTGCAATATATTTTAATAAAACACTCCTTCTAATACATCTGTACAACTTTATTTTAGAGAGTTGAGAAATAGCTAGTAACAGTGGCAGAGCTAGGACTGTGAGAGTGAAGAGAGAGGGGACAGAGGGATTACCTTCACAGCCACATCGGATGTATGGATTTCCTTGGAAGCCATCTGAGCATTTGCAGCGGTAGCGGTAACCAGCATAGACTCTATCAACAGAATCAGGGTCCTTAACATTTATGCACCTGCTGTTGATACTTACGCAAGCATATCCAGACATGTCATCTTGGGCCTCTACACAACTTAGATTAGCAACAACCCATTGCACAGAGGAGAATGGCCCAGAAGGAATAGGAAACAGAAATTTTTTAGATATGACAGATCTCCCTTGTTGGTCGGGACTGGTAACATTAACAGTCCCTTCGTCAAGATTTATGTCGAAGACTTGACCATTCCCCAACATGAGGACAGCTGATGACGTCATATTTGTGCAGTTGAGGTGGAACTGTTCGCTTGCAAAGCAACCCTCTTCTAAGCCGAATGGGAATGGCACATCAGTGTTACCACACCAACGGGTGCAATTAGCACTGCTCTGAATTGGATTATAGTCATTATACCCTAGTTTGATCAGCCAAAAGTTAGCATGTATCGATGCCCAAAATACTTAATAGGGGTCCGGATCATGTACGTTTGGTCGCTGAATTAGGAAAAGAGGAATTACCTCTGTCCTTGGGCTTGGAGCAACCATCTGGAATGTAGGGGTTGCCTGTATAGTCAGTCCTGCACATGCAGCTGTAGCCATGGCTTCCATCAGTGCACTTGGCATGCTCGTCGATGCAGGCATAGCCTGCCCTGTTTTGCTTGGCAGCAACGCAGCTGGATTGGTCAACTATCTGCCACGATAGCAGAAAGCCACTCGGCCCATCACTAGTTATGCTGATTCTATCCCACAGATGGGAGGTCCGGTTAGAGCGTGCATCAATGTTGCTCTTGCTGTGGTTATAGACAAATTTGAGCTGAAAACTCCCGTTACCGTCCACATCAACACGACAGCATCCAGAGGTATTTTTACAGTTGTGCATAGCCCCCATCTCTGGGATTCCTAGATCCAAACACACAGTGCTACATATCAACGTGGTGGCATCGTCTCTGACAGAGTATATCTCCAGATCACAGCCGGCAATGTTTAGAACAGTGGACACAAGAGAGAAGGACCGCCCAGGCGGTTCCAAAGACAGGTTGTAAACACTGACACCAGACTGAATGGGAATGGTATGCGAGAAGGAGGCCTGGATGAAGTTTAAATACGAGAAAGGATCATTAAAGCCGATCACCTGGGTGATGCCGTCACGCAGGAACAGTCTCGGGGGCTGAGAGGTGTCGTTGCAAATGAGGTTGAAGTCAGGATCCCGAGAGCACCTTGATCCGATGCCAAAAGGGTAGTTGAAACCCAGATCGCCACAGCTCTTCGGGCAACCATTGAGCATGGCAAGTGATGAATTTGCCCAATTCCCTTCAGGGTTGTGACTTGTTAAGTTTCCCAGTGACCCGAGTACCAACAGAGAAAGTGATGCATATATCATCGGCAAGATGCCCATGATCCACACACCTTTTCACAGCTCCCAATTGCACTTGAGAAATTCAGTTCAGGCAGCAGTGCATGTACATATTTGGGGTTTTCACAGTGTTGTGCAGTGAATGTCTCCGCTGGGGGTCCTTCTCTTGTACTCCTTTCATGAGTGGCTTGGTGCTACAAATTTAAGGTGACACTTGACCCAAGTAACAAGACATGGTGGAGAACAAGAAAAGTAAGCACCTGGACTTCAGAGGACTTTGATGTGGTTGATTTGGCCGCACTCGACTACTTTCTTGTGGTCCGTGTTGGCGGCCGCACAGCACGGACCTCGCAAGTCAGTCAATGCCTGTGCAGGTTATTCTAGCCCATCAAAGGGGGCACTGACAAGTCTTAGCCAACCGGCTGATTTCTGTCCAGAAAAAATCGCATCGCATTGTTTGTCGTGTTGTTCATGCTGCACAGAGAAAAGAATTGCTAACATGACAGGAAAATCATGCCAAACTTGCAGAGTAGACAAACCATGCATACCCACAGCAGAGTCCTTGTTGTGCATGCAAAACTGTGGTATGAAAATGCCAATCAGGAGAATGCTAAGTAATAGTAACTGAACTCCATCGTCAGTTTAAGCAATTGTTTGCTCATGCTGCAACCGAGGGCAGAGTAAAGTGAAAATTAATTCTAATCGCCGGAGATAAACCATAGACGCACGCACGCAGAATCATGCAAAACAGTAGCAGGAAATGAGCGGCTGTGCATGGATTGATTGCTTGCAACTGTAGAGTATCCGATGCCTGAGAAAGATTGTTCCGACACCGCTTAATTCAGAAGATGCAGAGTTATGCATCCAGTTCTTCAGAGGCCTCCTGGACGACATTGATGGGTTAGTCTAGCCCATCAAAGGGGGCACTGACAAGTCTTTGCCAGCCGGCTGGTTTCTGCCCACAATAAACCAGATTGCATTATATCATATGCCTTCCAGTTCATGCTGTACAGAGAAAAGAATTGCCAAACTTGCAGAGTAGACAAACCATACCCACGGCAGAGTCTCCTTACTGTGCATGCAGAACTGCGGTATGAAAATGCCACTCAGGAGAATGCACAACCGAGCTAAGCAGTAACAGTAACTGAACTCCATTCCCAATTTAAGCAATTGTTTGCTCGTGCTGCAACCTGGGGCGGAGTAAAGTGAAAATTAATTATAACATCCCGAGATAAACCATAGACGCACGCACGCAGAATCATTCGGAACAGTAGCAGGAAATGAGCGGCCGTGCATGGATTGCTTGCTTAAAACAGTAGAGCATCCGATGCCTGAGAGAGATTGTTCTGACGCCGCTCAGTTCAGACGATAGAGAGGTATGCATCCACTTCTTCAAAGGCCTCCTCTGTCTGCTCCAAGGACATTGGATGTGTGGGATGGAGAGGGCGAGCAGCGGCGTTGGGGGACAGGACCAACATGGAGAGCGCGGGTCCATGTTGGCCGACGGATCCGGCGAGCTGCCGCGCACGTACGGTGCGGCGTCAGAGACCAAGGTACGTACAATGGAGGGAGCTAATTGTCACGGGTATATCTCTCAAGGCCGGCCCACAAGGCCCAAGTGGGAGTGACCTAGCATATATATGTGCTGTGTTTCACTTCTGAAGGGGGCGACGAACTGAAACCAGGAACCGGCAGCCGCCGCTGGGCGTGCACTCTCCTCCCACCTCAGGCTCTCCTCCCGATTCCCCTTCTTGCTGCTACTACCTACTATTACCTGTATCCCTGGATCTTGTACAATTCGTGATATATTCCAGTACTAGTATCTAAGTTCATCACACTAATGGATAGGGGGAGCGAGATACCGAGGCACCAAGTGGAAGAAGGTGCGCGCTCCCGCTGGCTTGCGTCCCTCACGCCGGAGCCGTACCGGAGGCGATGGGCGCGCGGCGGCGAACGGATGCGCGCGCCCGGACTGACCGGCCATGGACGGTGGTCGCCGCGCTGTACTCCTCCATCCAGCAGCGAGTCCATCCTGGGCCGAGTGATGACCAAACCCATATAATGCAGCCAGGACCTCCAACAGAAACCGCCGGCCCATTGGAGCGAGGTTCTGCTGAAGCACGTACACTGTAGCACGATACTGCAATGCCTAATCACTGTTGCGGGCATTTTCAGAAAAAAAACATGAGAATTTATTTTGGAAAACCGTGAACATTTTCTGAAATTCCAAATCATTTGTAGCAATAGCATAGTTTTAAAAACCGGACCGGAAAAAACCAGAATCGGCGCCACTATCGTGTTTTTAAGCTAAAAAGACCAACCTGCAATTGGACCGAAAAAAACCATGTAAACCGGGCGGTTTTGCATGAACAGGAGGTATAAAACCGACGGTTGAACCAGTGCCACACACAAAAATAGAAAAATAACCCAGGATGCTAGATATAGGTGCCTAAGTTGCACCTTTGACCCAATAACCATCTTGGCTAGCCAACTTTCTTGTCAGTAAATGATTGTATTTTACATCTATTTAGTACGACACTAGTACACAGATTGTATTATTTATGATATAAAAAACCAGACATCGAACCGGTGAACCGGCAGTCCGATCGGTAAAAACCTGAACCGGCGGCCTCGCCGGTTCGATCACCAGTTCGTTTTTTAAACTATGAGCAATAGGAACATTTTTTGAAAAAACTGGGAAAAACTGAAATTACAATTTTCTAAAAAAAATGAAAAAATTAGGAAATTCCAAACATATTTTGAAAACATGAACAGATTTCGTAACAGTATTAAAATAGAAACAGGAACAAACTTTAAATTTGTGATTTTTTTGAATTTTCTACATTTTTTACAAAATGCAATTTTTTTAAATGCTGAATATTATCTGAATTTTCCAAACATTTGTTAGAAACATGAAAAAAAATTTGAATTGTGAATTTTTAAAATTATGAACATTTTATTTTGGAAAATGTGAACGAAGTTTTGGAACTCTAATTTTTTTATAAAAGGGAACCATTTTTAAAATTCGATTTTTTTTTGAAATTTGTGAATTTATGAATAAAATAAAAAAGAAATAGAAAAAACTTCAAAAAAGAAAAGCACAACGAAACAAAAAAAATAGAGAAGAGGAAAAAAAATTCAATTCAAAACCTTCTAGAAGGTTTCCAATACCGGTAAAAACCTGAGCTGAAACTTGCCAGAAGGTTCTCAAAACTGGAACCAGCGTACACAACTTAGAAACGTCAAAATGGGCTAACCAACAAGCTTTACGTTGTTGGCTACAAAGGAGACTGCCTTGTTTTATCTAAACAAAAAGGATAGTGGCAGAGTTGTGGAAGCCGGCTTTAAAAAAAAAAACGGAATCAATCACTCCCGAACATGTCTTATTTTCGTCTCTCGTCCCGAACGTCTTTTCCACCCTTAGATCATTAGCACGAATCTTAGAGCAGAGAGATCAGCGACGTCACACTTTTTTTAGTTCGGAAAACCATCGCCTTATCCCGAACGCCGCGCGTCTCGTCCTCTTTTATCCCCTTCCCCCACCGCCACCGCTCCCCATTTCTTCCGTTGACCACCACCCCCCACCCCCCACAGAGCGAGTGAGAGCAGAGAGAGGGGATCGAGACCGGTAAGACACCGGTAAGCGATAAATCGGCCGGTTAATTGGAATATCGGCCGATATCTTGAACAGTACCTTCAACCTGTACTTCTTCACAACACAGTGAAAAGAGGCGCAACTTTGACCCCAGTCGGGTTATTACTTCAGGGTTTTTCTTTTGAATTTTTTTGTTACAGAAATTCCAAAACTATTAGCCCCAAACTGAAATTTGCACAACTATCAGCGTCTCGTTGCCACCTCAATGGTTTTCGTTGCAGCTAGCAACCCATAGGCGCTGCCCTTTGGGCAGCAACTGTTAGATGGGAAATTAGGGATTGCATGCATCGACAATTGATTGATCGTGTGCATGAGCACATATATAGGTACAGGGGGGCCGGCCTCTACTTGTCTCCCAAGAAGTACAAATATACGGGGGAGAGAGGAGGTACGGTAGTACAAAATACACAGACCCTAGTACTATACATGTGCATGGATAACGTATGTTCAACACCCCCCGCAGTCGAAGCGTCGCCGGAGACGCAGAGACTGGACCTAAACTCCTCGAAGACGGAAGTCGGTAGCCCCTTAGTCATGACATCGGCGAACTGTTGGGCGGTGGGGACATGAAGAACCCGAACACGCCCAAGTGCAACCTGTTCACGAACGAAGTGGATGTCGAGCTCAATGTGCTTCGTTCGGCGATGATGAACAGGGTTGGCGGAGAGGTAGACGGCGGAGACGTTATCACAGTAGACGAGCGTGGCCTTGTGAATGTCACAAAGCAACTCCTGGAGCAACTGACGGAGCCAAGAGCACTCGGCGACGGCATTAGCCACCGCCCGATACTCCGCCTCAACACTCGAGCGAGAGACCGTGGGTTGTCGCTTGGACGACCACGAGATCAGTGAGGGCCCGAGGTAGACACAATAGCCTGATGTAGAGCATCGAGTGTCGGGGCAGCCAGCCCAGTCTGCATCGGAGTAGGCGACGATGTCGGTGGAGGCGGAAGCCGTCAACGTAAGACCCAAGGACATAGTGCCGCGTATGTACCGGAGAATACGCTTCACCAAGGTCCAGTGGGAATCACGCGGAGAGTGCATATGGAGGCACACCTGCTGAACAGCATACTGCAAGTCCGGGCGTGTGAGCGTGAGGTACTGCAAGGCACCAACAATGGAGCGATAAAACGCCGCATCGGGTGCAGGGGAGCCCTCCGTAACAGAGACCTTGGCCTTCGTGTCGACAGGCGTGGCGGCGGGCTTGCAGTTAAGCATGCCGGCTCGCTCAAGAAGCTCGTGGGCGTACTTCTGCTGATGCAGAAAGAAGCCATTGGCACGCCGGACCACCTCGATGCCAAGGAAGTAATGCAGTGGCCCCAAATCCTTGAGGGCGAACTCATCACGAAGATGAGCCGTGAGCTGCTGGAGAAGCTCAGGGGAAGACGCCGTCAGGATGATGTCGTCGACATAGAGCAGAAGGTACCCGGTGGTAGCACCCTGATGATAAACGAAGAGTGAAGCATCGGAGCGGGTGGACCGAAAGCCAAGCTACTGGAGGAAAGCCGCGATACGCTGGTACCACGCCCGTGGCGCCTGCTTCAACCCGTAGAGAGAACGGGAGAGCAAGCACACGTGATCCGGATGCTCGGCGTCGACGAAACCGGTGGGCTGCTGACAGTACACCTGCTCTGCAAGGTGCCCATGCAGAAAGGCGTTGGAAACGTCCAACTGATGCACAGGCCAAGCGCGAGAGACCGCCAACTGAAGGACGGTGCGGATCGTGCCCGGTTTGACAACCGGGGCGAAAGTGTCGGTGAAGTCCACACCGGCACGCTGGCGAAATCCGCGAACCACCCAACGAGCTTTGTAGCGCTCGAGAGAACCGTCAGGACGTGTCTTGTGGCGGAACACCCACTTGCCACTGATGATGTTAGCATGGGGAGGCCGCGGAACAAGATGCCACGTATGGTTGCGTTGCAACGCGTCGAACTCCTCCCGCATCGCCGCAAGCCAATGAGGATCGCAAAGGGCTGCGCGAGCGGAGGAGGGAATGGGTGATGGTGTCGATGTCGAAGCGGCACACACATACTCGTCCGAAGTGTAGCGCGTACTCAGCCGGTGCACACCGGCCCGGGCCCGTGTCATCACGCCAAGAGGCGGTGCGGCAGCCGGGGTGGGCTGGGCGACGAGCGAGGGTGGAGTCGAGCCCGTCGCAGGGGAGCTGGCAGGCGAGCCAGCAGCGGAGGCAGCAGCAGCGCCGGCAGCAGCGGCGCCGACACAGGTGGCTGTCGCGACGTCATCGTCTGCCGGTCCCAAGGAAGGGGCCCCAGCCGAGGCACCTGAGGGAGACGCCTGGTCCGACTCGACCACGGCAGCGGCACCTGAAGAGGCTGCGGAGGGAGTCACGACCGATGGTGGAAGAGGGAGCAGCCGCCGAACCGGGGAGGCGGTGGTGGGCCGCGACCGGGACCCGCGCCATGCTGGGGGTGCGGCGACCGGCTCCGCCGAAGGCGCTGCAGACGGTGGTGCCTGGTGAAAAGGAAACATCCTCTCGTCAAAGTACACGTGCCGTGAGGTGTACACACGGTGGGAAACGGGGTCATAGCACCGGTAACCTTTGGTGTTGGAAGGGTAGCCAAGGAAGATGCAAGGAAGTGATCGTGGTGCGAGTTTGTGGGGGGCGGTAGACGCGATGCTAGGATAGCAGAGACACCCGAATGTGCGAAGGCCATCATACGATGGAGGCGCACCGAAGAGGAGTTGGTGAGGGGCATAGTTCCAACGGGGACGACATGGTCTAATGTTAAGAAGAAGAGTGGCGGTGGCGAGAGCATCAGGCCAAAACCTGGGAGGGACATTAGAGTGAAAGAGTAATGTGCGAACGCAATCATTGAGAGTGCGTAGGATGCGCTCAGCGCGGCCATTCTGCTGTGAAGTGTAGGGGCAGGTTAGGCGGAAAATGGTGTCGTGAGAGGCAAGAAGATCTCGAACGGCGACATTGTCAAATTTTTACCGTTATCGGTTTGGAGTGCAAGTATGGGGCGACCGAACTGTGTGGTGACATAGGAATAAAATGCCGTGAGCGTGGCTAAGGCATCGGATTTGCGACGAAGAGGAAATGTCCACACATAATGAGAAAAATCATCTAAAATCACCAAATAATAGAGATAGCCCGTGTTACTTGCAACTGGAGATGTCCAAACATCACTATGAAGTAATTGAAACGGAAAAGTGGAAATAGTGGTGGATGCACTAAAAGGAAGACGAACATGCTTGCCGATACGGCAAGCCTCACAAGTATGGTCGTCGATGTTATTACATGAGAATGAAAAACTCTTAAGAATTTGACGCAAAACGGTGGAGTTCGGGTGTCCCAAACGAGCATGCCAAAGGTCGACACCGGCGGCGAGGGCGACTGGAGTGGTGGAGGTGGTGGCGGAGGAGTGCACCGGGTAGAGCTCGTCAGGACTATCACATCGGTGGAGAACCATCCGGGTACGGGCGTCCTTCACAGAAAAACCGACATCATCGAATTCAACGGTAATGGGATTCTCACGAGCAAGACGACGAATAGAAACAAGGTTCTTGACTAAATCAGGGGAAACAAGAACATTAGACATGGTGAGTGGCATAGATGTGGAAGGAAAAGAAGTACGACCAACATGAGTGATAGGTAAAGAGGAACCGTCACCGACGGTGATGCGAGTCGAAGTATGAACCGGTGTGGAGGAAGTTAGGTTACCAGGATGAGATGTCATGTGGGCGGTGGCACCCGAGTCCATGTACCAATCTCCGCCTGTGGGCGGGGCCGAGTGCAGCGCAGCCAAAGGAGTAGGGTCCCATGGCGGGGGAGCCTGCGGTGTGGTGAAGCCGCCGTAGGGCTGAGCCGGGGCGGGCGGAGCGTAGCCGCCGGCCATCGGCGGGGCGGGCAGAGCCGCGTAGCCGGCACCGGCTGGCTGCTGCGGCGCAGCGAGGTAGGCCTGATGACCCGCCGGTTGTGGCCCGAGTAGACTCGGCGCCGGAGCCCTCGGGATGGGCATGGGGAAGTAGCCCGGCGGCGCGGGGGGCCGCGGCTGGGGTGGCGGTGGCGCCGGCGAACGGGTTGGAGGCGCCGGAGAAGGTGGACGCGGGGGAGGCCATGGCAGCGACGCGAGGAGAGGGTTTGGTGGCGGCAGCGGCTAGGGTTTAGGGTAACTTGAAAGCACATTTGCTCCCTTGGTGGTTTTGGTAATTCATAACAACATATATCTCATTGAACTAATGTCCATTCAAGTTAAAGATTTCAGGATGTTCAATGATTGGCATGGCATGGACTAGAGATGTGGACCCCTCAAAATGCTAAGGACAAGGATTGGCAAAAGATCAAGACTCTACATTTTTGGTTTAGTGATCCAAGATCACATTGAGTCCATAGGAAAGCCAATACTATTAAAAGGGGATGAGGTGTTGCTTAATGGTCTTTTTGCTCAAGTGCTTAGTGACAGTACTCCTAAACCCTCAACCACTCTCTCTACCCAAATATGTCCAAAACCTACATTCCAACTCGGCCCCATCGAAATTCTCTATCCCGCCCCACCGAGTTCATCTAGACTTAGCCACTGCCAAAACCCTAACAAATCGGATCCACCGAAATGGATCTCGGTCCCACCGAGATGGCCTTGCCAACTCTCTGTAATTGTTTGCACTTACTTCGGTCTCACCGAGTTTTGCAAATCGGTCTCACCGAGATGGCTTGCCAAGTCTCTGTTGCCTTATTGCTTCACTTCGGTCCTACCGAGTTGATGCAATCGGTGCCACCGAGATGAGGGTTGCCCTAGCCATTGCACTTCGGTCCATCCGAGTTGTTCCTATCGGTCCTACCGAGATTCCTAAAGTTCATATCTTTTACACAGTTCGGTGTCACCGAGTCTTCTATTTCGGTGCCACCGAGTTGGGTCAAAAGTGTGTAACGGTTGGATTTTGTGTGGAGGCTATATATACCCCTCCACCACTTCCTTCTCAGTAAGGAGAGCCATCAGAATGTGCCTACACTTCCACCATACATTTTCTGAGAGAGAACCACCTACTCATGTGTTGAGATCAAGCTATTCCATTCCTACCATTTGAACCTTGATTTCTAGCCTTTCCCAAGTTGCTTTCCACTCAAATCCTTCTTCCACCATAGCCAAATCTGTGAGGATTTGTTTGAGTGTTGGGAAGACTATCATTTGAATCACAAGAGCAAGGAGTTCATCAACAACACACCGTCTATTACCTTTTGGAGAGTGGTGTCTCCTAGATTGGTTAGGTGTCACTTGGGAGCCTCCGACATGATGTGGAGTTGAACCAAGGAGTTTGTAAGGGCAAGGAGATCGCCTACTTCGTGAAGATCTACCCCAAGTGAGGCTAGTCCTTCATGGACATAAGCCATGGTGGAATAGACAAGGTTGCTTCTTCGTGGACCCTTCATGGGTGGAGCCCTCCGTGGACTCGCGCAGCCGTTACCCTTCGTGGGTTGAAGTCTCCATCAACGTGGACGTACGATAGCACCACCTATCGGAACCACGCCAAAAACCACCGTGTCTTCATTGCGTTTGAAATCTCCGATCCCCTCCTTTACATACATATGCAATTGCTTACTTTCCGTTGCTATACTCTTTGAATTGCATGTGTAGGGTGATGCTTGACATTTATTATTGCTAAAATCTGCCTACAACTAAAATTGGGAAAAGGTTAGGTTTTATTTGGTCAAGTAGTCTAATCCCCCCCTCTAGACATACTTTCGATCCTACAAGTGGTATCAGAGCTTTGGTCTCCGTAAGCCTTGATTTCCATTGCTTTGGTGATCATAGCCTTGGTTTCACAACCTAGGAGAGTATGGCGTCTAGTGAGGGTAACTATCACCGTAGAGGTCCATATTTTGATGGTACAAACTTTGCTAGTTGGAAACATAAGATGAAAATGCATATTCTTGGTCATAACCCCGCCGTTTGGGCTGTTGTTCATGTTGGCTTGCAAGGTGACTTCTTTGAGGATGGCAAGGAACCAGATCGTGAAGCAACCCCGCAAGAATTGAAGATGTTGCAATACAATGCTCAAGCTTGTGACATTCTATTCAACGGTTTATGTCCCGAAGAATTCAACAAAATCAGCCGCCTCGAGAATGCAAAGGAAATTTGGAATACTTTGGTTGATGTGCATGAGGGTACCGAGTCCGTCAAGGAATCTAAGTTGGATGTGCTTCAAAGTCAACTTGACAAGTTCAAGATGAAGGATGGTGAAGGAGTTGCTGAGATGTACTCTAGGCTTGCTCTCATCACAAATGAGATTGCCGGCTTAGGAAGTGAAGAGATGACCGACAAATTCATCATCAAGAAGATACTTAGAGCTTTGGATGGAAAATATGATACCGTCTGCACATTGATCCAAATGATGCCAAATTACAAAGATCTCAAGCCCACGGAAGTCATTGGAAGGATTGTTGCTCATGAAATGTCACTCAAGGACAAAGAGGAGCTACACAACAAATCAAGTGGTGCTTACAAAGCCTCAACCGATGCTCCAACAACTACAAGTGACAAGCTAGTATCCAATGAAGAGATTAGCCTAATGGTGAAAAGGTTCAACAAGTTCTACAAGAACAAAGGGAAAGAAAGAAGCTCTAGCTCAAGACACTATGAGAGAAGATCATCAAAGTGACCGTAATTGCTACAATTGTGGAAAACCCGGACACTATTCCAATGAGTGTACGGCTCCCTACAAGAAAAGAGACGAATCACCAAGAGGAAGACATAGAAGAGATGAATCACCTCATAAGGAGAGAAGGAGTAGAGATGATCGTTATGAATGAAGACACTCTCGAAGAAGCAAGGATTCAGAGAGGAAGGACAAGTCATCCAAGAGCTACACAAGAAGAAGACATCAAGCTCATGTTGGTGAATGGGTTTTCGGCTCCGACTCCGACCACCACTCCGAGAGAAGTTATCACTCCAACTCCGACTATAGTCAAGATGAAGGAGTTGCCGGACTTGCTCTTGTGTCATCCAACTCCTATGATCTATTTGACTCACCAAATGAAGGAATTGGAAGATGCTTCATGGTAAAAGGCCCCAAGGTATCACCCCCCGAGTATCTTGATTTTAATAGTGATGAAGATGATTTGCTTGGTGACGATGATTTACTTGTTGATAAGGCTAGTGATGTGAGCTATAATGAAAATGCAAGTAATCATGATAGTCAAGAGGAAACGAGTGACAATGCTATGAAGGAGATTGAGCGTCTAACTAAAGAACTAAATGCTCTTAAGTTAGCTCATGAAACAACTCAAGAGGATCATAGAGAACTTCTAAGAACTCATGAGAAGCTATGCTTCAAGAAGCTAAATTTAGAGCAAGAGCATGAGTTTCTTAAAGCTATCAATGACGATCTTCAAAAGAAGAGTTCTTCATATCTTGCCAAGCGTTTACTCTTGTCTACCTTTATGCCACAAGTTAAACGCAAACTAGCAACAAGGGTAAAAAGGGTTCTACCTCTAGTAGTAACAATAACAATGCTAAATCCAATGTTGTTGCTTCTAGTAGTTCTATTGATTCCACTAATGATTCTCTTAGCCAAGTTACACTTGAGCAAGAAAATATGCTATTGAAAGGAATTATAGAAAAAGGTGTCTACAAGAGTCTTGCCGGGAGTAAGCAATTTGAGGAAATTGTACGCAAGCAAGGAAGGCACCGGAAGAACCAAGGTGTTGGTTTTGAACGAAAGTTCAATGCCAATGGAGTTGAGTGGGAAGAAGATCAATACCCCAAGACGAAGTTTGTTCCTCAACAAGAGAAGTATGATCCTACTTCCTTCAAGGGAACACAAGCTCAAGAAGATCTTCCACCACAAGACCATAAGCTAAAAGGCAAGGACAAGCTTCAAGAAGAGATTGATTCATTTGAAGAAGCTCCTCAAGCCATGGTCAAGTGGGTTCCCAAGACTTTATCAAGTTCTACTTCATCAAGTGCTACTACAACTCCAAGGATTCCCATCAAGTTGATGTGGGTCCAAAAGAAGAAGAACTAGAGAGTTCTTGAGGGTGACTCCGCCAACAAGCTTCACTCATATTCTTTATGGCAAGAACTTGTGCAACCAACTTCCACATTTTGCACTAGTTCATAGAGTCACAAACCCTCTTGTTGGTAAGGCAAGGGACAAGGTAATCAATGCATTCATGGACATCATCATATGTGTATTTCACTCTATGTCTATGGATATCCTTGTATGTTCCTTGTGTGGGACTAACCCATGTAGGTATTGAAAGCACAAAACTCCAAAGGATTGCTCCCAACTCTTGATGGCCTACATCAACATTGAGCATCCACATCTTCAACATCTACATGAAGTCATCATCGACAAAACCCAAGGTTAGTTCATCCCTCTTAGGGGGGATATCACATCTAGGGGGAGCTTTGCTCTAAACAATTGAGCTAAAGCAACTCTAATGGTGTGAACACATCAATGCTTTATGTAAAAGTGGTAACCCCACTTGTGCTTAAACGATGAGTATGACCTATGATCAAATGTTCTCATTTGGCTCCTAAGTCAATATACTCATATATAGATGACCTAGTCATCGACATAGCTTGATAGATGCTAGAATTGGTTGTGCATGTTTGACACATATTTCATTTGCTATCTTATTGTGTGAGCATGTTGGTTTGCATGTTTTCATCATTCGAGGACATCCATTTGTTGTTTTGATTGTCTTGTTTTTTCTGGCCAAGTGGATGTACAAGAATGCCTAAGTACCTTCTCTAGCTATCTATGCTTTCTTGTCTCAAATTCTATTCTTGCTGCATCACAAAAATTGAACAAGTCATTTTCGGACCGTCCGGGTGAGGAGCACTCGGAGCCACCGATCTGAAAGGGCTGAACCTCCAAAACCTTCTAAATGATTTCGGCCGAACCAATTCACTCAAACTCGGTCCAACCGAAATCACTTAGACTGATCTAGGTTTTCCATCTCGGTGCTACCGAGTTGAACCATTTCGAAGCCACCGATGTGCTAACCTGCGTGCAGTTACACATATCGGTGCCACCGAGTTGTTCAACTCGGTGACGAGGATATGTACCTAGGGTAGGGTATTAGGCCTGTCTTACATACCCCACCTAAGGACACCACATTGGAGAACTACAAGACTACAAGAGAGATTCCGACTGAACTAGCCATGACATATGAGTCACTCGACATATGTTCACTTGGAAGGCCCCCCTACACTCGACAGTAAACCCTCACTCGGAGCGGTCGCCAATCACTCGACTGTAGAAGACCGGGAGTCTCCCCAGGGAGGCCAACGGGCAGGCGTTACGCTCGCCGCCTTAACTGGCATTTATTGTATACGTTACCAGTAACGTCCCTCTTTACTCCCCACAATCAATCCCTTAGATGCCGGACGTTTATGAGGAGCAGCGCACTCTATATAAGCCACCCCTCCCCACTGGCACAAGGGTTCGCAATCCTTTGTAAACACAACACACGTATCACTCGACAGAGTAAGCTCTCCGGAGCACCTGAGACGTAGGGCTGTTATCACTTCCGAGTGAGGCCTGAACTCATACATCTGTGTGTACACCCTCGCCGTAGCTAGGACTCTTCCCTCTCCTTTCGTACCCCTACCATCTACTGTCAGACACGTTCCCACGACAGTTGGCGCCCACCGTGGGGCAGGCGTCTAAGCGACTTCCGGCGAGGTTGCAGTTTTTCATCTTCACCATGTCTCCCGACGGCAGTTTGATCCGGGGCTGCGAGATCCGTCTCGGTGCGTTCACCTTCATCGCCGACGACTCCGCATGGCTCCAGGAGGCCCATCTCGACGTTGAGGCTCTCCCCGTCCGCGGGGCGACGCACTTCAGCGCGAGTTCATGCGGAGTTCTCCTTCGTCAGCCGTCGACTCCGTACATGTCGGCTCCAGCGTCGTCCACTCTCCCCGCTGTTCGTCGCCGCAAGCGATCCGGTCGTTCGCGGCTCCAGCGATGGGTGAGGCACGTGGCGGCGCACCAGGCGTCGACTCCGCAGATCGCGGCTATCGAGCCCGCCGAGCCACTTCATGGCGCGTTCGACTCGGCATCAGATTCATCCGAGCTCCCTTCCGAGTGCGAGAGCTGCGATCCTGCAGCAGAAGTTTTCATGGCGGGTTCTCATCAGAGCCCACCCGGCTATGGCCGTGGCGGCCGTGAGCGTGGCGGCCCGTCGAATGATCAGCAGCACAGGGATGAGGGGGTCCTCCAAACCCCCATCGTCGGCACGACTGCAGAAGCCCAGGCTCTGGAGGCTGCGCGTCTCGCCAACTTGGCAGAGCGCACTCGCCTCGAGGGGATGCAGAGGTCACTCGACGAGCGCACTTGACAGCGCCGCGAGCGTCAGTTGTTCCCTCCAGTTGACGACAATCGTCAGGTATACCGTACTCCGATTCAGAATGTTGCAGCGGCGGCTAGGATTGCAGATTTTATACAGCCGTCCGATTCAGAGGCCGGCAGAGGACTCGAGCAGATCCGAACCCTGCTTGGGGCGGCTCGACAGCAGAACTCCGCTGTCTCTCAGTCGCGCAACAGGATTCACAGCGAATCAGTTAGAGCAGACACAGTCCAATCGGCCCACAGTCCAGGATCACCTCAGCGTCGCGGAGGCAGAGATTACCGCAACTATCAGTACAGAGATCAGAGGCGAGATCAGTTTGCTCCTCGGCATCACCGTGATGACCACCGTCGAGTGCCTACTCCTCCGCGGAGTGGTCCATACGTGCCCCGGCACTATGATGACAGGCGCCCGTACGGTGATGAGCGGGACCCTGGGTTTGACGCGAGATCCGTTCTCGTTCAGAACCGGGTCGACAGAGGCAGATACAACAGAGGTGGCTATGACAGAGATTTTCCGAGTGGCAGTGCTACAGCTGTTTCTGGTCCAGAGTGTTTCAGCAGAGCCATCCGATCTGCTGAGATCCCCCCCAACTTCAGGTTGGCGGCTGGGATTAGCAAATTCACTGGCGAGTCGAAGCCGGAAACATGGCTAGACGATTACCGAGTGGCTGTTCAGATCGGCGGAGGCAACGACAACGTGGCTATGAAGCATCTGCCCCTGATGTTGGATGGTCCGGCCCGGGCATGGCTTAATCAGTTGGCTCCTTCTAGCATCTATTGCTGGGAAGATCTTGCCCGAGTGTTCGTCAAGACCTTCGAAGGCACCTGCAAGCGACCTGCCGGTTTGCTCGAGTTGCAGCACTGTGTCCAGAAGCCGAATGAGACCTTGAGGGATTACATTCAGCGGTGGACCACTCTTCATCACACGGTGGAAGGTGTTTCCGAGCACCAGGCTGTTTGCGCCTTCAAGGCCGGAGTTAGATACAGAGAGCTCTATTTGAAGTTTGGTCGGACAGGAGATATGTCCCTGAGCAAGATGATGGAGATTGCCACCCGATACGCCAACGGCGAGGAGGAGGATCGCCTCCGCAGTGGTAAGGGTAAAGCAGTCGACAGTAATCCCGGCGGCGGAAATTCCAGTCGGAAGCAAAAGCGTAAAGCTGACGGCTCTGTCCAGGCAGAAGTAGCCGCTCTGGCGGCGAAAGGGAAAGTGAAGCCAAAGGGGCAGTTTGTTCAGAAGAAGTCCAAGAACCAGTCGACAGATGTCCTGGATATGCCATGTCCCATTCACTCACGGAAGGATGAAGAAGGCAACTTGATCCTGTCAAAGCATACCACTTGACAGTGCCGATTACTGATCCAAGGGTTCAAGGGAGAGCAGTCGAGTGACAAAGATCCTGAGAAAGAAGAGGACGAAGGTAAAGAAGACTTTCCTGAGATCAATGCCACATTGGTGATTTTTGCCGATGTAGAAAGCAAGAGTCGATTGAAGGTCATCAACAGGGAGGTCAACATGGCTGCTCCAGCTACCCCCGAGTACCTCAAGTGGTCCCAGACAGCTATCACCTTCGATCAGTCGGACCATCCCGCTCATGTCCCTACCCCAGGTCGACAGGCGCTGGTGGTGGATCCGGTGGTAGGAGGCACTCGTCTCCGCAAAGTTCTCATGGATGGAGGAAGTGGCCTGAATATTCTGTACGCTGATACCCTCAAAGGGATGGGCATTCCGATGTCCAGGCTCAGCGAAAGCAATATGCAATTCCACGGGGTCATCCCTGGGAAGAAGGCCAAGTCACTCGGACAGATTGCGCTGGATGTGGTGTTCGGCACTGACAAGAACTTTCGCAAAGAGAAGCTGACATTTGAGGTTGTAGACTTCAAGAGTGCATATCATGCCATCCTTGGCCGTCCAGCGTATGCACGTTTCATGGCCCGCCCGTGTTACGTGTATCTCAAGCTGAAGATGCCCGGGCCCAAGGGTGTGATCACAGTCACAGGCAATCGACAGAGGGCTGAGGAGTGCCTCCAACAGGGCTCCAAGATCGCCGACATGCAGATGGCTGTAGTTGAGTTAGAAGAGTACAAGAAGACTGCTGATCCCGCTGATCTATTGCGTTCCAAGAAGCCCACCACCGAGTCAGCTTTTCAGTCGGCAGGAGACTTGAAGCAAGTGCACATTCACCCGACAGATCCTACTGCTGCTCCGACCAACATCTCAACCACACTCGACAGCAAATAGGAAGCCGAGCTCATCCAGTTCCTCCGTGAGAACTGGGACATCTTTGCATGGAAGCCCGCTGACATGCCTGGTGTACCCAGGGGACTGGCTGAGCACCGTTTGAGAGTTGATCCGAAGGCCAAGCCTGTAAAAGAACACTTACGCCGGTCGGCAACAGAGAAGCGGAAGGCAATCGGCGAGGAGGTGGCTCGACTCTTGGAGGCCAAGTTCATTCGCGAGGTCTACCACTCCGAGTGGCTTGCGAATGTCGTCATGGTCCCCAAGAAGGACAAGTCGCTCCGAATGTGTATAGACTTCAAGCATATCAATCGGGCCTGCCCGAAAGATCATTTCCCGCTCCCCCGCATCGACCAGATTGTAGACTCGACTGCGGGGTGTGAGCGTTTGTCTTTTCTCGATGCATACTCTGGCTATCATCAGATCCGTCTGTTTGGTCCAGATGAAATAAAAACGGCCTTCATCACCCCTTTCGGGTGTTTCTGTTACATCACCATGCCTTTTGGTCTGAAGAATGCTGGCGCTACTTTCATGCGCATGATTCAGAAGTGTCTCCTCGACCAGATCAGTCGGAATGTCGAGGCCTACATGGATGATATCGTAGTCAAGTCTCGCAAAGGTTCCGACCTGCTGACTGACTTGGCGGAAACATTCGCCAACTTAAGAAAATATGACCTCAAGCTGAATCCAACCAAGTGTACTTTTGGAGTTCCGGGTGGAAAGTTGCTCGGTTATCTCGTTTCCGAACGAGGAATCGACATCAACCCCGAGAAGATCGGTGCCATCGTCCGAATGAAACGCCCCGAGCGTATTCACGATGTCCAGAAGCTTACTGGTTGCCTGGCAGCGCTGAGCAGATTCATTTCTCGTCTCGGAGAGAAGGCACTCCCTTTGTACCGACTGATGAAGAAATCCGATACGTTCGAGTGGAATTCAGAGGCAGAAGCAGCATTTGTCCAGCTCAAAGCCCTGCTCTCCACCCAGCCGGTGCTTGCCGCTCCACACAGCAAAGAACCCCTGCTCCTGTACATTGCAGCCACCAATCAGGTCGTCAGTACAGTTCTTACTGTCGAGCGAGAAGAAGAGGGCAAGGCCTACAAAGTCCAGCGCCCAGTTTATTACATCTCTGAAGTGTTGACTCCTTCTAAGCAAAGGTACCCACATTACCAGAAGCTTGTCTATGGTATATATCTACCAGTGAAGAAAGTGGCGCACTATTTTCAAGATCACTCAGTCTCAGTCGTCAGTGATGCACCTTTGAATGAAATCCTCAACAATCGAGACGCGACTGGTCGAGTGGCCAAATGGGCCATTGAACTTCTTTATTTTGATATCAAGTTTGAAGCGAAGAAAGCCATTAAATCTCAAGCACTTGCTGACTTCATGGCCGAGTGGATAGAACAGCAGCAGCCAGTCCGGATCCACTCGGAACACTGGACCATGTTCTTTGACGGCTCGAAGATGCTGAACGGTTCTGGTGCTGGTGTGGTATTGGTGTCTCCCAAGGGCGATAAACTCAGCTATGTCCTCCAGATTCACTTTGATTCCTCCAATAATGAAGCTGAGTACGAAGCACTCCTTTACGGGTTGCGTATGGCCATCTCGCTCGGCGTCCGTTGCCTGATGGTATACGGTGACTCGGATTTGGTGGTCAATCAAGTGATGAAGGAGTGGGATGTCAGAAACCCCGCCATGACCGGATATCGCAATGCAGAAAGAAAGCTTGAGAAGAAGTTTGAGGGTTTGGAACTCCATCACGTTCCCCGAGTGAAGAACCAGGCAGCTGACGAACTGGCAAAAATCGGTTCCACTCGGAAGCCTGTGCCCAGCAATGTGTTCCTGGAGCATTTGCACTCTCCTTCAGTACAAGAGGACCCCTTCACCGAAGAACCCCCGCAGCCTATAAGCGCCTCCAATCCGACTGAAGTTGATGTCCCAGCAGTCATAGATCTGGTCAGTGAGATTCTGGTGATAACTCCCGATTGGACGGTGCCCTACATCGCGTACATCCTCAGGCGAGAACTTCCAGAAGACGAAGTTGAAGCTCGACAGATTGTCCGCAGATCCAAAGCTTTCACTGTTATGAATGGGCAGCTCTATAGAAAGAGCGTAACCGGCGTGGCTCAGCGATGCATTTCTCCCGAAGAAGGTCGACTGATTCTGGAGGAAATTCACTCGGGAACTTGCGGCCATCATGCGTCCTCTCGGACGATTGTTGCCAAGGCCTACCGAGCTGGTTTCTTCTGGCCGCGCGCCAATGAGATGGCTAAGGATATTGTGCAGCACTGTGAAGGATGCCACTCGGGGACGATTGTTGCCAAGGCCTACCGAGCTGGTTTGTCGATTCCGATCGCACAATTCTGAGTTCAAGAATACTCCGAGTGCGAGCGATTTTCCACTCGGGGGGCTTAGCCGCGATTCCGCATCGCCTAAGTTTAAATCTACTCCGAGTGATGGGCAATCCTCACACTCGGGGGCTTAGCTGCGACTCCGTGTCGCCTAAGTTCAGAACCTCGTCGGGTGAATATCATCGCATTCACTCGAAAGCTTAGCCGCGATTCCGCATCGCCTAAGTTTAAATCTACTCAGAGTGATGGGCGATCCTCACACTCGGGGGCTTAGCTGCGACTCCGTGTCGCCTAAGTTCAGAACCTCGTCGAGTGAATAGCTTCACTCGAAAGCTTAGCCGCGATTCCGCATCGCCTAAGTTTAAATCTACTCCGAGTGATGGGCGATCCTCACACTCGGGAGCTTGGTTGCGAATCCGCTTCGCCCAAGTTAAAAACATACTCCGAGTGACGAGCGATCCTCACACTCGGGAGCTTGGTTGCGAATCCGCTTCGCCCAAGTTAAAAACATACTCCGAGTGACGAGCGATCCTCTCACTCGGGGGCTTGGCTGCGAATCCGCTTCGCCCAAATTAAAAACATACTCCGAGTGACGAGCGATCCTCCCACTCGGGGGCTTGGCTGCGAATCCGCTTCACCCAAGTTAAAACGCTACTCCGAGTGATGAGCGATCCTCACACTCGGGGGCTTAGCCGTGATTCCGCATCACCTAAGTTATAAACTACTCCGAGTGATGAGCGATCCTCACACTCGGGGGCTTAGCTGCGACTCCGTGTCGCCTAAGTTCAGAACCTAGTCGAGTGAAAAGCATCGCATTCACTCGAAAGCTTAGCCGCGATTCCGCATCGCCTAAGTTTAAATCTACTCCGAGTGATGGGCGATCCTCACACTCGGGGGCTTAGCTGCGACTCCGTGTCGCCTAAGTTCAGAACCTAGTCGAGTGAAAAGCATCGCATTTACTCGAAAGCTTAGCCGCGATTCCGCATCGCCTAAGTTTAAATCTACTCCGAGTGATGGGCGATCCTCACACTCGGGGGCTTAGCTGCGACTCCGTGTCGCCTAAGTTCAGAACCTCGTCGAGTGAATAGCTTCACTCGAAAGCTTAGCCGCGATTCCGCATCGCCTAAGTTTAAATCTACTCCGAGTGATGGGCGATCCTCACACTTGGGGGCTTAGCTGCGACTCCGTGTCGCCTAAGTTCAGAACCTCGTCGAGTGAATAGCTTCACTCGAAAGCTTAGCCGTGATTCCGCATCACCTAAGTTATAAACTACTCCGAGTGATGAGCGATCCTCACACTCGGGGGCTTAGCCGTGATTCCGCATCACCTAAGTTATAAACTACTCCGAGTGACGAGCAATCCTCTCACTCGGAGGCTATCTGCGAACCAGTCTTCGCCTAAGTTCTGATACTCACTCCCGAATGACGAGCGGTCCTCTCACTCGGGGGGCTTAGCTGCGAGTCAGTCCTCGCCTAAGTCCGAAATCAATCAAACAAATTTAAGACCCCTGTCGATGTCGCCGCCACTCGACAGCGGTCTCGGGGAGTACACCCAGTGGGTGCACTCCGCGTGCCCCCACTGGACCAGAAACCACTCGACAAGACCTGATCTACTCGAGAGGAAATCAAGCAAAGGACTGAAAAACAAATTCAGATAAATCCAGAGTATTCAGCATGGATAAAAGTTGCCCATGCAAATGACGAAAGTACTCGGGCCCAAGACCCGAAAGAAGTTTTAACGATACACCACCACTCGGCATACCGAGGCAAATTAAAGTTTTTGGTCACCAGCAAAGCTTTCTCAAGCTCCAATGGGACTTGCAGGTTCGACGAAGGTGTCCAGGTCGATCCCGTCAGCGATCCGAGTGGACGCTTCGATGAAGGTCTCCATGAAGTCCTGGAACTGGAGCTTCTTTGTGTTGGCCACCTGAAGTGCTTTCAGTTTGTCCTCCTTGACCTCCTTGCAATGGACCCTGACGAGTGAGAGCGCTATGTCGGCTCCGCAGCGTGCAGCAGATTTCTTCCATGCCTGCACTCGACCAGGGAGCTCGTCAAGCCGAGTCATCATTGACTCGAGGTCAGCCTGAAGTGAGTCTTCCGGCCACAGCTCCTTGTCGACCTTCTCCATTGCACCTTGCAGTCGAGCGACGTACTCCCGGACGCCTGCGACTCGAGCTTCAAGCCGGAACATGTTCATAGCCACAGCATCTCCGACAGGTGACTTGGAAGGGTCCAGATTGGGCTCGACCGCCTCGGTCTCCTTCTCGAAATCCTTGCAGAATTCTACATGAAGAAGATGGAAAGAATTAGTCATGATATTGTTCCCTGAAAATCAACGGAATTCACTCGACTGGATGAAGTTGGGATTAATGGAATTCACTCGACTGGAGAAAATTACCTTCAAGCAAAACATACATCTTCTGGGCGTAATCCCCCAGATAGGTCTCCAAGCCCTTTGCTCCCTTGGTTGCATGGTCAAGCCTTTTGCTCCAGTCAGCTCGCTCCTGCTTCAGCTTCGTGTTCTCTTCCTCAAGCTTGCTGGCCGCGGCGAGCTTCTTCTCGGCAGCTTCAGTCTTCTCCCTCGCCGTCTTCTGAGCATCGGCGAGTGATCTGTCTTTGTCCTCCAGCGCCTTCTTCATGATATCTAAAGCAATAGCATTGTTGAGTCGCGCTCGGAGTCGACGGTTTTCAGCACGCACGTCTGCTCGAGTGGAGTCACTCGGTTCAAAGATAGAAGAAACAAATAATGAAGTACTCGATCAACAAAGTTTACCTCCTGAAGCCTTCAGATCAGCTTGCGCACGCTCCAGGTCTCTCCTCGTCAGTTCCAAGTCGAGGTGAAGCTGAGTCTTCTCCTTCTCCAAGTCAGCATATCGAGTACCGAGCTCACAGGCCTTCTGAGATCAACGACAAAAACAATTCAGTGGACAGAAATATGGGCTTCGAGTCCAAGTTCTAAGACTCCCGCCGACTGCCCGCAGTCGACGGCAGTCTCGGGGACTACACCCAGTGGGTGCACTCAGCGTGCCCCCACCGGGACGGTATCCACTCGGAACGGTCCGCCCGATCCGAGTGACGGCCGAACAAAAAAAAAGAGATTGTCCACTCGACCAGGTCAGCCCTAGCCGAGTGCGTGACAAGCGATTACCAGTCGACAGACAGAAAACTCCCAGTGGGTGCAGAAGTCAAGTCATGGTAGACGGAAAACGACACAATCAAAAAGCGCACTTACAAGTGCACTTACTTGGACGTTCGCCCGAAGCGCTGAGCTAGCGTCGTAAGCCAGCTTGCTGGCCTCGTACGCCTCCTTCGTACGCTGCATCATATGTTCGGCCTGCATCATCGCCTCCTTAGCAGCTCCAGTCTGGTCTTCTGGAACACGGTGCAGAGAGAAGATGGTCTGTGAAGGGAGCGGCGATGTAGTCGGAAGGACTGGCGCTTGCGAGGCTGGCGCTTGGGAGAAAGGCGCTTGTGGCGGACTGGCGAGCTCCACGGCCATCTGGGTCGGTGCTGTAATCGGTACAGTCGGAGACGGGGCTGCGGGGTCGGTATCCATTGGCTCTGCATGTCACCAGTCGACATATCACATGACTGTCGAATGGTTTGAAAAGAATGTCAAATGACAATATGCCATACCTTGGCGAGAAGTAGCTGCGTCCGGCGTGTCCTTCTCCGCGCTTTCCTCTCCTCGCCCCGGCGATGTCACCGAGGTAGCGGCCCTGACGATCAAGATCCACTCGGTCAGCAAAAATATGAAGCTGAGCAACAAGTTAAGCGAAGAGCAAGGATACTTACGTTGAAGCAATCGGCACGTCAACCTTGATTCTGGGGAGAGCCTTCCGGGGCTTGGTGGTGGTGACGTTGGGCTGCTTGGCAACCTTTTCAATCGGCTCTGGCGTCGACGTCCGACTGCGCTTGGAGCTCCTGGTGGTCGACCCCCCGGCCCGACCCTGGTCGAGTGTTGGGTCGTGACGCTGCTTGGAACGCCCTTCAGTACGCGGAGGAGACACGACTTCAACTTCATCGCTCCCCGACGAGTCGTCACCGTTGCCTTCGCTGTCCTCGGCGTAGCTGATGCTGTCACTGTCGCTCTCGCTCCCCGCTCCTTCAAGGTTCTGACCGCCATTCGGCACGGGTGAATACATGTTCGTGAGCTCCTGCAAAGATTCAAGTCAGTCAGCTGAAGACATATTCACTCGACAAGATACAAAAGCAATCGACAATGACATGACTCACCACATTCGGCGGATTTGCAGCTGAGAAAGGCGATACTCTTTTGGAACCCCGGGGGTTGTCTCGCGCACCAGTGATGCCGCGCAGCCAAAGCGTGATGGTTTCCCCTGAGACATCTTCCGGGTGGGTACGAGTGGTATCGTCGACTCCTGAGTAATGCCACATCGGATGGTCCCGCGCCTGGAGTGGCTGGATCCGTTGACCCAGGAACACCTCCAACAGATCCAAGCCGGTCACTCCATCACGAATCAGATTCACAACACTGTTCATCAAGATCCCCACATTGGCCTTCTCTTCCTCGGCCACGGTCAGAGATGGGGGCGCAGTGGGTCGATCCAGCGTGAAGGGAGGAAGCCCAGTCGACATGTTTGGGGACGCGACGTCGTGGCAGTAGAACCAGGTCGACTGCCAGCCCTGCACCGACTCCGGAAGGGTGAGCGCTGGGAAGGCACTCCCCGTCCTCTTCTGAAGACCCAAACCCCCGCATAGCTGGATGACGTTGGTTCTATTATCACTAGCGTGGGCCTTCTTTACCGACTGAGAACGGATGGTAAAGATGTGCTTGAACAGACCCCAGTGGGCGGGACAACCCAAGAAACATTCACACATCGTCACGAACGCGGCGAGATACGCAATTGCGTTGGGAGGAAAATGATGCAACTGAGCCCCGAAGAAATTCAGAAAACCGCGGAAGAAGGGATGCGGGGGCAGAGCAAAACCTCTCTCCAAATGGGTGGTCAAGAGGACCCGCTCGCCCTCGCGCGGTTCCGGCTCCGCTTCCGTCACCGGCAACCTCCACGACCCGCCCGCAATCAGGCCGTCAGCGACGAGCTTCTCCACGTCCAACGCCGTCACGGTTGATGGCAGGAAATCGCCCTGCATCCATCCGGGTGGCGCTGCGGCCCGGGCGCTCGAGGGTTTCTTCCCCTTCGTCGTCTTCTTGGGCGCCATTGCTGCGGCAGCGAGCAGATTCGATCTGAGCAGCGCGGCGGCGGAGCAGAAGAAGCGGAGGAGACGAGGGGAAAATGAGCGCACTGTCGCAAATTCCCCTCCCCTCTCGTTTTTTATGTCCGTCGACCCGAGTCACTGACTCGTGGGCCCGCCAAATCCCTGTGTATCCCACTAACGGAGGAGCCGCGATATGTGGCGATAACGGTGGCACGAGGATCGAGAAGACGCTTCCCCGTCGGTTGCGTCATCCCTGCTCGGCGCGCGTTCCCCGAAATTTCGAATCCCGCGAAATCCGGGCCGGACAGAACGTCCTTTCACATCTGAAGATCCTGTTGACCATTCGGACTCGAACCTGCGCATCTGAATTCACTCGGAAGAGCTGACAAGCTGAATAGATCAAGGCAGAAGTTGGAAGGCCCAGTCGTCACAGGTATCGGAAAAATCTCGAAGCTCATTCGGAACGCTGAGTTCGGCAGAACCTGCACTGTCCCTTCTCACTTCGAGCCCTGATCCATTCGGGGGCTAATGACGAGGATATGTACCTAGGGTAGGGTATTAGGCCTGTCTTACATACCCCACCTAAGGACACCACATTGGAGAACTACAAGACTACAAGAGAGATTCCGACTGAACTAGCCATGGCATATGAGTCACTCGACATATGTTCACTCGGAAGGCCCCCCTACACTCGACAGTAAACCCTCACTCGGAGCGGTCGCCAATCACTCGACTGTAGAAGACCGGGAGTCTCCCCAGGGAGGCCAACGGGCAGGCGTTACGCTCGCCGCCTTAACTGGCATTTATTGTATACGTTACCAGTAACGTCCCTCTTTACTCCCCACAATCAATCCCTTAGATGCCGGACGTTTATGAGGGGCAGTGCACTCTATATAAGCCACCCCTCCCCACTGGCACAAGGGTTCGCAATCCTTTGTAAACACAACACACGTATCACTCGACAGAGTAAGCTCTCCGGAGCACCTGAGACGTAGGGCTGTTATCACTTCCGAGTGAGGCCTGAACTCATACATCTGTGTGTACACCCTCGCCGTAGCTAGGACTCTGCCCTCTCCTTTCGTACCCCTACCATCTACTGTCAGACACGTTCCCACGACACTCGGCGCCACCGACAGTGTACGGGTATATATATCGCGCGGACCGAACGGTTGAAATTTCTCGACCCCACTCGTTCCCGCTCCCCGTCGCTGCCGTCGCCCTCGTCTCCGGACTTCGCCGTCGTCTCCAGCGTGCCCTCGCCGCCGGATTCCGCCGCCGTCAACGGCAATCTCCTCCGCCATTGCCGCTGTAGAGGATCTCCACCGAGTTAGGGTGAGATTCGATCCCTCTCGTGCTCCCTTTTCCGATTCAATGCACGATTGGACTGCCTGAATTCATGCCACGGATTGAGAACTCCTATTACACTGCAAATTCCATAGATTAGATGCGAGTAAAATTTTTAGGTTTAAGTTTTCGCCGAATGCATCTCGGACCGACCGATTAGAAATTTTCGGTCCCACCGATTTGGCCTCTGGCCATAGCACTAGTATGTCTCGGTGCCACCGAGTTGTACGAATCGGTGAGACCGAAAGTAAAGTCTCAGTGAAACCCTAGCATCTCGGAGCCACCGAAACCCATATCGGTCTGACCGAAATGGTGTGTAAGGTTTCTGTAGTGTGCTTCGGTATTACCGAGATGATCAACTCGGTTCATCCGAAATGCATCCTGTAAAAACTTGAAACTAAGAATTGAACTCAATTTTTATGAAAACTTCTGCTTTTTGTGATGACTCATCTACTCTGCCCATACCCATCTATTCACAGGGTCAGCTCAGCAAGATGTCAGATTCCAGCGACAGCCAGAACAGGTCAGAGCAGCATGCAGAACTTAGTGAAGGGTCAAGCCCTGCAGAGAGTTTCTATGAGGGAGAGAGGAGCTCTGCAGATCTTCCTAAGGCAGCCACTAGAACAAGGAAGAAGAAAACCTCAGACAGTGAGGATGAAGATTTTGTTGCTAGTGAAGCAGCAACTAAGAAAAAGAGAGTCGTGCTTGCTAAAGAGTATAGCACCAAGCCTACATCTACCAAAGAGAGAATTGCTGTGAAGAAAGTTCCAAAGCAGACTATGCAATTCACACTTGAAGAGCAAAGTGACACTGATATTGCTGCAGGAGCAAAGAAGAAGAGAGTAAGGAAAACTACTGCCCGTGTGATTGGCAGACCCTCCATGATGATTGATGAGGAGGAAGAGGAGGAATCAGCAGCCACTGCACCCCCTGCAAAAGCTCAGAAGGTCATGTCTGATGCAATCAGGACTGCTGCCCCCACCAAGTCCAAACCAAAAGCTCCAGCACCCAAGAGGTCAACCAGGAACATTTCTGCTGCTGAAAAGAACAAGGCCCAGTGCCTGAGGCAAATGTTGATGAAGAGCCAGCAGTGCTCAGGAAATTGAAGCCTAAGATTCCAGATCATGAAGATGCACACCCAGTTGCGGAAAAACATGATGCTGAGGAAAGATAAAGGTCTGTGTCAGTGGAGACTGTCAGATCCGTATGCTGCAAGGAGGAAAACAACATGTGACTATCGCTTTCACACACGAGAACAGCAAGATTTCTATGAAACCGTTCTGTTGGATAAGAAGCCCATTGTCAGTGACATGAAATGGGTGGATTGGGAATACATTGATGAGAATGAGTATTATTTCCCCCATGTTCATGAGAGCTTCAGGATTGCAGGAGTTGATGACTTTGTTGGAAAGAAGTTGACCAAGTGGAATGACGAAATGGTCATGCAATTCTACTCTACTGCTCACTTCTATCCAGATGGCCACATTGTGTGGATGACTGAGGGTATCAGGTACCAGTCAACCATCTCTGAGTGGGCAAGTCTTCTTGGTGCTCCCAAGGAAGAGGATGATGACTATGATATCTATGCCAAACTCAAGATGGATCACAACTCCATGAGAAACATGTACACTGCTATCCCCCAGAAGGACATTGAGACTCACAAGCTTGGATCAGTGAAGCATCTGCTGCCAGGATTGGCCACCACAAACACCATCTTGCGGTACACCTTGTTACCCAAGTCAGGAGATGACAAAATGATTCGTGGCCACTCCATCAATTTGCTGCATTTGTTTGATACACCTCAGAAATTTAAGGTGATGAGCCTGATAGTTGAAACTATCAAGAGGACTGCAGCTGATCAGAAGAGATCGTACGGATATGCTCCACATATTCAGATTTTGATCAATTCCAAGGTTGGAACCAGCACATACCTTCTTGATCGAGAGCATTTGCCATTGCGTCCAGAGTTTGAAGATAATGTCATAGTGATGGATGCTTCACATCCCACTTCTGCACAAGCTCAAGAGAAGATCCGCATAGCAAAGGAAGCAAAAGCAGCCCAGGAGGCATCAGCTCCCAATGCTCCAATTGCAAATCTTAAGTCTAAGTCTGACCAAATGACATATCTGCTTGAAGCCACCCTGAGGATTGAGCGAAGTCTGGCCAACCTCACCCAGCACCAGGCTAGCTTAGAGCGGATAATCGAGACAAAATTTCATGATTTAGATGTCAAGGTCACAGAGATACAGACTACAGTGGAGAAGCTGCAGAGTGATGTAGATGCTGTCAGGACAGCCCCATCAGATGACAGTGGAGATGATAGACCAACCACAGAGAGATTCCAGACAGTGCCAAGGGAAGCCAGATCTGCTGCAGTGCCAGTTGTGGATGCACGGACCACAGTCTCTGCACCTGCTGCTGCTGTCATAGTGCCACCACCGGTCTCCACTCCACCAGTCCAGCAAACATCTTCAGAAGCCTTCGCGGATGCTCTTCTTTCAACGCCGTCTACGCACACCGGAGCTGCCAGCAGGAGATCGCCTTCAGGAGCTTCGGAGGACCGTGCTTAGAGAGCCGATTAGTCCTATACCTATTCGATCTTTTTGGTACTTGTTGCCAAAGGGGGAGAATTTGTATAGATAATAGGCTTCGAGAGAGAGTGCTTTTGTTTTGCTCGAGTTCTTTTTCTACTGCTTGCTTGTTGGTACTTTGTTTGATGTGTGTGCTTGCTACAGTGTCTGTGAGATATTCTGTCGTTTATGCTTGTGATTGGTCATACTATGCTTATTGTGATGATCAATGCTTATCTTTATCATTATCTTGTATGATCATTCACTTGTGTTGGTGATGCGTGCTTACTATTCCACTCATATCATTTTGCACGCTCCACCAAGTTGTATGTGACATGGAAGAGTGACCCATGAGCCTAATCGATTGTGCATTTGCATTCAAACGCAAATTTTTAATAATGCACAAATTTAGGGGGAGCTCTTGCTTATCACACACTTCCAAAGCGACGATGTATTTCATTCATTTAATCATTTGTCGAAGCTTTGATCTATATGTTGTCATCAATTACCAAAAAGGGGAAGATTGAAAGCACATTTGCTCCCTTGGTGGTTTTGGTAATTCATAACAACATATATCTCATTGAACTAATGTCCATTCAAGTTAAAGATTTCAGGATGTTCAATGATTGGCATGGCATGGACTAGAGATGTGGACCCCTCAAAATGCTAAGGACAAGGATTGACAAAAGATCAAGACTCTACATTTTTGGTTTAGTGATCCAAGATCACATTGAGTCCATAGGAAAGCCAATACTATTAAAAGAGGATGAGGTGTTGCTTAATGGTCTTTTTGCTCAAGTGCTTAGTGACAGTACTCCTAAACCCTCAACCACTCTCTCTACCCAAATATGTCCAAAACCTACATTCCAACTCGGCCCCACCAAAATTCTCTATCCGGCCCCACCGAGTTCATCTAGACTTAGCCACTGCCAAAACCCTAACAAATCGGATCCACCGAAATGGATCTCGGTCCCACCGAGATGGCCTTGCCAACTCTCTGTATTCGTTTGCACTTACTTCGGTCTCACCGAGTTTTGCAAATCGGTCTCACCGAGATGGCTTGCCAAGTCTCTGTTGCCTTATTGCTTCACTTCGGTCCTACCGAGTTGATGCAATCGGTGCCACCGAGATGAGGGTTGCCCTAGCCATTACACTTCGGTCCATCCGAGTTGTTCCTATCGGTCCCACCGAGATTCCTAAAGTTCATATCTTTTACACAGTTCGGTGCCACCGAGTCTTCTGTTTCGGTGCCACCGAGTTGGGTCAAAAGTGTGTAACGGTTGGATTTTGTGTGGAGGCTATATACCCCTCCACCACTTCCTTCTCAGTGAGGAGAGCCATCAGAACGTGCGTACACTTGCACCATACATTTTCTGAGAGAGAACCACCTACTCATGTGTTGAGATCAAGCTATTCCATTCCTACCATTTGAACCTTGATTTCTAGCCTTTCCCAAGTTGCTTTCCACTCAAATCCTTCTTCCACCATAGCCAAATCTGTGAGGAGTTGTTTGAGTGTTGGGAAGACTATCATTTGAAGCACAAGAGCAAGGAGTTCATCAACAACACACCGTCTATTACCTTTTGGAGAGTGGTGTCTCCTAGATTGGTTAGGTGTCATTTGGGAGCCTCCGACATGATGTGGAGTTGAACCAAGGAGTTTGTAAGGGCAAGGAGATCGCCTACTTCGTGAAGATCTACCCCGAGTGAGGCTAGTCCTTCGTGGACGTAAGCCATGGTGGAATAGACAAGATTGCTTCTTGTGGACCCTTCGTGGGTGGAGCCCTCCGTGGACTCGCGCAGCCGTTACCCTTCGTGGGTTGAAGTCTCCATCAACGTGGACGTACGATAACACCACCTATCAGAACCACGCCAAAAACCACCGTGTCTTCATTGCGTTTGAAATCTCTGATCCCCTCCTTTACATACATATGCAATTGCTTACTTTCCGCTGCTATACTCTTAGAATTGCATGTGTAGGGTGATGCTTGACATGTATTATTGCTAAAATCTGCCTACAACTAAAATTGGGAAAATGTTAGGTTTTATTTGGTCAAGTAGTCTAATCCCCCCCTCTAGACATACTTTCGATCCTACAAGCGGCTAGGGTTTAGGGTAGGGAGAGGAAAAGGCAGCAGCAGGAGAGGGAGGGGCGGCTGCGGGGTGGGGAAAGAGGTGCGACGGCGGCAGGTTGCGGCGGCGGCAAGGTGCGGCGGCGGCAGGAGGTGGGCAGCGGCAGTGGCGGCGGCAAGGTGCAGCAGTGGTAGGAGAGGGAGGGGCGGCTACGGGGTGGGGAAAGAGGTGCGGCGGCGACAGGAGGTGGGCGGAAGCGATGAGGATCGCGTGCTAAACTGATACCATGTTAGATGGGAAAGTAGGGATTGCATGCATCGACAATTAATTGATCGTGTGCATGAGCACATATATAGGTAAGGGGGGCCGGCCTCTACTTGTCTCTCAAGAAGTACAAATATACGGGGGAGAGAGGAGGCACGGCAGTACAAAATACACAGACCCTAGTACTATACATGTGCATGGATAACGTATGTTCAACAACAACGATTAGTAGTTTGGCTGAGACAGGAGTATTAAATCGAATTTCATCTCTGACTTCTTTGAGGCCACAAGATCACAATCGAATCCTTCATGTTGCTGCTGCTTTCGGGCTCCCCATGTTGTTCTCATTGGGCATCAGAATAAATCTTTGTTTGGCAACTCCAAACCCCAAGGTCCTGTGTGTTGGGCTAGTCTATGCCTGAAGATGCTGTCGTGGGTACTCTGAGTTACTGTTGGTGCTGCGCCTCACGCGCGAGGGAGCCTCCATGAGCCATCTTTTTTGTACTGTACTACCTTTGTTTATTAAGTAATGTAAGAATTTAAACTGCCAAAACGTCTTAGACAGAGGGTGTACTATTTAATTCAAAAATCAATTTTAAAAAATATGATGTGTCTAGCTCTCCTCTAGATGAGAGTTAACTATGTCTCATCTAAGTAACATTAACATGGAAAAAGAAAAAGGAAAAAAGAAAAAAAATCACACAAATCCCCGCGTAAAATTCATCTAGTAGCCATCTTGCAGCGCAACTTACAAAAGTGAAACCATAGTCATCCATTATTGCATCAGCTTACATAAGTGAAACAAAACCATCCATTATTATGAGCTCAACATACGCATCTAGCGTGGAAGGCTAGCAGATGCCATGAACTCTTCCTCCAAGCTATAACAGCCTCCTGACCGTACGTCGGCTCTCTCGCCCAATCCCATCGCAGAAGATTGACGAGCAGCTCTACATCTTCGAGTTACTATACTTGGTTGTATTTGCTCTTCATTTCTTGTTTCTGCTTGATGTGAGTTCACATACTTTGTTCGTACCGTCTGCAGTTCCGTCTCCACTTGTTTCATGGTGGGTCTTTCTTCACCACGCAGTCTCAGGCACCGCTCTGCGAGAGAGGCAACACCGTTGATCTCTTCCTCGGTCGCCTCCTGAAGGACCTGATAATTAACAATACCTGCGATTCTCCCCTCATTGAACTCCTGGAGAAAATAGCTTGACAAGCCCTTGATTGTGCCTGATTCACTTGTAAAGACAGACTTCATTCTGAGAAGCAGCTCCACCAGCACCACACCAAAACTATACACGTCGCTCTTCTCATTTAGCTGTCTAGTGTGGAAATACTCTGGATCTAAGTACCCAAATGTACCTTGCACATTCGTGACAATGTGTGTTTGATCGATCGGAACCAATCTGGACGCGCCAAAATCTGAAACTTTAGCTGTGTAGTTCCCATCCAAGAGTATATTTGAGGATTTCACGTCCCGGTGGAAGATTGATATTGAAGCTGACGAGTGGAGATAAGATAGAGCTCCTGCTGTTTCCAGGGCAATTCTTAAGTAATCACCCCAAGACAAAGAAAGACCAGTACTTGCATCTGCATGAAGAACTTCAGACAGGGAGCCACTAGATACATAATCATACACCAGCAGTGGAACCTCGGTTTCGAGACAACATCCGAAGAGCTTTACAATATTTCTGTGATTTATCTGGGAGAGGACTGCAACCTCATTGATGAATTGACTGATCTCACACTGCTCGATGACCTTAGTTTTTTTTATCGCAACGACACGCTGATCAGATAATATGCCTTTGTAAACCATGCCATGGCCCCCACGGCCAATGATACGTGTAGGATCGAAATTATTTGTTGCCTTCTCTAGCTCTTCTAATGAGAAAATCTTTGTGTTGTCATTTGCAGTTTCGTCAGATGATATCAACATTTCTAGGAGAAGACCTTGGTTCTTTCGGAAATAGTTCCTCCGTAGTTGCTTTTGAACATTTATTCTCCATCTACGAGCAAGAAGTACTGCACTGAAGCTCAAAAGTAGAATGCCGAAGCCGGATGACAGCCCAATAATTATACCTGTAGAAATTAAGCTCTTTTATTTTTCTGTTATATCATGTCTACCATAAATATGACAATAATTTAGTCTTATCTTACCTAAGAGTAGAGGTTGTTTTGTCTTAGTACACTGCTTCTTTAATGGATCATACTCAGTATTGTGAGGGCATTCAGTACAATAGAAGCTTCCTACCGTATTATGGCATACCTCTTTACAGACACCCCGTTGATTCGCGCATTCATCGTTATCTGAAATTAACAAAATTTTAAGAAGATGCAGCGAGAAAATCTATAACAAAGAAATCAGAAGATTAAAGACCAATCAATTAACATGAAACAGTACATCTGTCAGTGAAATGAAGCTTACATGAATGATAAAACAAACTAGGAGCAAAAAAAAATCACTGTCTAATAATCTATAACAAACTAGGAGTAGTAACAAGCAACATTTTAAAATAATCTGTGTGATTTTATACATCTGTACAACTTTATTTTAGGGAGTTAACAGAGAGCTAGTAGTATATTTGTAACCCCACAGAGAGAGAGAGAGGAGTGGGGCGGGGGATACCGTTGCAACCACCTAGGACATATGGATTTCCCTCGAAGCCAACATTGCATTTGCAGCGGTAACCAGCATAGACTTTACCAACACTTACGTTCACACACTCACTGTGGATACCCAGACAAGCATATTCACACCTATTCTGTTGGGCCTCTGCACAATTTAGATTAGCAATAACCAATTGCACAGAGAATGGCCCAGAAGGAATAGGAAAGAGAAATTTTTCAGATATGACGGATCTCCCTTGTTGATCGGGATTGGTGATGTTAACGGTCCCTTCGTCAATATTTATGTTGACGACCTGGTCCCTCCCCAACACGAGGGCAGCTGATGACATCGTATTTGTGCAGTTGAGGTGGAACTGTTCGCTTGCAAAGCAACCCTCTTCGAAGCCGAATGGGAATGGTACAGTAGTGTTACCACACCGATAGGGGCAATGAGCCCTCGGAACTGGATTATACCCTAGTTTAATCAGTAAAAAATTAGCATGTACCAATGCCCAAAATACTTAATAGCTGTATGTTTGGTCGCTAGATTAGGAAAAGAGGAGTTACCTTTGTCATTGGGCTTGGAACAACCATCTGGAATGTAGGGGTTGCCTGTATAGTCAGACCTGCACATGCAGCTGTAGCCATGGCTTCCGTCAATGCACTTGGCATGCTCGCCGATACAGGCATAGTCTGTCCTGTTTTTCTTGGCAGCAACGCAGGTGGATTGATCAACTATCTGCCACAATAGCAGAAAGCCACTCGGCCCATCACTAGTTATGCTGATTCTATCCCGCAGTTGAGAGCTCTGGTTAGAGCGTGCATCAATGTTGCTTTTGCTGTGGTTATAGACAAATTTGAACTGAAAACTGCCGTCACCATCCACATCAACACGACAGCATCCGGAGGTATTTTTACAGTTGTGCATAGCCACCATCTCTGGGATTCCTGGATCCAGGCACACAGTGCTGCATATCAACGTGGTGGCATCGTCTCCGACAGAGTATATCTCCAGGTCACAGCCGGTAATGTTTAGAACAGTGGACACAAGAGAGAAGGATCTCCCAGGTGGTTTCGAAGAAAAGTTGTAGACACTGACACCAGATTGCAAGGGGATGGTATGTGAGAAGGAGGCCTGGATGAAGTTTAAATATGAAAAAGGATCGTTAAAGCTGATCACCTGCAGTGGCGGAGCCAGAAAAATCGGATTAGGGGGGGCCGGATGTTGTCAAAACAAGTTGGGGAGGGCCAAACTGTTGTAAAATAGGTTTTTTAGCAATAAATCATCACCAACTTGTCACTGTTCATCAGCTAATTAGGTGTAAATCTCAGATGTTAGGGGGGGCCAGGCCCCTGCTGGTCCCCCCCTGTCTCCGCCACTGATCACCTGGGTGATGCCGTCACGTAGGAAGAGTCTGGGGGGCTGAGAGTTGTCGCTGCAAGTGAGGTTGAAATCAGAATCCCGAGAGCACCTTGATCCAATGCCAAAAGGGTAGTTGAAACTCAGATCGCCACAGCTCTTCGAGCAACCATCGAGCATGGCAAGTGATGAATTTCCCCAATTCCCTTCAGGGTTGTGACTTGTTAACTTTCCTAGTGACCCGAGTACCAACAGAGAAAGTGATGCATATATCATCGGCAAGATGCCCATGATCCACACACCCTTTCACTGCTCCTAATTGCACTTGAAGAAATTCAGTTCAGGCAGCAGTACATGTATTTGGGGATTTCACAGTGTTGTGCAGTGAATGTCTCAGCTGGGAGGCCTTCCCTTGTATGTACCGCTTTCATGACTGGGTTGGTGCTGCAAATTATGGAGACACTAGAACCAAGTAAGAAGACGTGACGAAGAACAAGAAAAGTAAGCACCTGGACTCCAGAGGAAGTTGATGTGGTTGATTTGGCCGCACTCGACTACTTTCTTGTGGTCCGTGTTGATTTGGCCGCACCTCGCAGGTCAGTCAATGTCTGGCTTCTTGTGCAGGTTAGTCTAGCCCATCAAAGGCGGCACTGACAAGTCTTTGCCAGCCGGCTGGTTTCTGCCCACAATAAACCAGATTGCATTGTATGCCTTCCAATTCATGCTGTACAGAGAAAAGAATTGCCAAGATGACAGGAATCTCATGCCAAACTTGCAGAGTAGACAAACCATACCCACGGCAGTCTCCTTGCTGTGCATGCAGAACTGCGGTATGAACTGCGGAGAATGCACAACCGAGCTAAGTGGTAACAGTAACTGAACTCCATTCCCAATTTAAGCAATTGTTTGCTCGTGCTGCAACCTGGGGCGGAGTAAAGTGAAAATTAATTACAACATCCCGAGATAAACCATAGACACACGCAGAATCATTCCAAACAGTAGCAGGAAATGAGCGGCTGTGCATGGATTGCTTAAAACAGTAGAGGATCCGATGCCTGAGAGAGATTGTTCCGACGCCGCTCAGTTCAGACGATACAGAGGTATGCATCCACTTCTTCAAAGGCCTCCTCTGTCTGCTCCAAGGACATTGGAGATGGGGGATGGAGAGGGCGAGCGGCGGCGGTGTGGGGGGACCGGACCACCATGCAGCGCGCGTGTCCTCTTGGACGACGCCGACGGAGGCGGCGAGCTGCCGCGCACGTACGGTGCGGCGTCAGGGACCAAGGTACGTACAATGGAGGGAGCTAATGGATAGGAGGAGATACCGAGGCACCAACTGGATGATGGTGGGCTCTCTCGCTGGCTTGTGTCCCTCATGCCGGAGGCGAGGGGAGGCGGCGGCGAACGGATGCGCGCCGGAACTGGTGGACAAGGCCATGGACGGTGGTGGTTTTTTTTTTTTTTTTTGAGACATGGACGGTGGTGGTGGAAAAGGTCGCCGCGCAGTTTGGGCCCTCTGTCGCTGTACTCCAGCAGCGAGTCCATCCTGGGCCAGCCGAGTGATGACCAAACCCATATAATGCAGCCCATGACATAGCGTTCCTGTCTGCACAGTCTAGGACAGTGGCTTGTGGTCATTGAAGGAATGGTTGATCCGGCGAGCCTAGAGGCTGTTGCATGCAATGAAGGATTGGCGTTGGCGCAAGACCTGGGGCTTCGTACGATCAAGGTGGCGTCGGGTTGCCTGGAGATGGTGAACAGCTATCATAATAAAGCTCCCTGCCAGTATTCCATGATCTTGAGTGAGATTGCTCACCGTTCAAGGTCTTTCCAGGAGGTGGAAATTGTTCATGAACATAGAGTTTCAAACGTTGATGCTCATGTATTAGTCAAAGCTTTAGCTTCTCTAGATGCAGGGCGGCATATTTGGCTAGATTTCTTGCCAGACATTTGTTGTATGCCGATGAACTCTTTGAATGAATAAAAGCCCTGTTACCACTCAAAAAAAAAAGGACAGTGGCTTGTTTTTATCTCAAATAGAAAAGGACAGTGCTTTTTTTTTTTTTTACAATCGTTTAGGACAGTGGTTTGTTTTATCTCCAAAAAAAATGGACAGTGGCTTGCTGGTTTGGGGAAATCGGCGGATGGAGTTGTAGCTGGCAAACCTCACGTATTACCTCCGGACGGGAATATAAGTCTTTGTAGCATGGCCAAAGAGGAGCCAATCAATTTATCACTTACTTCCGTAATATCTTTCAATCTAGTTGCCCTTCACATGGTAGACCTGCCGTATTTTCTGTTATTAATTATGATGTGCAGGACTTCACAAATTCTATACCTGACAAAGAGGAGATTTGGAACATCATAAAAGAAATGAAGAAAGATGCCTCTCCAGGTCCAGATGGATTTAATGTGGGTTTCTATAGGAATGCATGGAGTTGGATAGCTGAAGATATAACTCAATTGGTCAGGACCTTCTATGAAACAGGTACTATGCCACCAAAGCTTAATGAAACTCATATAGCACTTATTCCAAAAAAACTTGTTTGCCACATGCCCTCTAACTTCAGACCAATTAGTTTATGTAATGTTGTTTACAAAATCATCTCCAAGTCTTTGGCCAACAGATTGAAGCCTCTTTTAGCTAATTATATCCATCCTTCTCAACAAGCTTTCACAGAGGGTAGAAGGATTAGTGATAACATCATTGTTGCCCAGGAGATTGCTCACTCTTTTAGTTTAAATTCTTTCAAACAAAAGTGCTTCATGCTAAAAATTGATCTTGCTAAAGCTTTTGATAGACTTGAATGGTATTTTATTGCTGCTGCTTTAGCTCGTAAAGGTTTAAATGCCCATTTCATTAAGTTGATCCATGCTTGCATAGCTACTTCTACTTTTTCAGTTATTATCAATGGGTAGCCTTTTGGTAAATTTAAGAGTTCCAGAGGTATAAGACAGGGGTGTCCTCTCTCCCCCTCTCTTTTTATCTTAGCTGTTAATGAACTATCCTTGGCTCTTCAAGATGCCATACATAATAACAGGCTTTCAGGTATCTCTTTGGGTCCCCAATGCCCTCCTATACATTCCTTGATGTTTGCAGATGACCTATTGGTGTGTGGTGCAGCAACAAAGCAGGAAGCTGAAGCCATCTTTCAGATCTTAAATCATTTCTGTTCCCTTTCAGGCCAAGTCCCAAATTGGGCAAAGTCAGGAATTATGTTTACTGCTAATGTTGATTTGCAGCTCAGGCAGGAAATAAAAGGTTTGTTTCCTGTCCCTGATATCGACGCCTCTTTTATCCATTTAGGACATCCTCTGGTCTTGCCTGATAAGGATAGATCTGCTGCTTACTCATTTGTGTATGACAAGTTTAAATCCAAGCTTACAACGTATAAGGCAAGCAGAATGTCTCACCCCGATAGGCTTACTCTTATTAAATATGTTTTCTCTTCTATCCCTGTTTATTACATGTCAAATATTTTGTTCTCCAAAAAATTGCTTGCTAGTATCACTGCTATCATTAGGAGATTTTGGTGGACAGGGATAAAAGATGATAACACTTCAAGATATCTTTGTTTAAGGGCATGGGCGGATATTTGCACTGACAAGAAAAGTGGTGGTTTAGGTATTAGAAATCTCCAGGCGTTGAATCAGAGCTTGATTCTCTCTGCAGCTTGGAGAATTGCTCAGGACCCAACTAGTAATCTTGCTCTTATTTTGAAGTCAAAGTACCATGCTGACACTTCTATTTGGAGAGCTAATTCTAGTTGTCCAAAATCTGCTTTTTGGGCTGCCATTTTAAAGGTAAAACCTTTATTGGAATCTGCTTGTTTTACACAAATTGTTGATGTCTCCTCTTCCATTTGGAGTACACCGTGGTTTAATCGTTGGCAGAACATCTATAACAATCTTGTCATTCAGCAACCACCTTTTAATTATCCTGCAACTATTAAAGACTTGTGGATCCCAAATCTTAAGGCCTTGAACCATGATCTAGTTAACTCTCTTTTTACTCCACATGTAGCCACATCCATTTTAAACAATCCTATCATTGATGATGTGGGCCAAGACATGCTTGTTTGGAAACTGACTCCTGCAGGGAAGTTAATTTTCTACAAAAACGCATATAGACATTGTTTCAAAAATTTGCAGTTGCCGCAGAACCAGATGCCTAAACAAGTACCTCAACAGGTTATTAACTTGCTCAATCAGGTTTGGGCTGAGAAGCACATGATCCCAAAAGTCCAGACCTTTGCTTGGAGACTACTGAGAAGAGCCCTAGCCACAGGTAAAAAAGCAGGTCGATTTTCTAAACATATTTCACTTATCTGCTCAAGGTGTAATTTAGAGGAAGATGATATGCATTTGTTTTTCGGATGTCACTTTGCAAAAGCTGTTTGGTTCTTGCAGCCTTGGTTTATCAACACCGACTCTTTACAACAACAACACCACACTCTATTCCTTACATCCTTAATTTCCTGCTAAATTCTAATCATCCCTTCATGTCAGTTAATAATCTTTACACTATGCTTTGGTGCATTTGGAAAGCAAGAAATGATACTCTTTTTGACCGTGCTAAAATACATCCAAAAAAGGTTTTTGCTGTCTTCTCAGCTTTATTGCGGGATTTTCAGATCCTAGACGCAAGCCTGCAGGTCCAACGGCCAACTGACAATCAGCGGTTGTGCCGGCAACAGCATGAAATGCTACAACACGCTATTCCTTTTGCAGGTACAGACGTATAGATATATTCAGATGCAGCATGGGCTCCATCGTTTGATGGTCAGCTGCAACAAGCAGGATTGGGCATCCACATCTAACTTCGTCAGCATCATGCCTCCAACATCTATGTTGCAGCGTTGTCTCCGCCAGTAGGCTCTCCTCTACAGGCTCAAGCGTATGGTCTGCTGCTGGCGGTCAAGGTGGCAAAAGCTCTTCATCTTCACGATGCTTACTTCCTCACAGATTCGCAGGTGCTTGCTTCGGCTGCTAGGTCGGATCGAAATGCGACGGAAGAAACTTGGCAGATCAGGGCCATAGTATCCCAAGTCCAAGCCTCTTCCAGTTTTCATCCAAACAGGTTATCATATGTATCCAGGACACACAATGTGAAGGCTCATCATCACTCTAGGCTAGCCCTTCGAATCACTACCTGTAGTGTCAGGTGTTTGTCATCATCAGGATCTTGCCAATGTCCTGTGTGTACTGTCCACACAGTCTCGAGTGTTTCACCACTTAGACTGATGCTTGTCAAATGTTCTTAATGCTTATCAAGTTTCAAAAAAAAAAGAATGACCTATAAGGCTATGAAAGCAAAGATATTTATGTCTCAAATTTGGCACCTTGACGACGTCCGGAGGTGGTAGCAGTGGCTAGTTTGCACTGATTCGTCTCCAAAGAGATACTGCAAACAAAGTTTGCCCCTTTCCCCTTTCCGTTGCTACAGTACTCCAGGGCAAAGAGAAAGGCGACGGCCGAGGCCGGCTTCCGCCGGCCGGATCTCCTCCTCCCTCCCCTTCTGACGGCCTTGGTGCTGTCGGAGGGTGAGGAGGGGCTGCTCCGGCCTGTCGGATTTGTCTATAGTAGGTTTGTAGCCTAGCTATCTAGGGTTCGGGGCTTCACCGTCGTTCCTTGAGGAGATGGTGGCGCCGCCGATTTCTTCTGCTCGAGCTTCTTCGTTGACAGTTCTTCCCCTTTGGAGGTGGCGGCAGTGCAGAAGCTGGGAGCTTTGTGCTTTCCTTTCGTGGAATAATCTGACGGTGGTGTCTGTTGCTTCGGCTCCGGCGGTGGTTGCAGTGCTACGGAGTCTTCTTTGCCTCTGGCTCGTCGTCCTGCTTGACGGCGGCGATCTCCAATGGCTGATCCTCCTGGATCTGCCTGCGGCCTTGCTGTTCCGGCGAGGGCAGCGGTGACACTTCGGCCTTTTTGCCCAGCCCGATCCTCGTCTCGGAGGCGCCCTTGTCGGCTCCAACGGGCTGGTGGGCTGCTGGATGTTCACGGTGATCCAGATGTGGCGACGATTCCTTCTCTGGTATGCCGGCCCCTTGCGACCGAGGCTTCGATGACTTCCCCCGGCGACTTCCCGTCCGGCGTATCAACTTGTGTGACTGGCTCCGGCTGCGGAGCGGTGGTGCCAGCGACGCACCATCAGCCCATCCTGGAGGTAGTTCGTGATGATCCCCTTGTTCTTCTTTGTAATCTTCTTCTTTGTGTGGGATCTGCTGTAATTTTGGGTTGTTAATCGTGAGCTTCGAGCTCCTTTCGCAAAAAAAAAAAAGTGATACTGCAAACGGTTTAGGACATTTCTCAACTTAATGAAGAGTTGAGGAGGGTAGTATGGACATTTCACAAATACCTTATAACAGTTGTACTTTTGGTAACCTGGTTATGACGCTGTCGGTGCACTCGGCAAGCTCGCTGATATGGACATATTTTGTACTGTTTTGCTTGGCGGCAACAGATGTGGGTTGATCAACTATCTGCCCCAATAGTAGAAATCACAACAGCATCCGGAGGCATCTTTACAGTTATGCATAGCCATCATCCCTAGGATTACTGGATCCAGACACAGTTCTGCAGACCCGCCGACTGGCATTGTCTCCGACTGAGTACACCTTCAGGTCGCCGGCTAGAACAATGGGCACAAGTCAGTCAATACCCTCTGGTGTAGGTAATCTCAGCCCATCAAAGGGGGGCCATGACAAGTCATTGCCGGCTGGCCTGTCTCTGTCGCTAATAAACCCATTGCATATTCCGTGTGTCGATTTTTGGGGTTTTCCAAAGGTTTGTGCAGCACAGGGAACGGATCACTAACATGCTTCATGCCAACTCAGAGAGGAAATCGACCAAAGTCTTGCTGTGCAAATTGATGGAAACCTATGAACAGACAAAATTACAGCATGAAAATAGCAAAGCACACAAGAAACTCACCAGCAGGGGGCTTCAGAAGAACACAGAACCATACCACGCAATCGGTTGTGAATGTCCTCCTCATCAATAGTGACGGCCTGTCAATGCCTTGTAAGAATCGTTTGCAAACTGGCCGATCTCTGTCACCAATAAATCATATTACATGTTTCAGACTTGTAGTAAAACAAATTACTAAGATGCTAGGAAACTGATGCAAACATAAGAGTAAATCAACCATGTGCCCACAGCGGAAAGCCCTTGCTGCCCCAATTGATAGGAACATATGAGCACCCAAAATTATCGCATGAAAAAATGGCAGTCTGCACAGAAACTCACTTGCAGGGGGGCATCAGAAGAATGTGGAACCTTATCACGCAATTGCTCCAACAGCCACGGCTAGTCGGCAATCTTCAGTAGTCCCACATAGTGGAAGACATGCTAACTGATGGCTTCCAACCGAGCTAATGAACAGTAACTGAATCCATCCCAAAATTTAGCTGTTCTTAGTTGAAGCTGCAACCAAGAGCAGAAAAGTAAGCTGTAGACACAACAATAACAGGAAATGAGCACATGTACATGGATTCCACATGTTTTTGGTGGATTCATCAGAAGATCTGAAGTGAAGAGAACCCAATGCCTGGGAGAGATTGCTCAATATCTTCTCAGGATGCATATCCAATTGTTCAAAGGCCTCAAAGGACATCGGAGGTGGAAGATGGAGAGCCTCTTTGATGGCGTGCGGTGAGCTGGCGTGGACGGTGCGGTGTCAGGGGCAACTGAAGAAACAGAGGAAGTATGAGAAGAAACCAAGGCACCAACTGGAGGAAGGTGGCGCTTTCACGCCAACGCCATGGAATGGTGGGAAGGGTGAGCGGCGGGGGCTGAAATTTAGGTTGGGTGGGGGAGTAAGGAGGCGGAGGTGCCGGAGGGGGAGGAGGAGGCCATGGACTGCCGTGGCAGAGGAGGAATAAGAGAGGGCCAAGTGTTCATACTACGGCCCGTGGTCGAGCTTTCTTCTGCTTCTGCTAAAAGGCTCTAAAAAAACCGTAAAAGAGTGGAACTTACCCAAAGGTGTGGTCTGAAATTGAAGGAAGGTCACAGTCGATTGGCATTTTCACGGTAGAATGGCCGGCCGGTCGTAGCGCAGGGCAGAAAGGCGAGCTCGTTTGAAGGCCCCGGTTTGTGCGTACGCACGCGTGAATATGTCGTGTTATCTATGGACGGTCCATATGACATGCTTGTGTTACAATTCGGAGATGCTATCGGGAGGCATGTCCTATGTGAATGACCTCAATTTTTTTTCCCTCTTTGTAATCCGATTTATTTGACATTATCATTAATAATACGTGGCTGTGTGCATCACTCCATGCAGAGGCCGATGGTCTTTCCCTCTTTTCGAAGACAAAAATGACATGCTTGTGGTGCAAGTTGATTTCCTAGCGCCATTATGGCCGGAGTGTTATAGCTTGGGGCCGATGGGCGTTAGGAGAAAAATTGGGCGGGAAGGGCGCTGTTGCATGCACATCGTGTAATGTGATGTTGGCCGACGTGTTGTTTTCCATTACGCTTTGTCTATACTAGCGCCAAAAAAGCGTGGCGGCACACCACGCCCGTAGGAGAGCCCGTTTGAATTTTTGGTGTTCATTCGGTTACATAAATGGAATATAGAGTCGAGCGAAGAGGTTAATTGAGAGACAATTTTTGTTTGGCGAATAGTTTCAAGGACGCAAGGACCTACATGAAACTGCATGATGACCAACGGTGCAAGCTGACATTAGAGCGTCCCACTGGATAAATGTTCAATATCTACATATCCTAACTGTAACCTTAGATTTTCTAGAAGGGCAACATAACGAATATCACATCTTGCAAAATACTACTCCCACTTCAGCGATGGTTAATTGGCTGGGGCAAAATAGAATGATAGAACCAAACTGAAAACTGGAAGATAGAAGGGAGGCTAAAGAAATAAAAGTTGACAATTATATCATTATTGTACAATCTGAAGTGTTACTTCTTTGACTGCTTCGTGGAAGATCCAGTTCAGTGCAAGCAATAGCACAACTGAACCGCTTACAGAAAACAGGACTAAGCCATGAATATTAAGGAGACAGAGAAGAACACCCAAAGAACGAAGAGCGAACCATATCTCGGAACAACCTTTGTCATGTTTTTCATTTAAAATATTGACAGAGAAAGCAGCTTCACTCCCACTTAATTTAAAAAATGCAAGCAAAAAAGAATCATCAGCTTTCCCCGGGTTCCAGTCAATCACAATTCAAGAGGTCAACTGAATTCAAACTATTGTAAGTAACAAACATTCAGTCTCGTACTATTGTTACAAATAAATGTGTTGTTGAAAATTTATAGAAAATACTAAAGGAGTGCTATCTTCTTTCATTAGTTTCTTTTCAGGACAGAAGTAGAAATACCTCTACAATACATGATGAGGAAACAATTTCCAATAAATATTCTGTGTGAAAGCGAAACAAAATCTTATATATAGACTTTCATGTGGTGTGACCCTTCAGTAATGCATAGACATAGATTTATCTTCCATCATACACTGTCGTGTGCTTGATTCTCTCACTAAGATTTTTGAACAATGGCAAGCCACCAAGTTGAAGATTGTAAGGGATGGTCCATTGAGCAATTGTAAAGAATTCTCTTGCTTGTTAGAAAAAAAGGCTCCTAAGGACAAAACAGTCCAAGTCATCACAGAAGATTATATCCAGGGAAAAAATTGTACGATTTATCAATTTTCCAAATATTATGCTTGAGTTCAAGTCAGAACAATCGTGTAATTTTTAGATGTAGCTCCTCATAGTAGCTTAACAGATTTATCTATTAACCTAATTTAGAAATAAGCTCCTATATAAAGAACCGCAGAAATAAAGAACATAATACCAACAAAGAAATCACGATTCCTGTTTGTCTAGTTCATTTCCACTTTCCATGACATAATTTTAGCATAAATACCTATGGCCTAAGCATGTTCAACAGAACTGCGAGTTGAAGGTCCACGTATTAGTTTGACAACTAAGAAAACAATTCTTGCCAAAGTAAAACGTCCCATGTCAGGAACTTTTATATCACGGATATGATGTTTTAAAGATGGCTGATAGGTAGACTGTCTAACCTCAAACTACATGTCGGCACATTACTTGCATAGATCTCTCTTTTCTTCCACTTGGCCTAGATCAGGTTGATCGGCATGATGAGGCCATCAACAACAGTGTGGTAGAGGTCATCGAATCTCTCATGCTAGTGTTGTCCCAGGAGGTTGTGCTGCAACCAAGCAAAAGATATATTATCATCAATAAATCAACCTATCACAATGTAACACCGCTGTAAGTCAAACAATCTGACATTCAGAGAGTACTAGATAATGGCATATTGTACTTTGATGACCGTATCACTATTGGAATTTCCTTATATGCCGGGTGCCAGGCTCTTCGCCGAGAGCCAAAACACGGACACTCGGCAAAGTAAACAACGCCGAGAGCCACACTCGGCAAAACCTGGCTTCACGGCAACTAGCTGACGTTGCCGTCACGGGCTCACGGCGAACAAGCACCGCACGGCAAACGGGGCAGACGCCGAGAGCCACACACGGCAAAGAGAAGCCACGTGGCATGCCCGTTCGGAATTGACGGCGCCGTCACTTGGTTTACCTATATCGAGAGCCGCTACGTCGCCCTCGGTAAAAACACGTCACAGAAACATTTTCCTACCTGACATGTGGTCCCACTGGTCACATTTATCAGTAAAAGTTTTAAATTATTTGCTAAATCTTTAAAAAGAATAATATGATGATGTCTTTGCCAAGAGCCATGCTCGGCAATGCTCGATATACGACTGTTGACTAAACCCTTTGGAACTAACCAGTGGGACCGGGTGTCCCACATGGCAGCTGACGTTTTACCGAGCGTCATCGCCCTCGGGAAAGAGTGGCACCACTGTAGTAGTAAAGTGCTCAGCTGACTCCTTTTCCGAGAGCAACACTCGGAAAAGGAGTGGCGCAACAGTAGTTTCAGTTCTCAGACGACCCCTTTTCCAAGAGCTGCTCTCGGTAGTCTATCGTTTTCCGAGTGTTGCTCTCGGAAATGTGTCACATTGCTTCTGTTGCTAAGCTCTTTCTTATCTGATCCCTGCAACTGAAAACAACTACAGTGCAATTTCTGTATATAAATGCAGTGCAGAAAATGTTATCATAACAAATGAATGTGGGAGCTCCTAGCTCCCTAGAAATTCATCGAGCAACACATCACACACATAGGCATAATTTAAAGTAGTCCACATATATAGGCGAATGTTTCATACTAGTACACATCACACACAAGTTCGCAAATTCATACATATGGTTAACTTATGGAAGTTCACTACTTGCAAAACACGTGCACGTCACATAGAAGTTCACATGTTCATACAACATCTTGAGGAGGAGGAGGGGCATCATTTCCATCGGGTTAAGATTCCAGAGGAGGAGGAGGAGGGGCATCATTTCCACTGCTTCGAGATTGCATAAGACCCTCTAAGAGTAGAGTCACATGAGCATTGTTCGTCGCTATATAATGAATGTTCTACTCTAGTTTAGAGAATGGTCTACCTGTAGTTGATTCTCGAGCAGCTTCAACCTTTCGTTCATGTCTGCTCGTTCCTTATTTCTGCTCTCCTGCTCAGCCAGCTGCCTTTGCTCCTCTTCAGCAGCCCGCTGGTCCATTAAATCCTGTAATATGGCATTAGGCTCATATAGGTTGCAAGGGTGCTATTTTGAGGCATGGACATAAATGAATGGTTATGATGCTAACCTTGAGACGCGCTATCTCACGTGACGAGGCGGTTGGGCGACTCCGTTTGGACGGAGTTGAGCTTGTGCTCGACGTGCGTATCTCGTGAAGCTTGCGATGCGAGGAGGTGGCGATCGCCCCGTTGCAAAGGAGGTGGCGGCCATGGCCCTTCCCCTCACCAGCAATGATGAGCAGCTCAGGATCAAGGGGCTTGGACGTAGGTTCGGCGTCCTGCCCGTGCACCTCCTGGAAGACCTCTTTGAAGGTCCCGTACTTCTCCTGCGCCGACAAGCTGCAGAACTTGGCGCCATCCTTCCCCCTGTGGCCTTCTTTCCAGGCCTCCAGGATGTGGACCGGGCGACCAAGCGTCGCCTCCTACAAAATTAACCATCAAGTTTAATGAACGGAGATGCACCGTGCGAAAAAGTTAACATCTTAATCCACATACCATGTGTTGCTTCAGAGTGGTTAGGTTCCGGCTCCCCTGGACATGAGCCGGGCCTAGCATTTTGGCGCGATCGTTTCCCTTCTCCACATGCTGCGCCTGCCATGCCGGGTCACACCACATGTCAACCAGGGCCTCCCAACAATCGGCCTTCATCGAGGGTTCCCTCACCTAGTCAGACAAAATCAAATCATTGAGTAACAAGAGGCGGATGAATCAAAGTACTAGCAACCAATGTAGTCACTTACCACTGACAAGTATTCTTCTCTCTCCAAGTTGGTCCGGCAAGCAGTCTTCCTCATCATCTTAAGCCCCTTGTCGTCGAGCGGCCGACACTGCATCACGGCTTTGTACTGCAGCGTGTGCTTGGTGTCGGAGAGTATCTTCCGGGCAGATTTCACGATGCCTTTGGTCGTCTTCTCTTTCTCACCATCCACGCAAGAAAATGCTTCCTACAAGGAAGCATATGGCAGTTAATTACAAGAATTTGGATATGGAAAAATGAAGTGGCGAAGATACTTACAAAAGAACCGTCGATGACCCGGGTGGCCATGGTGACATCATGCTCATCCTTGGTGTGCTGGTAGTGCTCCCAGGTTAAACCTGGCGACGGCGGGTGGTCATCATCCGGCTTGGCCAACCCGGGGAAGTACTTCCTCAAGAGGGAGGCGATGATGTTGTTCGGCAATCGCGCCCACTTAGGCTTGGCAGGGATAAATTCCCACTGACTGCATGATGAAAAAGACAAGCATATGTGAGTGGAAAAGCTGTGGTATCCAAAATATGTTGCAAATCAAATGCTTACCAATCTCCTCTCGGTGTAATGACAGGACGGTCGCCGGCAACCATTGGTTCCGGGACCTTCCCCGGACCACGCCCGGATTTCTTCCTCTTGGAAGTGTTGCTCGAGGTAGACCCCGAGCCGTCCGAGGCGATCATGTCGCCCGACCGGGTAGCGAGCGGATCCGGTACATCAGAGTCCACTCCGACATCGTCATCCGATGTCAACTCCTCGTCGATAGCGAGCTGAAGGGAGCCGGACGACTCGGTCGTGCCAGAGTTGCTGACGTGGGACGCCCTACCACTCGAGACTCTCCGGTACTTACTAGAGCCCCCCTCAGAATCTGAAAACAAAATAAAATGTATTAGTAACTAAAACGGAGAGTAATCTGAAAATAAAATAAAATACAATTATAAATAACTATAACTTGGTTCCATTGCTAAGCTAAATTTTGGTTGCTAAGCAAAATTTTGGTTCATAAGCAAAATTTGGTTCCTAAGCAAAATTTAGACTAGTTAGTATAGTAAAAAAAGGAAACTGCAGACTAATATCAGCGAGATCTCAAACCATAAATAACTGCCTTTTCCCACCATTTAAAACAGATCATTCCTATAAGTTCAGAAATACAATTGAAGCTTCTACAACAGCAGAGTGTCTCCGATACAAGGCCAACATCAAACAGAAAATAAAAAGGGGGCCTTTCCCTGATATTTGCAAGCATAAGACAGCAAAAAGGCAATGCATAGATTCAGAAAGCAAAGCAATTTCATGAACTGAATGCTTTACAGGGAAAGCAAAGCAAAATTTGGTTCCTAAGCAAAATTTTGGTTCCATTGCTAATCAAAATTAATCTAATGTCTAGTTGAATAGTAACAGCTCACACAAATGAAATTTTGAATTAATATACCTAATCAGATGTTACTTAATTGAAATCAACCTAAGCAAAATTTACCTAATCTAAATTTTGAAATAGAGGATTAATTACTTGACCAATATTCACCTAAGCACAATACAATCATCATGAAACAGATGATTGTGTTGAGGGGCAGAGGGCGCCGGAGGGGAGAGGGATGGGGTTGAGAGGTGGGGTTGGGGGCAGTGGGGTGGGAGGTGGGAGGGGGTGGGAGAGGAGGGTAGGGGAGTACCTGAGGGCATCTCGAGCTGCCGCGCCACCGGTGGCGCTCCGCTGCGGCCGCCGTCCTTGGGCTGCATAGAAGAACCACTGCGCCGGGCGCCGGCCATGAAGAACACGACGGCGGCGGTGGCGGCAGCTGGTGGCGGTGGCGTCGGCGGCAGTTGGTGGTGGTGGCGGCAGATGGTGGCGGTGGCGATTTCGGCGGCGGCGCAGGGAATGAGAAGACAGAGAGCGAACTGAGTGATAGAAAGAAAGGGGGTCGGCTAAGATCTAGGTTTAGGTACTTTACCGAGAGCCACACTCGGTAAAGGTACCATTTCCCGAGAGCCGTAAATCGACGCTCGGTAAAAACTGCTCTACTTCTTATTTCCCTTATGTTTTTTTTTGTTTGGCACTCTCTTTTTGTATCTAATATTTCATATATTTTTATGACTAAAGTTTGAAAATGCCATGAATTTTGATGACTTATGTTTTGGGCCAGATTCATTTAAATCTCAACTTTAAACACTGTAAAGTAAAAAAATGAGAACGGGGACCTGCCGTAACACGAAGAAGCAGGTATTCACCGTGGCCTACCCTCTCTCGGTGCCGGTCAACGCCCTAGACCGCCGGGGCCACCGGATGGGTGCTCGATCTGGAAACCGCCCAAGGGCGGGGGGGGGGGGGGGGGACCACCCCTACATGCATGTGGCCCATGCATATGCATGCAGGGGTGGTGTGCTGTTTGAATAAGCAACGCACATCCGTCACGTGGCACATGCCTGACAAACCACACAGACGGGCGGGAACGTCGAGGACCGGCTGCGTTCCTCCGCGAGACCGAGCCGACGGTGGGCGATCCTGTGACAGAACGGGCTTATACTTGGTCTGGCATCTCATGACGACCTGCCGTAACATGAAGAAGTAGGTATTCACCGTGGCCTACCCTCTCTCGGTGCCGGTCAACGCCCTAGCCCGCCGGGGCCACCGGATGGGTGCTCGATCTGGAAACCGCCCGAGGGGGGGACCACCCCTACATGCGTGTGGCCCATGCATATGCATGCAAATGGGTGGTGTGTTGTTGGAATAACCAACGCACATCCTTGACGTGGCACATGCGTGACAAAACGCACAGACGGGCCGGAACATCGAGGGCCGGCTGCGTTCGTCCGCGAGACCGAGCCGACGGTGTGTGGTCCTATGACAGAACGGGCTTAGACTTGGCCTGGCATCTCACGATGACCTGCCGTAACACGAAGAAGCAGGTATTCATCGTGGCCTACCCCCTCTCGGTGCCGGTCAACGCCCTAGACCGCCGGGGGCACCGGATACGTGCTCGGCGGGAAAACCGCGCGAGGGCCATCTGAAAAGGAGAAAACAAAAGTGTAACTATAATGTGGTAAGGTGGTTTGCCAAGCATGTAAGAAAAATACAAAAAAATGTATAAGACATACTACCGAGCACGGCTACAACCGGAGCAGAAACAAGATCTAGGCTTAGGTACTTTACCGAAAGCCACACTCGGTGAAGGTACCATTTCCCAAGAGCCGTAAATCGATGCTCGGTAAAAACTGCTCTACTTCTTTATTTCCCTTCTGTTTGTTTTTTTTGTTTGGCACTCTCTTTTTGTATCTGATATTTCATATATTTTTATGACTAAAGTTTGAAAATGCCATGAATTTTGATGACTTATGTTTTGGGCTAGATTCGTTTAAATATCAACTTTAAACACTGTAAAGTAAAAAAAAATGAGAACGGGGACCTGCCGTAACACGAAGAAGCAGGTATTCACCGTGGCCTACCATCTCTCGGTACCGGTCAACGCCCTAGACCGCCGGGGCCACCGGATGGGTGCTCGATCTGGAAACCGCCCAAGGGGGGGGACCAGCCCTACATGCGTGTGGCCCATGCATATGCATGCAGGGGTGGAGTGCTGTTTGAATAAGCAACGCACGTCCTTCACGTGGCACATGCCTGACAAACCACACAGACGGGCGGGAACGTCGAGGACCGGCTGCGTTCCTCCGCGAGACCGAGCCGACGGTGGGCGATCCTGTGACAAAACGGGCTTAGACTTGGTTTGGCATATCACGATGACCTGCCGTAACACGAAGAAGCTAGTATTCACCATGGCCTACCCTCTCTCGGTGCCGGTCAACGCCCTAGCCCGCCGGGGCCACCGGATGGGTGCTCGATTTGGAAACCGCCCGAGGGGGGGACCACCCCTACATGCGTGTGGCCCATGCATATGCATGCAAATGGGTGGTGTGTTGTTGGAATAACCAACTCACATCCTTGACGTGGCACATGCGTGACAAACCGCACAGACGGGCCGGAACGTCGAGGGCCGGCTGCGTTCGTCCGCGAGACCGAGCCGACGGTGTGCGATCCTGTGACAGAACGGGCTTAGACTTGGCCTGGCATCTCACGATGACCTGCCGTAACACGAAGAAGCAGGTATTCACCGTGGCCTACCCCCTCTCGGTGTCGGTCAACGCCCTAGACCGCCGGGGCCACCGGATGCGTGCTCGGCAGGAAAACCGCGCGAGGGCCATCTGAAAAGGAGAAAACAAAAGTGTAACTATAATGTGGTAAGGTGGTTTGCCAAGCATGTAAGAAAACTACAGAAAAAGTATAAGACATACTACCGAGGACGCCTACAACCGGAGCAGAAACCGTGCCGCTTCCAGACATGATTTCATGTGGTGCCTTGCAGGTCTGGAATTTCCGGTGATGAAACCCTAGCAGAGCAATAAATTTCTCGATATAAATGCAGTGCAACATTTGTGATAATTATATTGCTTTTATATATGTTTTTATGCAGGGATACATGAAAGCTGCCACAAATGATGTTGACTATGAATTTTACCGAGAGCCGCTCTCGGCAAGCGTAAGTTTTCCGAGAGCTGCTCTCGGTACTAGATCTACGGCTTGTACTTTACCGAGAGCTCTCTCGGAAAAGAACCCAAGATCTAGGGTACCATCTTTACCGACCTTTGTGTCGACTCTCGGAAAAGCGCCTGCGAGATCTAGGGTGAGACTTTTACCGAGTGCCTCTTTGAGTTGACTCTCGGAAATGGTTCCCGCGGGGACTTATCCAAAATTTCCAACTCGCGCGCTCACTCATTTCTCTCACTCTTCCTCTCTTTCCCCGGCCCCCGCGTCCGCCTCCGCCCCTCTGCGCCGCCTCCCCATCCGCCGAGCTCCGGCGCCGCCGCCGCCCCTCAGAGCCGCTGCCCCGTCCGTCGTGCTCCACCACCGCCCCCCGCCCCTCAGCGCCGCCGCCCCGTCCGCCGAGCTCCACCACAGCCGCCACCCCTCACCGCCGCCACCCCATCCACCGAGCTCCGCCGCCACCACCGGGAGTGCCTCCACCTCCGCCGTCCCCCTGCCCCGTTGGTGAGTCCCTCCAATCTCCTTTTTTAATATTTAGGTGTATATGTGCATAGTGAATAATGTCTGTGAGTGTGTGTGTGTGGGGGGAGGGGTGCTGTTGATGTGTGTGTGTGTGCATGTGTGAGTGTGTGCTGTGGTATGTGTGTGTGAGTGAGTGAGTTTTGTTCATGTGTGTGTGAGTGTGTGTTGTGTATGTGTGTGTGAGTGAGTGTTGTTGATGTGTGTGTGCTGGACATATGATTGACACTACTTCATTCTTTCGTGCCGGACATGCATCTATTTTGACAATAGAGAGTGAATTCCGTCGCACGCTTCAAGTGTAATCTCTTCCCGTTCATGTGTAGGTTTCCATTATTTGTAGATCACCTAAATAGTCGCGTAACCTAGGCGTGTCCCGTTCAGAAGGGTTGTATTTATAAATATGCAAGTCTTTGCATATTTATAACCTCAACTCTTTCGAATTGTTCACGTTTTCCATGGACAGCCCGAGGATGTGTAGGCTGGTCGTTTTCATGCCGTACTTCGATCTGAGACAGAATTTCGACGGTGTCTCCTTGTTGTTCTCTGGATACACATCCTCTTGGCTTATTGCCGAGACGTGTATTTGGAGAACAGCGGGAGGTGCTGCCGAAATTTTGTCTCGGATCGCAGTACGTCATGGAAGCGGACCCAGCCTACACATCCTCGGATGGGATTAGGACCTGTCTTTACCTATTAGATAGCTCAGTGCATGTCGTAAAACTTGATGGAACCACTTGTTACATAAAAAACATTATGTGTGTGTTTCACATTATATCAGAGGATGGAAGATCGTGAGTGGATGTACACCGGACATCCCAGCATGGAGGGTATGACCCCTGAGTGGAGGTCGAAGACCAATGATTTCCTGGAATTAGTATTTGCTGGAGAAACGCCACTTCGTGGAATTTGGTGCCCATGCACGGAGTGCGATAACCAGGTTGAAAGAGATAAGATTACTATGAGTAAACACTTAGGCAAATATGGGTTTACGCCAGGCTATTACCGGTGGATCTTTCACGGTGAGATAGAACAGTCCAGAGCGGAGGTGGTGCGACAGCGCACCGGCGAATATGATACTCGGATTGAAAACCTGTTAGATGACATCCGCCGTGCAGATCCGCGGGAGGACCCGGACTCCGAGGAGCCGGCAGAAAGCCCAGAAGAGTATCATGCAGCTTTGTTTGCGGCACAGAAACCCCTTCACGCCCATACAGAGGTTACTCAACTAGATGGCATCGCACGCCTAATGGCCCTGAAGGCAAACCATTGCATAAGCATAATTTGCTTCAATGAGTTTTTGTCCGTTATTGCTAGCCTGCTGCCTAAAGAAAACATATTGCCAAAGAACATGTACGAGTCGAACAAAATCCTCGGTTCACTTAAGATGCTGTATGAGCAAATACATGCTTGTCCAAACGGATGCATGTTATTTAGAAATGAACATAAAGATACAAACTACTGTGTCAAGTGCAAATCCTCTAGGTATATAGAGGTACAAAATGATGATGGTAGCAAGAGGCAGCTCACAATTGCCGTCAATATCCTTCGATATCTTTCATTCACAGAAAGGATCCAACGGCTTTATATGACCGAGGAAACTGCCCAATATATGAGATGGGCCGCCGAAGGGAATATATACAATACAAAAAAGATGCAACATCCACGGGATGGTGAAGCATGTAAGAAATTTGTTCAAATTCATAAAAAAACGGATGACTGGAAGAGTGTAGCTGTTGGGATAACAACCGATGGGTTCAATCCATATGGTTTGATGGCTGCCATATACAGCTGTTGGCCAATATATGTTATCCCCCTGAATCTGCCCCCTGGTGTTTGCATGCAACGACATCACATGTTCCTGACGCTGATAATTCCAGGGCCTAACTATCCGGGGAAGCATATGAGTGTGTACATGGAGCCACTGGTGGACGACTTACTTGTTGCTTGGAACAATGGGGTAAGGACATACGATGCCGTTTCAAAGAAGCACTTCAATATGCATATCTGGTACCACACATCGCTACATGACCTACCAGCACGTGCGATATTTTGTGGCTGGTGTTTAAAGGGGAAGTGGCCTTGCACAGTGTGCCGACAGTGTGTGACTTTCATTTGGCTGGCTAAGGGTCGCAAGTATGTATGCTTTGACCAACATCGGCAGTTCCTTCGTCTTGATCACCCATACAGACAAGACACTGTGAACTTCCGGAAAGGTGTTATTGTTGATGACCCGCCACCACCTATTATGACCGGTGCCCAGCTTAAGGATGAGTTAGATGCTCTCGAGAAAAATCTCAATGGGAAAGGTTTTGTGGGATATGGAGAGACACACCAGTGGATTCACATTCCAAGCTTATGGAGGCTCCCTTACTTTAAAGATCTTCTCCTTCCACACAACATTGATGTAATGCACACTGAAAAGAATATTGCGGAGGCCTTACTTGGCACACTCCTCGACACCGAGAAGTCAAAGGATAACATTCAGGCTAGGATCGATCAAGGCCAGCTATGCAACATGCCAAAATTAAAATTGGTGCCTCGTGCAAATGGTAATTCTTGGAAGAAGCCACCAGCCCCTTTCACCCCTTCAATGCCCCAAAGGAAGGAAATTCTCCAATGGATTGTGAACAAGTTGTACTTCCCTGATGGATATGCAACTAATATCATGAGGGGAGTGAATATGGCTACAAAGCGAATAGGGGGCCTCAAGAGTCATGACTACCATGTATGGCTTGAGCGGATAATGCCTGTGATGATTCGAGGGTATGTCAAAGAGGATATTTGGCGAGTGCTGGCGGAGTTGAGCTACTTCTTCCGCCAGCTTTGTGCCAAAGAATTAGATTATGAAGTGGTTGCAAAGTTGGAGGAACAAGCACCTGAGTTGCTATGCAAGTTAGAGAAGATATTTCCGCCAGGTTTCTTTAATCCGATGCAACATATGATCTTACATCTCGCGTATGAGGCTAGAATGGGAGGACCTGTGCAGTTCCGATGGCAGTATGCACCTGAACGGGAGTTCAAGCATCTTCGTGGCAAATGTAAGAATAAAGCCCGCATCGAAGCCTCCATAGCCGAGGTATACCTGAACGAGGAGGTGGCAACAACCACAACAAAGTACTATTATGACAGTATTCATACTAGGTTAAATCCAGCTCTTCGTTACAATGAAGAACCCACCAGTAATGTTTCCGACCTTAGCCTCTTTGAAGGGCATGGTGGCAAAGCAAGTGGTTCGAAGTGCAAGACCTTTTCACCTACCGAGTGGTCGACTCTTATGATCTATGTCTTGACCAACATGGAAGAAGTGCAGCCGTACATAAAGTAAGTGTAGAACACCTTCATTGACAACTACTCACTAGTCTTGAGTCCTAACTCGAATTCTTCTCATTGCTATAGGGAATTCCAGAACGAATTCTGGAAGCTAACACGGCCCCCTAGCAACGAAGAATCAGCAAACCTTCTTGAAGATACCAATGCTGATGGCGGTTTCATTTCTTGGTTCTCAAGAAAAGTAACTTTCCTAACTTTATGTGCACTTCAAGTTGTTCTTACTTGTCGGTAATGCTTCCACTAATGAACCAGACAATCTCCTATTAATCTTGTAGCCATACACGGATGTTGATATGGACGCCAAATTGAGAGAAGTAGCCAAAGGTTTTGAATACAAGGCCAAGTCATTTAAGGCTTACGACATGAATGGGTACTGCTTCCACACTGATAAACACACGCGTGAGAGGCCCAATCGAAGGGCAATAAATAGTGGGGTCTATTGTCTAGGGACAGATGGACGTCACTACTATGGAACTATCGAAGAAATTTATGAGCTGCAATACTGTGGTCTACAAGGTGTGAAGCCCGTCGTATTCAGATGCAGTTGGCTCAATCCTAAGAAAGTGAGACGGACCCCTAGTATTGGTTGGGTCGAAGTTGAACGAGCATCGAAATATGCAGGAAATGATGCCTATATTATGGCTCGACAGGCTACACAAGTGTTTTATCTCCCGTACGCGTGCACATCTACGGAACATATCGATCTCTTGAAATGGGATGTCGTGTACAAGGTACCCCCGCATACCAAGGTACCTACCCCAAACAAGGACGATTACCACATAAACCCTGACACATACGAGGGAGAGTTCTATCAAGAAGCAGACAATCACGAAGACGAAGATGATGCAGAGGAAGATGATGGCGTGCATCACGAAGATGATGCTATGGAACATGATGCCATGGATGACATGGAAGTAGATAATGCGGAGGGCAGATACGAGGATGTTTCTGACCCTCGAGATTTGGCATTACTTCTGCGATGGCAAATGGCTAGATGATGATGAGGGCCCCCCTGAAGACTTCGAGGATGAATGTATGAACGGGCGTGATAGCGATGATGACAGCCCTGATCCAAATGTTGCACCTAATATTGACCCCTATTTCTAACAACTCCATGTAATCATGTGAGAACTCTATGTATGCGTGTCACAACTCCATGTATTCGTGTAACAACTCTTCGTATTCGTATGTGCAACAACTCTATGTATTCGTGTGTGTAACAACTCTATGTATTCGTGTGTGCAACAACTCTATGTATTCGTGTGTGTAACAACTATATGTATTATTGTGACAACTCTTCGTATTCGTATGTGCAACAACTCTATGTATTCGTGTGTGTAACAACTCTATGTATTCGTGTGTGTAAGAACTATATGTATTCGTGTGTGTGACAACTCTATGTATTCGTGTGTGTAACAACTATATGTATTATTGTGACAACTCCATGTATTCTTCATATGTGATATATTTAATGTATTTACATCAAGTTGTATCATCTGTACTAACTGGTTTGTTCTTCTTCGTATCAGGTGATTGAAACATGACAGGTGGCAACAAGAATCCAAAGGAAAGTTTGAAAGATGTGACAGCTCTATACAATGATCAACTTGCTCGACCGGTGAAAGAGGTGGCCGCACCTGCGTCGGTTGCCACAGCCGCCAAGAAGGCCAAACGACCGGCGGGTCTAGACCTCCCTGCGAAAAACCAGGCGAAACGAGGTCGAGTAGGACGCGGGGGAGGAGGAGTAGGAGGCGGACGAGGTGGAGGCGGAGGAGGCGGAGGAGGAGGAGGAGGCGGATGAGGTGGAGGCGGAGGAGACGGAGGAGGAGGAGGAGGAGGCGGAGAGGAGGCAGCTCAAGGAGGCGGACGAGGAGGAGGAGTAGATGAGGCAGGAGGAGGAGGCGGACGAGGAGGGGGACGAGGAAGACGAGTAGGACGAGCAGGAGGAGGAGTGGTGGTCGACGGAGGAGACATGCATACGCGTAGGAGGGAAGACGGCTGGAGGAGGTGGAGGAGAAGTAGCATCCTTACGTAGAGCAGCCCGGAGTAGAGCACCTCTTTCTTCTCCTGGACCCTCTGATGCAGTGCTTCGCCAGCCTCAGGAGGAGGATGCACGACGGCTGGAGAAGGAAACAGAGGATGGGGAGGAGGCGAGTGAGGAGGAGGAGGATGAGGAGGATGAGGAGGAGGTGGTGGAGGACGATGCCGCCGAGAGGAGGCTAGTTGTTCGTCAGGTTTCTGAGGGTTGGGATGGACCCTCACGAGTGACGGAGCACCACGAGGTGAGCGGCTCACAGCCGGGTGGTTCGACTATCAGCACTACTTCCACACGGAAAGTGTGGCTGCGTGGTCCTTCAAAGCTTCCGAAACGTCCATATGTGCATAGAAACGTGTTGATTAAACCAGTGGGAGAGAAGTAAGTGGTTATATCGACTCATCCCATATAAATTGTACCTTTGTCATTTCATCACATATAATATGACTTCACTCTTCCTAATGCAGGAGCTTAATAAAAGCTGGTGAGAGGCGTCCGCCACATTCGCCGAGTGGCTTCATCGGGGGTCTTTGTAGGTTAAATTATCCTGGACTGGTCACTTTGCTGAACGGTATCATTGAGCCAGCTTGGTCATGGGATCACTACAAACACGCTCCGGATTTCCTGGATATGCGTCAGAGGGTTTATGATACCAGAGCCTTGCGAGTGGTCAACGATTTCTGGGTAAGTCCTTTCAAACACCGCAATGTCAATACCAAAAGGTTTAAATTTGCCATAGTCATGATTTTACCCTTCTCACATGTATGCATGTTTGTAGGATTTCTTTACATGCGTAGATGGTGAGAAGGATCGCGCCAATGTGGTGGTTGAGAATATTGCCAAGAAACTAGTCAACGACATGCACTATGAGGAGCGCGTCCAGTTAGTGGTCAAGTATCACGCGGACTATCTCAACCAGAAGATTTCCAAACAGGAGGCTCGAGGGAAGCATCTTACACGGGACGAATACTTCAAGGCAAGTGACGATGGATGCTTGTTATTCCCTACATTACCGCAAATTAGATTCCTTACTAAGATGCATTTGTTTACTTATTACAGGTTATTCCTCGGTGGTGCGCTGACAAACGTCCGTGCTGGGAGAAGATCGTCGAATGGTGGACAGATCTAGGGTGGCCGGATGAACACAAGGTAATAGGGGAACGGCGTAAGTTGATGGGTTGTCCAGGACACCGTCAAGGCAACCTCACCATCCCAGGTGTCGTCTCCAAACATGTAGGCAACAACATCCTTTTCTTTTCATCATGTTCTCTTTCATTGTGAGCATTCCCTTGATTGTTTGGATCGCTTTCTTTTGCAGAGAGAAGACACTGGCAAGGATATCTCTTACTTCGAGGCGTGGACCATCAAACGTACCAAAGACGACAAGGACAAGGACCCTCTCCACCCGGAGAGGGACTGGATCAGCTCTAAAGCCCGTTCAGATGGGGAGAACTACACCAAAAAATTGAAGGAGACGTACGGGCAAGAGGTTGATCCTCACGTGGTGCCGTTTGACCCTCTTGTGGCCATTGCCACGGCAAGCGGTAGACCGAATGGCCGGATGGCGGTTCACGTCGATTCTGTCATAACCTCCTCCCTTCCGAGAGTCAACACGCTCCGTGCTATGAGTACTGGCTCTACTCCTACCATAGAGCGTCACGTACCACATACCGTGGCCATTATTGAGGAAATTCAGGTCAGTGCTTCTTCATTGATCCTTCACGGTCCTGCATGTTTGCATTTCAACACGAATGACATTTACATTGTCATATTGTAGACCCGGCTGAATGACACCCAGAAAGAACGAGATGAAGACCGGGCTAAGCTGAAGGCACAAGATGATCTAGTCAAGTCTTTACAACATATGGTGGCCAACCTATCACACAACGGTGGATAGTTGAAAAACTGCAAGAACAGACCACACAAGTGATTGTGATACAGATAATTCAGAGAAAGAAGCAGCACAAATAGGAATTTGCCTCTGCTAGCTATATATAGTTTACTGCTTTAAAAAAAAAACCTTCGCAAGCTTAGATGCTTAACTGAATTCTGTCACGCTAGTCTAATCTATCCCTCAACTACGTATCACAACACACGGCATCATTACACATGGCATCATTACACTTCAGAGGATTAATGTACATAAAGTAGCAGCAAGCCAAAGAACCCGTCAATAGTTTGTGTCAGTTTAGGATCGAAGAATGATAAGTTCGTAGATATATGTAGCATTTAGAATAATGAGATAAAGATAATGAAGAACCAAACTTAAACAACAATTTTATTAGCTAATGGAATTGTTGTCCAGAAGTTAGCAAACGAAACCGTGCAGCTATATGTTCTTAATAATAGGAGGAGGGGAGTATTAAAAATCCCAAATGCAAGTTACATTTTCTTAGTGAAAAAAGAGCATCTATACACACATAAGTAATCTGAACCAGAAAGTAGGTAGACCTTCAGGTTAATTACCAAAACCAGAGGGCACCAAGACCTTATCTATATAAAAGTTTAGGGGACCCGCCCTTGTTCCATTTATGCAGACCTGATGTCTGTTGCTGACAGCCAACCAAACCCATGCCCTTGATGTGTATATTTTCAGTATTCCTCTAGTATATGCTGCGAATTTTAAATGTGGCCTCAGTTGATTAGGAGGAGTCTAATAAGGCTAAATGCAACAATCAAACAATAATAAAACTGAAAGAGCTTTGAACATATAAGAAGAACATTCCTGATGCAAGTTGAACAACTATGGTACACTACAGTGATTAAATTACGGCATCAAGTACCACAAATTAATGGATTCTGCCCAAAACGAAAATGCATGGTAATTTTGAACTTTGGGACTTTTTCTACAGCTAGAAAAGCTACCGGCTTTTTTGGTAGTCGAATGGTTCAGTAGAATAGTTTCACTTTTTAGGCTTTAGGAGACTATGTACAACAGCACCATTCAAATGAGCCTATACTGAACAGAATCAGTTAATGTAGAAATAAGAAGTAAAAAAATGTAGAAATAAGAATTTTAAAAACCACAAAGCCTTTTGTCGTAGCGACCTATCAACAAATCCTGGGGAAGACCCTTCTGCTAGAAGCCTAGAAAGCCTAGAACTGAAGCATTGGCAAGATAACAATTTATCAAAACACCTAGAGTCCATTATCCAACAGCAAGAGGCATGCAACAGAGTGAGGTAGGGGGAAAGATTGGACCTGTGCAAAGAAAACGTGAAATTGGTGCATATCTTATTGTGGGCAGGACAGAGTAGCGCAACTGCAGCTCGATCTCATCGTCGTCAAGGTCATTCATGGAGACGTCTTAATGTTGGAATCTGCATTGACTACCCATTTTAGAAGGGATACAAATTAAAAATATTAGTATGACAGCAATAAGGGCTCCATGAAGTGCAAAGAAAACGTGAAATTGGTGCATATCTTATTGTGGGCAGGACAGAGTAGCGCAACTGCAGCTCGATCTCATCGTCGTCAAGGTCATTCATGGAGACGTCTTAATGTTGGAATCTGCATCGACTACCCATTTTAGAAGGGATACAAATTAAAAATATTAGTATGACAGCAATAAGGGCTCCATGAAATGCGAACGTGTGTGCAAAAAGATGTATTCAATGTTGCAATACTGTACATGTAGTAAAAGAAGATAAAAGATCACCTTGGTACATACATCATACCTGAGCTTTAGGAGTTAGTACAGTGGAAATTATCATAGGGAAAAATTGCATACCTACATATTCTATGACCATGGCGGTGATACTACTGTTTTGACACCTGAAATCACAAAGTTCGGTCTTAGCATGGGCATACACCTACATATGCCCTGATACGTATACACCCAAAACTGTAACCTCCTCCTACTCACATCATCATCAAAGAGACTTCACAGAAATATTGGCCGCTTACCTTCAAAATATATTCCAGAATTAAGAATTATCTCTAAACAAAAAAAAATAGCACTTAAACTGCAATAGAAAGTATAAATTGCATGTGGTAAATCTTATATGAAATATAGTCAAAGTACAAAGGTATAGACATGCATCCATGAAAGAACCAATAAATAGAACAGACTATATTAACTATCAAGCCTAAATGTTCAAGGTGGTTGACATATACATAGTATTATAGCTCCCAACATACAGTTTGAATATAGGGTGTCCTTGTATCGACACATAACAGGTAGTAAATTAAATTATTGTTGGAAGTAAGAGTCAAATAACAGTAATCAGAGTTATCAGCCTTAAAATCATTGAGAATATAAATGCAAAATTTTAAAAAATCAGGCATCGCTTTTCTGAAATTTTACCGATGATTCAGTCCAGCAGTATATCGCACCTCCTTCGGTAATGTGCACATCTGTAACAGCACATACTTTAAATTTCATACGATAATACTTCACCAAGAAACATCTGAGCAGATCTCAGGAAAACAAAGTAAAAAAAGAAAACCAGATAGCAAAGTTTGCAAAACTTTTAGACATACCTGTAGCTGAATCCTTTGCTAGAACGAAGCCAAAGATGGTAGGTAGTAAGTTCCTTTCAAGTCACAATTCAGTCCATATCTACCAAATTTGAGCAAACATTAGCAGTTTGAGTTAACAAAGCGAAAAACAAATTTGTACATGCACATGCATATGACATTCGATCTCAGGAGGTAAGCTGCCATGGTTCTTCCATAGCTTCTTCTCCCCTGAAGAACATAAGCCATCACCAAAACGAAGCCTGTGAATTATAATGACACTCGATACTACTTCCATAATGACTCCATTGAAGGATACATGTATCAACAGAACACAAACTGCAGCATCTAAGATGATTTTTTTTTGTTACGCGAAGAACGAAGCAAGGGAACTACTTACAGTTCATTGCCCATTAACTACTTCTATTTTTTGAGGGCATTTAACTACTTCTGTCAGTTTTAACATCAAGAAAATACACATTAAACAAATAATACCTGCAAGGGCGAACGCGTGGCGTTGCTGCGGCGCCCTGAGCGGCGCTCACCGTGGATGTTCCGAGGTCGCTGGGGAATGGTGGCGCAGCACATCAGTCTCCGCAATAGTCTATTCCATCGGGTTGTTGGTGTCCAGGACCAACCACAAATCGGGAGCGGGGAGGCAGGGGAGCGTGGTGGAAAGGGCGAGCTCTTGAACGGGCGGCATGCTGCTGCGCCTGATTGCGTGCCGCCGCTGCTGTTTTGATATGAGGGGGAAAGACATAGATGGAGGGGCCGGAGCGCCCATGGGCATACACCTACATATGCCCTGATACGTATACACCCAAAACTGTAACTTCCTCCTACTCACATCATCATCAAAGAGACTTCACAGAAATATTGGCCGCTTACCTTCAAAATATATTCCAGAATTAAGAATTATCTCTAAACAAAAAAAAAGCACTTAAACTGCAATAGAAAGTATAAATTGCATGTGGTAAATCTTATTTGAAATATAGACAAAGTACAAAGGTATAGACATGCATCCATGAAAGAACCAATAAATAGAACAGACTATATTAACTATCAAGCCTAAATGTTCAAGGTGGTTGACATATACATAGTATTATAGCTCCCAACATACAGTTTGAATATAGGGTGTCCTTGTATCAACACATAACAGGTAGTAAATTAAATTATTGTTCGAAGTAAGAGTCAAATAACAGTAATCAGAGTTATCATCCTTAAAATCACTGAGAATATAAATGCAAAATTTTAAAAAATCAGGCATCGCTTTTCTGAAATTTTACCGTTGACTCAGTCCGGCAGTATATCGCACCTCCTTCGGTAATGTGCACATCTGTAACAGCACATACTTTAAATGTCATACGATAATACTTCACCAAGAAACATCTGAGCAGATCTCAGGAAAACAAAGTAAAAAAAGAAAAACAGATAGCAAAGTTTGCAAAACTTTTAGACATACCTATAGCTGAATCCTTTGCTAGAACGAAGCCAAAGATGGTAGGTAGTAAGTTCGTTTCAAGTCACAATTCAGTCCATATCTACCAAATTTGAGCAAACATTAGCAGTTTGAGTTAACAAAGCGAAAAACAAATTTGTACATGCACATGCATATGACATTGGATCTCAGGAGGTAAGCTGCCATGGTTCTTCCATAGCTTCTTCTCCCCTGAAGAACATAAGCCATCACCAAAACGAAGCCTGTGAATTATAATGACACTCGATACTACTTCCATAATGACTCCATTGAAGGATACATGTATCAACAGAACACAAACTGCAGCATCTAAGATGATTTTTTTTTGTTACGCGAAGAACGAAGCAAGGGAACTACTTACAGTTCATTGCCCGTTAACTACTTCTATTTTTTGAGGGCATTTAACTACTTCTGTCAGTTTTAACATCAAGAAAATACACATTAAACAAATAATACCAGAAAGGGCGAACGCGTGGCGTTGCTGCGGCGCCCTGGGCGGCGCTCACCGTGGATGTTCCGAGGTCGCTGGGGAATGGTGGCGCAGCACATCAGCCTCCGCAATAGTCTATTCCATCGGGTCGTTGGTGTCCAGGACCAACCACAAATCGGGAGCGGGGAGGCAGGGGAGCGTGGTGGAAAGGGCGAGCTGTTGAATGGGCGGCTTGCTGCTGCGCCTGATTGCGTGCCGCCGCTGCTGTTTGATATGAGGGGGAAAGAGATAGATGGAGGGGCCGGAGCGCCCATGGGCATACACCTACATATGCCCTGATACGTATACACCCAAAACTGTAACCTCCTCCTACTCACATCATCATCAAAGAGACTTCACAGAAATATTGTCCGCTTACCTTCAAAATATATTCCCGAATTAAGAATTATCTCTAAACAAAAAAAAATAGCACTTAAACTGCAATAGAAAGTATAAATTGCATGTGGTAAATCTTATATGAAATATAGAAAAGTACAAATGTATAGACATGCATCCATGAAAGAACCAATAAATGGAACAGACTATATTAACTATCAAGCCTAAATGTTCAAGGTGGTTGACATATACATAGTATTATAGCTCCCAACATACAGTTTGAATATAGGGTGTCCTTGTATCAACACATAACAGGTAGTAAATTAAATTATTGTTCGAAGTAAGAGTCAAATAACAGTAATCAGAGTTATCATCCTTAAAATCACTGAGAATATAAATGCAAAATTTTAAAAAATCAGGCATCGCTTTTCTGAAATTTTACCGTTGACTCAGTCCAGCAGTATATCGCACCTCCTTCGGTAATGTGCACATCTGTAACAGCACATACTTTAAATGTCATACGATAATACTTCACCAAGAAACATCTGAGCAGATCTCAGGAAAACAAAGTAAAAAAAGAAAAACAGATAGCAAAGTTTGCAAAACTTTTAGACATACCTATAGCTGAATCCTTTGCTAGAACGAAGCCAAAGATGGTAGGTAGTAAGTTCCTTTCAAGTCACAATTCAGTCCATATCTACCAAATTTGAGCAAACATTAGCAGTTTGAGTTAACAAAGCGAAAAACAAATTTGTACATGCACATGCATATGAAATTGGATCTCAGGAGGTAAGCTGCCATGGTTCTTCCATAGCTTCTTCTCCCCTGAAGAACATAAGCCATCACCAAAACGAAGCCTGTGAATTATAATGACACTCGATACTACTTCCATAATGACTCCATTGAAGGATACATGTATCAACAGAACACAAACTGCAGCATCTAAGATGATTTTTTTTTGTTACGCGAAGAACGAAGCAAGGGAACTACTTACAGTTCATTGCCCGTTAACTACTTCTATTTTTTGAGGGCATTTAACTACTTCTGTCAGTTTTAACATCAAGAAAATACACATTAAACAAATAATACCAGAAAGGGCGAACGCGTGGCGTTGCTGCGGCGCCCTGGGCGGCGCTCACCGTGGATGTTCCGAGGTCGCTGGGGAATGGTGGCGCAGCACATCAGCCTCCGCAATAGTCTATTCCATCGGGTCGTTGGTGTCCAGGACCAACCACAAATCGGGAGCGGGGAGGCAGGGGAGCGTGGTGGAAAGGGCGAGCTGTTGAATGGGCGGCATGCTGCTGCGCCTGATTGCGTGCCGCCGCTGCTGTTTGATATGAGGGGGAAAGAGATAGATGGAGGGGCCGGAGCGCCCATGGGCATACACCTACATATGCCCTGATACGTATACACTCAAAACTGTAACCTCCTCCTACTCACATCATCATCAAAGAGACTTCACAGAAATATTGTCCGCTTACCTTCAAAATATATTCCAGAATTAAGAATTATCTCTAAACAAAAAAAAAAATAGCACTTAAACTGCAATAGAAAGTATAAATTGCATGTGGTAAATCTTATATGAAATATAGAAAAATACAAATGTATAGACATGCATCCATGAAAGAACCAATAAATAGAACAGACTATATTAACTATCAAGCCTAAATGTTCAAGGTGGTTGACATATACATAGTATTATAGCTCCCAACATACAGTTTGAATATAGGGTGTCCTTGTATCAACACATAACAGGTAGTAAATTGAATTATTATTCGATGTAAGAGTCAAATAACAGTAATCAGAGTTATCATCCTTAAAATCACTGAGAATATAAAAGCATAATTTTAAAAAATCAGGCATCGCTTTTCTGAAATTGTACCGTTGATTCAGTCCAGCAGTATATCGCACCTCCTTCGGTAAAGTGCACATCTGTAACAGCACATACTTTAAATGTCATACGATAATACTTCACCAAGAAACATCTGAGCAGATCTCTGGAAAACAAAGTAAAAAAAGAAAAACAGATAGCAAAGTTTGCAAAACTTTTAGACATACCTGTAGCTGAATCCTTTGCTAGAACGAAGCCAAAGATGGTAGGTAGTAAGTTCCTTTCAAGTCACAATTCAGTCCATATCTACCAAATTTGAGCAAACATTAGCAGTTTGAGTTAACAAAGCGAAAAACAAATTTGTACATGCACATGCATATGACATTGGATCTCAGGAGGTAAGCTGCCATGGTTCTTCCATAGCTTCTTCTCCCTGAAGAATATAAACCATCACCAAAACGAAGCCTGTGAATTATAATGACACTTGATACTATTTCCATAATGACTCCATTGAAGGATACTTGTATCAACAGAACACAAACTGCAGCATCTAAGATGATTTTTTTTTGTTACGCGAAGAACGAAGCAAGGGAACAACTTACAGTTCATTGCCCATTAACTACTTCTATTTTTTGAGGGCATTTAACTACTTCTGTCAGTTTTAACATCAAGAAAAAACACAATAAACAAACAATACCAGAAAGGGCGAACGCGTGGCGTTGTTGCGGCGCCCTGGGCGGCGCTCACCGTGGATGTTCCGAGGTCGCTGGGGAATGGTGGCGCAGCACATCAGCCTCCGCAATAGTCTATTCCATCGGGTCGTTGGTGTGCAGGACCAACCACAAATCGGGAGCGGGGAGGCAGGGGAGCGTGGTGGAAAGGGCGAGCTGTTGAATGGGCGGCATGCTGCTGCGCCTGATTGCGTGCCGCCGCTGCTGTTTGATATGAGGGGGAAAGAGATAGATGGAGGGGCCGGAGCGCCCATGGGCATACACCTACATATGCCCTGATACGTATACACCCAAAACTGTAACCTCCTCCTACTCACATCATCATCAAAGAGACTTCACAGAAATATTGGCCGCTTACCTTCAAAATATATTCCAGAATTAAGAATTATCTCTAAACAAAAAAAAATAGCACTTAAACTGCAATAGAAAGTATAAATTGCATGTGGTAAATCTTGTATGAAATATAGATAAGTACAAAGGTATAGACATGCATCCATGAAAGAACCAATAAATAGAACAGACTATATTAACTATCAAGCCTAAATGTTCAAGGTGGTTGACATATACATAGTATTATAGCTCCCAACATACAGTTTGAATATAGGGTGTCCTTGTATAAGCCAATGAAAAAAATAGCGTGCTACAGCAAAATAGTGCCGACCTCAAAATATGCTATTAGCGTGCTATACCGCGCTATAGCGTGCTATTAGCGAGACATTGTACACAGTTATATTTAGCGAGACAATTCTCAATATGCTATAGCGTGCTATTAGTGACCCTATAGCGCGCTATTTTTTTCAGTGGTATCAACACATAACAGGTAGTAAATTAAATTATTGTTCGATGTAAGAGTCAAATAACAGTAATCAGAGTTATCATCCTTAAAATCACTGAGAATATAAATGCATAATTTTAAAAAATCAGCCATCGCTTTTCTGAAATTTTACCGTTGATTCAGTCCAGCAGTATATCGCACCTCCTTCGGTAATGTGCACATCTGTAACAGCACATACTTTAAATGTCATACGATAATACTTCACCAAGAAACATCTGAGCAGATCTCAGGAAAACAAAGTAAAAAAAGAAAAACAGATAGCAAAGTTTGCAAAACTTTTAGACATACCTATAGCTGAATCCTTTGCTAGAACGAAGCCAAAGATGGTAGGTAGTAAGTTCGTTTCAAGTCACAATTCAGTCCATATCTACCAAATTTGAGCAAACATTAGCAGTTTGAGTTAACAAAGCGAAAAACAAATTTGTACATGCACATGCATATGACATTGGATCTCAGGAGGTAAGCTGCCATGGTTCTTCCATAGCTTCTTCTCCCCTGAAGAACATAAGCCATCACCAAAACGAAGCCTGTGAATTATAATGACACTCGATACTACTTCCATAATGACTCCATTGAAGGATACATGTATCAACAGAACACAAACTGCAGCATCTAAGATGATTTTTTTTTGTTACGCGAAGAACGAAGCAAGGGAACTACTTACAGTTCATTGCCCGTTAACTACTTCTATTTTTTGAGGGCATTTAACTACTTCTGTCAGTTTTAACATCAAGAAAATACACATTAAACAAATAATACCAGAAAGGGCGAACGCGTGGCGTTGCTGCGGCGCCCTGGGCGGCGCTCACCGTGGATGTTCCGAGGTCGCTGGGGAATGGTGGCGCAGCACATCAGCCTCCGCAATAGTCTATTCCATCGGGTCGTTGGTGTCCAGGACCAACCACAAATCGGGAGCGGGGAGGCAGGGGAGCGTGGTGGAAAGGGCGAGCTGTTGAATGGGCGGCATGCTGCTGCGCCTGATTGCGTGCCGCCGCTGCTGTTTGATATGAGGGGGAAAGAGATAGATGGAGGGGCCGGAGCGCCCATGGGCATACACCTACATATGCCCTGATACGTATACACCCAAAACTGTAACCTCCTCCTACTCACATCATCATCAAAGAGACTTCACAGAAATATTGTCCGCTTACCTTCAAAATATATTCCCGAATTAAGAATTATCTCTAAACAAAAAAAAATAGCACTTAAACTGCAATAGAAAGTATAAATTGCATGTGGTAAATCTTATATGAAATATAGAAAAGTACAAATGTATAGACATGCATCCATGAAAGAACCAATAAATGGAACAGACTATATTAACTATCAAGCCTAAATGTTCAAGGTGGTTGACATATACATAGTATTATAGCTCCCAACATACAGTTTGAATATAGGGTGTCCTTGTATCAACACATAACAGGTAGTAAATTAAATTATTGTTCGAAGTAAGAGTCAAATAACAGTAATCAGAGTTATCATCCTTAAAATCACTGAGAATATAAATGCAAAATTTTAAAAAATCAGGCATCGCTTTTCTGAAATTTTACCGTTGACTCAGTCCAGCAGTATATCGCACCTCCTTCGGTAATGTGCACATCTGTAACAGCACATACTTTAAATGTCATACGATAATACTTCACCAAGAAACATCTGAGCAGATCTCAGGAAAACAAAGTAAAAAAAGAAAAACAGATAGCAAAGTTTGCAAAACTTTTAGACATACCTATAGCTGAATCCTTTGCTAGAACGAAGCCAAAGATGGTAGGTAGTAAGTTCCTTTCAAGTCACAATTCAGTCCATATCTACCAAATTTGAGCAAACATTAGCAGTTTGAGTTAACAAAGCGAAAAACAAATTTGTACATGCACATGCATATGAAATTGGATCTCAGGAGGTAAGCTGCCATGGTTCTTCCATAGCTTCTTCTCCCCTGAAGAACATAAGCCATCACCAAAACGAAGCCTGTGAATTATAATGACACTCGATACTACTTCCATAATGACTCCATTGAAGGATACATGTATCAACAGAACACAAACTGCAGCATCTAAGATGATTTTTTTTTGTTACGCGAAGAACGAAGCAAGGGAACTACTTACAGTTCATTGCCCGTTAACTACTTCTATTTTTTGAGGGCATTTAACTACTTCTGTCAGTTTTAACATCAAGAAAATACACATTAAACAAATAATACCAGAAAGGGCGAACGCGTGGCGTTGCTGCGGCGCCCTGGGCGGCGCTCACCGTGGATGTTCCGAGGTCGCTGGGGAATGGTGGCGCAGCACATCAGCCTCCGCAATAGTCTATTCCATCGGGTCGTTGGTGTCCAGGACCAACCACAAATCGGGAGCGGGGAGGCAGGGGAGCGTGGTGGAAAGGGCGAGCTGTTGAATGGGCGGCATGCTGCTGCGCCTGATTGCGTGCCGCCGCTGCTGTTTGATATGAGGGGGAAAGAGATAGATGGAGGGGCCGGAGCGCCCATGGGCATACACCTACATATGCCCTGATACGTATACACTCAAAACTGTAACCTCCTCCTACTCACATCATCATCAAAGAGACTTCACAGAAATATTGTCCGCTTACCTTCAAAATATATTCCAGAATTAAGAATTATCTCTAAACAAAAAAAAAATAGCACTTAAACTGCAATAGAAAGTATAAATTGCATGTGGTAAATCTTATATGAAATATAGAAAAGTACAAATGTATAGACATGCATCCATGAAAGAACCAATAAATAGAACAGACTATATTAACTATCAAGCCTAAATGTTCAAGGTGGTTGACATATACATAGTATTATAGCTCCCAACATACAGTTTGAATATAGGGTGTCCTTGTATCAACACATAACAGGTAGTAAATTGAATTATTATTCGATGTAAGAGTCAAATAACAGTAATCAGAGTTATCATCCTTAAAATCACTGAGAATATAAAAGCATAATTTTAAAAAATCAGGCATCGCTTTTCTGAAATTGTACCGTTGATTCAGTCCAGCAGTATATCGCACCTCCTTCGGTAAAGTGCACATCTGTAACAGCACATACTTTAAATGTCATACGATAATACTTCACCAAGAAACATCTGAGCAGATCTCTGGAAAACAAAGTAAAAAAAGAAAAACAGATAGCAAAGTTTGCAAAACTTTTAGACATACCTGTAGCTGAATCCTTTGCTAGAACGAAGCCAAAGATGGTAGGTAGTAAGTTCCTTTCAAGTCACAATTCAGTCCATATCTACCAAATTTGAGCAAACATTAGCAGTTTGAGTTAACAAAGCGAAAAACAAATTTGTACATGCACATGCATATGACATTGGATCTCAGGAGGTAAGCTGCCATGGTTCTTCCATAGCTTCTTCTCCCTGAAGAATATAAACCATCACCAAAACGAAGCCTGTGAATTATAATGACACTTGATACTATTTCCATAATGACTCCATTGAAGGATACTTGTATCAACAGAACACAAACTGCAGCATCTAAGATGATTTTTTTTTGTTACGCGAAGAACGAAGCAAGGGAACAACTTACAGTTCATTGCCCATTAACTACTTCTATTTTTTGAGGGCATTTAACTACTTCTGTCAGTTTTAACATCAAGAAAAAACACAATAAACAAACAATACCAGAAAGGGCGAACGCGTGGCGTTGTTGCGGCGCCCTGGGCGGCGCTCACCGTGGATGTTCCGAGGTCGCTGGGGAATGGTGGCGCAGCACATCAGCCTCCGCAATAGTCTATTCCATCGGGTCGTTGGTGTGCAGGACCAACCACAAATCGGGAGCGGGGAGGCAGGGGAGCGTGGTGGAAAGGGCGAGCTGTTGAATGGGCGGCATGCTGCTGCGCCTGATTGCGTGCCGCCGCTGCTGTTTGATATGAGGGGGAAAGAGATAGATGGAGGGGCCGGAGCGCCCATGGGCATACACCTACATATGCCCTGATACGTATACACCCAAAACTGTAACCTCCTCCTACTCACATCATCATCAAAGAGACTTCACAGAAATATTGGCCGCTTACCTTCAAAATATATTCCAGAATTAAGAATTATCTCTAAACAAAAAAAAATAGCACTTAAACTGCAATAGAAAGTATAAATTGCATGTGGTAAATCTTGTATGAAATATAGATAAGTACAAAGGTATAGACATGCATCCATGAAAGAACCAATAAATAGAACAGACTATATTAACTATCAAGCCTAAATGTTCAAGGTGGTTGACATATACATAGTATTATAGCTCCCAACATACAGTTTGAATATAGGGTGTCCTTGTATAAGCCAATGAAAAAAATAGCGTGCTACAGCAAAATAGTGCCGACCTCAAAATATGCTATTAGCGTGCTATACCGCGCTATAGCGTGCTATTAGCGAGACATTGTACACAGTTATATTTAGCGAGACAATTCTCAATATGCTATAGCGTGCTATTAGTGACCCTATAGCGCGCTATTTTTTTCAGTGGTATCAACACATAACAGGTAGTAAATTAAATTATTGTTCGATGTAAGAGTCAAATAACAGTAATCAGAGTTATCATCCTTAAAATCACTGAGAATATAAATGCATAATTTTAAAAAATCAGCCATCGCTTTTCTGAAATTTTACCGTTGATTCAGTCCAGCAGTATATCGCACCTCCTTCGGTAATGTGCACATCTGTAACAGCACATACTTTAAATGTCATACGATAATACTTCACCAAGAAACATCTGAGCAGATCTCAGGAAAACAAAGTAAAAAAAGAAAAACAGATAGCAAAGTTTGCAAAACTTTTAGACATACCTATAGCTGAATCCTTTGCTAGAACGAAGCCAAAGATGGTAGGTAGTAAGTTCGTTTCAAGTCACAATTCAGTCCATATCTACCAAATTTGAGCAAACATTAGCAGTTTGAGTTAACAAAGCGAAAAACAAATTTGTACATGCACATGCATATGACATTGGATCTCAGGAGGTAAGCTGCCATGGTTCTTCCATAGCTTCTTCTCCCCTGAAGAACATAAGCCATCACCAAAACGAAGCCTGTGAATTATAATGACACTCGATACTACTTCCATAATGACTCCATTGAAGGATACATGTATCAACAGAACACAAACTGCAGCATCTAAGATGATTTTTTTTTGTTACGCGAAGAACGAAGCAAGGGAACTACTTACAGTTCATTGCCCGTTAACTACTTCTATTTTTTGAGGGCATTTAACTACTTCTGTCAGTTTTAACATCAAGAAAATACACATTAAACAAATAATACCAGAAAGGGCGAACGCGTGGCGTTGCTGCGGCGCCCTGGGCGGCGCTCACCGTGGATGTTCCGAGGTCGCTGGGGAATGGTGGCGCAGCACATCAGCCTCCGCAATAGTCTATTCCATCGGGTCGTTGGTGTCCAGGACCAACCACAAATCGGGAGTGGGGAGGCAGGGGAGCGTGGTGGAAAGGGCGAGCTGTTGAATGGGCGGCTTGCTGCTGCGCCTGATTGCGTGCCGCCGCTGCTGTTTGATATGAGGGGGAAAGAGATAGATGGAGGGGCCGGGGCGCCCATGGGCATACACCTACATATGCCCTGATACGTATACACCCAAAACTGTAACCTCCTCCTACTCACATCATCATCAAAGAGACTTCACAGAAATATTGTCCGCTTACCTTCAAAATATATTCCAGAATTAAGAATTATCTCTAAACAAAAAAAAATAGCACTTAAACTGCAATAGAAAGTATAAATTGCATGTGGTAAATCTTGTATGAAATATAGATAAGTACAAAGGTATAGACATGCATCCATGAAAGAACCAATAAATAGAACAGACTATATTAACTATCAAGCCTAAATGTTCAAGGTGGTTGACATATACATAGTATTATAGCTCCCAACATACAGTTTGAATATAGGGTGTCCTTGTATAAGCCAATGAAAAAAATAGCGTGCTACAGCAAAATAGTGCCGACCTCAAAATATGCTATTAGCGTGCTATACCGTGCTATAGCGTGCTATTAGCGAGACATTGTACACAGATATATTTAGCGAGACAATTCTCAATATGCTATAGCGTGCTATTAGTGACCCTATAGCGCGCTATTTTTTTCAGTGGTATCAACACATAACAGGTAGTAAATTAAATTATTGTTCGATGTAAGAGTCAAATAACAGTAATCAGAGTTATCATCCTTAAAATCACTAAGAATATAAATGCATAATTTTAAAAAATCAGGCATCGCTTTTCTGAAATTTTACCGTTGATTCAGTCCAGCAGTATATCGCACCTCCTTCGGTAATGTGCACATCTGTAACAGCACATACTTTAAATGTCATACGATAATACTTCACCAAGAAACATCTGAGCAGATCTCTGGAAAACAAAGTAAAAAACGAAAAACAGGTAGCAAAGTTTGCAAAACTTTTAGACATACCTGTAGCTGAATCCTTTGCTAGAACGAAGCCAAAGATGGTAGGTAGTAAGTTCCTTTCAAGTCACAATTCGGTCCATATCTGCCAAATTTGAGCAAACATTAGCAGTTTGAGTTAACAAAGCGAAAAACAAATTTGTACATGCACATGCATATGACATTGGATCTCAGGAGGTAAGCTGCCATGGTTCTTCCATAGCTTCTTGTCCCTGAAGAATATAAGCCATCACCAAAACGAAGCCTGTGAATTATAATGACACTCGATACTACTTCCATAATGACTCCATTGAAGGATACTTGTATCAACAGAACAAAAACTGCAGCATCTAAGATGATTTTTTTTTGTTACGCGAAGATCGAAGCAAGGGAACTACTTACAGTTCATTGCCCATTAACTACTTCTATTTTTTGAGGGCATTTAACTACTTCTGTCAGTTTTAACATCAAGAAAATACACATTAAACAAACAATAACAGAAAGGGCGAACGCGTGGCGTTGCTGCGGCGCCCTGGGCGGCGCTCACCGTTGATGTTCCGAGGTCGCTGGGGAATGGTGGCGCAGCACATCAGCCTCCGCAATAGTCTATTCCATCGGGTCGTTGGTGTCCAGGACCAACCACAAATCGGGAGCGGGGAGGCAGGGAGCGTGGTGGAAAGGGCGAGCTGTTGAATGGGCGGCATGCTGCTGCGCCTGATTGCGTGCCGCCGCCGCTGTTTGATATGAGGGGGAAAGAGATAGATGGAGGGGGCCGGAGCGCCCATGGGCATACACCTACATATGCCCTGATACGTATACACCCAAAACTGTAACCTCCTCCTACTCACATTATCATCAAAGAGACTTCACAGAAATATTGGCCGCTTACCTTCAAAATATATTCCAGATTTAAGAATTATCTCTAAACAAAAAAAAATAGCACTTAAACTGCAATAGAAAGTATAAATTGCATGTGGTAAATCTTATATGAAATATAGAAAAGTACAAATGTATAGACATGCATCCATGAAAGAGCCAATAAATAGAACAGACTATATTAACTATCAAGCCTAAATGTTCAAGGTGGTTGACATATACATAGTATTATAGCTCCCAACATACAGTTTGAATGTAGGGTGTCCTTGTATCAACACATAACAGGTAGTAAATTGAATTATTATTCGATGTAAGAGTCAAATAACAGTAATCAGAGTTATCATCCTTAAAATCACTGAGAATATAAAAGCATAATTTTGACCCTGACACATACGAGGGAGAGTTCTATCAAGAAGCAGACAATCACGAAGACGAAGATGATGCAGAGGAAGATGATGGCGTGCATCACGAAGATGATGCTATGGAACATGATGCCATGGATGACATGGAAGTAGATAATGCGGAGGGCAGATACAAGGATGTTTCTGACCCTCGAGATTTGGCATTACTTCTGCGATGGCAAATGGCTAGATGATGATGAGGGCCCCCCTGAAGACTTCGAGGATGAATGTATGAACGGGCGTGATAGCGATGATGACAGCCCTGATCCAAATGTTGCACCTAATATTGACTCCTATTTCTAACAACTCCATGTAATCATGTGAGAACTCTATGTATGCGTGTCACAACTCCATGTATTCGTGTAACAACTCTTCGTATTCGTATGTGCAACAACTCTATGTATTCGTGTGTGTAACAACTCTATGTATTCGTGTGTGCAACAACTCTATGTATTCGTGTGTGTAACAACTATATGTATTATTGTGACAACTCTTCGTATTCGTGTGTGCAACAACTCTATGTATTCGTGTGTGTAACAACTCTATGTATTCGTGTGTGTAAGAACTATATGTATTCGTGTGTGTGACAACTCTATGTATTCGTGAGTGTAACAACTATATGTATTATTGTGACAACTCCATGTATTCTTCATATGTGATATATTTAATGTATTTACATCAAGTTGTATCATCTGTACTAACTGGTTTGTTCTTCTTCGTATCAGGTGATTGAAACATGACAGGTGGCAACAAGAATCCAAAGGAAAGTTTGAAAGATGTGACAGCTCTATACAATGATCAACTTGCTCGACCGGTGAAAGAGGTGGCCGCACCTGCGTCGGTTGCCACAGCCGCCAAGAAGGCCAAACGACCGGCGGGTCTAGACCTCCCTGCGAAAAACCAGGCGAAACGAGGTCGAGTAGGACGCGGGGGAGGAGGAGTAGGAGGCGGACGAGGTGGAGGCGGAGGAGGCGGAGGAGGAGGAGGAGGCGGATGAGGTGGAGGCGGAGGAGACGGAGGAGGAGGAGGAGGAGGCGGAGAGGAGGCAGCTCGAGGAGGCAGACGAGGAGGAGGAGTAGATGAGGCAGGAGGAGGAGGCGGACGAGGAGGGGGACGAGGAGGACGAGTAGGACGAGGAGGAGGAGGAGTGGTGGTCGACGGAGGAGACATGCATACGCGTAGGAGGGAAGACGGCTGGAGGAGGTGGAGGAGAAGTAGCATCCTTACGTACAGCAGCCCGGAGTAGAGCACCTCTTTCTTCTCCTGGACCCTCTGATGCAGTGCTTCGCCAGCCTCAGGAGGAGGATGCACGACGGCTGGAGAAGGAAACAGAGGATGGGGAGGAGATGAGTGAGGAGGAGGAGGATGAGGAGGATGAGGAGGAGGTGGTGGAGGACGATGCCGCCGAGAGGAGGCTAGTTGTTCGTCAGGTTTCTGAGGGTGGGGATGGACCCTCACGAGTGACGGAGCACCACGAGGTGAGCGGCTCACAGCCGGGTGGTTCGACTATCAGCACTACTTCCACACGGAAAGTGTGGCTGCGTGGTCCTTCAAAGCTTCCGAAACGTCCATATGTGCATAGAAACGTGTTGATTAAACCAGTGGGAGAGAAGTAAGTGGTTATATCGACTCATCCCATATAAATTGTACCTTTGTCATTTCATCACATATAATATGACTTCACTCTTCCTAATGCAGGAGCTTAATAAAAGCTGGTGAGAGGCGTCCGCCACATTCGCCGAGTGGCTTCATCGGGGGTCTTTGTAGGTTAAATTATCCTGGACTGGTCACTTTGCTGAACGGTATCATTGAGCCAGCTTGGTCATGGGATCACTACAAACACGCTCCGGATTTCCTGGATATGCGTCAGAGGGTTTATGATACCAGAGCCTTGCGAGTGGTCAACGATTTCTGGGTAAGTCCTTTCAAACACCGCAATGTCAATACCAAAAGGTTTAAATTTGCCATAGTCATGATTTTACCCTTCTCACATGTATGCATGTTTGTAGGATTTCTTTACATGCGTAGATGGTGAGAAGGATCGCGCCAATGTGGTGGTTGAGAATATTGCCAAGAAACTAGTCAACGACATGCACTATGAGGAGCGCGTCCAGTTAGTGGTCAAGTATCACGCGGACTATCTCAACCAGAAGATTTCCAAACAGGAGGCTCGAGGGAAGCATCTTACACGGGACGAATACTTCAAGGCAAGTGACGATGGATGCTTGTTATTCCCTACATTACCGCAAATTAGATTCCTTACTAAGATGCATTTGTTTACTTATTACAGGTTATTCCTCGGTGGTGCGCTGACAAACGTCCGTGCTGGGAGAAGATCGTCGAATGGTGGACAGATCTAGGGTGGCCGGATGAACACAAGGTAATAGGGGAACGGCGTAAGTTGATGGGTTGTCCAGGACACCGTCAAGGCAACCTCACCATCCCAGGTGTCGTCTCCAAACATGTAGGCAACAACATCCTTTTCTTTTCATCATGTTCTCTTTCATTGTGAGCATTCCCTTGATTGTTTGGATCGCTTTCTTTTGCAGAGAGAAGACACTGGCAAGGATATCTCTTACTTCGAGGCGTGGACCATCAAACGTACCAAAGACGACAAGGACAAGGACCCTCTCCACCCGGAGAGGGACTGGATCAGCTCTAAAGCCCGTTCAGATGGGGAGAACTACACCAAAAAATTATAGGAGACGTACGGGCAAGAGGCTGATCCTCACGTGGTGCCGTTTGACCCTCTTGTGGCCATTGCCACGGCAAGCGGTAGACCGAATGGCCGGATGGCGGTTCACGTCGATTCTGTCATAACCTCCTCCCTTCCGAGAGTCAACACGCTCCGTGCTATGAGTACTGGCTCTACTCCTACCATAGAGCGTCACGTACCACATACCGTGGCCATTATTGAGGAAATTCAGGTCAGTGCTTCTTCATTGATCCTTCACGGTCCTGCATGTTTGCATTTCAACACGAATGACATTTACATTGTCATATTGTAGACCCGGCTGAATGACACCCAGAAAGAACGAGATGAAGACCGGGCTAAGCTGAAGGCACAAGATGATCTAGTCAAGTCTTTACAACATATGGTGGCCAACCTATCACACAACGGTGGATAGTTGAAAAACTGCAAGAACAGAACACACAAGTGATTGTGATACAGATAATTCAGAGAAAGAAGCAGCACAAATAGGAATTTGCCTCTGCTAGCTATATATAGTTTACTGCTTTAAAAAAAAAACCTTCGCAAGCTTAGATGCTTAACTGAATTCTGTCACGCTAGTCTAATCTATCCCTCAACTACGTATCACAACACACGGCATCATTACACATGGCATCATTACACTTCAGAGGATTAATGTACATAAAGTAGCAGCAAGCCAAAGAACCCGTCAATAGTTTGTGTCAGTTTAGGATCGAAGAATGATAAGTTCGTAGATATATGTAGCATTTAGAATAATGAGATAAAGATAATGAAGAACCAAACTTAAACAACAATTTTATTAGCTAATGGAATTGTTGTCCAGAAGTTAGCAAACGAAACCGTGCAGCTATATGTTCTTAATAATAGGAGGAGGGGAGTATTAAAAATCCCAAATGCAAGTTACATTTTCTTAGTGAAAAAAGAGCATCTATACACACATAAGTAATCTGAACCAGAAAGTAGGTAGACCTTCAGGTTAATTACCAAAACCAGAGGGCACCAAGACCTTATCTATATAAAAGTTTAGGGGACCCGCCCTTGTTCCATTTATGCAGACCTGATGTCTGTTGCTGACAGCCAACCAAACCCATGCCCTTGATGTGTATATTTTCAGTATTCCTCTAGTATATGCTGCGAATTTTAAATGTGGCCTCAGTTGATTAGGAGGAGTCTAATAAGGCTAAATGCAACAATCAAACAATAATAAAACTGAAAGAGCTTTGAACATATAAGAAGAACATTCCTGATGCAAGTTGAACAACTATGGTACACTACAGTGATTAAATTACGGCATCAAGTACCACAAATTAATGGATTCTGCCCAAAACGAAAATGCATGGTAATTTTGAACTTTGGGACTTTTTCTACAGCTAGAAAAGCTACCGGCTTTTTTGGTAGTCGAATGGTTCAGTAGAATAGTTTCACTTTTTAGGCTTTAGGAGACTATGTACAACAGCACCATTCAAATGAGCCTATACTGAACAGAATCAGTTAATGTAGAAATAAGAAGTAAAAAAATGTAGAAATAAGAATTTTAAAAACCACAAAGCCTTTTGTCGTAGCGACCTATCAACAAATCCTGGGGAAGACCCTTCTGCTAGAAGCCTAGAAAGCCTAGAACTGAAGCATTGGCAAGATAACAATTTATCAAAACACCTAGAGTCCATTATCCAACAGCAAGAGGCATGCAACAGAGTGAGGTAGGGGGAAAGATTGGACCTGTGCAAAGAAAACGTGAAATTGGTGCATATCTTATTGTGGGCAGGACAGAGTAGCGCAACTGCAGCTCGATCTCATCGTCGTCAAGGTCATTCATGGAGACGTCTTAATGTTGGAATCTGCATTGACTACCCATTTTAGAAGGGATACAAATTAAAAATATTAGTATGACAGCAATAAGGGCTCCATGAAGTGCAAAGAAAACGTGAAATTGGTGCATATCTTATTGTGGGCAGGACAGAGTAGCGCAACTGCAGCTCGATCTCATCGTCGTCAAGGTCATTCATGGAGACGTCTTAATGTTGGAATCTGCATCGACTACCCATTTTAGAAGGGATACAAATTAAAAATATTAGTATGACAGCAATAAGGGCTCCATGAAATGCGAACGTGTGTGCAAAAAGATGTATTCAATGTTGCAATACTGTACATGTAGTAAAAGAAGATAAAAGATGACCTTGGTACATACATCATACCTGAGCTTTAGGAGTTAGTACAGTGGAAATTATCATAGGGAAAAATTGCATACCTACATATTCTATGACCATGGCGGTGATACTACTGTTTTGACACCTGAAATCACAAAGTTCGGTCTTAGCATGGGCATACACCTACATATGCCCTGATACGTATACACCCAAAACTGTAACCTCCTCCTACTCACATCATCATCAAAGAGACTTCACAGAAATATTGGCCGCTTACCTTCAAAATATATTCCAGAATTAAGAATTATCTCTAAACAAAAAAAAATAGCACTTAAACTGCAATAGAAAGTATAAATTGCATGTGGTAAATCTTATATGAAATATAGTCAAAGTACAAAGGTATAGACATGCATCCATGAAAGAACCAATAAATAGAACAGACTATATTAACTATCAAGCCTAAATGTTCAAGGTGGTTGACATATACATAGTATTATAGCTCCCAACATACAGTTTGAATATAGGGTGTCCTTGTATCGACACATAACAGGTAGTAAATTAAATTATTGTTGGAAGTAAGAGTCAAATAACAGTAATCAGAGTTATCAGCCTTAAAATCATTGAGAATATAAATGCAAAATTTTAAAAAATCAGGCATCGCTTTTCTGAAATTTTACCGATGATTCAGTCCAGCAGTATATCGCACCTCCTTCGGTAATGTGCACATCTGTAACAGCACATACTTTAAATTTCATACGATAATACTTCACCAAGAAACATCTGAGCAGATCTCAGGAAAACAAAGTAAAAAAAGAAAACCAGATAGCAAAGTTTGCAAAACTTTTAGACATACCTGTAGCTGAATCCTTTGCTAGAACGAAGCCAAAGATGGTAGGTAGTAAGTTCCTTTCAAGTCACAATTCAGTCCATATCTACCAAATTTGAGCAAACATTAGCAGTTTGAGTTAACAAAGCGAAAAACAAATTTGTACATGCACATGCATATGACATTGGATCTCAGGAGGTAAGCTGCCATGGTTCTTCCATAGCTTCTTCTCCCCTGAAGAACATAAGCCATCACCAAAACGAAGCCTGTGAATTATAATGACACTCGATACTACTTCCATAATGACTCCATTGAAGGATACATGTATCAACAGAACACAAACTGCAGCATCTAAGATGATTTTTTTTTGTTACGCGAAGAACGAAGCAAGGGAACTACTTACAGTTCATTGCCCATTAACTACTTCTATTTTTTGAGGGCATTTAACTACTTCTGTCAGTTTTAACATCAAGAAAATACACATTAAACAAATAAAACCTGCAAGGGCGAACGCGTGGCGTTGCTGCGGCGCCCTGAGCGGCGCTCACCGTGGATGTTCCGAGGTCGCTGGGGAATGGTGGCGCAGCACATCAGTCTCCGCAATAGTCTATTCCATCGGGTTGTTGGTGTCCAGGACCAACCACAAATCGGGAGCGGGGAGGCAGGGGAGCGTGGTGGAAAGGGCGAGCTCTTGAACGGGCGGCATGCTGCTGCGCCTGATTGCGTGCCGCCGCTGCTGTTTTGATATGAGGGGGAAAAACATAGATGGAGGGGCCGGAGCGCCCATGGGCATACACCTACATATGCCCTGATACGTATACACCCAAAACTGTAACTTCCTCCTACTCACATCATCATCAAAGAGACTTCACAGAAATATTGGCCGCTTACCTTCAAAATATATTCCAGAATTAAGAATTATCTCTAAACAAAAAAAAAGCACTTAAACTGCAATAGAAAGTATAAATTGCATGTGGTAAATCTTATTTGAAATATAGACAAAGTACAAAGGTATAGACATGCATCCATGAAAGAACCAATAAATAGAACAGACTATATTAACTATCAAGCCTAAATGTTCAAGGTGGTTGACATATACATAGTATTATAGCTCCCAACATACAGTTTGAATATAGGGTGTCCTTGTATCGACACATAACAGGTAGTAAATTAAATTATTGTTCGAAGTAAGAGTCAAATAACAGTAATCAGAGTTATCATCCTTAAAATCATTGAGAATATAAATGCAAAATTTTAAAAAATCAGGCATCGCTTTTCTGAAATTTTACCGATGATTCAGTCCAGCAGTATATCGCACCTCCTTCGGTAATGTGCACATCTGTAACAGCACATACTTTAAATTTCATACGATAATACTTCACCAAGAAACATCTGAGCAGATCTCAGGAAAACAAAGTAAAAAAAGAAAAACAGATAGCAAAGTTTGCAAAACTTTTAGACATACCTGTAGCTGAATCCTTTGCTAGAACGAAGCCAAAGATGGTAGGTAGTAAGTTCCTTTCAAGTCACAATTCAGTCCATATCTACCAAATTTGAGCAAACATTAGCAGTTTGAGTTAACAAAGCGAAAAACAAATTTGTACATGCACATGCATATGACATTGGATCTCAGGAGGTAAGCTGCCATGGTTCTTCCATAGCTTCTTCTCCCCTGAAGAACATAAGCCATCACCAAAACGAAGCCTGTGAATTATAATGACACTCGATACTACTTCCATAATGACTCCATTGAAGGATACATGTATCAACAGAACACAAACTGCAGCATCTAAGATGATTTTTTTTTGTTACGCGAAGAACGAAGCAAGGGAACTACTTACAGTTCATTGCCCATTAACTACTTCTATTTTTTGAGGGCATTTAACTACTTCTGTCAGTTTTAACATCAAGAAAATACACATTAAACAAATAAAACCTGCAAGGGCGAACGCGTGGCGTTGCTGCGGCGCCCTGAGCGGCGCTCACCGTGGATGTTCCGAGGTCGCTGGGGAATGGTGGCGCAGCACATCAGTCTCCGCAATAGTCTATTCCATCGGGTTGTTGGTGTCCAGGACCAACCACAAATCGGGAGCGGGGAGGCAGGGGAGCGTTGTGGAAAGGGCGAGCTCTTGAACGGGCGGCATGCTGCTGCGCCTGATTGCGTGCCGCCGCTGCTGTTTTGATATGAGGGGGAAAGACATAGATGGAGGGGCCGGAGCGCCCATGGGCATACACCTACATATGCCCTGATACGTATACACCCAAAACTGTAACTTCCTCCTACTCACATCATCATCAAAGAGACTTCACAGAAATATTGGCCGCTTACCTTCAAAATATATTCCAGAATTAAGAATTATCTCTAAACAAAAAAAAAGCACTTAAACTGCAATAGAAAGTATAAATTGCATGTGGTAAATCTTATTTGAAATATAGACAAAGTACAAAGGTATAGACATGCATCCATGAAAGAACCAATAAATAGAACAGACTATATTAACTATCAAGCCTAAATGTTCAAGGTGGTTGACATATACATAGTATTATAGCTCCCAACATACAGTTTGAATATAGGGTGTCCTTGTATCAACACATAACAGGTAGTAAATTAAATTATTGTTCGAAGTAAGAGTCAAATAACAGTAATCAGAGTTATCATCCTTAAAATCACTGAGAATATAAATGCAAAATTTTAAAAAATCAGGCATCGCTTTTCTGAAATTTTACCGTTGACTCAGTCCGGCAGTATATCGCACCTCCTTCGGTAATGTGCACATCTGTAACAGCACATACTTTAAATGTCATACGATAATACTTCACCAAGAAACATCTGAGCAGATCTCAGGAAAACAAAGTAAAAAAAGAAAAACAGATAGCAAAGTTTGCAAAACTTTTAGACATACCTATAGCTGAATCCTTTGCTAGAACGAAGCCAAAGATGGTAGGTAGTAAGTTCCTTTCAAGTCACAATTCAGTCCATATCTACCAAATTTGAGCAAACATTAGCAGTTTGAGTTAACAAAGCGAAAAACAAATTTGTACATGCACATGCATATGACATTGGATCTCAGGAGGTAAGCTGCCATGGTTCTTCCATAGCTTCTTCTCCCCTGAAGAACATAAGCCATCACCAAAACGAAGCTGTGAATTATAATGACACTCGATACTACTTCCATAATGACGCCATTGAAGGATACATGTATCAACAGAACACAAACTGCAGCATCTAAGATGATTTTTTTTTGTTACGCGAAGAACGAAGCAAGGGAACTACTTACAGTTCATTGCCCGTTAACTACTTCTATTTTTTGAGGGCATTTAACTACTTCTGTCAGTTTTAACATCAAGAAAATACACATTAAACAAATAATACCAGAAAGGGCGAACGCGTGGCGTTGCTGCGGCGCCCTGGGCGGCGCTCACCGTGGATGTTCCGAGGTCGTTGGGGAATGGTGGCGCAGCACATCAGCCTCCGCAATAGTCTATTCCATCGGGTCGTTGGTGTCCAGGACCAACCACAAATCGGGAGCGGGGAGGCAGGGGAGCGTGGTGGAAAGGGCGAGCTGTTGAATGGGCGGCTTGCTGCTGCGCCTGATTGCGTGCCGCCGCTGCTGTTTGATATGAGGGGGAAAGAGATAGATGGAGGGGCCGGAGCGCCCATGGGCATACACCTACATATGCCCTGATACGTATACACCCAAAACTGTAACCTCCTCCTACTCACATCATCATCAAAGAGACTTCACAGAAATATTGTCCGCTTACCTTCAAAATATATTCCAGAATTAAGAATTATCTCTAAACAAAAAAAAATAGCACTTAAACTGCAATAGAAAGTATAAATTGCATGTGGTAAATCTTATATGAAATATAGAAAAGTACAAATGTATAGACATGCATCCATGAAAGAACCAATAAATAGAACAGACTATATTAACTATCAAGCCTAAATGTTCAAGGTGGTTGACATATACATAGTATTATAGCTCCCAACATACAGTTTGAATATAGGGTGTCCTTGTATCAACACATAACAGGTAGTAAATTAAATTATTGTTGGAAGTAAGAGTCAAATAACAGTAATCAGAGTTATCATCCTTAAAATCACTGAGAATATAAATGCAAAATTTTAAAAAATCAGGCATCGCTTTTCTGAAATTTTACCGTTGACTCAGTCCAGCAGTATATCGCACCTCCTTCGGTAATGTGCACATCTGTAACAGCACATACTTTAAATGTCATACGATAATACTTCACCAAGAAACATCTGAGCAGATCTCAGGAAAACAAAGTAAAAAAAGAAAAACAGATAGCAAAGTTTGCAAAACTTTTAGACATACCTATAGCTGAATCCTTTGCTAGAACGAAGCCAAAGATGGTAGGTAGTAAGTTCCTTTCAAGTCACAATTCAGTCCATATCTACCAAATTTGAGCAAACATTAGCAGTTTGAGTTAACAAAGCGAAAAACAAATTTGTACATGCACATGCATATGACATTGGATCTCAGGAGGTAAGCTGCCATGGTTCTTCCATAGCTTCTTCTCCCCTGAAGAACATAAGCCATCACCAAAACGAAGCCTGTGAATTATAATGACACTCCATACTACTTCCATAATGACTCCATTGAAGGATACATGTATCAACAGAACACAAACTGCAGCATCTAAGATGATTTTTTTTTGTTACGCGAAGAACGAAGCAAGGGAACTACTTACAGTTCATTGCCCGTTAACTACTTCTATTTTTTGAGGGTATTTAACTACTTCTGTCAGTTTTAACATCAAGAAAATACACATTAAACAAATAATACCAGAAAGGGCGAACGCGTGGCGTTGCTGCGGCGCCCTGGGCGGCGCTCACCGTGGATGTTCCGAGGTCGCTGGGGAATGGTGGCGCAGCACATCAGCCTCCGCAATAGTCTATTCCATCGGGTCGTTGGTGTCCAGGACCAACCACAAATCGGGAGCGGGGAGGCAGGGGAGCGTGGTGGAAAGGGCGAGCTGTTGAATGGGCGGCATGCTGCTGCGCCTGATTGCGTGCCGCCGCTGCTGTTTGATATGAGGGGGAAAGAGATAGATGGAGGCGCCGGAGCGCCCATGGGCATACACCTACATATGCCCTGATACGTATACACCCAAAACTGTAACCTCCTCCTACTCACATCATCATCAAAGAGACTTCACAGAAATATTGTCCGCTTACCTTCAAAATATATTCCAGAATTAAGAATTATCTCTAAACAAAAAAAAATAGCACTTAAACTGCAATAGAAAGTATAAATTGCATGTGGTAAATCTTATATGAAATATAGAAAAGTACAAATGTATAGACATGCATCCATGAAAGAACCAATAAATAGAACAGACTATATTAACTATCAAGCCTAAATGTTCAAGGTGGTTGACATATACATAGTGTTATAGCTCCCAACATACAGTTTGAATATAGGGTGTCCTTGTATCAACACATAACAGGTAGTAAATTAAATTATTGTTGGAAGTAAGAGTCAAATAACAGTAATCAGAGTTATCATCCTTAAAATCACTGAGAATATAAATGCAAAATTTTAAAAAATCAGGCATCGCTTTTCTGAAATTTTACCGTTGACTCAGTCCAGCAGTATATCGCACCTCCTTCGGTAATGTGCACATCAGTAACAGCACATACTTTAAATGTCATACGATAATACTTCACCAAGAAACATCTGAGCAGATCTCAGGAAAACAAAGTAAAAAAAGAAAAACAGATAGCAAAGTTTGCAAAACTTTTAGACATACCTATAGCTGAATCCTTTGCTAGAACGAAGCCAAAGATGGTAGGTAGTAAGTTCCTTTCAAGTCACAATTCAGTCCATATCTACCAAATTTGAGCAAACATTAGCAGTTTGAGTTAACAAAGCGAAAAACAAATTTGTACATGCACATGCATATGACATTGGATCTCAGGAGGTAAGCTGCCATGGTTCTTCCATAGCTTCTTCTCCCCTGAAGAACATAAGCCATCACCAAAACGAAGCCTGTGAATTATAATGACACTCCATACTACTTCCATAATGACTCCATTGAAGGATACATGTATCAACAGAACACAAACTGCAGCATCTAAGATGATTTTTTTTTGTTACGCGAAGAACGAAGCAAGGGAACTACTTACAGTTCATTGCCCGTTAACTACTTCTATTTTTTGAGGGCATTTAACTACTTCTGTCAGTTTTAACATCAAGAAAATACACATTAAACAAATAATACCAGAAAGGGCGAACGCGTGGCGTTGCTGCGGCGCCCTGGGCGGCGCTCACCGTGGATGTTCCGAGGTCGCTGGGGAATGGTGGCGCAGCACATCAGCCTCCGCAATAGTCTATTCCATCGGGTCGTTGGTGTCCAGGACCAACCACAAATCGGGAGCGGGGAGGCAGGGGAGCGTGGTGGAAAGGGCGAGCTGTTGAATGGGCGGCATGCTGCTGCGCTTGATTGCGTGCCGCCGCTGCTGTTTGATATGAGGGGGAAAGAGATAGATGGAGGGGCCGGAGCGCCCATGGGCATACACCTACATATGCCCTGATACGTATACACCCAAAACTGTAACCTCCTCCTACTCACATCATCATCAAAGAGACTTCACAGAAATATTGTCCGCTTACCTTCAAAATATATTCCAGAATTAAGAATTATCTCTAAACAAAAAAAATAGCACTTAAACTGCAATAGAAAGTATAAATTGCATGTGGTAAATCTTATATGAAATATAGAAAAGTACAAATGTATAGACATGCATCCATGAAAGAACCAATAAATAGAACAGACTATATTAACTATCAAGCCTAAATGTTCAAGGTGGTTGACATATACATAGTATTATAGCTCCCAACATACAGTTTGATTATAGGGTGTCCTTGTATCAACACATAACAGGTAGTAAATTGAATTATTATTCGATGTAAGAGTCAAATAACAGTAATCAGAGTTATCATCCTTAAAATCACTGAGAATATAAAAGCATAATTTTAAAAAATCAGGCATCGCTTTTCTGAAATTGTACCGTTGATTCAGTCCAGCAGTATATCGCACCTCCTTCGGTAATGTGCACATCTGTAACAGCACATACTTTAAATGTCATACGATAATACTTCACCAAGAAACATCTGAGCAGATCTCTGGAAAACAAAGTAAAAAAAGAAAAACAGATAGCAAAGTTTGCAAAACTTTTAGACATACCTGTAGCTGAATCCTTTGCTAGAACGAAGCCAAAGCTGGTAGGTAGTAAGTTCCTTTCAAGTCACAATTCAGTCCATATCTACCAAATTTGAGCAAACATTAGCAGTTTGAGTTAACAAAGCGAAAAACAAATTTGTACATGCACATGCATATGACATTGGATCTCAGGAGGTAAGCTGCCATGGTTCTTCCATAGCTTCTTCTCCCTGAAGAATATAAACCATCACCAAAACGAAGCCTGTGAATTATAATGACACTTGATACTATTTCCATAATGACTCCATTGAAGGATACTTGTATCAACAGAACACAAACTGCAGCATCTAAGATGATTTTTTTTTTGTTACGCGAAGAACGAAGCAAGGGAACAACTTACAGTTCATTGCCCATTAACTACTTCTATTTTTTGAGGGCATTTAACTACTTCTGTCAGTTTTAACATCAAGAAAAAACACAATAAACAAACAATACCAGAAAGGGCGAACGCGTGGCGTTGTTGCGGCGCCCTGGGCGGCGCTCACCGTGGATGTTCCGAGGTCGCTGGGGAATGGTGGCGCAGCACATCAGCCTCCGCAATAGTCTATTCCATCGGGTCGTTGGTGTGCAGGACCAACCACAAATCGGGAGCGGGGAGGCAGGGGAGCGTGGTGGAAAGGGCGAGCTGTTGAATGGGCGGCATGCTGCTGCGCCTGATTGCGTGCCGCCGCTGCTGTTTGATATGAGGGGGAAAGAGATAGATGGAGGGGCCGGAGCGCCCATGGGCATACACCTACATATGCCCTGATACGTATACACCCAAAACTGTAACCTCCTCCTACTCACATCATCATCAAAGAGACTTCACAGAAATATTGGCCGCTTACCTTCAAAATATATTCCAGAATTAAGAATTATCTCTAAACAAAAAAAAATAGCACTTAAACTGCAATAGAAAGTATAAATTGCATGTGGTAAATCTTATATGAAATATAGAAAAGTACAAATGTATAGACATGCATCCATGAAAGAACCAATAAATAGAACAGACTATATTAACTATCAAGCCTAAATGTTCAAGGTGGTTGACATATACATAGTATTATAGCTCCCAACATACAGTTTGATTATAGGGTGTCCTTGTATCAACACATAACAGGTAGTAAATTGAATTATTATTCGATGTAAGAGTCAAATAACAGTAATCAGAGTTATCATCCTTAAAATCACTGAGAATATAAAAGCATAATTTTAAAAAATCAGGCATCGCTTTTCTGAAATTGTACCGTTGATTCAGTCCAGCAGTATATCGCACCTCCTTCGGTAATGTGCACATCTGTAACAGCACATACTTTAAATGTCATACGATAATACTTCACCAAGAAACATCTGAGCAGATCTCTGGAAAACAAAGTAAAAAAAGAAAAACAGATAGCAAAGTTTGCAAAACTTTTAGACATACCTGTAGCTGAATCCTTTGCTAGAACGAAGCCAAAGATGGTAGGTAGTAAGTTCCTTTCAAGTCACAATTCAGTCCATATCTACCAAATTTGAGCAAACATTAGCAGTTTGAGTTAACAAAGCGAAAAACAAATTTGTACATGCACATGCATATGACATTGGATCTCAGGAGGTAAGCTGCCATGGTTCTTCCATAGCTTCTTCTCCCTGAAGAATATAAACCATCACCAAAACGAAGCCTGTGAATTATAATGACACTTGATACTATTTCCATAATGACTCCATTGAAGGATACTTGTATCAACAGAACACAAACTGCAGCATCTAAGATGATTTTTTTTTGTTACGCGAAGAACGAAGCAAGGGAACAACTTACAGGTCATTGCCCATTAACTACTTCTATTTTTTGAGGGCATTTAACTACTTCTGTCAGTTTTAACATCAAGAAAAAACACAATAAACAAACAATACCAGAAAGGGCGAACGCGTGGCGTTGCTACGGCGCCCTGGGCGGCGCTCACCGTGGATGTTCCGAGGTCGCTGGGGAATGGTGGCGCAGCACATCAGCCTCCGCAATAGTCTATTCCATCGGGTCGTTGGTGTGCAGGACCAACCACAAATCGGGAGCGGGGAGGCAGGGGAGCGTGGTGGAAAGGGCGAGCTGTTGAATGGGCGGCATGCTGCTGCGCCTGATTGCGTGCCGCCGCTGCTGTTTGATATGAGGGGGAAAGAGATAGATGGAGGGGCCGGAGCGCCCATGGGCATACACCTACATATGCCCTGATACGTATACACCCAAAACTGTAACCTCCTCCTACTCACATCATCATCAAAGAGACTTCACAGAAATATTGGCCGCTTACCTTCAAAATATATTCCAGAATTAAGAATTATCTCTAAACAAAAAAAAATAGCACTTAAACTGCAATAGAAAGTATAAATTGCATGTGGTAAATCTTGTATGAAATATAGATAAGTACAAAGGTATAGACATGCATCCATGAAAGAACCAATAAATAGAACAGACTATATTAACTATCAAGCCTAAATGTTCAAGGTGGTTGACATATACATAGTATTATAGCTCCCAACATACAGTTTGAATATAGGGTGTCCTTGTATAAGCCAATGAAAAAAATAGCGTGCTACAGCAAAATAGTGCCGACCTCAAAATATGCTATTAGCGTGCTATACCGCGCTATAGCGTGCTATTAGCGAGACATTGTACACAGATATATTTAGCGAGACAATTCTCAATATGCTATAGCGTGCTATTTGTGACCCTATAGCGCGCTATTTTTTTCAGTAGTATCAACACATAACAGGTAGTAAATTAAATTATTGTTCGATGTAAGAGTCAAATAACAGTAATCAGAGTTATCATCCTTAAAATCACTGAGAATATAAATGCATAATTTTAAAAAATCAGGCATCGCTTTTCTGAAATTTTACTGTTGATTCAGTCCAGCAGTATATCGCACCTCCTTCGGTAATGTGCACATCTGTAACAGCACATACTTTAAATGTCATACGATAATACTTCACCAAGAAACATCTGAGCAGATCTCTGGAAAACAAAGTAAAAAAAGAAAAACAGATAGCAAAGTTTGCAAAACTTTTAGACATACCTGTAGCAGAATCCTTTGCTAGAACGAAGCCAAAGCTGGTAGGTAGTAAGTTCCTTTCAAGTCACAATTCAGTCCATATCTACCAAATTTGAGCAAACATTAGCAGTTTGAGTTAACAAAGCGAAAAACAAATTTGTACATGCACATGCATATGACATTGGATCTCAGGAGGTAAGCTGCCATGGTTCTTCCATAGCTTCTTCTCCCTGAAGAATATAAACCATCACCAAAACGAAGCCTGTGAATTATAATGACACTTGATACTATTTCCATAATGACTCCATTGAAGGATACTTGTATCAACAGAACACAAACTGCAGCATCTAAGATGATTTTTTTTTTTGTTACGCGAAGAACGAAGCAAGGGAACAACTTACAGTTCATTGCCCATTAACTACTTCTATTTTTTGAGGGCATTTAACTACTTCTGTCAGTTTTAACATCAAGAAAAAACACAATAAACAAACAATACCAGAAAGGGCGAACGCGTGGCGTTGCTACGGCGCCCTGGGCGGCGCTCACCGTGGATGTTCCGAGGTCGCTGGGGAATGGTGGCGCAGCACATCAGCCTCCGCAATAGTCTATTCCATCGGGTCGTTGGTGTGCAGGACCAACCACAAATCGGGAGCGGGGAGGCAGGGGAGCGTGGTGGAAAGGGTGAGCTGTTGAATGGGCGGCATGCTGCTGCGCCTGATTGCGTGCCGCCGCTGCTGTTTGATATGAGGGGGAAAGAGATAGATGGAGGGGCCGGAGCGCCCATGGGCATACACCTACATATGCCCTGATACGTATACACCCAAAACTGTAACCTCCTCCTACTCACATCATCATCAAAGAGACTTCACAGAAATATTGGCCGCTTACCTTCAAAATATATTCCAGAATTAAGAATTATCTCTAAACAAAAAAAAATAGCACTTAAACTGCAATAGAAAGTATAAATTGCATGTGGTAAATCTTATATGAAATATAGAAAAGTACAAATGTATAGACATGCATCCATGAAAGAACCAATAAATAGAACAGACTATATTAACTATCAAGCCTAAATGTTCAAGGTGGTTGACATATACATAGTATTATAGCTCCCAACATACAGTTTGATTATAGGGTGTCCTTGTATCAACACATAACAGGTAGTAAATTGAATTATTATTCGATGTAAGAGTCAAATAACAGTAATCAGAGTTATCATCCTTAAAATCACTGAGAATATAAAAGCATAATTTTAAAAAATCAGGCATCGCTTTTCTGAAATTGTACCGTTGATTCAGTCCAGCAGTATATCGCACCTCCTTCGGTAATGTGCACATCTGTAACAGCACATACTTTAAATGTCATACGATAATACTTCACCAAGAAACATCTGAGCAGATCTCTGGAAAACAAAGTAAAAAAAGAAAAACAGATAGCAAAGTTTGCAAAACTTTTAGACATACCTGTAGCTGAATCCTTTGCTAGAACGAAGCCAAAGATGGTAGGTAGTAAGTTCCTTTCAAGTCACAATTCAGTCCATATCTACCAAATTTGAGCAAACATTAGCAGTTTGAGTTAACAAAGCGAAAAACAAATTTGTACATGCACATGCATATGACATTGGATCTCAGGAGGTAAGCTGCCATGGTTCTTCCATAGCTTCTTCTCCCTGAAGAATATAAACCATCACCAAAACGAAGCCTGTGAATTATAATGACACTTGATACTATTTCCATAATGACTCCATTGAAGGATACTTGTATCAACAGAACACAAACTGCAGCATCTAAGATGATTTTTTTTTGTTACGCGAAGAACGAAGCAAGGGAACAACTTACAGGTCATTGCCCATTAACTACTTCTATTTTTTGAGGGCATTTAACTACTTCTGTCAGTTTTAACATCAAGAAAAAACACAATAAACAAACAATACCAGAAAGGGCGAACGCGTGGCGTTGCTACGGCGCCCTGGGCGGCGCTCACCGTGGATGTTCCGAGGTCGCTGGGGAATGGTGGCGCAGCACATCAGCCTCCGCAATAGTCTATTCCATCGGGTCGTTGGTGTGCAGGACCAACCACAAATCGGGAGCGGGGAGGCAGGGGAGCGTGGTGGAAAGGGCGAGCTGTTGAATGGGCGGCATGCTGCGGCGCCTGATTGCGTGCCGCCGCTGCTGTTTGATATGAGGGGGAAAGAGATAGATGGAGGGGCCGGAGCGCCCATGGGCATACACCTACATATGCCCTGATACGTATACACCCAAAACTGTAACCTCCTCCTACTCACATCATCATCAAAGAGACTTCACAGAAATATTGGCCGCTTACCTTCAAAATATATTCCAGAATTAAGAATTATCTCTAAACAAAAAAAAATAGCACTTAAACTGCAATAGAAAGTATAAATTGCATGTGGTAAATCTTGTATGAAATATAGATAAGTACAAAGGTATAGACATGCATCCATGAAAGAACCAATAAATAGAACAGACTATATTAACTATCAAGCCTAAATGTTCAAGGTGGTTGACATATACATAGTATTATAGCTCCCAACATACAGTTTGAATATAGGGTGTCCTTGTATAAGCCAATGAAAAAAATAGCGTGCTACAGCAAAATAGTGCCGACCTCAAAATATGCTATTAGCGTGCTATACCGCGCTATAGCGTGCTATTAGCGAGACATTGTACACAGATATATTTAGCGAGACAATTCTCAATATGCTATAGCGTGCTATTTGTGACCCTATAGCGCGCTATTTTTTTCAGTAGTATCAACACATAACAGGTAGTAAATTAAATTATTGTTCGATGTAAGAGTCAAATAACAGTAATCAGAGTTATCATCCTTAAAATCACTGAGAATATAAATGCATAATTTTAAAAAATCAGGCATCGCTTTTCTGAAATTTTACTGTTGATTCAGTCCAGCAGTATATCGCACCTCCTTCGGTAATGTGCACATCTGTAACAGCACATACTTTAAATGTCATACGATAATACTTCACCAAGAAACATCTGAGCAGATCTCTGGAAAACAAAGTAAAAAACGAAAAACAGGTAGCAAAGTTTGCAAAACTTTTAGACATACCTGTAGCTGAATCCTTTGCTAGAACGAAGCCAAAGATGGTAGGTAGTAAGTTCCTTTCAAGTCACAATTCGGTCCATATCTGCCAAATTTGAGCAAACATTAGCAGTTTGAGTTAACAAAGCGAAAAACAAATTTGTACATGCACATGCATATGACATTGGATCTCAGGAGGTAAGCTGCCATGGTTCTTCCATAGCTTCTTCTCCCTGAAGAATATAAGCCATCACCAAAACGAAGCCTGTGAATTATAATGACACTCGATACTACTTCCATAATGACTCCATTGAAGGATACTTGTATCAACAGAACACAAACTGCAGCATCTAAGATGATTTTTTTTTGTTACGCGAAGAACGAAGCAAGGGAACTACTTACAGTTCATTGCCCATTAACTACTTCTATTTTTTGAGGGCATTTAACTACTTCTGTCAGTTTTAACATCAAGAAAATACACATTAAACAAACAATAACAGAAAGGGCGAACGCGTGGCGTTGCTGCGGCGCCCTGGGCGGCGCTCACCGTGGATGTTCCGAGGTCGCTGGGGAATGGTGGCGCAGCACATCAGCCTCCGCAATAGTCTATTCCATCGGGTCGTTGGTGTCCAGGACCAACCACAAATCGGGAGCGGGGAGGCAGGGGAGCGTGGTGGAAAGGGCGAGCTGTTGAATGGGCGGCATGCTGCTGCGCCTGATTGCGTGCCGCCGCCGCTGTTTGATATGAGGGGGAAAGAGATAGATGGAGGGGGCCGGAGCGCCCATGGGCATACACCTACATATGCCCTGATACGTATACACCCATAACTGTAACCTCCTCCTACTCACATTATCATCAAAGAGACTTCACAGAAATATTGGCCGCTTACCTTCAAAATATATTCCAGATTTAAGAATTATCTCTAAACAAAAAAAAAACTTAAACTGCAATAGAAAGTATAAATTGCATGTGGTAAATCTTGTATGAAATATAGATAAGTACAAAGGTATAGACATGCATCCATGAAAGAACCAATAAATAGAACAGACTATATTAACTATCAAGCCTAAATGTTCAAGGTGGTTGACATATACATAGTATTATAGCTCCCAACATACAGTTTGAATATAGGGTGTCCTTGTATAAGCCAATGAAAAAAATAGCGTGCTACAGCAAAATAGTGCCGACCTCAAAATATGCTATTAGCGTGCTATACCGCGCTATAGCGTGCTATTAGCGAGACATTGTACACAGATATATTTAGCGAGACAATTCTCAATATGCTATAGCGTGCTATTTGTGACCCTATAGCGCTATTTTTTTCAGTGGTATCAACACATAACAGGTAGTAAATTAAATTATTGTTCGATGTAAGAGTCAAATAACAGTAATCAGAGTTATCATCCTTAAAATCACTGAGAATATAAATGCATAATTTTAAAAAATCAGGCATCGCTTTTCTGAAATTGTACCGTTGATTCAGTCCAGCAGTATATCGCACCTCCTTCGGTAATGTGCACATCTGTAACAGCACATACTTTAAATGTCATACGATAATACTTCACCAAGAAACATCTGAGCAGATCTCTGGAAAACAAAGTAAAAAAAGAAAAACAGATAGCAAAGTTTGCAAAACTTTTAGACATACCTGTAGCTGAATCCTTTGCTAGAACGAAGCCAAAGATGGTAGGTAGTAAGTTCCTTTCAAGTCACAATTCAGTCCATATCTACCAAATTTGAGCAAACATTAGCAGTTTGAGTTAACAAAGCGAAAAACAAATTTGTACATGCACATGCATATGACATTGGATCTCAGGAGGTAAGCTGCCATGGTTCTTCCATAGCTTCTTCTCCCCTGAAGAATATAAGCCATCACCAAAACGAAGCCTGTGAATTATAATGACACTCGATACTACTTCCATAATGACTCCATTGAAGGATACTTGTATCAACAGAACACAAACTGCAGGATCTAAGATGCTTTTTTTTTGTTACGCGAAGAACGAAGCAAGGGAACTACTTACAGTTCATTGCCCATTAACTACTATTTTTTGAGGGCATTTAACTACTTCTGTCAGTTTTAACATCAAGAAAATACACATTAAACAAATAATACCAGAAAGGGCGAACGCGTGGCGTTGCTGCGGCGCCCTGGGCGGCGCTCGCCGTGGATGTTCCGAGGTCGCTGGGGAATGGTGGCGCAGCACATCAGCCTCCGCAATAGTCTATTCCATCGGGTCGTTGGTGTCCAGGACCAACCACAAATGGGGAGCGGGGAGGCAGGGGAGCGTGGTGGAAAGGGCGAGCTGTTGAACGGGCGGCATGCTGCTGCGCCGGATTGCGTGCCGCCGCTGCGGTTTTGATATGAGGGGGAAATAGATAGATGGAGGGGCCGGAGTGCCGCTGGTTAGGGAAGTGGTGTCGGAGCGTAGCCGCCACGGCCGAGCTCGCAACCGGGCCTAGTGTTTGCGGCTGCAGTCCCCTGCGGGCGCACCGAGGTGGAGGATGGGCAGCGGAGGGGAGATGGCAGAGGAGGAGGGGGACGCGGCGGCGGCCAGCCAGCCGCGGCAGCGGAGTAGGACGCCCTGCCCCCTCTCTCTCTGTCTCTGCCCCTCTCTCTCTCTCTCTCTAAGGAAGAAGAAGGAAGTGGTGGCCGGGTAAAAAATCAACAGGGACTCACATTGTTTTAACACCCCCACGTAACCTCCCACGTAATTGTGAACAGTAGACAGTAAAAAAAAAGTCCAAAAAACAGGAAAAATCGAAAGCTTCCCCCTTTAGTATAGTACTAGCACATATGCCCGTGCGTTGCAACGGGAGCAAACGTAGGTCGATGACGAGTGTCGGTGAGTTCTAGCGAGGCAAGCTTCTACCCGGCGGGCACATGCTTTGAGCAAACACCGTGACAAAATAAGGTGGCAGCGGAAAACTGTTGTGCCATCTCCATGAAAAGCCGGAGGACGATTCATGCTCATGGCCAGATTTTTCTCCTTTTAATAGATAATGTTATTGATACTCGAGATGAACTTTCTATGGTTTTTTTCATTAATAATTAGTATTTTTTTACAGAAAAACCACGAAAGTTATTCTACTCATTCTGGAATTTAATTTAGAATAGCAAATTCATATATGCATGAGTGTACCACCATTCCCACGATTGCAACAAATCATATATAATTGCATTCATCATGTAATAAATTAATTAAGGAGAAAAATTAGTGCAACCAATGCACCCAAATGACCAAAACTATACACATGCAAAATAATATCAGAGCTTCCGCCTCTGGTTTAGCAATGATATGTAGTTGTAGACCAAACCTCACATCTGCAGATAACAGATGTAGCCGGCGCCGGCGGCAACAGTAGAAGTAACTGTCGATCCTCATGACTTCTTCGCATCGTCGTCTCGTCTAACACGCAAATCCCCATGCATCTAGGTCAGCTTTCCTTGTAAAAGGATATGCACGTACTACTTTGTACGACCTCCCGAAGTGAACGTGTACTGGTCATGGTGAGCCGCATCGGCTTGACAGTGGCGGCCACAAGCCCACAACGACGATGAGTACGGCCAGTACGTATCTACCGTAGTTATACCGCGGCCCGGCTATCGGCGAGGCGGAGGGAGAGCACCATGCTCCTAAACTTGCTGCTGAAAGACGACACGGCGGGCGGCATCGGCAAGTTCCAGCGGAACAAGACGGCGTTGATGTGTTTAATCGCTTCAGTTCCATGGCGAGCCGCATCGGCGTGACACTGGCGGTGACGACAACGACAAGTACAACCAATATGGTAGTTATATACTGCGGCCCCGCTACCGGCTAGGCGGAGCGATAACATGAGGCTCCTGAACTTGCTGACCACACAACGGACGGTATTGGCGAGTTCCGGCCGCACTGGCCGGCATCGTGGGCTTCCAGGTCGTGCGGGTCCTTTTCCTCTGTATCACCTCGACCCACAAAGCCAAAACGATTCAGCTGCTCCTCCGCTCCACGTGATCAACTCTGCCCCACCTCCCCTTTCTCTCCAAGCCGATATATATGGGGGAGGTTAGGGAAGGAGGCCATGGATGCGGTGTTAGATTTCAACTGAGAGTCCGTATTGCAAGGGTCCTGGACTAAATAATTGAGTTGGTGGATTTTTTTCCCACGAAAACAGGGCAAGGTAGATTATTTTCCAAGAAAATCGGGCGAGCGACTTGTACAAAAAAAATTAGCAGACGAACAAACGACGGACGAAATTCTGAAAGGCAGCCGTCGGCGTCTAGAACTCTGACACACACATGCAATCAAATCTGGCCGTGTTTAACAACAACAGGGAGATTCGATGGCCACGCTGACGGGCCAGCGTTGGACATGGGTGAACGCATAGGGGTCGGCACAGCCAAGCGACGAACTAATCGTTCAACCTAAATTTTGTACCACCTCGAGTAGCCATAATTTTAAACATGAAACAACACCAATAAATAAAATCATCTAAGCGGGACGAAACCAAGAATATCACCTTGCTTTATTAGTAATATATATATATATAGCAAACATGCCCGTGCGTTGCAACGGGAAAAAAATATGCTCACACCGAGAATCAGGCTCCCTTTCCAGGAATCATGGTCCTGCCATTATCTCAGTCTCTGGAAAAAGATTGCATTTTCGATCTGGTTTCCCAACTAAGGTTATGAGACAGATGGCTACATCAGAACGAAGACAAATGTTGTAGATCAGTTGATGCAAAGATTAATTGCTTTTATTTCAAAATTAGCGCACTGCTCTGATAGAATGATAATTGCAGCTCCTAATTACATTAATCTTCGACAGGTTAGTGTTATGATAAATTTGTCCAAGAAATATTTGACATAAGAAGGAAAAAAGTGTTGAAAAAATATATTATTTTACAAATACTATACCAAAAAGCAATACAATAGTGTAGGGGCCTCACAGATGTTAAATAAAGTGACGCTTTCGTGTGATGATGAACACTTAAAAAATTATGCACTCGTATAACTAATTAATTAGTTTTTCATGCTGAAGCAATTAAGCACTTATGCATGCAGGCAAGCTTCTCTTTCTTTTGCCAATGAAGTTCATATAAGTGTAAATTATAGTCAATCACCAATTTTCTTCCTTTTTTCAAGCATGCATCCGGATTTAATTACATCATGCTCTCACACGAATCCCGGGTCAAAGGGATCTCTTCTCTCCATTAGATCCGTTTCTTTTAGATGCATAAACGCAGATTTAATCCCACATTAATTCTTCATGATTGTCTCCCTCTTAATTCCTTCTGAAAGGGTCTATTTTTTCCTTCATCTCAAAGGGCAAGGACGCTAATATTGCTGATTTAATCCCCCATTTAATTCTGCATGATGTCTCATCAATCCGGTCTCCCTCCATTAATTCCTAGGGTCTCCTTTTCCCTCCATTAGTTTCCTTTTCAAAGGGTCTTTTTTTCCCTCCTTTTAATTTAGGATACATGGACCTAGTCTTTAATCTCTCCAGGCTCCTACTGATTTCAGTTCGCATACATATATAAACTGGTGAAACTCTCTGTAAGGAAGCGAGGTGGGACAATCTAATAAACATGAACCCTCCCTTTTATACACAATCGTTAGCTAGGTCAGTCGGACACAACGTTGTGAATTGAAGGGCAGGTCTGCAGTTCGATCCCTCACGTCTGTAATTGTTTTTGCCGTATTTGTTGGGCCGCAACGCAGGCTGTTGGGCCGCAACGCAGGCTACGGGCTGAGGCCCAAGATGGGCCAGACACGTGAGAGGATCGGAAACGCTAGAGAATCGGGGAACCACGACGGCCGAAGCGTGTAATTGTTTTTTTTTTTTGACAAAACTCGTTTTAACCAATATAAAAGGCTATCTTCCTTTCCTTTCACAAACAACATGTTAGCTGGCTTGGTTTGTGCGTGCGGGCTTAATCTAAGCGGGCGGGGTTCGAGTCCTCGTACCGCAATTTATTTTTTGAAGCCAATTTTTACATACAATGCACACGACCAAAAAAAAAAAACGACGTACGAAAACGTACCAGATGACGAAAAAAGTGGAGAAACAATCCTCACTTTAATATTAGGTATAGATATAGATAATAATAACTTATTTTTCTGCTAGTTTGTGCCGGGCGTTGCTTGAACCCCTCCCGTCCACGTGTTCGCGAGCGTATGGAAACAAGATATATATTCAAATATGTTAAAGCTGGAACAAGCAAATATACAGGGGGAGGCTAGCTAACCGAAACGACCCCCGCGTCACCTCCTTCCTGGCGACTCATCCCCATCTCCTTCTCGTCTCGCTGCTGCCACAGGCGCCCGCCGGCGAAGCCTGGGGCTCCAAGAACGGCGGCGGCGGGGCGCTTCTCCGGTGGCGTTCTCCGGGTGCTGCGGTGCAGCGGTGGAGGCTCCTCGATCGGACGCGCGGCGACGGCTGCAGCTACGGCCTATGGCTTTAGTGGCGCCTTGCTGCTGGGCGCTCGTCCGTGGGCAGAGGCGAGGCCGGCGGCGGTTGCTCGGCTCCGGCGCTCCCTGCGCAGATCGGCCCCGGGACAGCGACCGGGTGTGCCGCGCATCTACGCGTTGTGCAATGGCCTCAGGCGTGGCGGATCTACGCTTGCTGCTGGAGGTGATGCAGCGACCCTGCAGCGCGGCTTGCCCCGGGTGCTACGTCATGGGCTAAAGTGCCAAAAGCAAGAGATCTTTGGACAATGTTCTCGTATGCTAAATACACAATCTCTACGTAAGTAAGCTGCTTAATTTCCAGTGAAGAGAGGCAAATATAATAGGGGGAGATTCGGTTTCGTCGTCGTCTTGGACGCAATTTTTGTAGCCGATGTGTTATGTAGAACTTGCCTTTCCACATTCATTTAGTTCTTGATTGGGCTTGTTAATATGCAGTTGCACAAACAAATAGACATAAATTGCACATTTATTTTATTTGCAACTGAAGTTATGAGAACACAACCTTAATTAATTTTACTTAAAAATCATGCCTCTTGTAATAATGAGAATCATTTGTATACTTCAATATTTGCTAAACTTTTCATGTTTCATAAAATTATGTTTTCCCATTTTTTTTTGGAATGCCTCGCACACTTAAGTTGCAGTAGCACAAAGCGGTAGACGTAAGTTTCACATTTTGTTTAGGGCGGGTGCTACGAATCAGCCGGATGATTTCCTGGGGAAATCATCCGCCTAGCCAGCCGTCCGATCTGACGGATGCTGCCCGTTCGATCGCAGCGCGGCCTCGTCCTTCCTTCTCTGTTCTTCTTCCATCCATCACACGCATCATCCACCCATCTTTACCCCAGCACAGAAACTTCCATGGCAGCACCGCGCGCGCGCGAAGCACCGGCGACTCCATTGCAACTCCGGCAGCGCTCCATTGCAACCCCGGTGAAGTTTCAACGACCCTCCGCAGTGCTTTACTGCAGCTCCGACGCGCTTCATTGCAACTCCGGCACGCTTCACTATAGCTCCGGCGTGCTTCACTGCAACTCCGGCACGGTTCACTGCAGCTCCGGCGGCGCTTCATTGCAGCCGGGGCGGAGCTCCAATGACTCAAAGAGCGCTCTAATGCAGCTCTGACGCTGGAGACTTGCAGCATCAGCAGCGCCTCTCCGAGGTTGCCTCGCAGCACTTTGCCACGGACGTGTTGCTGCATCGCAGCACAAACAGTGTCGATAAGTCCCCGGCGGCGCATCGCCGGCAGCGCCGCCTCCCCCCGCACGCTGCGTCGCCCCCTCGGGGTTGCAGCACCGCGGCTGTGGCGCGCGGGGCCTCACAACTCTTCATTTTGTGGTGGATGCAGTAGCGCGGTGGCTCCGTCGCTCCTGCTTCGCGGCACCGTGGCGGCACGGCGGCCCGAAGTTCGCCATGGCAGCTCTCCTCTCCCGTGACAGAGATGGGAAGAGAAAGAAGTGGGGAAGAAAACGTGTGGAGGAGAGAGGTGTTAAAGATAAGGATGGCAATGGGTACCCATTACCCACGTACCCTGCGGGTAAAAACCCTATTAGGGTAAGGGTATGGGATAAAAAGTTACCCATGGGTATATAAATAGGGAAATCTGAAACCCATCGGGTAGAGCGGGCACGGGTATGGGATTGTATAACCCATACCCACATACCCATGTACCCATATAAAATCTATGTGAATTCAAAATTATCTCTACAGTCTACACTTTGTCGTGAATTTGTGAACTATGTGATGCTATTTTGATGTGTTGTTGTTTACGAGAAAGTGATCTTTTTTATTAAATGTGTTGTTGTTTATGATGTGTTGTTGTTTATAAGCATGTGTTGTTGTAAATTAGGATTATATGTTGTTGTTTATGACTATGAGTTGTTCAAATTGATGTTGTGCAAACATGGGTAATTTTACCCGCGGGTACCCATCTACCCTGCCGGGTAACGGGTATGGGAAAAAATTGTACCCGTTGACGGGTATGGGTAAGGGTGATGGGTAAGCTCAGGAGGGACGGGTAAGGGTATGGGGTGGCTCCACCCGTACCCATACCCTGCGGGTGCCATCCCTAGTTAAAGAGATAAGGCGGGCTGCCGAAGCGGTAGATGGGCCCAGGCCCCAGGGGACGCGTGTCAATCAGCGCAGGCGGCTTGTGTCGGTTTGTTTTCATCCGACTGAAAACAAACATTTCCCTTTGTTTAGTGTGCAACTCGTGTAGGGGAACGTGCTACGCAACAAAAAAAATTACGCGGACAATCCAATCTGAGGAACACTATGGAAGTTATAGGTAATGATCATCTCACCAACAATCCACGCAACGGAAGTAGAGGAAGAAGAGTTGGTGCCGATTCCCGCAGCTAATTGGTTATACCACCCAGCCGCGAGAATTTTATCCGGGACGATTCGCCGATCTAGTGTCGAAGTAGACAACACCTCTGAGGTATCCACGCATACCAATCTAGTGGTACTACAACACTCCGTGGAACCAGCACGAAGAACATCAGAGAAAACTAGAGGGAGAAAAACCCTAGCGGCGATCCGATCTAGATTAGATCTAAACCGGAGAGAGGATGGGCGCGGGCAAGAAGGGGGGGGGGGGGTTGGCCTCCAAGGCCTTTGGTGTGCTCCAGGGGGCGCCACTTGGTGGAGGAGCAGGGGGGCGCAGGGGGCCTTCCCCTTGGCCTGGCCAACTTGGAGGATGAGTCCTCCTAGGACTCCCCTCCAGTTGCCTTGCCCCCCAAGTTTCCCAAGGGGCTGGCCGACTTGGGCCCTTGGGGCGCCTTGCCCACCACTCCAGCTGGGGGCCGGCCCACCAGGGACCCTCCAGAATATTTCAGAAGGTTCTGGAACCTTCCAAACCCTTTCGAAAGCTTCAGTGACCTTCCGGTACACTACCAGGACCATCCGGGACATTCACGGAAGCCCAGACCCACCCGGCTCACATCGAGTCAGATCATTAGGTCATGTACTTCGACGACTCGAAGATGCTGGCTGGCGCGGGGGCTGGAGTCGTCCTTAGATCCCTGCTGCACGGCCTTTGCATTGCAGTTTCACTTGGAGTCCGTCGGTTGCTACTCCGTGGCTACTCGGCTTTGGTGGTACAGCAGGTCATGAAGGAGTGGGACGTTAAAATCGCCAGCATGTCAGCATATTGTGCGGCAGTCCGCAAGCTTGAGGGCAATTTCGAAGGTTTTGAACTTCATCATGTCACGCGGGCAGATAATGAGGCAGCCGCCACCTTGGCAAATCTTGGTTCCACCCGGAAGCCGATTCCACCCGGAATTTTCCTGCAGTAGCTCGATGAACCGACTGTCAATGAAAATCCAGTGGTTGATCCCGCAGATGTTCAAGAGCATGTAGTCGTCAACCCGGCTGAAGAGGTTATGGTAATCAACCCGGATTGGACTTTGCGCTATGATGGCCTACAAGACACATAGGGTAGCGTAGCACCTTCGTGTAAGTATCCCAATAGTTATCGTTCCCAACGAAGAGCGGAGGAGAGTATTGTGAGTGGCGTTTCGGTCACACACAAGTTGTCACCGGTCTTGTGTGAAGTAGCTATCTGAAAATCTACAGATGGTATTATTGTCCCGTGAAACAAATATACCAGAGTGGTGGAGAGGATTGATTGTAGCAGCGAGAATAACAACGACTTAAAAGTAAACAACGAAAAGTAAACAGCTGAAAGTAAACGGTTGTTTCCTGAAGTAGAGAGATTAGGCGCGGAGAAACTTTGGATCATGGTGTACATCAAGTGTGCCGGTGCGACGGTTGTTGAGAGATTGCACTAGCGAAAGTATGAACCCTAGGCCTTATTTTCAAGCATTGCAATACCGTTTGTGTACACTTTTATTACTAGTTACCTTGCTGTTTTTATTATTTCAGATTACAAAAACCTATATGTACTATCCATACTACACTTGTATCACCATCTCTTCGCCGAACTAGTGCACCTATACAATTTACCATTGTATTGGGTGTGTTGGGGACACAAGAGACTCTTTGTTATTTGGTTATAGGGTTGTTTGAGAGAGACCATCTTCATCCTACGCCTCCCACGGATTGATAAATCTTAGGTCATCCACTTGAGGAAAAATTGCTACTGTCCTACAAAACTCTGCGCTTGGATGCCTAATACGTGTCTACAAGAATAAAGTTACGTAGTAGACATCATCTTGTAGTAGATATGCCCTAGAGGCAATAATAAATGTTATTGTTTATCTCCATGTTCATAATTAAGTTTATGTTCCATGCTATAACTGCTGTGGTTCCCGAGCCCGTATATCCATAAAGGCTCTGAGGAAAACCCATGTGCACGTGTGGGATAATAAACGGTAAAATGTATATCTAGTCATGCCTCTAAGAATAGCTCAAGTGTTGCATGATGATTACGTTTTCCTGATCATGGGCATGTCTATGCCAGCAACTTTGAGGGCACAATGTTACTAGAACACTTGTGTTGAATCGACCCGATTGATGTTATGCTATGAGATTCATTCGTCATAAGTTAATGGTTAATAACACAGAAAAGTTAATGTTTGCATAATTCCTTAGACCATGAGAGTGTCGTGTTTCTTCATGCTTGCTTCATGAACTTTGGGTTTGTTAAACGTCATCCGTAAATGGGTGGCTATTACGGCGGCTTACGGGTTCATGGAAAAGTCTGTTAAGTAACTTGATAGCTCAAGATTGGGATTTGCTCCTCCGACGATGGAGAGATATCTCTAGGCCCTCTCAGTGTTACGGTATCCATCATCGTCTGGCCAGACACAAGTGTGATTTGATCACAGGGATGCCGGAACACGGATGCGAGAAAAGAGAACAAAACCGGTAACGAGGTAACTGGCATTGTGGACAAGTGTTGATCCACGGGGATGCCGATGTTTCTCACCTCGTGTATTTGTAACATATCGCGAAGCAACAGGAATAGCACACGGCAACTGGAGGTTCACTCGAATATTCATTCGTGTGGGTATAGGGGTCAATATGGGTGTCCACGGCTCCGATGTTGATCATTGATCGGAAAGAGTTCCGGTCATGTCTATACTTCGCCGAACCTATAGGATCACACGCTTAAGGGTCATCTATCTGCTGAATACTAGACGGGGAGTCTGAGAGAAAATCACCGAAAAAGTTTCGGACGAAACGGAAACGTTCCGGAGAGGATATCGGAATAGTTCCGGTAAAACTAAAAAGTTGTTTCAGGGTATTCCATTAAGTCAAAATGGTTTCGGCACACGTCTGGACATTCTTGGAGGGTGCCAGAATCGTTCTGGTAACTTCTAAGATTTTTCCGGAGGAAAAACCGGAAATGTTCCGGAGCAGCCGGAACGCTTTGGTTGCTTTTCGCTGAAGAAACATTGTTCCGAAATTGTTTCGGAATGCGTTCAAAATTATTTTAGTGGGTACTGGAATTGTTCTAGGCACACAGAAATAATTTGGGATTTAACGAACGCAGAAAAATGTCTTCGTGAATAGTGAAAGTGCTTTTTGGATATTTTTTGGAAAGCACCTTTTTGGATATTTCCAAAAAGGTTTCTAGAAGAACTTGGGAGCCAAGGAAGCCCCCCTTGGGGGCCCCCATGAGGGCTTGGCCGGCCACATTGTGGGCTCCTCCATGGAGCCCCACTTGTTCCATACTTCCCTAATATGCCCTTGTGGAAAGTGTTCCTTCATGGGCATTTTTGGGTTTTTGGAATGGCAACTTTACCCCTTGGTTTTCCTATAAATAGGAGGTGAGGGGGCTGCCCCAAACCTCATGCTTGCTCTCATACACATGCCATAGATTTGTCTGGCTTCTCTCTCCCTACCAGCGAAATAGTTTCGTAGAGCCGAAAGGCTGTCTAGTTTCCGGCAGGAACTAGTTCTGGACGGCGAAGCCCTGCCGGATAGATGACACCGTATGTGTGCAACTGTAGAGAGATCGTAGTTTCGGTCTTAGTTCGAGAGTGCCTCCCGAAGGGCTGTCCGAGTGGTCGTCCGAGTTTCGAAGGTCCTCCCGAAGGGCTGTCCGAGTGACCGTCCGGTTTTCGAAGGTCCTCCCGAAGGGCTGTCCGCGACACCGTCCGAGGGACTGTCCGACCGCCTCCCGGAGGGCTGTCCGAGGGGCAGATGAGGGAGTACATCCTCGCGGTTGGGAGGATGCAAATCCTAGCTGCGGGGATCTGCACCGCCGATCGTCATCGACTCTACTTCCGCTGCGCTACGAGTCGGTAACGAAAAAGATCAAACCTTGTATGCAGTCTCCATAGTGGTCCTGGGCTGGTGCGTAGGTCGGAAATTTTTTGTTTTCTGCTGCGTTACCCTACACATCTACATCATGTCATCGTTCTTAAGGCGTTACTCCGTTCTTTTATGGACTTAATACAGTAGATGCATACTGGATAGTGGTCGATGTGTGGAGTAATAATAGTAGATGCAGGCAGGAGTCGGTCTACTTGTCTCGGACGTGATGCATATATACATGATCATTGCCTTGGATATCATCATGATTATTTGCTTTTCTATCAATTGCCCAACAGTAATTTGTCTACCCACCATATGCTATTTTCTTGAGAGAAGCCACTAGTGAAAACTATGCCTCCGGGTCTATCTAAATCATATTACTAAAACCCTAAAAATATTGCTAACATTTTCTTTTATTTATTTTATTTTGTATTTTTGTTTTAATCTATCTATCTATCATATACAATTTAATCTTGCAACTTACCGCCAAGGGATTGACAACCCCTTGTTTGCGTTGGGTGCAAGGATTTGTTGTTTGTGTGCAGGTGCTGCTAGCGAGGTGTTGCGTGATTCTCCTACTGGTTCGATAACCTTGATTTCATAACTGAGAGAAATACTTAATTATCTCTACTGTGCTGCATCATCCCTTCCTCTTCGGGGAAATACCAACGCAAACTACAAGTAGCACACATATATATCTAAAACCCAAAACCAAAAGGAAGTAACTTCATGAGTTGTGACCTATGAGCACATACATATATCAATAGCTTTCAGTCCTTTAGTCGCCGTCACAATTTCTTCAGTTTTTCACTGTAAAACCAACGTGGTGCAGGCACCATAACTACCAAGTTATTGGAATCAACAAGGAAAGACAGTAGTATTCTAGCTAGATATTAGTAAAAGTGAAGTACCAGGTGTGTCAATGCTAAATTAACAGACTATTTAGACTATGTTTCTACATTTAATATATATTTATTTAATAAGTATAACAATCTACCTAATTTTCTCTTTCCTACCACTTATCCTCATCTCTTCTATTCCTCTTCCGCACAGTCCACACCCCATGTCCTTGAACTCCTCTCTCCTCTGTCCCAATTCCCACGACCAACTCCCTAAACAAATCCCAGTAAATGTTTTGAGGAGATACATTCATTGCCTTACACACTACTAAACCTGTATAACTGATAAATGGATGCCTATGACCCAGCTGCTCGGAATTTCTTCCAGATCATCATGTTTCTTTTAGTGCTTGCATGAACCTAATGAATGGGTGGTCTGAACCTTGCATTTTTTTTCAGAACATAAATAGTCAAGCTCGATTGATACATACACTATGAGAGATCAACCTTGCCAACTTTGTTGCTCGGATTATCTTATTATAGCTCTGAAAAACTTTCACCTGCGAAGGTCCTCATCACCACTTTGCAGGTGTTCCTCACCATTATCTACTATTAATGCCTTCTTCCTTCAACCTCATCCCGCCACTCCATTATGAAGAAAAATGCCTGACAAAGCTAGTGCAGTTGAGAACGTAGTTCAAGTAATCAGCTGCTATATCAAATATGAAAGACTTACATGTGGATGTCAGTAAATATGACCGGATTTCAGAAACATGTGGACATGTCGTGTTTCTTCCACTGATGTTGTTGCCGCTGCATGAGAACTACACTCCGACAGGAGAGCCACAGCATTGTATCGCCAAAGGCGACAAAATCAATACAGTTTTACAGATAGCGCATGTGCACGATGTGAGGTAGCAGTGCCACCAGGACGCAGGACAGCGGCTGCGCGTGACGGGATAACGGAGAGCAGCCTCGATTTGGGGTGGTTTTGTACTGGTGGCGGCGACAGAGGAACCAGGGATCGGCGGCCCAGCGCGGTATCCATGCCCAACGGCGGCGTGTTGAATCAGGGCTCAGCGGGCCGTGGGGGAGTACTGCAGGAAGAGGGGCGGCGTGCTGGACATGGCATCGACGGGAAGCAGGGGCCTACCGCTGCGCGGGGCACCGGCAACCGGCTGGGCGCCCGGCCTCGGGTAAAGGAGATATGTTGCTCTTCTTTTCATTATTACGGAGTTATGCATCAGTAGAAAGCACCCATATCCCTATGCATGTCCTTACTCATTAATGATCTCGGGCCATGATCGTATTAGCACCCAATTGTACCAAAAAAATTGGAATAAGGACAACAAATATCAAACTACTTGATCAGATTGTTGCAGTTATCAATTTTTTGAAATAATGACAAAAATATCAAACTATTTGATGGGATGAAGTACCAGAAAATATAGGAAGAACTCGAATTGAAGCTATCCACATACAGAAGTACAGCTTTCAGCAATGTTAATAAACAACATGACCTAGATGCATGCCAAGCAATGTGAAAATGAATCTTCTTTGCGAAAACATTTCTTCAACTTTAGTATGTAGCGAATATGCCTTTCCCTATGATATCAATACAATGGAACTGTTGTTGTGACATCTCTCACAGATTTTTCCGGTGATATGCCCAGGACAGCATAATGGATTTTTTAGATAAAGAACGATGCAGATAATATGTAAGGAAACACTAACAAAGAACATGGCATAGGGCTGAGCTGAAACTTTACAAAACCTAATGCATGAGAATATGAGATAGTACATGAATAGTAGGGCCAAGCTGCATAGCTGCAAGTTTCACTAAAGATACAGTCTGGATGATATCTCTACACCAAGAGCATCTACTGACAGAAAGAGGCTATAAAACTTACCTCCGGCAGGCATGCGGGCTGAGAAGAGCCTCCAGCACCCTGATCGCAGTGAACTGGCTGTTTGGCCATGCCAGCATGTCCCAGCCTCCCAAGTCACCACCCCGCGTGGTACCTCACGTACTGTACTAAGAAGCACACAACGACGTACCTGTCACACTCAAATCGAGCACACAGACTTACTGAAATTATTGATGCACATCTCGTCAAACATCTCGACAGTATGAGGCTTACAGGAATGCCGTGTGCTGGGTGAGGAAGAAAGGATGTGGCGTCCTCATACAGTGGGTCATCCGGCAAAATATCTATTGTGAAATTTAAGCAGAAAATCAATATGTAGTTGTGTTATTTCTAGTTCAGTGCATAACTAATTTGGGTTTAATCTCTCAAATAAAACCAATGATTAATTGTATGAAACAACATTTAGATAGAAAACATTATATCTCAAACATTGTACCAGTTTGTGGTTTAATCTATCAACAAAACCAATGGTATATGATGCTTCCCCTATGCACCAGTATCACATTGCGAAAGCGACAAATTACGCACTGGTAAACACTGTGTACCGGACAACAATGGCATTCAGAAAAATCCTTTGCCTTCACGCGTGTGCAGTACAGGACATATGTGCGATTTGTCCCCATCATGCTCCAAGGATCAACATGATTTTCAGACTAAAAGGACATGCAACTTTTTTTTTCATCCAGGAACTGAATATATGTAAGACACTGTGATTTCTTCTAATGGAAATCGGAGAGGGAGCTCTCTTTATAAAAAAAAGGAACTGAATATATGTCACTTCTAGAACCTAAATTTGCCGCTGGTGATTACTTTGCTCCCGATGAAAACCATTGTAAAATTGTACCCTTTTAAACCTTCACTTCTCCTATTTGGATAGAGTGCTCCATCTCTTGGAATTCATCCAAACTTGTATGTACGCAATTAGCCAAGGTCATACAATGCATGCTTACCTGCCGTCCAGTGGCTGTTGCTGGAGTACTCTGGTGGCTGCGAGCATGGAGGAGAACCAGAAGTGTTATCTACAGTGCCAAAGCACCTACAGCAAAGCAAACACGCATCGCCTCCTTGCGACCCAAGCACCGCAACGACGACAGAGAGAAGAACGTCCGCGCTTACCTGACGAAGATGGACGGTGACCCCTGCGTCGGCGCACCTATGGACGGGTCGGAGCTCTCCCGCCGCACCGCCGGTGAGGCTTGTGTAGAGGGCGCCGCCGGCCTCAGCTCCCGTCTTGGGTCGAACCCCTCCTCCTTCCCTCGTGCGCCGCACCAGGAGGGGAGCATCGCGCCGCATCTCCTCTTCATCGAGCCGCCTCCTGCCCCGAGCGGAGAGCTCACACAGCGCCCCACCGAAGGCCGGCCTCGACCCGGTGCGCCCCAACCGATCCTTCGGCCGCAGACTCCGCGAGAAAGGCGGCGGCGGCGGTGCGGCCGCTCTCGTGCGTGGGGAAGAGGAAGGGGATCTGGTGTGATGTGTTTGTTTAAAGGACCGCGGGTTGAATATACTAAACTACATGGACGTTTTTGCAAAAATGAAACGTTTATCTCAGACAGCCAGTTAAAAAAGGACTGCGGGTTGATTCTTCAAAACGTAAGGGACCTTTCTACAAAAACGCTGACGACGTACGACGAGAAGCAATAAGCGCTTTATTATTATATATATTAGGGAAAGATTAGGTAAAGATATATATATATTACAGTTACAGTTAAGCCCCTCGACATATTTACATATTACAAGTAAGGACCTCCAACAGTATTTTAATGTGGCCATGGCGGTCTCCCTTAGTCACTCATCAAAACAACCACAGCCACAGGCACCGGAGTCCAGTTCAGGATGCCTACTTATGGCCATTCACCGTGTCTTTTTTGATTGGATAACATACACCGCCGCATCTTGCTCTGGTGCCTGATCTGGATTTCAGTTGAGGGGCCACGCAAGGTGTATAGATCATGGGCCTCTTGCTGCCAATGATGTATGCATCACTCTTTCTGCTAGCATCCGGGGCTCTAGCCAGCCACGATCCTGAAGGGAGTTGGGCATATCCAGGTGTCACGCTTGAAGGTTGCTTGGCGAGCTGCGGCAATCTGAGCGTCGACTACCCCTTCGGCATCGGATCCAGGTGCTCCCGTGGTCCTGATTTCAACCTCACCTGCAACAACACCACTCAGCCCCCCAGGCAATTTCGGCGACAAGCTGTACACTTTGACACCAGATTTCATGGAGATGGTATGCCAGAAGGATGTCATGACGAATTCTAATTGGCCAAAAAAGCCTTTCAGATCACTACTAAAACCACTACTAACATCGATATCCTCCTCGATCACCACATGATGCTGTCGCGCAAGAAGAGCACCTTGAAATCAGGCCTCCGGGAGCACCTTGATCCGATGAGGCAACGATAGAGCGAGGCACTCCAGGGAACACTATTATCCTCGTGGTAGGGGCCTGTTACTACTCCAGATGCTAGCGTTGTTAGCTTTCCTAGTGGCCCCAGTAGGAGAAGAGAGTGGTGCATATATATCATTAGTAAGATGCCCATGACAAGAGGCCGGGGGTATATCCTCCTTTTCTAAAAAAAAAAAGATGCCCATGACACACACCTTGCACAGCTCCCAACTTAGTTCGAGGAATTTAACTGTGTGTATACGGCGTGCATACGTCTTGGGGAGGCCTTACCTTGCAAGTAATTGCACGGCCACAAGAAAAGTACACGTCTGGTTGGTTTGATGCAATGTAAAAGTGAGATCACAAGTCAGCCGATGCATTCTGGTCCAGGTGATCTCAACCAATCAAAGGTGGCACCGAGAACCCTCTGCAAGCTGTCTGAGGTCTGCCATGTTATGTTTCTCGGACGTGGTTTTTGTGGGCTTCCAAAGGTCTGTGCTGCATGCACAGAGGGAAAAGATTTTTTGAGGGGCACAAAGGAATTTTTTTACTGAGTTTCTCTTTGATTTGTAGGATTTTTTCTGTTTCTTTTGGGAATAGAACGGTTTGTTGTCATGACTCACGGATGCCTCGCAAGCCAGTCAATACGATCTCTAATGAGTGTGGTTTTTGTGCACCCACGGACTTTGCACGCCCGGTGCACCCACGATCAAAAACTTAGGAAAACATTTCAAAAAAAATTGAAACTTTGTGGATGTGATTATGACCAAATGTTATAGGTGCTTGCAAAATTTGGTGGCCAAATGACATCCGAGGAGCTCTGTACAAAAAAAAAACAAAGTTTGTGCTGAAACATGTGAACAGTAAACTTGGGTGCAGTGCATCATTTGTATTTCGTTTTGTATGGAGATAATTTGATGCTTTTTTATGACCAAACTTTGCAACCTCCTAAAACATTTTCTCATAATCACATCCACAAAGTTTCAGAATTTTTTGAATTTTTTTCAAAAAATTTCGAATTTACTGTTCACTACATGGGTGCACCGAAGTTGGGTGCAGCCACTACTTTCCCATCTCTAATTCTCAGTGGCGGCACCACGGTAGGGGCCAGTATGGTCGGCCGCCCCGGGTAGACGGAAAAACGTATACAGAAAAATAGGATTCGTTGTACATGGGCTAACACAGATATGACAGAATGGCCACACCAAAGCCCAGTTGCAGCACAAAGCCCATACGCTAGCACGGCCACACCCATTCACCCATGCCCCAAACTAGCTCCACGAAGGAAATCCCCAATCGGGCGAGGAAGCGAGCGTGTAACCTAGCCGTCGCCACCACAGAGCTCCACCAGACGCCAGTCCGCCTCGCCGGTTGCCGTCCGCTGGCCGCCGGGCACCCTATCCAGATCCGCCAATGGGCAACCCAAAGAAGCAATCCCGGGCGCGGCCTGCGTGGGAGGAGGCAGCAGCGGCACTGACACCAGCACGGCATCGACCGGCAGCTGGAGTTTACAAAATCAGCAAGCGCAGCTAGCTGGTATACACAAACCAGTCCATTTTCTTCTGCATATGACCTTTAATTCAGTACTGCTTCAATTTCTACCAATTATTGAACTGATGGTCATAGAGGCAAAGCATCAGTACGTTTCTATTTGTGCTAAGATATATATTGATATGCATCTTGTTCACCTATTGTAGGTTTCTATTTGTCATGGAGTTGGATATTTTGGGTCATGGAATGAATGATTCAAGCTGCGGGAGTTCATGTTAGTAGCTCTTGTGACGTTTATGTTGTATTTTGTGATTTTTGGTGGTTACATCATCTACTTGCCAAGAATCTTGAACTATTTTGAATCAATAGTTATGTTAGTTTTTGAGTGCATCTAGCTTCATATTTGAATTTTATGAGTATTGGTTTAGCAGACTTGCATTTCTCCGTCAAAAAATTTAGACCTTAAATGTTTCGCCCCGGCTAAGTTCAATTCCTGGATCCGCCACTGCTAATTCTAACCCTAATAAATCACATTACATGTTTCGTTTTTGGATTTCCAATGTTTGCTCTGCATGAGAAAGGGAATAGTAAAAATCCATGCCAAACATAGACAGCAAGTCTACCATACGCTCGGGCAAGAGGCCCTTCCTCAGCAAATTGATGGAAACATATGAGCACAAAAAAAAGACCGCATGAAATATGCCAACCTGCACAGGAACTCACTAGCAGGGGGCATCAGGAGAATGCACAACCGTATCGTGCAATCGGCTGGCGATCTTCAGTCCCATCCAGTGGAAGATAAGCTAACTGACTGAGATCACCAACAGCAACTGAATCCATCCTCAAAGGCTAACTATTAGCTCAAGATCAAGTGGAGACATCAAAGTCAAAAACCTCACTGCTGGAGATAAAGTAGAGACATATAGAGAATCAACTAAAACGATAACAAGAAATGAGCACCTGTACATTTTTCTGAGACAATGGATTGATCTCAAGAACTGGATAGAACCCAATGCCTGAGATTGTTTCGACATCCTCGATTTCAGCATACAAAATACGCATTCAATTCTTCAGAGGCCTTTGCTGTCTGACATTGGAGGTACAAGTTGGAGAAGGACAGCAGCGGTGTGATGTGCCCCAACGAATTTTAGAGCTGGATATATAGTGCATTCTCCTTCTGTTTCCTGAACATGTATCTGAATGCCTGTCATATTTGCGCCGAGAGAAAAAACTTGAAACATATATTTGTATTAAAAGAATCACCGAGAAAACACAGCAATGTACTAACGATGGCAACGACAAGACAGCATGAGTGCTCAAAATCATTGCTAATATAATCCACTACATCTCTTATAAACATCTCAGCAACACACTGCATATGACAGCAACTCACTACACATCTCAGGGTAACAAAATTCAGTCTAAATATATCAGCAAGCATAATTCCAACCGAGAAACTGATACAATCATGATGCCTGAAATCATGGCTTATTACAGTACCAACCTAACTAGCCTGTAATACAAGTTGTAGCAACAGTTCATAAAAGAGGGAAACAAATTATCCATTATTATAAGCTCAATAGCCTCATCTAACGTGGTAGGCTAGCAGATGACAAGAACTCTGCCTCCAAGCTATAGCATCGTTGGCTACCTCCTGATCGCACGGACAATTGCCGAGCAGATCTAGTCCTTCGAGTTAACAGCCTTGGTTGCATTGGTTCTTCATTCCTTGGATCTACCGGAGACAAGTTCATCCGTTTTAGCAGAGTCTGCAGTTCCGTCTCCACCTGTTTCATGGTGGGTCTTTCTTCGCCGTGTAGCCTCAAGCACCGCTCTGCAAGAGATGCAACACCATTGATCTCCTCCTCGGTTGCCTCCTCAAGGACCTGAGAGTTAGCAATATAAGTGATTCTTCCCTCGTTGAACTCCTGGAGGAAATAGTTTGACAAACTTTTGACTGTGCCTGATTCACTAGTAAAGATAAGCTTCATTCTGAGAAGCAACTCCACTAGTACCACACCAAAACTGTACACGTCGCTCTTCCCGTTCAGCTGCCTCGTACGGAAATACTTTGGATCTAAGTAACCAAATGTACCTTGCACATTCGTAACAATGTGTGTTTGATTGATCGGAACCAATCTGGACGCACCAAAATCTGAAACTTTAGCCGTGTAGTTCACATCCAATAGTATATTTGAGGATTTCACGTCACGGTGGAAGATTGATATTGAAGCTGAAGAGTGGAGATAAGACAGAGCTCCTGCTGTTTCCAGGGCAATCCTTATAGGAGATATGCCCTAGAGGCAATAATAAATGTTATTGTTTATCTCCATGTTCATAATTATGTTTATGTTCCATGCTATAACTGCTATGGTTCTCGAGTCTGCAATAACCACGAGGCTCGGAGGAAGACTCATATGCACGTGTGGAATAATAAACGGTAAAATAGATTCCTAGTCTGGCCTCTAAGACTAGCTCAAGTGTTGCATGATGGTTCTGTTTTCCTGATCATGGGCATGACTATGCCGACAATTTTGAGGGCACAATGTTAGGACAACACTTGTGTTGAATCGACCCGAATTGATGTTATGCTATGAGATACATTCGTCATAAGTTAATGGTTAATAACACAGAGAAAGTTAATGTTTGCATAATTCCTTAGACCATGAGAGTGTTGAGTTTCTTCATGCTTGCTTCATGAACTTTGGGGTCTGTTAAACGTCATCCGTAAATGGGTGGCTATTACGGCGGCTTACGGGTTCATGAAAAAGTGTGTCAAGGGACTTGATAGCTCATGATTGGGATTTGCTCCTCCGACGATGGAGAGATATCTCTGGGCCCTCTCGGTGTTACGGTATCCACCATCGTCTGGCCAGACACATTGTGATTTGATCACAGGGATGCCGGAACACGGGAACGAGAAAAGAGAACAAAACCGGTAATGAGGTAACTGGCATAGTGGACAAGTTGTTGATCCACGGGGATGCCGATAAATCTCACCTCGGGTTTTGTAACATATCACGAAGCAACAGGAATAGCACACGGCAACTGAAGGTTCACTCGAATATTTATTCGTGTGGGTATAGGGGTCAATATGGGTGTCCACGGCTCCGATGTTGATCATTGATCGGAAAGAGTTCCGGTCATGTCTATGCTTCACCGAACCTATAGGGTCACACGCTTAAGGGTCATCTATCTGCGGAATACTAGACAGGGAGTCTGAGAGAAAGTCACCGGAAAAGTTTCGGAGACAGCGGAAAAGTTCCGGAGAGAGAGCACCGGAATAGTTTCGGTAAAACTGAAAAGTTGTTTCAGGGTATACCATTAAGTCAAATTGGTTTCGGCACAGGCCTGGAAATTCTTGGAGGGTGCCAGAATTGTTCTGGGAACTTCTGCGATTTTTCGGAGAAAAAACCCGGAAATGTTCCGGAGCTGCCGGAACCGCTTTGGTTGCTTTTCGCAGATGAAAATCACTAATCCGGAATTGTTTCGGAACGCGTCCAAAATCATTTTAGTGGGTACTGGAATTATTCTAAGACCCACAGAAATATTTTCGGATTTATTGGTCGCGGAAAAATGTTTCCGTGAATAGTGAAAGTGCTTTTTGGGTGGCTTCTTGGAGAAGCCACCTTGAGGGCCTTTTGGTATTTTCCCCCTTGGCTTCTTGGAGAAGCCACCCTTGGGCTTGGCCTATAAATAGGGGTGGAGGGGGCTGCCTAAAGACTCACTCTTTCTCAACATACACAAGCCATGCATGATCTGGCCTTCTCTCTCCCTCCCCGCGAAATAGTTTCGTAGAGCCGAAAGACTGTCTGGGTTCCGGTGGGAACTAGTTCTGGACGGCGATGCCCTGCCGGATAGATGACACTGTATGTGTGCAACTCTGTAGAGAGATCGTAGTTTCGGACTTAGTTCGAGAGTGCCTCCCGAAGGGCTGTCCGAGTGGCCTTTCCGAGTTTCAAGGGTCCTCCCGAAGGGCTGTCCGAGTGACCCGCCGAAAGGACTGTCCAGAGGCCTCCCGGAGGGCTGTCCGAGGATCCGTCCGGTGGGACTATCCGAGGGACTGTCCAGAGGCCTCCCGAAGGGCTGTCCGAGGATCCGTCCTGTGGGACTATCCGAGGGACTGTCCAGAGGCCTCCCGAAGGGCTGTCAGGCGATCCGTCCGGTGAGCTGACGAGGGAGTACATCCTCGCGGTTGGGAGGTTGTAAATCCTAGCTGCGGGGATCTGCACCAACGATCGTCATCGACTCTTCTTCCGCTGCGCTACGAGTCGGTAATGAAAAAGATCAAACCTTGTATGCAGTCTCCATAGTGGTCCTGGGCTGGTGCGTAGGTCGGAAATTTTTTGTTTTCTGCTGCGTTCCCCTACAGTGGCATCATGGGCCGTGCTATGCGTAGATGCATGTTACGATCTAGAATACATAGAGATGTATGGGTGTTGCACAATATAATTTGTAGTAGATGAGTTCTACTGTTGATAATTATTTGTGCGGGTAGCAGATGAAATCTGTTACCCGATGTTCTTGTTGCTTCCCTGGAATTTGCATATTTCTGATCTTGATAACAGCATGGTGGAGTTTCAAAGTTCTGGCAATTCGCGATCCTGATTGATCAACGAAGTCCTAACAGTTCGTTGAATTCCACCATAGTTAGAGAGAAAGATGAATTTTCGCAGACAAAAGGGCAATGCAGATATGATCTGCACGGGGGTCATGCGTATGACGAAGTTCAGTATGGGGCTCGAGATTTTATTATCTCATGTTTCATACACCCCGTAAAGTTAATCTAGCGACTTGAATAATCATACTTGATGATGGACGTTGGTAGCTTCGGTTTGCTTCAAAACCTTAGAAGCCACGTAAAATGAAATTTTGCATAAACCGATTAGAGCTGTCTAACTTTGTTTTACAGAATGTGCATGTGATGTGGTATAGTAGTGCTCGTATTTAATTTGATTATGTATTAGATGACTATACAATGTAAATTAACATGACCTGCGTGTCATGATTCGGCATGATGGCTGGAGCCATATGATTGTCACTTTAATGACCTGCGTGTCAACCTTAAGTAATGCACTTATTTTATTAGCTATAGAGATAGCAATATTATCTGGTGCATCGACAAGGTGGTGGCAAACTTTGCGAAGGTGAACACCGACGCGAATGCCGAAGATGAAGAAATACAAGAGTTCTCCGTCAGAAAGGGCTATACCATATCATGCTATTATGAATTGCCTGACATGTTTATCCCTTTGATGCAGCCTACTTGATTTCGCGGTAGTTGCCTTTTATTAGGGTGATCTCTCACTTAAAATATCAAGTAGTTAGTGTTCTCCCAAGTGTAGCACCGTCACGGCACCTATCTTTTCGGGGTGCGCCATGGATGCATGGGTACGAACGATTAGAGAAGTGTGAGACGGGTGAGGTTAGACCTCGCAGCAAGATCACTTGGTTGTCTTGACGTTCATGGCAGGATCGTCCTGAGCTCGGAACACACGCATCGAAAGATGAACAAGAGTCACATAGAGATGTGATCGGCAAGTTGGCCTACCGATTAAAATTCCCGTCATGAGATGATGATTCTATGGCGATGAATTGAAGTCTGGATCTTGTATCACTCAAAATCAATTATGAGAGATATTGATTTGAGTGGGAGCACACTTTAGAATTAATTCTTTTAATTCTTAGTGCAATTAATTATGGACACTGTCTAAGTGTTATATGCATAATAGTTATAGAAGAATGGCTCGCGTTTCCACCTTCCCTATTAAAATTGAATAGCTGTTAAAATATCTGGTTAAACTTTACGGCTGGTAACATAATGTGAGGATTGTCCTCAAGAGTGCCGAGAAGGATTTTGTCCTATCGCATGCTTTTGGTATTCTCCCGCTAATGCTATGGATGATGTGACTCTCGTCCTTCGATCCAAAAGCTAGAATTCCGTTACGGTCAAGTGCAATATGTTTGCTTCCATGAGACCCGAACTTCAAAAGTTTGGGATAGCTATGTGATATTCATGGAACTGAAAATCATTTTTCAGACACAAACAAAGGCTAAAAGATATGTGATATCCAAAGCAATGTTTGTTTTGCAAACTATTAGTAAAGGTGTTTACTATGCATTTGACTAATAACTGAGGGATCCAGTAGAACGCCTGTCATATGATGATGGTGAATAAAACAACAACTTAAGAGAAAGGAAATGTCCGAAGGGTGTTAGTATGACTTACACACCTAGGAAGTCTGGGGCTGACGCCACTCTTCAAGTTGGTGCTTCTTCTGAGAGTAGGAGAATTATTAGAAGTAAAACAGTTAGAAGTATAAAAGCAAAAGAGAGAAAACTGGAATGTCCAGCTCATGTATGAAAGTCATACAAGCTATTGATGTATAGAAGGCTGGTCAAAGAAATAGTTCTTGGGAATTATGATTAAACATGTTAATCATTGATTCTTGGGTATTGTGAGTTGATCACAAAGATACCCACTCGATTGCATTCTGCTGCGACTCGATGCAAGAACTACTACGGCCTAAAAGACTTGCCGGAGTGAGGTTTAGATATGTGCTGGGAACATAGTAAAAGTTGCTATACTCGGTACATTACCTATGTATTTATTTTCATAATTCATTTTAGAGTTTTTATACACTCTAGCCCATTGCATAAAGTATCTTGCAAGAAGGTTGTTCATAAGAGAACTTTTGATGTTCGGTGTTATGAATAACATAAGGGCCATGCTTCCATCATGGATGGGATGTATGTTATGAATATTGATAATAGTATATTACCTCCGTATTTACTTTCATAATTCATTTTAGAGTTTTACACGCTCTAGCCCATTGCATAATGTTTGTTGCAAAAGGGTTGTTCATAAAAGAACAATTGTTGTTCAGTGTTATGAATAACATAAGGGCCATACTTCCATCATGAATGGGATGTATGTTATGAATATTGATGGTAATATGATACATCCATAACACTGACACTAAATGTCGCAAGACTAAGAGAATACCACACATGTGTGGCACTGCATTTGGTCACATTGGAGAAACCCGCATGGAGAAATTCCATAATGATGGATTTTGAAGTCGTTTGATTATGAATCATCTGACACTTGCAACTTTCCTCCAAAAAGTGAAGTGACTGAAATACCGTTCACATGCCATAAGGAACGAGCAACGAACTGATTGGTGATCATACATTTTGATGTATGTAGTCCGATAAATGTTGTTGCTAGCAGTGGATTTATCTATCTTCAGAAATGACTCAAGTAGATATAATGGATATTTACTTGATGAGACATAAGTCTGGATCTTTTGAAATCATTCATAAGGTTTTCAATATGAAGTAGAAATTATTGTAACAAGAAAATTATGTTTCTGCAATTTGATTGCGGAAAGGAATATTTGAGTTACAAGTTTAGCGAATGTCTGATGAGTTGTGAAGGGAGTTTCATAACTTACACCTCCCGGAACACCACTGTGAGTGGAATGTCCATGAAGATGTAATCAAACCATTTATGACATGGTAAGATCAAAGATGACATAAATCAATTTGCCATTATCCCTTTTAAAGTAATGCTTTAGAGACTGCGGCTTTTACACTGAAAAGGGCACCATCAGATCTGTTGAAATGACTCCATGGTATGGTACACCCAACCATGTTATGTCTATTCTTAACATTTGGAATATGGAGCTTGTGTAAAATATTTACAAACCTATTCCAAATCAGACAACTGCTACTTTGTAGGTTATCCCAAGTTATTGGGAATTCCCCCACCACTATACCGAGCCAAAAAGTTTTGCCACAAAAACGGTATGCTTTTGAAGAAAATGGTTCTTGCAAAAAGGTGAGTGGGAGGACAGTACAACTCGACGAGATAACAATATCTTCATCATCAGATCGAAGGAAAGAAACCTTGGAAGTAATTCCAGAGTTTCCTACTGCGACTGATACGGAAGCCTCTACATGAGATGTATGGACTTCGGTCGAACTTGCAACTGAACCACGTGGGAAAAACTCATGCAAACCTCTCAGGTGCGCAAGCGAGATATTGTTATTAGACAATAGTATACCTACGATACACAAGGAAGCGTTGATGGGCCCTGACTCCGGAAATGGCTAAATGCCAATATAATCCAAGATAGTTTCCATATAAATGATTCAAGATTATATCTTGATAAACCCTTCGGAAGACTTAGAGTCTAACGAACATTAATGGAACTATAAACTGATGTGGATAAAATGTTTTATCCATAAAGCTCGACTTGTTGCAATAACAAATTCAAGGAGTTGACTACGATGAGATTGTCTCACCGTAGCGATGCTTAAAGTCAGATCGGGTTAAACTAGCAATTAATACATATTTCAATCTTGAGATATGATACATGGATGCCAAAAGGATTTCCATGTGATGGAAATACAACCTAGGACTTACATGTGATACAGTCCAAGGTATTTTGTCAGCCCAGAGGATGCTAGTGAGTATGCAAACTTCAGAGTTCCAGCAATGGACAGAAGAGAGCAAAATGGAGTTGGAATCTTCGTTTTGGATGAAATAGTCAAAAGAGTTTGATTTCATCAAATGGATAACGAAGATGCTTGTGGTTTCAAGAAAGTAAGTGGGAGCATAATAATATTTCTAAAAACCTTGTGTGCTTGACACATTGTTGATTGGAAATAATATAAATTTCTTGACACGAATTAGGACTTCATTGAAAATAGTTTTTCGATGAAGTGCTTGGGCTAAATAGCCTTGATATTAGGCATATTTATCTACGAGATAGAATTGCCTAATTGGCTAAGCCAAAAATACATATTGACAAGATGCTAAAACAGTTTAGCTTAAGAATGCCAAGGAGTGATTCTTGCCGAAGTCACATGGAAAGAGTTTTTCAAGACTCGGTGTCCCAAAACACTGATGAGCAAAATACATGATGGATTTTCCACACACCTTTGTGTTTGGATTAATCATGTATTCCATGGTATGTATAAACAAACAGATATGTCCGATACTCCCAAGCTGTTGCGAGTATAGATAGCAAAGTGATCAAAGTACTGATCATGGGACAACAGTGAAAAATGTTGTTAAGTACTAAAGTAGTACTGATGACATGTTTTCTCGCAAGCAGAGATTATGAAGTGCTCGTTGTAAGTAATTACATCGATACAGTCTTCATCAATGCTCCATGCGATTTTCGATTTAAGTTAAGGGTTTTGTGTAATACACAATATGGTGGCACGGTGTTTGGAAATCGTTCCAAACAAGTTACTGTGGCGAATTCTATAACAAAGGCTAAGTATGTTGATGCTTTGGAAGCGACAAAGAAGATGTTGAATCATATAGTTCATTCATGAACTTAGTATGGTTCCAAAATGGCTTTGGTCAATGGGACACTATTGCAGATAGTTGCTCCATAGCTCAGTCTGAGGAATCAAGGTTTGACCTGTGATTCACATATATACAAAGCCAAGTCCACACAAAATATGAATTTTGTGAAAGCATGAAAACACGAGGAGATGCAAAGATACACACGGAACTGAAGTTGTCAGATCCGTTATACATCAGGCTATACCACAAGCGAAGCATTTTTTACACCAGTATGCCATAGGTGTAAAGTGCATTAGCATTGACTAGATTATTGACTCTAGTGCAAGTGGGAGTCTATAGGAGATATGCCCTAGAGGCAATAATAAATGTTATTATTTATCTCCATGTTCATAATTATGTTTATGTTCCATGTTATAACTACTATGGTTTTCGAGTCTGCAATAACCACGAGGCTCGGAGGAAGACTCATATGCACGTGTGGAATAATAAACGGTAAAATGTATTCCTAGTCTGGCCTCTAAGACTAGCTCAAGTGTTGCATGATGGTTCTGTTTTCCTGATCATGGGCATGACTATGCCGACAATTTTGAGGGCACAATGTTAGGAGAACACTTGTGTTGAATCGACCCGAATTGATGTTATGCTATGAGATACATTCGTCACAAGTTAATGGTTAATAACACAGAGAAAGTTAATGTTTGCATAATTTCTTAGACCATGAGAGTGTTGAGTTTCTTCATGCTTGCTTCATGAACTTTGGGGTTTGTTAAACGTCATCCGTAAATGGGTGGCTATTACGCCGGCTTACGGGTTCATGGAAAAGTGTGTCAAGGGACTTGATAGCTCAATATTGGGATTTGCTCCTCCGACGACGGAGAGATATCTCTGGGCCCTCTCGGTGTTACGGTATCCACCATCTTCTGGCCAGACACATTGTGATTTGATCACAGGGATGCCGAAACACGGGAACGAGAAAAGAGAACAAAACCGGTAACGAGGTAACTGGCATAGTGGACAAATTGTTGATCCACGGGGATGCCGATAAATCTCACCTCGGGTTTTGTAACATATCGCGAAGCAACAGGAATAGCACACGGCAACTGGAAGTTCACTCGAATATTTATTCGTGTGGGTATAGGGGTCAATATGGGTGTCCACGGCTCCGATGTTGATCATTGATCGGAAAAAGTTCCGGTCATGTCTATGCTTCACCGAACCTATAGGGTCACACGCTTAAGGGTCGTCTATCTGCTGAATACTAGACAAGGAGTCTGAGAGAAATTCACCGGAAAAGTTCCGGAGAGAGAGCACCGGAATAGTTTCGGTAAAACTGAAAAGTTGTTTCAGGGTATACCATTAAGTCAAATTGGTTTCGGCATAGGCCTGGAAATTCTTGGAGGGTGCCAGAATTGTTCTGGGAACTTCTGTGATTTTTCGGAGAAAAAACCCGGAAATGTTCCGGAGCTGCCGGAACCGCTTTGGTTGCTTTTCGCAGATGAAAATCACTAATCCGGAATTGTTTCGGAACGCGTCCAAAATCATTTTAGTGGGTACTGGAATTATTCTAAGACCCACCGAAATATTTTCGGATTTATCGGTTGCGGAAAAATGTTTCCGTGAATAGTGAAAGTGCTTTTTGGGTGGCTTTTTGGAGAAGCCACCTTGAGGGCCTTTTGGTATTTTCCCCCTTGGCTTCTTGGAGAAGCCACGCTTGGGCTTGGCCTATAAATAAGGGTGGAGGGGGCTGCCTAAAGACTCACTCTTTCTGAACATACACAAGCCATGCATGATCTGGCCTTCTCTCTCCCTCCCCGCGAAATAGTTTCGTAGAGCCGAAAGGCTGTCTGGTTCCGGTGGGAACTAGTTCTGGACGGCGAAGCTCTCCGGATAGATGACACCGTATTTGTGCAACTCTGTAGAGAGATCGTAGTTTCGGTCTTAGTTCGAGAGTGCCTCCCGAAGGGCTATCCGAGTGGCCTTTTCGAGTTTCAAGGGTCCTCCCGAAGGGCTGTCCGAGTGACCCGCCCGAAGGACTATCCAGAGGGCTCCCGAAGGGCTGTCCGAGGATCCGTCCGGTGGGACTATCCGAGGGACTGTCCAGAGGCCTCCCGAAGGGCTGTCAGGCGATCCGTCTGGTGAGCTGACGAGGGAGTACATCCTCGCGGTTGGGAGGTTGTAAATCCTAGCTACGGGGATCTGCAACAACGATCGTCATCGACTCTTCTTCCGCTGCGCTAAGAGTCGGTAATGAAAAAGATCAAACCTTGTATGCAGTCTCCATAGTGGTCCTGGGCTGGTGCGTAGGTCGGAAATTTTTTGTTTTCTGCTGCGTTCCCCTACAGTGGCATCATGAGCCGTGCTATGCGTACATGCAGGTTACGATCTAGAATACATAGAGATGTATGGGTGTTGCACAATATAATTTGTAGTAGATGAGTTTTACTACTGATAATTATTTGTGCGGGTAGCAGATGAAATCTGTTACCCGATGTTCTTGTTGCTTCCCTGGAATTTGCATATTTCCGATCTTGATAACAGCATGGTGGAGTTTCAAAGTTTTGGCAATCCGCGAACCTGATTGATCAACGAAGTGCTAACAGTTCGTTGAATTCCACCATAGTTAGAGAGAAAGATGAATTTTTGCAGACGAAAGGGCAATGCAGATATGATCTGCACGGGGGTCATGCGTATGACGAAGTTCAGTATGGGGCTCCACTAGTAGAAAACAGGGCATCAGTCCCGGTTCCAGAGGGCCTTTAGTCCCGGTTCTGCAACCGGGACTGAACAATCGGGACTAAAGGCCCCCACTTTTAGTCCCGGTTGGGTTACGAACCGGGACTAAAGGAGCTCCACGTGGCCGCTGTGGGGCGCCCAGGCAGGAGGACCTTTAGTCCCGGTTGGTAACACCGACCGGGACTAAAGGGTCTCCACGTGGCCGTTGCGCAGCGCTCAGGCAGGAGGACCTTTAGTCCCGGTTGGTAACACCAACCGGGACTAAAAGGCCGCCACGCGTCAGCCCCTGCCAAGCGTTGTTTTTTTTTTGAAAGGAGGGGTTTAGGGTTTAGGGGTTTTGGAGGGTTTAGGGGTTTCATATTGTGTTTCCCCCTTTTCTTTTGGTGTTTACCATTCAATTCTTTTACATTTAGGGTTTTCATTTTTATTTTACACTTTCCATTCAACTCGACGCTAGCTACTACATATAGCAATGAAGGAACCATTACACGAATCGTCATGAATATAGAGAGAAGTGACCTCTCTTTCTCCGTGCTTGGTCGAACAACAAGTTTTCGTATATCTATTCGACGCTACTACGTATAGTACACGTTCATGCATATATACAATGTAACATCTCTTACGATCCCTAATATCTAATTACCAAAATCGCATTGCCACTCCCGATGGAATTCTCCGTCTGTAGGTATGACATGGTCAACAAAGAATCCCGCCAATTCCTCTTGAATTGCTCGTATGCGATCAGTTGTTAGGAGTTCGTCCCGCTTCCGCTTGATCTAATTTAAAGAAGGGGGTCAATATATATATATATGAATGAAACTCAACACAATTGATGGTAATAAAAGAAAAATGTGAATATTGTTTACATACTTCAATTTGTTCTTCAGATCTGCCCTGCTCAGAGGTCTTGTGGCGAATGTACTCGCAAACGTAGTATCCACATAAATTATTCCCGGGTTCCTGCCACAAGAACTTTACGAGAATAGAGTTCAATCAAAATGATAATCAAGCATGATAATGGTATTGAAACTAGAATCAAGGAGAGATGCGCGGAACTAGCTAGTAGTACTTACTTTGGGTTGTGAAAATCGCAGCTCCTTTTTCCATTCACCCCTAACCTTGTTGGTGAACTTTTTCCAAACCCTGCCCGGCAAAGAAAATGATTACTTGATATCAGCAAATGAACGAAAGTTGCCGATATGGTGCGATAATGATTGAACTTACTTCTGGAGCATTTGACTCATGTCCGCCCACTCCTTAGCCTCTTTACGTCTCGAGTCCAAGACAACTACTAGTCCCGCATCAAGCTGAATGGCTAGCAGAATAAAGTGGAACCTGCGCACGCATAACTCATCAATTACACTTAACCTCGAGTAAGCGAAACAGAATGTGCACAAGACAGTAACACTCACTTGAAGTTGTAAGGAAATAGTATTTCCCTTTTGTTTTGTTGTCCAAGTAACGCATTTAGCAAGTATTTCTCTGTATCATCGGGTCTTTTTTGTACCGCATATTCATTTACGGTATTTGCGTTAATTAACCCAATGTCATAGATTTTTCCTCTGCATTCGCGGATCTTCAATCTGCATAATATAGTGTGAGGATAATTATACATGCAATGAACGAGCTGAGCTAGAGACTTAATTACGGAAAAAATACTTACAGACAATAGCAACTGATGATAGCTTTGTCGAGGGCGGCTTGATTGTATAACTGAAATAATTCTTCAAATTCAATGTACAACGCCTCGACTCCATTGAAGTAGTGCTCATCTTTAATTCCCACTAAGATACTGTTGGTCCCTTCCTTGCAGGCTTTCAAGTACCAGTTATGCAATGTTCGCATCAGCGTTGATAGACGCGGGAGCTGCTCAGGTCTGACGAGAGGCTTCCCGTGCTCGTATCTATAGGCTACCTCAGCCATTTCGAACTGTACCTCATCGCCTAAGTAATCAGCAAGAGTGTAACCAGGGTGAGCGGCCGCTACCCCCGGATCATTAGCGATATCGGGAAACACCTTGAGTGGGGGGGGGGCACGATTGTTTTTCCTGTTCGCTGAGCTGGGGAATTGTTTTCCTACTTCTTGCAGCACTACTAGTACTTCCCGACCTTTTTGCTTCATGAAATGTCTTTACAATACAGTGGTCATAGTGTGAGAGCGGCGGAGGAGATGGTGGGCGCTGAAGGGCATCCAGACAGCGCTTCGCTTTTACCGGCTCTATTTTCTCCTTTGGATCTGGACGTTTCGGTGCAAGCTGGCGTTTCACATTGGCAGCCACGAACTCGTCGGTTTCCTCCTCAGTCATGTCGTATGGTAACTTGGGAGGAGCCTTCTTGATGCTTGGACCTGCTCTGGATTTCTTCGTTGTTGTACTGCAAGCCGCCGGAGCGGCGGCGGGTCTCTTCCGCCGTTGTTGGGAGGAGCCTTCTTGACGCGGCGGAGGAGGCAGAGTCCGTTGACGCGGCGGAGACAGCTGAGGCGGCGGAGGATTCTGCTAAGGGGCCTCCTCCGCCGGAGACAGCTGAGGCGGCGGAGGATTCTGCTGAGGGGCCTCCTCCGGCGGAGTCCGCTGACGCGGCGGAGATAGCTGAGGCGGCGGAGTGTGCTGACGTGGCAGAGACAACTGAGGCAGCGGAGATAGAGCTGGACAGTGAGGATTCTGCTGAGGGGCCTCCTCCGGCTGAGTCTACTGACGCGGCGTCCATTGTGGAAGCACGATGTATTCCTTTCTCCATAGAATGGTAGTCCTTACGGCATCAACCAGATGAGTCTCCCCTTCACCTGTAGGGTACTCAAGCTCCAGCCCCTCGAATCCATTGGTAACTTCATCCACCCCGACAATAGCAAAGCCGTCTGGAATCGGATTGCAATGGAAAGTTCCATCAGGTCTAGGAGGTAAGACATAGCTGACCGCCACCTTCAAGGTTAGGTTGATGCATTTCGCCATTAGCTCACAATGTTCCCTCTCCGTGATATCATCCACGGGGTAGCAAGGAGCCGTGATATCAGGCCGAACGAGCAAACTGGAAGCCACGCTGCTTTTCCGCTCAGATGGTGGGGTAGCTTCGTGGGCAGTATCGAATGAAGGATCTTCGTGCTGCTGAGATGGTGTGCTAGTAGCTCGCTGGCTGTTAAGTGCCTCTATTAACGCTAATCTTTCGTCTACCTTCTGCAGCCGGTCTGCATCCTCTTTCTTCTTTCTTCCCCGGCTTCTATAAGTGTCTCTGCTGTCGGGAAACCCATCCTTCCACGGAACGGAGCCTGATGTGCCTCGTGTTTGTCCAGGGCGTTCAGGATTCCCGAGGGCGCGTGACAGCACGTCCTTCTGTCTGTCGGGATGGAACCTCCCTTCCTGCACGTCCTTGATTGCTTCCTGAATCTTTATGACGGGTGTTTGAAGTTGGTCTTTCGTGTAAACACACTTCCGTGTTTCTGGGTCCAAAGTTCCCCCATGCCCGAAGAACCAAGTCCTTGCCCGTTCGGGCCAGTTCAATGTCGCTGGTTGGATCCCTTTAGCAAGCAGGTCGTTCTCAGCTTTCTCCCACTTAGGCTGGGCAGCCTTGTAGCCACCTGACCCCGTAACGTGGTGATATTCCTTGTTTGCAGCATTTTGCTTATTCATCAGTGACCTGTTTTTAGCTTTCTCCGATTTCTTGTACACCACAAATGCGGCCCAGTGACCTTTTATCTTGGCATATTGACCGGTGAATTCTGGAGTCTTGTCTTTCTGGACAAACTATTCGTTCAATCTTTTCTTCCAGTTCTTGAATTGTTCTGCCATCTTCTTAAGAGCCCATTTTTTGACTTTTCGCTGTATAACTGGGATATTTGGATCCTCCTTTGGCGGTAGGCTGAAATTTAGCATGAGCGACTTCCAAAGCTCATCTTTGCATCTATCGTTGACATAAGAAACTCCATCGTCCTTCTTCTTATTCCATTCTTGGATGCTGATCGGGACGCTGTCCCTAACAATAACTCCGCACTGATATATAAATTGGTCTTGGGTCCGCTTGGGAACAGTCGGTTTGCCATCTGGATCGACTTCTTCGATCGTGAACCTTTCATTCTCGCCCAACCTTTTCTTCGGGCCTCGTGTCCTTATAGAAGTTTGGCTCGATCCGGAGGGCTAAAAGAAGAAAGAAGCGTTAATATATGTACATACAAAACAATTAATGCATCTAGTCAGCAGAGGCTTAATTAATATATATACCTCGCCAGACTTTGCAACAGTTAAGGCTCCAACACCGGCGGAGCCGTCATCTTCTCCCTCCTCCATTCGATCACCGGAGCCGTCATCTTCTCTCTCCTCCATTCGACCATCGGAGTCGTTGAGAAACTGTGAGGTGATGATATCATCATCATCTCTGTCGCGGATTATTTCCTCCAACGCCTCTTCTTGTTCTAAGTCTCTGCCGTGTTCCATAGTTTCTGCAAATATTACAACATGGCAATATACAACCATGAGAGATGGATTAGTGGCAAACATAGACCTAATCACAACAAGGAATCATATGCATATGAGCAATTAATGGATTAGTGGATTATCGGGGTTATGTTTTAACGACCCCTCCCCCCTCATGTCGAAGTTATACCGAAATTATCGGGGTTATGTTTTAACGACCCCCCCCCCTCATGTCGAAGTTACGACGATATTTGTACAAGATTTATACACAAGATGAATACAAGATTTATACACAAGATGAATACACAACTCAACAAATGAACCAACCATCATCCTATGAACAAAACTCAACATACAACAAATAATGGACACCTTTTGTCGAACAGCGGAGGGACGATCAGGGACCAACTCCACGGAGAAGCAACACCACAACATGTAATTCCACGGAGATTCAAATGACCCCTAGATCAATGGCAATCATCATGATCAAGTTGACAAGTATTAACAGATTTTCAGACTTAGTGATATTTGCATAGAGTGGAAATGCAAAACAGTAACATCATGATGAAGTAACCACTCATCATATGCAAATTTTAACATTTGTTTCTCTATCTAAAAAAACCTAAAAAAAATTCTCTTCCATCTCATCTCATCTTCACAAAACATCTATCATATCTATCACATTGAGTATATGTATCTAAAAACCTAGTAAAACTACACAAAACAAACAAAAAAAAGCAGCCATCTCCATCTCATCTCATCCATCTCCATTTCATCTCATCCATCTCATCTCATCTCATCTCAATGAACAAAAATTTATATTACACATGAAAATATCACAAATGAAATGACTTTGATCATGAATAATGCTATAAAAAAATGACTTTGATCATGAATAATATCAATAACTTTGAGATCATGAATTAATAATGCTATAAAAATGACTTTGATCATGAATGTACATGTAACACATGGCAAAACATGCTTACTGAACTAATTCAAATGACCCCTAGATCAATGGCAATCATCATGATCAAGTTGACAAGTCTTAACAGATTTTCAGACTTAGTGATATTTGCATAGAGTGGCAGAAAACAGATTCAAGATGCAACCTTTGAGGCAAGTAAAATATATGCTATAGCAGTTTTTCATGGCAACAAAGAGCATGGCAAGCATGTACTAATTACCCTCAACAAAACACCCTTACTGATCATGATCCAAAGATGCACAGATTTGGTGCAAACCTCAAGGCAAAATGCAAACCTCAAGGCATGCACTCTAAATTCTTCCAATAATTTTTCTGTCACTTCTAAATTATCCCTCAAGTCATTCTCACATTCTAGGACAGCATCCACAACCTCTCCTATCCACAAAAATATTTTTCTCATATTTAATGAATTCCCAAGTTGGAATTTATATTTATCCTAGTTTCTTTGGTTTACAAAGGAACCATATTTTCTATAATTCTTCTGCACCCACAAAAAATTATCCTAGCTACTAGGTAGTACCGACAACCCATTTCACCAAAAACTTTGGGTTCCACAGTTCAAAATTTTCAAATTCCATCCAGTTCAAATTTGGACCAGATTCAAACTCCATGATCAAAACCCAATTTAAACTGCTCCAAAAATTCTGAAACTTTGCCAGACTCTCTTTTATGCATCAACACCTCACCACAAAAATTCCCTAAAATTCCTAAAATCCCTAGCACCCTCTGGCATTTCATCATACACATGGTGGGCGTACTGTTCACTGCTGTCAAAAATTCAGTTAACTGAATTTGTTCAGAGAGAGGGAGAAGAGTCGCCGGAGCGCGGGCGGCGTCGGCATCGGGGCGGGCGGCGGCGTCGGGGCGCGGGGGGAAGGAGGAGGAGGGGAACGGCGCGGCGGCTCACAGTGTGTTGCAGGGGAGCGGGGGACGGCGACGGGGCAGGGCTCGGCGACGGCGACGTCGGGGCAGGGCGCGGCGAGGGCGTCGGCGAGGGGGGGGGGACGGCTCGGAGGCCACGGCGATCTCCGGTGCAGCAGCCTGGCGGCGTCGTGCTGTGGTTCGGCGTCGGGGGAGAGAATGGGAGAAAAATTCCTAAGTGCTGCTTATATAGCATGAGCTTTAGTCCCGGTTGGTGGCGCCAACCGGGACTAAAGGCCCCCCTTTAGTCCCGGTCCGAGCCACCAACCGGGACTAAAGGTGAATTTTCACCAGCCGAAAGGGCGCGAAACCAAACCCTTTAGTCCCGGTTGGTGGCTCGGACCGGGACTAAAGGGGGGCCTTTTGTCCCGGTCCGAGCCACCAACCGGGACTAAAGGGTTGGTCCTGGCTGCGGTGGGAGTTTAGTCCCATCTCGCCAAGCGAGAGGCGCTCGCAGCGGTTTATATGCCCGCCTGCGGCTACCGTCCCGAGCTCCTCTCTAAAGCAGGCAGTACATGCCTAACGTTCTCTCTGCCCTGTGGGGCCTACTTGCCCTGCGGGCCTGCATCCTGGCCCATATATAGTTGGGTTTCTAGTCATATGCAGGCCATGGTGGCCTAGTAGGCGGGCATTTTTTTATTTTTTGCATATAGTTTATAGTCCCGATTGGTGGTTCCAACCGGGACTAAAGGTCTTTTCCAGTTTTTTTAGTTTTTTGCTTTATTTTTTTCTTTTGTTTCTACTTACAGCCAAATATTTAGAGTTTTTGAGTGAATCTTTTTGGTTTAGGTCACAAAAAATATAAACTTTCTGTTAGTGCCAGTAGTTTTCAAATTTGAATAGTTTAAATTTGAATTCTTTGAAATTTGTGTGAATCACTAGTTTGTGAATAACTTTACTTTAAAAATATATTTTTGAGTGATTCTTTTTCCTGCTGTTTAATATTAGTGTGTTTTATCAGTATGTTCAATTTGGTAATTTTTAGGTTATTTTAAAATAGGTGTTTTAATCAAAAACAGATTCTGTTTTGCTCTTTTAGTTTTATAGCTCAAAAAAATCATTAAATGCATGAAAAATAGCGAATGAAGTCAGAAAGGGTTGAAAATTGATGATGTCGCTTTGAATGGTGCATGTTGAATGCACAAAAAGTCTGGAGTTGAAATAAGTTTAAAAAAATGAAATGCCTTTGTAACAGATGAGTTTTCGTCCGAAACCCTGATACTTCGAAAGAGATTGTCCAGTTTGTACACGAAGTGCATCCAGTTTTTGCCATAACCCTCTCAACTTTTTAGCACATGCTATGTGGGTGAAATGATGATACCATGCCAAGTTTCAACCTTTTCAGAGTTCATTTGTACTACTTTTCAATTTCAGGGTCATTTAGCTCAAAAAAATCAATAAATGCATGAAAAATAGCGTTCCTTCGCGTTTCAAATGCCAAAACACATATACACCCTAACTATTACAAAGATTCCCTCCGGTTTGTCCGAAGTGGCACTTTCCAGCTATAAGTCCGGAAACTCACACTAGAGAGAAAGTGATGGCGGTGAAGCCGGTCACATCCCAGAGTGGGATCTTGGGGTATAAAACTATTTCTTCGCGTGTGTCCCTTGCTTATTGCGCCGTAACCATGGATAATCTTCATCATTTAACAGGATGCTTGGGTCAGTCTTCACTCTGAAGGGAGAAATTTCATGAAACTTTTCATAATCTTCTGACATGTCTGTCTTGTCCTCCACTCCCACGATGTTTCGTTTCCCTGAAAGAACTATGTGGCGCTTTGGCTCATCGTATTATGTATTCGCTTCCTTATATTTTCTTTTTCTCGGTTTCGTAGACATGTCCTTCACATAGAAAACCTGCGCCACATCATTGGCTAGGACGAATGGTTTGTCTGTGTACCCAAGATTGTTGAGATCCACTGTTGTCATTCCGTACTGCGGGTCTACCTGTACCCCGCCTCCTGACAGATTGACCCATTTGCACCGAAACAAAGGGACCTTAAAATCACGTCCATAGTCAAGTTCCCATATCTCCTCTATGTAACCATAATATGTGTCCTTTGCCCTATTGGTGTTTGCTGCATCAAAGCGGACACCACTGTTTTGGTTGGTGCTCTTTTTATCTTGGGCGATCGTGTAAAATGTATTCCCATTTATCTCGTACCCTTGGAAAGTCAATACAGTCGAAGATGGTGTCCTGGCCAACAAGTACAGCTCATCTCCAACAGTGGTGTTACCCATGAGATGTGTTTGCAACCAGCCGCCGAAAGTCCCCATGTGTTCACGTGTAATCCAGTCGTCAGACTGCTCCGGGTGTTTGGAGCGTAGAATATTCTTGTGTTCATTGATATACGGGGCCACCAAGGTAGAATTTTGTAGAACTGTGTAGTGTGCTTGCGCCCAAGAATGCCTGTCCTAACATATTATTGCTTTCGGTCCTAGCGTGCCATTCCAACCCAGTCTCCCCTCATGCCGCGATTCAGGAACACCAATCGGCTTAAGGTCAGGAATAAAGTCAACACAAAACTCAATGACCTCCTCTGTTTGATGGCCCGTGGAGATGCTTCCTTCTGGCCTAGCTCGGTTACGAACATATTTCTTTAAGACTCCCATGAACCTCTGAAAGGGGAACATATTGTGTAGAAATATAGGACCCAGAATGGCAATCTCGTCGACTAGGTGAACTAGGACGTGCGTCATAATATTGAAGAAGGATAGTGGGAACACCAACTCGAAACAGACAATACATTGGACCAAATCATTCTGTAACCTTGGTAGCATTTCTGGATCGATTACCTTCTGAGAAATTGCATTGAGGAATGCACATAGCTTCACAACGGCTAATCGAACATTTTCTGGTAGAAGCCCCCTCAATGCAACCGGAAGCAGTTGCGTCATAATCACGTGGCAGTCATGAGACTTTAGGTTCTAGAATTTTTTCTCTGCCATATTTATTATTCCCTTTATATTCGACGAGAAGCCAGACGGGACCTTGATACTGAGCAGGCATTCAAAAAAGATTTCCTTCTCTGCTTTGGTAAGACCGTAGCTGGCAGGACCTTGATACTGCTTTGGATGCATGCCGTCTTTTTCGTTCATACGTTGCTGGTCCTCCCGTGCCTCCGGTGTATCTTTTGTCTTCCCATACACGCCCAAGAAGCCTAGCAGGTTCACGCAAAGATTCTTCGTCACGTGCATCACGTCGATTGCAGAGCGGACCTCGAGGTCTTTCCAATAGGGTAGGTCCCAAAATATAGATTTCTTCTTCCACATGGCTGCGTGTCCGTCAGCGTCATTCGGAACAGATTGTCCGCCAGGACCCTTTCCAAAGATTACTTGTAAATCCTTGACCATATCAAGTATATCATCACCAGTACGGAGGACAGGCTTCTTCTGGTGATCTGCCTCACCTTTGAAATGCTTGCCTTTCTTTCTTAAGGCATGCTTGGTCGGAAGAAATCGACGATGTCCCAGGTACACATTCTTCTTGCATTTGTCCAAATATATACTTTCAGTCTCATTTAAACAGTGCGTGCATGCGTTGTATCCCTTGTTTGTCTGTCCTGAAAGGTTAATAAGAGCAGGCCAATCATTGATGGTTACAAACAGCAACGCTCGTAGGTCAAATTCCTGTTGTTTGTGCTCATCCCACACACATACACCTTTTATGTCCCACAGCTGCAAAAGTTCTTCAACTAATGGCCTTAGGTACACATCAATGTCGTTACCGGGTTGCTTAGGGCCTTGGATGAGCACTGGCATCATAATGAACTTTCGCTTCATGCACAACCAAGGAGGAAGGTTATAGATACATAGAGTCACGGGCCAGGTGCTATGATTGCTGCTCTGCTCCCCAAAAGGATTAATGCCATCTGCACTTAAACCAAACCATAAGTTCCTTGCGTCACCTGCAAAGTTCGGCCACTTTCTTTCAATTTTTCTCCACTGCGAACCATCAACGGGTACTCTCAACTTCCCGTCTTTCTTATGGTCTTCTTTGTGCCATCGCAACAACTTGGCATGCTCTTTGTTTCTGAACAGACGTTTCAACCGTGGTATTATAGGAGCATACCACATCACCTTGGCAGGAACCCTCTTCCTGGGGCGCTCGCCCTCAACATCACCAGGGTCATCTCGTCTGATCTTATACCGCAATGCACCGCATACCGGGCATGCATTCAAATTCTCGTACTCCTCACCGCGGTAGAGGATGCAGTCATTAGGGCATGCATGTATCTTCTGCACCTCTAATCCTAGAGGGTAGAGAACCTTCTTTGCTTCGTACGTACTGTCAGGAAATTAGTTATCCTTTGGAAGCTTCTTCTTCACTATTTTCAGTAGCTTCCCAAATCCCTTGTCAGATACACCATTCTCTGCCTTCCGTTGCAGCAATTCCAGTGCGGTGCCGCGCTTTGTGTTGCCATCATCGCAATTTGGGTACAACCCTTTTTTGTGATCCTCTAACATGCGATCGAACTTCAACTTCTCCCTTTCACTTTCTCATTCTCTCTGTGCATCAACAATGACCCGGCGAAGATCATCATCGGGCACATCTGGTGCCTCTTGATCTTCAGCTTCCCCCGTTGCAGTATCACCGTATTCAGGGAACATAGGATAGTTTTCATCATCCTCTTCTTCTTCGTTGTCTTCCATCATAACCCCTCTTTCTCCGTGCTTGGTCCAAACATTATAGTGTGGCATGAAACCCTTCTCAAGCAGGTGGAAGTGAAGGGTTTTCGAGGAAGAGTAATCCTTCGTATTCCCACAGACAATACATGGACAATACATAAAACCATTCTGCTTGTTTGCCTCAGCCACTTCGAGAAAATTATGCAGGCCCGTAATGTACTCGGATGTGCGTCGGTCACCGTACATCCATTGCCGGTTCATCTGCGTGCATTATATAATTAAGTGTATCAAAAACCATTACATGACATCATGAATAGAGAAATGACCAAATTAATACAAGTTCATCATCACATTAAAACCAAAGTACAGTAGTGATCAAATGTTATTACTGAAAAAATAAATACATAAAGTTCATACATAGTTCTCATAGAACAACATACAACTCTCTAGAGCATCTTTTAAATAATTGTTTTCTTTTTCAACTAAATTTAACCACTCGACAAGAGGGTCGGTTGGAATTTCCGGTTCACATACCTCCTAGATAAAAACATCTATGTCACGTTGGTCGGCATAATTGTCATAAACACTAAATGAAACAAATAGTTATAAAAGATAATATACCACATCCGAATCATGGACCGGACGAGAGCCGACGGGGGCGGATACCAAAACCATGGCACTATATAATAACAAACAATAATACAAGTAAGAAAATTATACAAGTAGCTATCTAAATCATACAAGTAAGAATTTTTTCTTTTAAAAAGAAGATAAGAACAAGAGGCTCACCACAGTGGTGCCGGCGACGAGATCGGCGCGGACGATCGACGGCGGTGAGGACGGGGACGGGGACGGGACGGCACCCTACACATGTGCAAACTCTAAGAAGTTAATTTGAGCTCAAATTGTGCATCTAAATCAAAAAACTCCCACATACACACCTCCACTAAAACCCACAAACCACTCTACTTCTAGAGCATTTGAAATGAGCTAAACTAGCAGTGAGAGATGAAAGGATGAAGTTGCTAACCTTTTAGAACACTTGGATAGTTGGTGCACCGCCAAACCTAGACAAATCTTGGGGAAAATGTAGCTTGGAGGTCGAGCTTAGAGAGGAGAAAGCTTAGGTGTGGCTCGGGCATTTCATCAAACACCTCATGTGCATAGGAGGTGAGAACAGAGTAGCACACACCTCCCACACGCCGGCCGGCCAAAAAACAGTGGAGTGAACGCGCAGGGGCGAGCATATATATAGGCATCTTTTTAGTCCCGGTTGGTGTCTAGAACCGGGACTGGAGACTGACCTTTAGTCCCGGTTCCAGACACCAACCAGGACTAAAGGGGTTGCGCCAGGAGCGAGGCCCTTTAGTCCCGGTTGGTGGCTGGAACCGGGACTAAAGGTCCCAGCCGAACCGGGACTGGTGCCTGCCGAGGCCTAGCCGGCGTCCTGGCCGCTCGAACCGGGACTGATGCACGCATTAGTCCCGGTTCGTAAGTCGACCAGGACTGTTGCTCTGATCTAGCAAAAACCTATGCCCTGTTTTCTACTAGTGCTCGAGATTTTATTATCTCATGTTTCATACATCCCGTAAAGTTAAAGTAGCGACTTGAATAATCATACTTGATGATGGACGTTGGTAGCTTCGGTTTGCTTCAAAACCTTAGAAGCCACGTAAAATGAAAATTTGCATAAACCGATTAGAGGCGTCTAACTTGGTTTTGCAGAATGTGCATGTGATGTGGTATAGCAGTGCTCGTATTTAATTTGATTATGTATGAGATGACTATACAATGTAAATTAACATGACCTGCGTGTCATGATTTGGCATGATGGCTGGAGCCATATGATTGTCACTTTAATGACCTGCGTGTCAACCTTAAGTAATGCACTTATTTTATTAGCTATAGAGATAGCAATATTATCTGGTGCATCGACAAGGTGGTGGCAAACTTTGCGAAGGTGAACACCGACGCGAATGCCGAAGACGAAGAAATACAAGAGTTCTCCGTCAGACAGGGCTATACCATATCATGCTATTATGAATTGCCTGACATGTTTATCCCTTTGATGCACCCTACTTGATTGCGCGGTAGTCGCCTTTTATTAGGGTGATCTCTCACTTAAAATATCAAGTAGTTAGTGTTCTCCCAAGTGTAGCACCGTCACGGCACCTATCTTTTCGGGGTGCGCCATGGATGCATGGGTACGAACGATTAGAGAAGTGTGAGAAGGGTGAGGTCAGACCTCGCATCAAGATCACTTGGTTGTCTTGACGTTCATGGCAGGATCGTCCTGAGCTCGGAACACACGCATCGAAAGATGAAAAAGAGTCACATAGAGATGTGATCGGCAAGTTGGCCTACCGATTAAAATTCCCGTCATGAGATGATGATTCTATGGCGATGAATTGAAGTCTGGATCTTGTATCACTCAAAATCAATTATGAGAGATATTGATTTGAGTGGGAGCGCACTTTAGAATTAATTCTTTTAATTCTTAGTGCAATTAATTATGGACACTGTCTAAGTGTTATATGCATAATAGTTATAGAAGAATGGCTCGCGTTTCCACCTTCCCTATTAAGATTGAATAGCTGTTAAAATATCTGGTTAAACTTTACGGCTGGTAACGTAATGTGAGGATTGTCCTCAAGAGTGCCGAGAAGGATTTTGTCCTATCGCATGCTTTTGGTATTCTCCTGCTAATGCTATGGATGATGTGACTCTCGTCCTTCGATCCAAAAGCTAGAATTCCGTTACGGTCAAGTGCAATATGTTTGCTTCCATGAGACCCGAACTTCAAAAGTTTGGGATAGCTATGTGATATTCATGGAACTGAAAATCATTTTTCAGACACAAACAAAGGCTAAAAGATATGTGATATCCAAAGCAATGTTTGTTTTGCAAACTATTAGTAAAGGTGTTTACTATGCATTTGACTAATAACTGAGGGATCCAGTAGAACGCCTGTCATATGATGATGGTGAATAAAACAACAACTTAAGAGAAAGGAAATGTCCGAAGGGTGTTAGTATGACTTACACACCTAGGAAGTCTGGGGCTGACGCCACTCTTCAAGTTGGTGCTTCTTCTGAGAGTAGGAGAATTATTAGAAGTAAAACAGTTAGAAGTATAAAAGCAAAAAGAGAGAAGACTGGAATGTCCAGCTCATGTATGAAAGTCATACAAGCTATTGATGTATAGAAGGCTGGTCAAAGAAATAGTTCTTGGGAATTATGATTAAACATGTTAATCATTGATTCTTGGGTATTGTGAGTTGATCACAAAGATACCCACTCGATTGCATTCTGCTGCGACTCGATGCAAGAACTACTACGGCCTAAAAGACTTGCCGGAGTGAGGTTTAGATATGTGCTGGGAACATAGTAAAAGTTGCTATACTCGTTACATTACCTATGTATTTATTTTCATAATTCATTTTAGAGTTTTTATACACTCTAGCCCATTGCATAAAGTATCTTGCAAGAAGGTTGTTCATAAGAGAACTTTTGATGTTCGGTGTTATGAATAACATAAGGGCCATGCTTCCATCATGGATGGGATGTATGTTATGAATATTGATAATAATATATTACCTCCGTATTTACTTTCATAATTCATTTTAGAGTTTTACACACTCTAGCCCATTGCATAATGTTTGTTGCAACAGGGTTGTTCATAAAAGAACAATTGTTGTTCAGTGTTATGAATAACATAAGGGCCATACTTCCATCATGAATGGGATGTATGTTATGAATATTGATGGTAATATGATACATCCATAACACTGAGACTAAATGTCGCAAGACTAAGAGAATACCACACATGTGTGGCACTGCATTTGGTCACATTGGAGAAACCCGCATGGAGAAATTCCATAATGATGGATTTTGAAGTCGTTTGATTATGAATCATCTGACACTTGCAACTTTCCTCCAAAAAGTGAAGTGACTGAAATACCGTTCACAGGCCATAAGGAATGAGCAACGAAGTTATTGGTGATCATACATTTTGATGTATGTAGTCTGATAAATGTTGTTGCTAGCAGTGGATTTATCTATCTTCAGAAATGACTCAAGTAGATATAATGGATATTTACTTGATGAGACGTAAGTCTGGATCTTTTGAAATCATTCATAAGGTTTTCCATATGAAGTAGAAATTATTGTAACAAGAAAATTATGTTTCTGCAATTTGATTGCGGAAAGGAATATTTGAGTTACAAGTTTAGCGAATGTCTGATGAGTTGTGAAGGGAGTTTCATAACTTACACCTCCCGGAACACCACTGTGAGTGGAATGTCCATGAAGATGTAATCAAACCATTTATGACATGGTAAGATCAAAGATGACATAAATCAATTTGCCATTATCCCTTTTAAAGTAATGCTTTAGAGACTGCGGCTTTTACACTGAAAAGGGCACCATCAGATCTGTTGAAATGACTCCATGGTATGGTACACCCAACCATGTTATGTCTTTTCTTAACATTTGGAATATGGAGCTTGTGTAAAATATTGACAAACCTATTCCAAATCAGACAACTGCTACTTTGTAGGTTATCCCAAGTTATTGGGAATTCCCCCACCACTATACCGAGGCAAAAAGTTTTGCCACAAAAACGGTATGCTTTTGAAGAAAATGGTTCTTGCAAAAAGGTGAGTGGGAGGACAGTACAACTCGACGAGATAACAGTATCTTCATCATCATATCGAAGGAAAGAAACCTTGGAAGTAATTCCAGAGTTTCCTACTGCGACTGATACGGATGCCTCTACATGAGATGTATGGACTTTGGTCGAACTTGCAACTGAACAACGTGGGCAAAACTCATGCAAACCTCTCAGGTGCGCAAGCGAGATATTGTTGTTAGACAACAGTATACCTACGATACACAAGGATGCGTTGATAGGCCCTAACTCCGGAAATGGCTAAATGCCAATATAATCCAAGATAGTTTCTATATAAATGATTCAATATTATATCTTGATAAACCCTTCGGAAGACTTAGAGTCTAACGAACATTAATGGAACTATAAACTGATGTGGATAAAATGTTTTGTCCATAAAGCTCGACTTGTTGCAATAACAAATTCAAGGAGTTGACTACGATGAGATTGTCTCACCGTAGCGATACATTCGTCACAAGTTAATGGTTAATAACACAGAGAAAGTTAATGTCTGCATAATTTCATAGACCATGAGAGTGCTGAGTTTCTTCATGCTTGCTTCATGAACTTTGGGGTTTGTTAAACGTCATCCGTAAATGGGTGGCTATTACGGCGGCTTACGGGTTCATGGAAAAGTGTGTCAAGGGACTTGATAGCTCAAGATTGGGATTTGCTCCTCCGACGATGGAGAGATATCTCTGGGCCCTCTCGGTGTTACGGTATCCACCATCGTCTGGCCAGACACATTGTGATTTGATCACAGGGATGCCGAAACACGGGAACGAGAAAAGAGAACAAAACCGGTAACGAGGTAACTGACATAGTGGACAAGTTGTTGATCCACGGGGATGCCGATAAATCTAACCTCGGGTTTTGTAACATATCGCGAAGCAACAGGAATAGCACACGGCAACTGGAGGTTCACTCGAATATTTATTCGTGTGGGTATAGGGGTCAATATGGGTGTCCACGGCTCCGATGTTGATCATTGATCGGAAAAAGTTCCGGTCATGTCTATGCTTCACCGAACCTATAGGGTCACACGCTTAAGGGTCATCTATCTGCTGAAAACTAGACATGGAGTCTGAGAGAAAGTCACCGGAAAAGTTTCGGAGACAGCGGAAAAGTTCCGGAGAGAGAGCACTGGAATAGTTTCGGTAAAACTGAAAAGTTGTTTCAGGGTATACCATTAAGTCAAATTGGTTTTGGCATAGGCCTGGAAATTCTTGGAGGGTGCCAGAATTGTTCTGGGAACTTCTGGGATTTTTCGGAGAAAAACCCCGGAAATGTTCCGGAGCTGCCGGAACCGCTTTGGTTGCTTTTCGCATATGAAAATCACTAATCCGGAATTGTTTCGGAACGCGTCCAAAATCATTTTAGTGGGTACTGGAATTATTCTAAGACCCACAGAAATATTTTCGGATTTATCGGTGGCGGAAAAATGTTTCCGTGAATAGTGAAAGTGCTTTTTGGGTGGCTTCTTAGAGAAGCCACCTTGAGGGCCTTTTGGTATTTTTCACCTTGGCTTCTTGGAGAAGCCACCCTTGGGCTTGGCCTATAAATAGGGGTGGAGGGGGCTGCCTTAAGACTCACTCTTTCTCAACATACACAAGACATGCATGATCTGGCCTTCTCTCTCCCTCCCCCGAAATAGTTTCGTAGGGCCGAAAGGCTGTCTGGGTTCCGGTGGGAACTAGTTCTGGACGGCGAAGCTCTCCGGATAGATGACACCGTATGTGTGCAACTCTGTAGAGAGATCGTAGTTTCTGTCTTAGTTCGAGAGTGCCTCCCGAAGGGCTGTCCGAGTGGCCTTTCCGAGTTTCAAGGGTCCTCCTGAAGGGCTGTCCGAGTGACCCGCCCGAAGGACTGTCCAGAGGCCTCCCGGAGGGCTGTCCGAGGATCCGTCCGTTGGGACTATCCGAGGGACTGTCCAGAGGCCTCCCGAAGGGTTGTCCGAGGATCCGTCCGGTGGGACTATCCGAGGCACTGTCCAGAGGCCTCCCGAAGGGCTGTCAGGCGATTCGTCCGGTGAGCTGACGAGGGAGTACATCCTTGCGGTTGGGAGGTTGTAAATCCTAGCTGCGGGGATCTGCACTAACGATCGTCATCGACTCTTCTTCCGCTGCGCTACGAGTCGGTAATGAAAAAGATCAAACCTTGTAAGCAGTCTCCATAGTGGTCCTGGGCTGGTGCGTAGGTCGGAAATTTTTTGTTTTCTTCTGCGTTCCCCTATAGTGGCATCATGAGCCGTGCTATGCGTAGATGCAGGTTACGATCTAGAATACATAGAGATGTATGGGTGTTGCACAATATAATTTGTAGTAGATGAGTTATACTGCTGATAATTATTTGTGCGAGTAGCAGATGAAATCTGTTACCCGATGTTCTTTTTGCTTCCCTGGAATTTGCATATTTCTGATCTTGATAACAGCATGGTGGAGTTTCAAAGTTCTGGCAATCCGTGATCCTGATTGATCAACGAAGTGCTAACAGTTCGTTGAATTCCACCATAGTTAGAGAGAAAGATGAATTTTCGCAGACGAAAGGGCAATGCAGATATGATCTGCACGGGGGTCATGCGTATGACAAAGTTCAGTATGGGGCTCGAGATTTTATTATCTCATGTTCCATACACCCCGTAAAGTTAATCTAGCGACTTGAATAATCATACTTGATGATGGACGTTGGTAGCTTCGGTTTGCTTCGAAACCTTAGAAGCCACGTAAAATGAAATTTTGCATAAACCGATTCGAGGCGTCTAACTTGGTTTTACAGAATGTGCATGTGATGTGGTATAGCAGTGCTCGTATTTAATTTGATTATGTATGAGATGACTATACAATGTAAATTAATATGACCTGCGTGTCTTGATTCGGCATGATGGCTGGAGCCATATGATTGTCACTTTAATGACCTGCTGAGGGTGTCCCGGACTAGGGGGTACTCGGGCTGCCGGCCTATCTCTCATGGGCCGAACTGCTGGGCCGCTCTCTACACGCCGATGGAATGCTGGATTGTGGACGACCCCGTATGTCAGAAGGAAATCTCTGAAGTCTTGGCGTTTCCTCCAAGGAATAGATGATTATGTAACCCTAGGACCCCCTGGTGTCTATATAAACCAGGAGGTTTAGTCCGTAGGGAGGGATATCATTACCTAGGGTTTAGCCCAGTCGATCTCGAGGTAGATCAACTCTGTAACCTTCATACAATCACATCAATACAATCAAGCAGGACGTAGGGTATCACCTCCTTGAGAGGGCCCGAACCTGGGTAAATCACTGTCTCTACGCTCCCTGTTACCATCGACTCCTTGACCCATAGTTCGGATCCCCTACCCGAGATCTACCGGTTTTGGTACCGACATTGGTGCTTTCATTGAGAGCCCCGTCATGGGTCGCCAAGGATCGATGGCTCGCCGTCCCCGGACAGTTCTTCAGCAATGGAATTTGCAGCGGGGATATCATCGTCCTCGGACAGCTCTTCTCTTCAGCGACGGAGTTCGTAGCGGGGACATCTTTGTCCCCGGCCAGCTCTTCGCGTTCGGCAGCATCGTGTTGTACGCCGATCTGACCGGTCACCTCGACCAGGTCGGCAACTTTGCCCCCGAGCAGGAAATCAGGTTTGGCGGCCTTGAGTACGTCGCCGATGCTCGAGGCGATCTGAACTTCACTGGGTCCTCAGCCTTACCCGAGGAACCCATCAACCCCGAGGCCTTGATTTCGGATCCCTTCCCTGCCCCAGTCCTCGGGCCGGGCCTCGGATCGGACCTAACCTTGAGTTTGGATCCAATCCCGGTGCCGGAGAACCAGGGATCACCCTTGGCCGAGCACACTCCCGTTATCGGCGCCCCAGAGCTCAACTCCGAAGACCGTCCGAACATAGACTCGGTGGATCCCTCGATTTTAAGCGAGATGCTGGACCGGATCCAGATGATAAATATCGCGGACGGCCCGTCCTCGGACCAGGAGCAGGTCGGACAGGATGCCGGCCGCGGGGAATTTTGCGTCCCACCCACCACCCACTTGGTAGCCACTGTCAAAGATTGAACCGACACGCTGGACTACGCCTCCGATGAGGCTGACTACATGGACGAGGACGAAGAAGTTCCGCCCTACACGGATACCTTCCTTGCCACTGCAACTACCGAAAAGTGGACCGCCACCTCCACCTAAGACGTCTACATGGTTGACACCCCCGTAAAGGACGGTGACACAACCAAGAAGGGCGGAGACGACACCACCGAAGACCCACCCAGACGCCGACGATGGCGAGCCAGAGGGCGGGGGAAGGGCAAGGAAAATCACACAGACACAAACGACACCGGAGATAACGAAACTCCGGATAATTTGGGGGAGCTCGGCGATAACACACCCGAGCAACGACCTGACGCCCCTGAAGGGCATGAGGACCAGGGTGACCCCGAGGACCTCGATGATTCAGAGGACAGTAATTACCTCCCACCATCCGAAGAGGAAGATAGCCTCGGACCCGAGGACTTTATCGTCCCAGAGGATCCCCTGGCACAAGAAAAATTCAAGCGGCAACTCATTGCCACTGCCCGAAGCTTAAAGATGAAACAACAATAGCTCAGGGCTGAGCAGGATACACTCAATGACAGATGGACGATGGTCCTAGCCGCTGAAGAAGGCCTCGACGATCAACGTCAGGGCTAATATAAGAGTTACCCACGGCGACGCCTCCTTCTAGAATTTGAGGATGAGGCCTTCGAGCCCGTACCTCCCAGACGAACTTACGCAGATCAGCCTGACCGGCCCCCTCGAGGACGAGATAGGCCGGCTGTGGAAACCGAGCTCCCACCGCCACCCCCTCGAGGACGAGTTAGAGCGGCTGGAGAAGCCGAATACCCACCCGCGCCCCCTCGAGGACGAAATAGAGAGGCCGGAGAAGCCGAACTCCCACCCGTGCCCCCTCGAGGACGGGATAGGGCGGCCAGGGAAGCTGAATACCCACTCGTGCCATCTCACCGAGCAGGCAAAGACCCGGTTCAACCGGATGACCAATACGATCTGCGCCACGACCTGAACGCACGAGCGAGATCCATCTATGGATCCACAGGATACGCACCCGCTGGACGGGACGGATACCAGGCCTGGCGCGATAGAAACGACAGAGCTCGGGATCAGTACCGTGCCCGGATGACAACTGATCTTCGGCGCGATGTGGCCCGAGCTAGGGGCGCCGCACACCCAATGTGTTTCACTGACGAGGTGATGCAGCATCAATTCCCCGAGGGGTTTAAACCCGTTAATATAGAATCCTATGATGGGACAACTGACCCAGGCGTGTGGATTGAGGATTTTCTTCTCCACATTCATATGGCTCGAGGAGACGATCTCCATGCTATCAAGTACTTACCGTTGAAACTCAAGGGACCAGCCTCCCCGAAAACTCCATCGGGAGCTGGGAAGACCTCGAGGATGCATTCCGAGCTAACTTTCAAGGCACCTATGTTCGGCCACCGGATGCCGATGACCTGAGCCACGTTATTCAGCAGCCCGGTGAGTCAGCCCGGCAATTTTGGAACCGGTTTTTGACCAAGAAGAACCAAATCGTCGACTGTCCGAACGCTGAAGCTATAGCAGCATTTAAACACAGTATTAGGGACGAGTGGCTCGCTCGCCAGCTCGGCCAGGATAAGCCAAGAACAATGTCGGCCCTTACCTCTCTAATGACCCGCTTTTGCGCGGGTGAGGATAGCTGGTTAGCTCGTCGAAGCAACCACCCCGAAGACCCCGGTACTTCAGAGACCCGGGACGGGAATGGAAAACCCCGGCGCAATAGGAACAATAAGCGCCGACACTCAAACAACGGCGGTGAAGCCGACGGCGCAGCAGTAAACGCCGGATTCAGCGGCCCGAAATCGGGATAGCGGAAGAAACCCTCTAAAGGGAACCGAGATGGCCCGTCTGCGCTGGACAGAATATTGGATAGGCCCTGCCAGATTCACGGCACCCCCGACAAGCCAGCTAACCACACCAACCGTCACTGTTGGGTAATTAAGCAGGCCGGCAAGGCCACAGCCGAAGAACAAGGCAAGGGCCCCAGGAGCGAGGACGACGACGAACCTCGCGGGCCGAATAATGGAGGCCAAAAACAGTTCCCTCCAGAGGTCAAATCTGTGAACATGATCTATGTCACGCACATACCAAAGAAGGAGAGGAAACGCGCGCTTCGGGATGTCTACGCCTTAGAGCCTGTAGCCCCGAAATTCAACCCGTGGTCAGCTTGCCCGATCACTTTCGACCGTCGAGATCATCCGACCAGTATACGCCATGGAGGAACGGCGGCTCTGGTACTCGACCCCATCGTGGACGGATTTCACCTCACTAGGGTCCTGATGGATGGAGGTAGCAGTCTTAACCTGCTTTACGCAGACACAGTGAGGAAGATGGGGATCGACCCGTCAAGGATCAAACCCAGCAACACCACCTTCAAAGGTGTAATTCCTGGCGTCGAGGCACGCTGCTTGGGGTCCGTGACTTTAGACGTAGTCTTCGGCTCGCCCGATAACTTTCGCGCTGAGGACTTGATCTTCGATATTGTTCCTTTCCGCAGTGGTTATCACGCACTCCTCGGACGGACCGCCTTCGCTCGCTTTAACGCCGTCCCGCACTATGCGTACCTGAAGCTCTAAATGCCAGGACCCAGGGGCGTTATTACCATTAACGGTAATACGGAACGTTCGCTCCAAACAGAGGAACACACTGTGGCTCTCGCCGCCGAAGTGCAAGCGGCCGATGTGGCGTCGCAAGCCCAGCCCACTGCCAAGACACTGGACGCACGCAAGCTCTCCCGAGCTACAGCCTCGCGCCCAGCACACTACCATGCTCCCCCAAATAGGGATACGCGCCCCACAGCACGGCCCACCTAGTCGCGAAATATGTACCTCGAGTGCACAATTTCGCGCTCAAAATTCCATGGGCAGTTGTGGGGACTCATCAAATAAAGGTCAAGAGCTCGGTTCGACCAACCAACGGCCAACAGATGTCTTCAAATCGACATCAACAATGGGCACCCTCTAGGGCCTGCTCAGCGTCCAGCTGATATACCACGGCGATTTCTCCCAACCCCTTTTAAGGGATGGCCCGTCAAAGATTACTACTTCCGCCGAATACATGGTGGACAGCTTCGCTTCCACGAAAGCTTCTTGAAGAGCAAAGGCGCAGACGTGCAGCAGGGCGTAGTAGGGACGTCAAACCACTCATGAAGGCCCTGTGTAAACCTTTACTCTCAAAATATACATTTCTTTTACAGTATCTATTGAAGTTACTTCGGCAATCCGAATTGTACGGTTGGACGTCACATTCAAAGGAAATAAAGACCACCTTATTATGGTATACTCGTGCAGTCATTCACGTTGCATATTCCTTTCCGCCTTTTTAAAGCCGAAGTAAACTATCACGATACATTTATTTCAAACCGGCTAATAGACCGGGGGCTCGACCATAGATCTTGCCTTAAAACCCTTATACCGGCACTTCTTTTTCTTTCATGTGCTCGGTGTCACGGATATTGCATTATATGAATCGGTTCCGAATTGCGTCTTTGGTCAATAGTTGGGCTGCCCAGCTCCTGTGTTTACCCTCTTACGTTCCGCACTGTTCGGCTAAGAGGGTAAAGGGAGAACCACTGCGATTGTACTTCTAGCTAGCCTGGATAAGTACCTCAGTGGAGAAAGCCGAAAACTAACTGTCCCAATAAGCGTGAACTGGTCGGCGATCCGATGACTGGCGTTAGCCTAAAATCGTTGGCGGTTAATCCGTGTTGTACGAAGGGTTTTCTCTTACGAAAACCATGTGATAATGGTGTCCACCGCGGCTCGTCCGAATATCACAAACACCGGGGGCCCGTTACCGACCCCCACCATTAAGCTCCTCTGACTAAGTGAAAGCACTAAAGCCGCATAGTCTGATTGCCTGGTTTTTCGTACATACAACCGCCTCTGGGCACCGAGACGTCGGCTAAGGGTTTATGTATTACGAGAAAACACCCCATGCAATATTTGCAAGGGGGCTGAAGCGGACGACTGGTAACTTTCAGATTAAGAAACGGCCGCACAGGAGTCAAAATTAAACACAATTATGCATCTTTGTTCATAGCCAAACAATTCGCATTCAAGTCTTAACTCCTTGGTTACAAGGAAACTACATCTACTCATAAATTACATCTTTTGGGCATTGGGCATCTACTGCCCGAGCACCGTCCATCACGGCGGGAAAGTACTGCTCGGGACGCCTATGCTCTTTCCATGGCGGCGGAGGTCCGGTGGCTGTCTCGGCGGGTTTTAGCTTCGGCCAATGTACCATTGTCTTGACGAAGGCCATCCGAGCACCCTCGATGCATGTGGAGCGCTTCCAGGCATCGACCTGAGCAGGAGCGCCGAACAGCCTCTGCACCAGACCGAAGTAGCTGCTCGGCAGCGGCTCCGACGGCCATAGTTTGACGCAGAGGTCCTTCATCACCGGCTCCGCCATCCGATGCAGCTCCATTAGCTGTTTCATCTGGTTGTTGAGGAGGGGAGGGTGTTCGGGCGCTTGAAATTGTGCCCAGAAAAGCCTCTGCTCGGCCCAACCCTCCTGGCCGGCGAAGAACCTCGCCGCATCCGCCGCACTCTTCAGGAGGTCCGCAAAGGCGCCTGCGGAACGCCATACCCGCGTGAGCAACGCGAACCTGTTACCTCCAAAGACACATTGTAACAAGTACGGCTTACCATCCACGATCAGCCTGACTTGGCGGAGCTCTTCTTGATAGCCGCGCGCCTCTGTCTGCGCTTCCTTAGCCACGGCTGCCAGCGAGGTCAGCTCGGCGGCCTGCTCCTTATTCTTCTGCTCGAGAGCCTCACACCTTGTGACGGCATTCCCGAGCTCCTGCTGCACTTCCAGCACCCTGGCCTCGTGCTTTTCACTTACGGTTCTCAGCGCCGCCAGCTCGGCAGCCGCCTGTTCGGCTGCCGACTTTTGCGTCGCTGCGTCCGCCTGAGCTGTCCTCAGTGCGGCCTTGAGGCTTTCGACCTCCGCGGCGGCAGCTGCAGTTCAATCGGTTATCTCCGTTAGGATACATCGAACACTGCTTATAAAATATATGGCTGTATTCACTATCACAACTCGGCCTTACCTTGCGCCTCATCGAACCTCTTGTTCACCAGGCTCAGATCGTCCTCGGAGCTCCTTAGCTTCCGATTCAGCTCGGCCAACTCTTCGGCGTTGGCAGCTGCGGCCGAGGATGATGCCTGTGCATTATTCTACACACGTTAGTATCCGAGATGTCGATTTTTGATCCTCCGACCGACTTTGCTCAACCGGTCAGAGTCTCGGGGGCTACTATGTATGAGGCTATATATTTGCACAAACGAATTTTCCTAAGGAAAAAGCATTACTTCGCTCACCTTGAAGCCGGTCAGAAGGCCACTAAAAGCCTCCTTCAGTCCGTTATCCACGGACCGAATACTCTGTAACACGGCGCCCATAAGTGCACGGTGCTCTTCGGCGATGGAGGAGCTGGTTACAGCGTCCTCCATCTCGTCCGGCCACTTGGTTGATGCCTGCTCTTGGGCAGGCGGGGGTGGCGGTGGCACTCCGGCTCCTTCCTTCTCCAAGTCCGGAGCACCGGACTCTAGACGCATTGACGTCTCCGGAGTCGTCCTCGGACAGAGCTCGGCTTGTCCGGGCTCCTCCTCCTCCTTTTCGTTCACCAGAGGGGCCCTCCCCTCCTGGTCTTCGGTGACCGAGGCATTCACCTCGGCCATGATAACGTCGCCTCCTCCCCCTGTACGTGGCGCGAGAGGAGTCCTCCTCGACAGGACCTCCTCGGCATCCTTGACGATTGGGGAAGGCGAGGCGCGGGATCCAGAGCCGCTCTCCGCTAGCGCCGCCGGTGGAGAATCCCCCTCTGAAGCTCGGTCGGCGGGGAGATCGCGTAGCAGACTGCAAAGTTGCACATAGATAATTGATCAGTATCGACCCAGTCCGGCTAAAGACGGTCAGGTAGTCGCTGGTGCGCGTACCTTTGGGCCTGCGGTTTGGCCCTGGGAATTTTCTGAGGAACCTCTTCGAAGGCCTCAGATTCTTCGGCAGAAGCCGAGCTATCGCCGGACAAGGCTACCTTGGCCTTGCACGGTCTTTTGGGAGCGGGTCGAGGAGGCTCCTCCTCGGCATCCTCGGACGCCGCCCTCTTCCTTGTTCGAGAGGAATCGTCCTCCTCCCCGTCCTCTCCTTGCTCCTTCTCCTCCTCTTGTGAGGAGGGAGCATTAGTTTCCCCGGATCTAGCACCCGGGGGTCTTCGGGAGCGGAGGCTCTCTCTGGCCTCCCCCTGTTGGTTCTTCTTATCCTTCCTTTCCGGCACCTCGTATGGCACTACGGCCAACATGGCCGCCAGGAGGGGCGTCCTGGGTTCCTCTGGCAGCGGCGCCGGACTGTCGATCCGCTGAGCCTTCTCCAGCCAACTCTACGGATGAAAAATAGCAAAACTGAGTACCTTGTCAAAAGGGAACAGTTCGGATAAAACATACAAAAGTACTCATACCTCCCGTGGGGGATTTGCAGCGTCAAGTCCGACATCTTCTTCCTCGGCCAGCCAATCTTTCTGCGGCTTGAATAGCGCCCTCCACAGTTGGGCGTGGGAGGTGCGGAGGAAGCTGCGCACGGTGGCCGGGTCGTCGGGCTTATAGGCCCACATGGGAGAAGCCCTGTCCTGGAAGGGGAGAATTCGGTGGCTGAGCATGATCTGGATCACGTCGACCAGCGCAACGCCCTTCTCTATCATTTTGGCAATCCGGCTCTGAAGCAGCCCCACCTCCTTGTTCGACCCCCAGTCGAGGCCCTTCTTGGTCCATGAGACCAGCCTTGTGGGGGGCCCGGAGCGGAAGGCCGGAGTCGCCTCCCAGTTCGCGTGCCTCGGCTCTGTGATATAGAACCACTCATTTTGCCATACCTTGACGGTCTCGATGAAGGTACCGTCTGGCCACTCCACTCGCGGAAGTTTGCTGATCATGGCCCCCCCGCAGTCCGCCTGTTGACCATCTACTATCTTCGGCTTGACGTTGAATATCTTCAACCACAGACCGAAGTGTGGACGGATTCGGAGAAAGCCCTCGCAGACAATGATAAAAGCCGAGATGTGGAGGAAGGAGTTCGGCGCGAGGTCGTGGAAATCGAGCCCGTAGAAGAACATGAGGCCCCGGACGAAGGGGTGAAGGGGGAAACCCAGGCCCCGGATGAAGTGGGGTACGAACACCACTCTCTCGCCCTGCCGCGGCGTGGGGATAGCCTGGCCCGCCTCCGGAGCACGGTGGGCGATGTCGGCCGAAAGGTAGCCCGCGCTCTTTAACTCCAAAATGGCGCTGTTGGTGACGCTCGAAGCCTCCCACTTGCCCTTGGACCCGGAACCCGCCATTGCTGGACTAGGCGGGTGGATGGAAAGGTTCTTTGGAAGGAGAGCGGATCTGGGCGTTGGAGCTCAAGAGATGGGGAAGGCAATGGCGAAAGGGGGATAAGAGAGCGTGCGACAGAAACAAGGACTGTGCCCCTTTTATGGGCTGTAAAAACCCACGGTCCCTTTACTGGGCCGCCGTCCTCGCCGCTTCCCCGTATAACCGTGCCATTATGCGCGCGTGGGGTGAGGCGGATTATTGATCATATCCCTTGAAAACAGGACACGATCTCCATATCGATGGAACGTGCCAATGAAAACCACCTCGAACCGCGAATCGAGTTTGTCATAAACCAACTTGCGGTCATGGCAAGGTGTGACCCTTCGGTAAAAGTTGTCAGATGAGAACACTGTTCACGCCGAAGCGGCTAGCCTTCGGGGCTAAGTTATTATTGTACCTCGTTACCAAGATACAGTTCGGTGCATACACGACCGGATAATGCTTGAAAATACAACTCGGAGTAATACAGGCCTGTTGCTGGTGCCACGGAGGAAAGTGAACTGGTCCACGAAGCCAATGGTGTTCGGCATCTACCTCGGCTTCGAAGACTAGTTCGGGGGCTACTGAGGGTCTCCCGGACTAGGGGGTACTCGGGCTGCCAGCCTATCTCTCATGGGCCGGACTGATGGGCCGCTCTCTACACGTCGATGGAAGGCTAGATTGTGGACGACCCCGTATGGCAGAAGGAAATCTCTGAAGTCTTGGCGTTTCCTCCAAGGAATAGATGGCGTAACCGGCATGTTTGCCCCTGATGGTAACCGACCATATGTAACCCTAGGACCCCCTGGTGTCTATATAAACCAGGAGGTTTAGTCCGTAGGGAGGGATATCATTACCTAGGGTTTAGCCTAGTCGATCTCGAGGTAGATCAACTCTGTAACCTTCATAGAATCACATCAATACAATCAAGCAGGACGTAGGGTATTACCTCCTTGAGAGGGCCCGATCCTGGGTAAATCGCTGTCTCTACGCTCCCTGTTACCATCGACTCCTTGACCCATAGTTCGGATCCCCGACCCGAGATCTGCCGGTTTTGGTACCGACACCTGCGTGTCAACCTTAAGTAATGCACTTATTTTATTAGCTATAGAGATAGCAATATTATCTGGTGCATCGACAAGGTGGTGGCAAACTTTGCGAAGGTGAACACCGATGCGAATGCCGAAGACGAAAACATACAAGAGTTCTCCGTCAGAAAGGGCTATACCATATCATGCTATTATGAATTGCCTGACATGGTTATCCATTTGATGCACCCTACTTGATTGCGCGGTAGTCGCCTTTTATTAGGGTGATCTCTCACTTAAAATATCAAGTAGTTAGTGTTCTCCCAAGTGTAGCACCGTCACGGCACCTATCTTTTTGGGGTGCGCCATGGATGCATGTGTACGAACGATTAGAGAAGTGTGAGGCGGGTGAGGTCAGACCTCGCAGCAAGATCACTTGGTTGTCTTGACATTCATGGCAGGATCGTCCTGAGCTCGGAACACAAGCATCAAAAGATGAACAAGAGTCACATAGAGATGTGATCGGCAAGTTGACCTACCGATTAAAATTCCCGTCATGAGATGATGATTCTATGGCGATGAATTGAAGTCTGGATCTTGTATCACTCAAAATCAATTATGAGAGATATTGATTTGAGTGGGAGCGCACTTTAGAATTAATTCTTTTAATTCTTAGTGCAATTAATACATGTAGGTTCAAAGTTGTTTGTTGCCTTCTCTAGCTCTTGTAACGAGAAAATCTTTGTATTCTCATTTGCAGTTTCATCAGATGATATCAATGTTTCTAGGAGAAGACCTTGGTTCTTCCGGAAATAGTTCTTCCGTAGTTGCTTCTGAACATTCTTTTTCCACCTACGAGTGAGAAGTGCTACACTGAAGCTCACAAGTAGAACACCGAAACCACAGGACAGCCCAACAATTATACCTGCAGGTGTTAAGCGCTTTTAAGTTTCTGTTCTATCTCGTCTATAAAAAATGCAACAATAATATAGTCATACTCTTACCTAACAGTAAATTCTGTTGTTTCTTCCTATTAATTTCTGAAATACCTGAATTAACGAAATCTTGATAAGATGAGTCAACAAAATATATATACATGGAACACAGTACATCATTCAATAATTGTGAAATAGTGCATGAGCGTATTAAATGAAACCTAAATGGATGTAATACAAACTACAAGTAGCAAAATGAAAATGCAATGTCTAAGAGTAACATGCAGTTTTTAAATAACACACACATTTGGACATGTCTGTACAACCTTTTTTAGAGAGTTATTAAGTACCTTGACAACCAGATTGGATGTATGGATTTTCTAGAAGGCCATCTGAGCATTTGCAGCGATAACCCCTATCAACAACACCAACCCCTTCAACACCTACTTCCACACACTTGTTGTTGATACTCACCCAAGCATATCCAGACATATTCTGCCGGGCCTCCGCACAACTTAGATAACCAGCAACCCATTGCGCAGAGGAGAATGAACAATAAGGAATAGGAAAAAGAAAATGTTGAGATGCAATATATGTTGAAAATATGAGCAAATTACTACAATATTTAATCCGAGTAAGCAGAAAATAAATCATGACAGCAAGAGCATAGATTAAACTAATCATGTAGACTAGCATCGTAAACGAGTAGATCGAATCTACGGCACAGACTAGACACATAAATTCTAGCATGATCTCAAACAGAGAAGACAAGATTACGTACGGAGCAGCGGGAGTAGAACCGCCAGTGTTGATGTTGTCGGCCATGTCGTTGAGGAAGAGGCTGCCGAGATCGGGGAAGAAGTCGTCGTCGAGGAAGACGTCGCTGCCAGCAGTCGCGCGAGTGCGCTCCCCAAAAACCTGATCGCCCCTCTCCCGTACAGGATCACGAGAGGCGGGGTTCCGGAGGTTTGCTGTCCCTTCTCGCGGTGCACGCCGGAAGGAGGGATGGAGAAGACTTGTATGGCGGCGCAATGCTCTGGAACGGTGCGAAACCATATGTTGTGACGGCGGCTAGGGTTGGCAGGGACCTCGCGTATATATATGCACGGCAGGGTAGAGAGACGTGGACTGGACCCACGTCCGAGTCGGTTACAGCCCACGATCCGACGTCTCAGATCGTGGCGCGTCTGTTAAGGACTCTCCGTTCCTGACCGGCAAAAATAAGCGCATAGGTATGAGCTCGGCTCGGCTCAATCCCGCAACCCGCGGCGCGTCGTGACAAGGCGAGGCGTGGCGTGGCGAGGCGAGCGAGGAGGAGGAGTGCGCGAGGGCCTCTTCTCTTCTCATTCTCTTACAAGTGCTAGAAGAGCTCACCTTATAAAGAGGTGTAGCTCTCTCTCCACTAGCGGGGTGGGACTAAACTTTAGTTCCACCCACACCACACCAACAGCCAACACAAATGGGCCATGAGAGTTTCAGATTTTTGGATGGGCTTTGGGCCAAAGGCCTGATAGCAAAAATCCAACAATCCCCCACAAAGTCTCATTGGCACATTTCATCATTTCTTAGTTCCAAAACATTGTTTAATATACCGGTCTTGATGGAGACTGTTAAGTTGAACTTCCATTTCGAAATTTATGCTACACTAGATCACGACTTGAATAGTGGACTATGCCTTGAACTACAAGTTTTCTACGAGTCTAGTTTCACACAAATCCTTGACCGGTATTGGGCTACCGCAAGGCTTCCCCGCGGGTGGAGCGTATACGTCATACTCCAAGGCCTTTCATGAATTTATTAGAGAACACCCAATTCTCACAGACGGCGACGTTTACAGTCAAATTCATATAGGTGTGTTCCTCAGGAGATGTTCTGCAGGACAACATCTCTGCTTACCCAAATAAGCCACTTGGAACACATTAATATAGGTATCAACCTGCCATGCAGATTATGAGAGTATTGCATCTTCACGGAGTGGGATAGCAAATATAGGGATACTCTCATTCTAGCTGTCCAACAGCTTGTCTCCCACTTCTACTTCACGGGATCTCCGATCACATAGAGTGGGTTACCACTATGGACAGCTCATATGGTGGGTCTCAAACCCATCTCCATCGATGCATTTTCTATCACATTACGTGATAGACCCTTTGTGAAGGGATCTGCCAAGTTTTTAGACGTTTGGATATAATCCAACGCAATAACTCCGGAGTTCTTCATTTTTCTGACAAATTTCAATCTCCTCTTCACATGCCTTGAGGACTTCATATTATCCTTTGAACTGTTTATCTTTATGATCACAGTTTGATTATCACAGTTCATCAGGATAGCGGGTATTGGTTTTTCAACCATAGGTAAGTCCATCAAGAGCTGACGAAGCCAATCTGCTTCAACAGTGGTTGTGTCTAATGCTGTGAGTTCTGCTTCCATAGTTGACCTCGTTAAGATGGTCTGCTTGCAAGACTTCCAGGAAACAGCGCCACCACCAAGTGTAAAAACATAACCACTTGTGGCTTTAATCTCATCAGCATCAGATATCCAGTTTGAGTCACTATAACCCTCCAGTACCCTCGGGTACCCAGTATAGTGAATCCCATAGCTCGCAGTGCCTTTCAAATAGCGCATGACCCTCTCAAGCGCATGCCAATGATCATCTCCCGGGTTTGATACAAACCGGCTTAGTTTGCTCACAGCAAACGAGATGTCAGGCCTCGTGGCACTAGCCAAGTACATAAGCGAGCCAATAATCTGAGAATACCTCAGTTGATCTCTAGCAATTCGTCGATTCTTTCGAAGAAATACACTAGCGTCATATGGAGTTGGAGAAGGCTTGCAGTCGCTATACCCAAAACGACTCAAGACCTTTTCCACATAATGAGATTGAAGCAGTGTAATCCCACCATTCTCATCTCTCAGCAGCTTGATGTTCAGAATAACATCAGCTACTCCTAGATCCTTCATCTCAAAACAGCGAGATAAGAAATCCTTAACCTCCTTTATTTGATCAAGGTTGGTTCCAAAGATCAGTATGTCATCGACATACAGACAGAGAATAACTCCTTCGCCCCCACCATGGCGATAGTATACACACTTGTCAGCTTTGTTTACAACAAAGCCTGCAGCAGTTAATGTCCTTTCGAACTTCTCATGCCACTACTTAGGAGCTTGCTTAAGGCCATATAAAGACTTCAATAACTTGCACACTTTTCCTTCCTGACCAGGTACTATAAAACCATCAGGCTGATCCATGTAAATTTCCTCATCCAACTCTCCATTGAGGAAAGCCGTCTTAACGTCCATTTGATGAACGAGAAGACCATGTGAGGCAGCCAGTGATAGTAGCACCCGAATAGTGGTCAATCTAGCCACAGGTGAGTAAGTATCAAAGAAGTCTTCACCTTGTTTCTGGGTATAACCCTTGGCAACAAGCCGTGCCTTGTACTTTTCAATTGTACCATCAGGTCTAAGCTTTTTCTTGAACACCCACTTACATCCCACGGGTTTGCACCCATAAGGACGATCAGTGACTTCCCAGGTTTCATTAGCTAAGATGGAGTCCATCTCGCTCTGGACAGCTTCCTTCCAGTAGTCAGCATCAGAAGATGCATAGGCTTCTGAAAGAGTCCTGGGTGTGTCGTCCACGAGGTACACAATGAAATCATCACCAAAAGACTTTGCAGTCCTTCGTCTCTTACTCCTTACAGGAGTTTCATTGTCATCCTCCTCAGGATTCTCAACGTGTTCCATCGCAATGGTGGGTTCAGGAATTACAGAAAATTCCTGAGTAGATAGAGTAGGTATCTCATGATTTGATGAGTTAGGCATATCCTTCATAGGAAATATGTCCTCAAAGAAAGTCGCATCATTCGACTCCATAATCGTACCAACATGCATGTCAGGTACCTCAGATTTTATTATCAAAAATCTATAGCCAATGCTATGAAAAGCATAGCCCAGAAGAACACAATCCACGGTTTTTGGTCCAAGCTTACGCTTCTTGGGAATTGGTATATTGACTTTCGCCAAACAACCCCAAGTACGTAGATAAGAGAGTTTCAACCTTTTCCTTTCCCATTCCTCAAATGGAGTAATGGTTTTATGCTTTGTGGGAACTCGGTTTAGGACATGACATGCAGTCATTAGCGCCTCCCCCCACCATGCCTTGGAAAGACCCGATGTATCTAACATGGCGTTAACCAAATCAGTTAGAGTTCGGTTCTTCCTTTCGGCCACCCCGTTTGATTGAGGTGAGTAGGGAGGCGTCCTCTCATGGATTATACCATGTTCCGCACAAAACGAATCAAATTCATTGGAAAAATACTCTCCACCACGATCAGACCTAAGCCGTTTAATTTTCCGATCAAGTTGGTTTTCTGCTTCAGCTTTATAGTTTTTGAAGAAGTTTAAAGCCTCATCTTTTGATTTCAGAAGATACACATAACAATATCTAGTGGAGTCATCAATCAACGTCATGAAATATTTCTTTCCACCTTTTGTCAACACGCCATTCATCTCGCAAAGATCAGAATGGATAAGCTCTAGTGGCGCTAAGTCTCTCGCCTCTGCAGTCTTATGAGACTTGCGAGGTTGCTTAGCTTGCACACACACTTGGCACTTGGAGCCCTTGACAGTAGTGAATTTCGGAATTAAACTCATATTGGCTAGCCGCGTCATGCAACCAAAGTTAATATGACAAAGTCGCGAATGCCAAATATTAGACTCATTATCGTGGCAAACATTATTAATAACTTTAGTGCAAATATCTGACAAAGACAGGCGGAACAAGCCTCCGCACTCATAGCCTTTTCCAACAAATTGTCCATACTTAGAAATAACAACTTTATTGGACTCGAAAACCAACTTGAAACCATCTCGACACAAACGGGAACCGCTGACGAGATTTTTATTGATGGAGGGCACATGATGAACGTTCTTCAGACGCACGATCTTCCCCGAAGTAAACTTCAGATCGACCGTACCGACCCCTCGAACAGTGGCATGTGACCCGTTCCCCATCAGCACGGGAGAAGTCCCTGTGACCTGGTAAGAAGAAAACATAGAGGCATCAGCACAGACATGTACATTTGCACCGGTGTCAATTAACCAATCTGGAGAATGACAAACTGAAAGGATGGTAGGAAGAATACCGTACCCAGAATCCTTCATATCAGTATCGCCGATGACAACATTAGCGGACTTGCCGCTCTTCTCATGTTCGCGCTCCTCATAGCGGTTAGGACATCTCGGAGCCCAGTGATTAGGATCACCGCAGACATGGCATAGTCCCTTCCCCTTCTTATGAGAATTCTTCTTGAAGTTGGTAGATTGTGACGGCTTGTTCTTTGCAACAAACTTGCCTTTGCCCTGAGATTTGTTCTTGTTGTTTTGGGGCTTGTTGAGATGGAAGTTCTTCTTCTGCACCACGTGGGCACTAGAAGCTCCCTCAACAGCTCGAGCACGTGTGTCTTTTGCTCTCGCCTTCTCTTCAACATCAAGAGTTCCAATGAGATCTGAAACGGAAAACTCCTGTCTCTTGTGTTTCAGAGAAGTAGCAAAATTGTTCCACTAAGGTGGAAGCTTGGCAATGATGCCTCCGGCCACAAACTTGTCCGGCAACACACACTTGAAGTACTCAAGCTCCTTCGCGAGAGACTGTATCTCATGAGCTTGTTGAACAATAGAGCGCTCATCAGTCATCTTGTAGTCATAGAATTGCTCCATGACGTACAACTCGCTGCCAGCGTCCGAGGCCCCAAACTTGGCCTCGAGCGCAGCCCACATGTCCTTGCCGTTGTTAAACGACATATACGAATCCACAATGGAATCGTCAAGAACACTCAGAAGGGCGCCCTTGAAGAGGGTATCGATCTTCTCAAAAGCTTCCTGCTGTGCAGGATTAAGATCGCCCTCGGGCTTACCCTTGGTGGCGTCATAGCAGTACATGGTCTGAAACCAGTAGACTGCTCTCGTGCGCCACCTCTTATATTGCACCCCCTTGAAGGTGGGCGGCTTCAGATGCGCAGCAAAGCCACTTGGAGTAAATTGCCTATAATCAGGTTTTTGGAATGTTGAAAATATGAGCAAATTACTACAATATTTAATCCGAGTAAGCAGAAAATAAATCATGACAGCAAGAGCATAGATTAAACTAATCATGCAGACTAGCATCGTAAACGAGTAGATCGAATCTACGGCACAGACTAGACACATAAATTCTAGCATGATCTCAAACAGAGAAGACAAGATTACGTACGGAGCAGCGGGAGTAGAACCGCCAGTGTTGATGTTGTCGGCCATGTCGTTGAGGAAGAGGCTGCCGAGATCGGGGAAGAAGTCGTCGTCGAGGAAGACGTCGCTGCCAGCAGTCGCGCGAGTGCGCTCCCGAAAAACCTGATCGCCCCTCTCCCGTACAGGATCACGAGAGGCGGGGTTCCGGAGGCCTGCTGTCCCTTCTCGCGGTGCACGCCGGAAGGAGGGATGGAGAAGACTTGTATGGCGGCGCAATGCTCTGGAACGGTGCGAAACCATATGTTGTGACGGCGGCTAGGGTTGGCAGGGACCTCGCGTATATATATGCACGGCAGGGTAGAGAGACGTGGACTGGACCCACGTCCGAGTCGGTTACAGCCCACGATCCGACGTCTCAGATCGTGGCGCGTCTGTTAAGGACTCTCCGTTCCTGACCGGCAAAAATAAGCGCATAGGTATGAGCTCGGCTCAATCCCGCAACCCGCGACGAGACGCGACGAGGCGAGGCGAGGCGCGACGCGACGAGGCGTGGCGTGGCGAGGAGGAGGAGTGCGCGAGGGCCTCTTCTCTTCTCATTCTCTTACAAGTGCTAGAAGAGCTCACCTTATAAAGAGGTGTAGCTCTCTCTCCACTAGCGGGGTGGGACTAAACTTTAGTTCCACCCACACCACACCAACAGCCAACACAAATGGGCCATGAGAGTTTCAGATTTTTGGATGGGCTTTGGGCCAAAGGCCTGATAGCAAAAATCCAACAATATATTCCGCTTTTATGTCAGGATTCATGAGGTTAACGGTCCCTTCATCCCTCCAACATGACCAATGCAGCTGATGATGTCATATTTGTGCAGTTGAGGTGGAACTGTTTCATTGCAAAGCAACCCTCTTCTAAGCCGAATGGGAATGGCACACTAGTGTTACCAGGGGCGGGCCCACCTCAATTCAAAGGTATTCAGCTGAATACCCATTATTTTTGGCAAAAAACTAGGTATATAAAGTATATATACTGTGTCTGTATATGGAAAAACGAAACTGATACACCTAAGCCAAAAAACAGAGCTAGCCCAGTAGCCCACCCTCTTTCTCCCGCAAGGCCTCAACACCACGGCCCAATTGGCTGGAGCGCACCGCACGCACCCGTCCAACATCGTCAAAAGAAAAATAAAAAATCCCATCGATCGATCAGAGTATCATGCATCCCTTCGATCCTTCCCCGCATCGATCCGTTCTGTTCGCATCGCAGTTCACACGCGAGCCTCCACTCCGCCAGGCGGCCGGCTAGGGTTGTTACCGTCGCGTCGCCTGATAGACGATCGCGCGTGCGCATGGCGCGCCGCCGTGACGAATCCATCCGTCGCGCCGTGCCTCCCTTCAGTTCTGAACTTTTAATCCCTGACTGAAGTGGCAGTGTGCAGTAGGCCGCACCCATTTTCAATCTCAAAGACACAACCATGGATTGAACTATTGAAGGTATAATTTTTAAATACATGTATTAATCCTTAGACTTCGGAAATTGGGGGCTCTCCTCTATGCCAATTCTTAGTCCAATTGAATTCATGTACATGCACGGTTTTATTTTTGCTGTCCAGCAGGTTGCGCTGCTGCAGTATAGACAGACAGGGTCAGGGGCAGAGTTTGAGCTCCTAAGTAAGTTTGACAATTGTCTTTCTATTTAACTATAGTGAAATTAGAGAATTGTTTGCACTCAATTATGAATTATGAATTGTTTAGACATGAGAATTTGCCATGATATGTTGAACAATTTTTACTTTTATATGTTGAACAATGTCTACTTCTATATGTTGAACAGTACCAAGTTATGATCAATTTTTATCAATATAATATATATGCGATATCTTTCATATAGTTTAGAACTAGTATAATATGCTGCTACAATCGGTTATACTCGCCAAAAAGAAGGCTATAGGCTTCCAAAAGAATTCACATTTTGAATACACAGTCCTCAATTCCTGGGCCCGCCCCTGAGTGTTACCACACCAACGGGTGCAATCATCTCTACTCAGAATTGGATTATACCCTAGTTTGATCAGTGAGAAGTTAGCACATATCAATGTCCAAAATTTACCTAACAACAGCTGTACATTTGGTCACCTGATTAGGAAAAAAGGTTACCTTCATCGATCGAGCAGCCATGTGGAATGTAGGGGTTGCCTGAATAGCCAGTGCTGCAAATGCAGCTGTAGCCATCGCTTCTGTCAATGCACTCCGCATCTTTGACGTCACAGGAATTGGTTGTACTGTCAATGCACTCGGAATACTTATTGATACATGCATAGTTTGTCATGTTTTGCTTGGCAGCAACACAGTTGGATTGGTCAACTATCTGCCACGATGGCTTAAAACCACTCGGCCCTTCACTAGTTATGCTGATTCTATCCCACAGTGGAGAGGTCTTGTTCGAGCCTGTGCTAGTGTTTTTTGTGATGTGGACAAATTTCAACTGATAAGTGTCGGCATAGCTTTCCATGTGTACACGACAGCATCCAAAGCCATTACAGTTGTGCGTAGCTACTATCTCCGTGATTTCTGGATCTGGGCACACAGTTACGCAGATTAACTGAACGGAGTTCTCTTCGACAGACTACACCTCCAGGTCACAGCCAGTTATCTTTAGAGCAATGGAATGAAGATGGAAGGATCTCCCAGGCGGTTTCAAAGACAAGTTGCAGACACTGACACCAGGTTGTATGGGGATGGTATGGGAGACGGAGGCCCAGATTGAATTTAATAAAGTAGGATTGCCAAATTTGATCACCTCGGTGATGCCGTCGCGCAAGAAGAGCCTCGGTGGATGAGCGGTGTCGTTGCAAATGAGGTTGAAGTCAGGCCCGCGCGAGCACCTGGATCCGATGCCAAAGGGATACGTGAAGCTCAGCTTGCCGCAGCTCGTCGGGCAGCCATGCAGCATGGCACCGGCGCGGCATGGTTGCGCCCAGTTCCCTTCGGGGCTCCGATGGCTTGTTACACCTCCAGATGCCAGAGCTATTGGCTTTCCTAGTGACCTGAGTACCAATAGAGAGAAAATCATAGGGAAGATGCCCATGATCAATCTACAGTTCTACACGGCACCTTGCACTAGAGAAATTCTGGCATCCTACTGCATATATATACCAATGGTAACAAGCTTACAGTTGACTCAAGGAAGACTGGAAGAGGCTTCGTGTGGATGGGGATGTGGTGTGCTTTGCTTGCATGTGTAAGCAGATGATCATGACCGTCTGTGCATGCACATGTGGACGTGTCAGTGGTGTATCAATACAATGTGAAGAAGACCTCAGCAAGTCAGTCTATGGGGCAGTCTATGACCATTCCTAACAAAACCACATTACACATTTCGCTTGTGCATTTTGTGGGTTTCCAAAGGATTGCTCTGCACAAAGAGAGGAAAACAAATTCATGCCAAACATAGAGAGGAAACAAATGAACATGCAGAATTACAACACGAAAGTGGCGAACCTCACAAAAAACTCACCATTAGGAGAATGCAGAACCGTGCCGTGCAACTGGTTGGGAATGCCATCTTCTGTCTCCACTGATAGCTTGCAACCGAGCTAAGTGAATCCATCACCAAGAGAACAGACAGTAGTAAAATTCTGAACAGACAGTAGCTAAACATATCACCAATGGTTCCTGTGGATGTGGTGTGTGCTTTGATGACATGTGAGAGCACATGATGACCCTCGTACATGCCATGTGGATGTGTTTTTTTTCGAAACGGAGGCAAAAGATTTGCCTCTTCTATTAAATAAGGGAGGAGCAAAGTTTAGAGTTTTACAAGATCACCCACATACACGGCATGGCAATTACTCGCGCAAAAAAATAGTCCCTAATCTTTTAGCACCCGCGGTAATCCAAAGTTTTGCCTCCTCCAAGATGATGCTAAGGAGGATCGGCGGCGGCGCGTACTTGTGACGGAACACCCTGGCTTTTCGCTCATTCCAAATGGTCCAAGAAACAAGCATAGTGAGGGAGGTCATAGCGCTCCGGTTGGGAATGTGATTGCCGGTTCTCTTGTCCCACCATTCGTGGACGGAATCATCAAGGTGCCAATCGGTGGTGTCCATGTGAGCAAGACCAAGTTTGTCGGAGATAGTCCTCCAAAGCCGGAGCGTGTAGCGACACTTGAAGAAGATGTGTGCACCCGTTTCTTGCTCCCTTGAGCAAAGAGGACATAGGCCACAATTTGTCCAACCCCGCCTCTCCAGGCGATCAGCGGTCCAAATCCTATCTTGGAGAGCCAACCAAGCAAAAAAATTTACCTTGGGGGGAGCCCAAGCCTTCCAAACCATGCGGTCCATAGGGGAAAGAGTTAATCCCAGAAACTGGGCCTTATATGCAGTGGCCGCCGAGTAGATCCCGTCATTCGAGTGCTTCCAAACGATATCATCCTCAAGTTGCTCATCAAGATGGAAGTCATTGACAAGCATCCAAAGAGTGAAAAAATCTCGAATGTGTTCGCCGGAGACGACGGTGTTGTAGCTGATTTTGAAAATCCAAGCATTTCCTTTTAGAGCCTCCCTCACCTTCCAGTTCTTTCTCCTCGAGGCCTCATAAATTAGCGGTGCAATTTCCTTGGGTTTGCGCCCGAGGAGCCAAGGGGAGTCCCAAAACGGCGTTTTGGCTCCGCCCCCCACGGTGATGGTAGTGGAGGCATAGAAGAAGTTGAGATCATCCTCCGTGCAAGGATTGCCAAATCCTACCCATAATCTGTGGGGTTCCTTCCACTCATACTAAGGCCATCTTAACCTTAGAGCACGTGCAAACTTGTCGGTATTAAGCACCCCTAGACCACCATACTCCTTCGCCCTACAAACCGCGTCCCAATTAACCTTGCATTTGGCACCCGTCGTCTTGTCCGCTCCGGACCAGAGAAAAGCTCTTTCAATCTTGGTTAGGTTATGAAGAGTGCTTGGCGGTACGATGAGAGGCGTGATGGAGTACACCGCTTGGGAGCATAAAACCGACTTGACAAGGGCCGTGCGGCCAATGGTTGTGATGTCCTAGCCCTCCCAAGTCACCAATTTGCCGGCCGCCTTATCCTCAAGATATTGGAAATCCACCTTCTTAAGTTGCCATACCGAGAGAGGTAGGCCTAAGTATCTCACCGGGAAGGTTGCCCGAGCTGCCGGCATACTCCCAAGTATGTGATCAAGGTCGAGGTGGTTGCATCTAATTGGCACGACCGAACTCTTCAGAAAATTGGTACAGAGGCCCGTAACCTCGCCAAACCCACGCAGGATCGAAGCAAGGTTATCAATGTCCTGCTTGATAGGAGCGACAAAGACCGCGGCATCATCCGCATAGAGAGAGGTTCGCACCGTGGCCCCCCGTCCACGAATCTTATGAAGAAGGCCTTTCCGCGTTGCCAAGTCAAGGATCTTATGCAGCGGGTTAATCGCAATGACAAAGAGCAGGGGGGAGATGGGGTCCCCCTGCCGAAACCCGCGACCGTGCTTGATCGGCGGACCGGGCAGCCCATTGAGAAGGATGCGAGATGAAGATGTCGAAAGAAGAGCAACGATCCAAGCACGAAATTTGGGTGGGAACCCCATACGTTGCAGAAGATCCAGAATGTAACCCCACCTGACCGAATCAAACGCCTTCTTGATGTCAAGCTTGAAAAGTAGGGAGGATGTTTTGCACTTGTGAAGCCTCCGCGCGAAGTTTCGAACGTACATGAAATTGTCGTGAATGCTACGCCTCTTAATGAATGCACTTTGAGCGTTGGAGACTAGGACGTCCATGTGGGGGGCCAGACGGAGTGAGAGGACCTTGGCAATGATTTTGGCGATGGCGTGGATGAGGCTAATGGGCCTGTAGTCGGGGATGCCCTCCGCACCCTCCTTTTTGGGCAAGAGGACGACATTGGCGGAGTTAAGCCATTGAAGGTCGGAGGTGTGGAGGGAGTCAAATCGCTGGATGACCCTCATGACCGCTTGCTTGATAATACCCCAACACTTTTTGAAGAAAATGCCCGTGAAGCCATCCAGCCCAGGCGCTTTGTCACCGGGCATCTCCTTGATGGCTTCCCAAACCTCGTCCTCGGTGATAGTAGCATCAAGGCCCTGCAGCGTATGGGACTCAATGCCGAGCTCCTCCCAGTTAAAGTCCTTGTTGCTCGTGTACCCCCTACCCATCACCTCACAGAAGTGTTCGTGTATGATCTTCTCCTTTTCCTTGTGCTCGGTTACCCACCCATGCTCGCGCTTGATCCGATGAATGTGGTTTTTTTCCTACGGGCGTTGATGCGCCAGTGGAAGAATTTGGTGTTTGCATCGCCATCTTTCAAATTTGCAATCCTGGCACACTGGCTCTTCCTAGCCCTCTCAAGCACCGCTAGACTAATCACCCTGTGTTTTAGTCTAGAGCGGAGGTCCCGCTCCTCCGATGATAGCGATCTCCCCTCCTGCGCGATGTCCAGGTGGAGGATCACAAGATGGGCCGCATGAAGTTGGATCCTTGCCTTGGAGAACAGATTCTTACTCCACTCGGTTAGACGAAGCGCGGTTTTCTTAAGCTTGTGATGCAAAATTTGGCAGGGCTCAGTGTGCCTCACCCGCTCGTCCCATGCTTTTTTGACCACCTCCTCAAATCCGGGCAAAGATACCCAGAAATTCTCGAACTTGAAAGCACATGGCCGCCTAGGGCCCTTGTCGTCCGCGAGCAGGAGAGGGCGATGATCGGACAGGGAAGACGATAAAGCATGCAACACATGTGTGTTGAAGGACATGTCCCAATCCGCGTTGCAAAAGAAAGAGTCCAACTTGCAGAGAGTTGGGTTTTCTCGCTCGTTGCTCCACGTGAAGCGTCTGTTCTGAAGGTGAATTTCCTTGAGCTCACAATCCTGGAGAGCGGCACGGAACCGATTGATCCGACCCCGCCATGTGGATGTGGCAGTGGTGTACTTGATACAATGCATGTGAAGGAGATGACCATGACCTTGACCTCGTACGCCGTGCCACAGGAAGACCTCAGCAAGTCGGCCCATTAAAGGGGCCAATCTAAAGTCTGTTCCTGATAAACCACGTACGGAGGAAAACAAAGTTGAAAGGAAACAAATGAACACGCAAAATTACAGCATGAAAATGGGGAACCACACAAGAAACTCACCAGCAGTAGGTAGGCCATCAGGAGAACGCGGGATCGTACCATTCAACCTGTTGTGATTGTCATCCTGCTCGTCAACAACGGAGGTCGGCTAGCAATCTTCAGTCCCCACCTAGTGGAGGCAACCTAACTGATATAGCTTCCAACCGAGCTAGGTGACAGTAACTGAATCCATTACCAACATTAGCTAGTGGTCGGTTAACAAAGTAAAGAAAACTCAACTGCTGCAAAAGAATTATATACACAGAAGCAAGCAACCAGTACCTCCAATTTATACATAAGCTTTTTTTAATCCGTCACGCGGGGAGAGGGGGGGGGGGGGGGGGGGATCCCCACCTGTATAATTTATAGATAAGCTAACTGAGCTAAGTAAGAGTAACTGAACTCCATCCCCAATCTTAGCTGTTATTTTCTTAAATCTGCGACCATGAGAACATAATAAAAATTATGAACAACGGGAGATAAACTAGAGACACAGAATCAAGTAACAGAGTAACAGGCAATGCAGGCAATGAGAACCCAATGCCTGGGAGAGAGATTGCTCAATCTCTTGCAATTACATTGCTCAGTCATCTACATGTGTGGTTTTTTATTGGAAAATTTGCAAGAATTAGTGCATCTCAGGAATTTAAGTTGAAGTGAAACACTGGAATGCAAGTGATGTGAAAGGGTCAGTACGTGGTGGTACCTGGGTCTACACAGCTGAAGTATGTAAGAATCTTGAGTGCAAAGCTGATGCTGTTTGTCACATCGCCGTGTACGAGCATGTCACGGGTGCCAACGTTGGGTTCCCCATCGTGGATGTGTGCTTAAGCTGCAACCAAAGGAGCACAGCCAGGGTAAAAATTCTGAACACTTCAGAGAAACTAAATGCAGGCACAGAATCAAGTAACAGAGTTACAGGAGGAAATGAGCACCTGTGCATGAATACAAATGGATTCATTAGAAGAAGAAAAAGCTGAAGAGAACCCAATGCCTGAAGAGATTGCTTTGCCACCTTTCAACCTCAGGATACACACATATATGCATCTCATTTTTCCGCTGCTAGCTCCAACTTGCACACTGTAATTGGAGGTGGGCGGTGAAGAGAGGGAAAGCAGCGTGCATGGAGAGCGCGTGTCCTTTTCGATGGCGTCGCCGCGCGGGGGGCGGCGAGCTGCTGCTCGCGGTGCGGTGTCAGGGGCCATGGCACACCGGGCGTATTTTAGTTTAGGGGTAAGAGGAGAAACCGAGCCGAGGCACGAAATCGGGGGACAGGGTCGGCGGCGAATGAACTCTAGGTTGGATTGGATGGGGTTGACGGCCTCGGAGCTGGCGAGTCGGGCGCGGCCGGCGGAGGCGCCGGCAGGGGAGAAGAAGGCACATGGTTGAACTGTGGAGGAGGAAGAAGACAGAAGAAAGATGGGCCCTTGTCATCTTTGAGTACGTCTTTTTGACAAACAAAAGCCCATATGACAGCCCATGATGGATAGAGCGTCTTGTGCTGCTCGCCGCAAATCCTATTTAGCGCTGCAGGCGCCGGTTACTAGTGTTTTCTGCAAACCGGCGCCTGCAGCGCAGCACCCTCTGGTACGACTGGGCCGACCCATGTATCTGCTTTTTTCTGTTTACAAGCTCAAAAAAAGGTGCGCCCGCGAGAACTCGAACACACCATCTGCTGCTTCAAAATTGATGAACTTTTTTTCAAATTCGATGAACTCTTTTCAAAATCGTTGAACTTTTTTCAAATTCAATGACCTCTTTTCAAATTTGATAAACTTTTTCCAAATTCGATGAACTTCTTTCCAAATTCGATGAACTTTTTTCAAAATCATTGAACTTTTTTCAAATTTGATGAACTCTTTTAAAATTCGCTGAACTTTTTTCAAAATGGATGAACTTTTTATCAAAATTGATGAACTCTTTTTCAAATTCAATGAACTTTTTTCAAAATCGATGATTTTTTTTCAAATTTGATGAACTTTTTTCCATTTTTTGGTGAACTTTTTTAAAAATCAATGAACTTTTTTTGAAAATCGATGAACTTTTTCCAAAATACGATGAACTTTTCGAATCTGTGATTTTTTTTCAAATTTTGATGAACTTTTTTTTTAAATCAATATTTTTTTTCAAATTCATGATCTTTTTCAGATATTGGTGAACTCTTTTTTCAAAATCGTTCAACTTTTTTTCAAATTTATGAATTTTTTTCCAATTTGTGATTTTTTTCAAAAACGATGAACTTTTTTCAAATTTTGAAAAGTGAACGCTGTCAACTATGATAGGTCAAAGGTTCAATGTTCAACTGAATGCCCGAGTTTTTTTTGTTTTGAGAATCAACTGATGCCCGAGCTAGGAGGAGTTTTTCTGTTGAAATATACGTTTTTTTTAAATGACTCGTATTTAGACAAATAGAAGCGTTTCCTACTAGTAACCAGCTTAGGGATGTCAGCTCAGTGGTTGTCGCGTCGTGCCGTTGACCTTTGTGTCCTGAGTTCGATTCCTGGCTCTCCCTTTTGTTGTTTGGGCACTTTCATTTTCCGTGTTTGCTCTTTCAGCAGTTTTCTGGGCCGGCCCGCTATGCCGTCGTCTCCTGCGAGCGCCAGGCTAACTAGGAGCTCCCGCTGCTCGGTCCATACTCTCCGTACGCTAAAAAAAAGGTTCATACTCTCCGGGACCTGCCTCCATTCTCTCCTCACTCTTTGGCTCAAAAGGAAAAAAAAACTCCCCTCGGACATGGAGTTTCTGCTCCTGGATACACATGTACCCTTCGCTAAAAAAAAGATGCACATGTACCATGATGAAAAGTAAAATGTAAAAAGTAATGAATAAATTTAAAGGATTTTTTGATAAACATTCATGAGTGTTACACATGCGTGCAAAATTTCATGATGGAATGACATTTGTGGAGGCATTGGCAAAAAACCCAAAATCGGTGCTTCAAAAAGGCTTTTTTAAAGCATTTCTAGCACTGATTTTTTTTTTGTCCTCACATCCATGAATGTCATTTCATCATGAAAATTGGGACGCGGGCAGAAAATTAAGCAATGTTTGTTGTAAAAAAAAATATCAACCTTTTATTTCTTTTCTATTTTTCTGAATTTCACTTTTCATATCAGGTGCATATGAGCTCGAGGCTAGAATGACACTTTCGCTCTCTCCTCACTCTTTCTTCAAAAGAAAAAGGGGAAAAAGACTCCTCACTCGATTATAAAAAATGACTTTTCCTCACTAGCCTGGCCATCTCTAGAACATAAACATTGTAAAAAAAACTGAGTATGCATGCGCTTGTGCCGAAAGATATGTAAATTATATTGGAAAAGATCAACCTGTATACTTCGACAGCAGATTTCATGAAGATGGTATGGCAGAAGGATGTCACGACCCATTCTAATTTTCCAAAAAAGCCTTTCAGATTACTACCAAAACCACTACTAACATCAATATTCTTGATCACCTCGTGATGCCGTCGAGCAAGAAGAGCACCTTGAAATCAGGCCTCCGGGAGCACCTTGATCCAATGAGGCAACCACCGAGCGAGGCACTCCAGGGAACACTATTATCCTCATGGTAGGGCCAGGGGTCTGTTACTACTGTAGAAGGAATAGAGATGGATTGGTGGAATTGATGGATGTATTACTGAGCCTCGAGGGGGAGTATATATTGAATACAAGACTTGGAGGGCAAGACACCTCATAGAGATAAAATAAAAATAATTCTATCTAATCCCTGGCAATCTCTAACTACCAAATATATCTTTAACATCCCCCCACAGTCATAGCGGTAGCGTTGCTAACAACAGGAGCGTCGCGGACGGTCAGACTGGAGAGAATAGTAGCCGACGGACTGACATCCTCCCGCAGTCGTAGCGGTAGCATCGCGGACGATGTCGCATTGCGGACGCGTTGACTGTAGAGGAAACCGACGAGGTTGCTCAAGCAAGGCGGTAGCCCTTTGTGCCGATGTCGATGTAGCCGAGAGCGTAGGGTGGTGTAGCCGTGGTCGAGGTTGCCGTGCGAGGGACGCCATGGTCGATGTCGAGTCGGGGTGGCCGGTGTCGAGGTAGTCGCCGTGGAGCCGCGGGCGCAAGGAGGCGCTGAGTTAGTCATGGGCGTAGTGGTGTCAAGGTAGTGATGCGCCGGGAGGAAGACGGTGTTGACGAGACATCGTGCCGGGTTTGCCAAGCTCAGGGACACGTCGTGGACGAAGGCATGCGTCAGTGTTGCCAGCACCGGGCATGCGTAGACGGACGAAGTCGATGTTGACGATGCGCCGCTCCAGGCTTGCCAGGCCTGGGAACACGTCGTAGATGAAGGCACGTGTCAGTGTTGCCAGCACCGGGCATGCGTAGATAGGGACCTGCACGAGCTGTACGCCATGTCGAGGGGGCTAGCAGAGAAGGACTCGACGACAGTTGTGGCGCCAATCGGCATGAGGCCGATGTCGCCCGCGGTTGTCGGAGTAGATGAAGTGGTCGGGGAAGATGATGGTGACGCTGGCGATGATCTGGTGCTGGACAAAGACGAAGAGGTGGACGACGGCGGCAGCGGCGGCAGCGGCTATGGGGGTAGCAGCGGCGGCGGCGGAGGCGACTGAAGGAGACGGCGGTGGCGACGGCTAGGTTAGGAGCGCGGCGGTGGTGCTTGTGACGCCCCCGACTTAATCGTGCACTAATCATACATGCAATTGCACACGATCAAGCCTAGGGACTCACTTGAAGATATCACAACACAACTCTAAACACAAATAAAATAATACAAGCTTTATATTACAAGCCAGGGGCCTCGAGGGCTCGAATACAAAAGCTCGAGTTATACAAGCATCAGCGGAAGCAAAAGTATCTGAGTACAGACACAAAGTTAAACCAATCTGCCTTAAGAAGGCGAAAACAAACAACGACATCTGATCGAAAGAGGCAAGGCCTCCTGCCTGGGAGCCTCCTAAACTACTCCTGGTCGTCGATGATCTCCACGTCGTAGCAGGCTCCTCCGGGGATCTCCTGCTCCTGGGCTTCAACGTTTGGTCGCAGCAATCGGGTATGGGGAAAAGAGTAGCAAAGCAACCGTGAGTACTCATCCAAAGTACTCGCAAGACTGACATCAGAACTATGCTAAGTATGCATCGGTATCAAAAGAATGGGGCTATATCATTGGACTAAACTGCAGAAATGCTGGAACAGAGGGGAAGAAGCCTAGCCTATCGAAGACTAGCATCTTCAGCGGTCTTGCAGCATTAGAAGAGTACAGATTAGTTCATAAGTTTAGTATTAGCACAAGTATCAACATCGCCCAGAGATCCTTCCTCGACTCCCTGCGAGAAAGCGATCCCAGAGCCACATATTAACCCAGTTCTAGTTATAGAAGATCGGGATATTTTCCGAGCGTCCTGTTACCGTGGACACGGCTATTCGAATAGATATACTTCCCTGCAAGGGTGCACTACTGTTACCCAACACGCTCGATTAACTCCGGCCGGACACACTTTCCTGGGTCATGCCCGGCCTCGGCTGATCGACACACCGCAGCCCTACCTAGAGCTCAGCAGAGAGGTCCCCGCCGGTCTACCTCCTAAGTGCTCAGGGGTCTTGGGCCCATCGCCCTTTGCACTCCGGGTCATTGCGCACATGGTTAGATCCAGGCACCACCTCTGTCATGGATGGCGCCGATCCTGCCGTGCCGCACTGCTGAACTAGACGTCTGACAAAGCTTTCGGCTGATACATACGGCGCCGAGTACCCATTTTATTCCCACGTGCTGGTTAGCGCGAAAAGGCCAGAGGCCTACTCAGATTACATATCCTAACCCTTAGTGCCTTTGGAGCGCGCGGAAACGAGCAGAGACTCACGATCCTGTGACCCGTCGCCCCGTCTCGTGGACTTACGGCAAGGGCTAAGAATGCCCGGCCGTGCCACGTATTCATCTCGCGGGTACCCTCATGGTCAACCCGACTCCACATCACTCGCGGGTACCCCTCGGGGCCGACCCGTCTTTGACCAGTAACAACAGTAGTAAAGTGCAAGTAACCGTGTGTCCATATCATCAAGTAGGGATCCGAGGAATCACCCTCGTTGGATTTCCACTCGATGAACCCGTCAAGGTGAACCCGGAGGAATCACCCTCGCTGGTAGTCACACTTGCGGGGTTGTACGACACAAGCTTTATCGGTGGTGGGGAAGAGGAATCACCCTCGGTAACCCACAACCGACTAGCTGAACTATAGAGGCATCATCGCGAGTGAGATAAGAGGTATCACCCTCGACACTCGATGGCAGCTCTGCAGAGTCGAGCAACTTAGGGTGTGTGTGGTGATAAACTGGTCACAGCCCGACGATCAAATTGATCGGGGCACAGCTACTAAAGCGGGGCAACTACAACAAGGAAGAGGGGCCACAGATGGTTACTACCATCCAACCTATTCTAAGCAGTTTGGATAACAGGCAGGTATCAATAACAGTTACAAGGACAGGCTATGCATCAGAAATAGGATAAAACATAGCAGTAGCAATTTTCTAATGCAAGCAGGAGGGAGAGAGAGAATAGGTGATATAGGCATGCGTCAAGGGGTTTTGCTTGCCTGGTTGCTCTGCTGAAAAAGATGGGTCGTCGGGGACGTAGTCGATCACAGCGGCAGCATCGGTCTCGGAGTCTACCGAAGGGAAGAGGGGGAAGAAACAGTAAATACAAAGCAGAACAATGCACACAGATGCTTGGCATGACAATAGGCTGTGCTAGGGTGCCCTAACGCAGTGCTACACGTGGCAGATGAAGCGGGGAATTAACTGAAACGGTTTCCCGGTTTCGGACATCTGTCAGACAGATGAACTGGAGGGGATGGTTCCATGTTTGCAGTGCTGGAGGCATCTGACAGGTAGGTGGACAGCGTATTCGGGTTCGTCATATTTTTCTGATCGTTTTACAAATATAAATTATTTTAATCCGAGTTACGGTTTAAAAGATATGATTTTCTAAAGTTTTTATTAATTTCTGGAATTATTTAAATTAATTAAATCAACATTATCCGAAATAGTGCATTGACTAGTCAACAGTCAACAATCCGTTGACTGGTCAACCTGACAGGTGGGTCCCACCTGTCAGTCACTGTTTAGGTTAATTAGGGTTTTAATTAAATTAATTACAGTTTAATTAGGTTAATTAATAATTAGATTAATTAAACAGAATTAATTAAGTTAATTAATTAATTAATTAATATTTATTTATTTATTTTAATATTTTCTTTTTCATTTTCGTTTTTCTTTTCTTTTAAACAGTGCCGGGCCCAGTAGTCAGTGGCCAGGCCGGACATGTCCGGCCTGTGCTCTTTCGGGGGCCGGACGTGTCCGGCGTTCGCGTGCGCGCGCGCGGGTACACAGGGGGGGACCGGACGCGTCCGGGCGCGCGACGAGGCTGACGACGGACAGCGGCGAGGGCGCGGCCAGGGGAGGCGAGGCCAGGCGTGGGCGACGGCGACGAGGCCAAGGGCAGCAGCGGCATCGCGGCGATGAGGGGAGGCGGGCGCGGCTGCGCGGGGGGGGGCGAGCAAAAGCTCGGGCGAGGCAACGAGGCGGTAGCGGCGCTGGCGAGACCAGGCGGCGGAGCGCGCGGGCACGGGCGAGCGGGCGCGAGGCCAGGCGGGTGACGGCGACGCGAGCGCGAGGACGAGCGCGGCGAGGCGCGGCTCGGACGCGGCGGCGCAGCGGACGGCGAGAGCGCGGACAGAGGGAGGGAGGAGACGGCCGTGGGGCTCACCCCGGTGTAGATGAACGGGGTCGGTGAGGCTCGGTGGAGCCGGCGGGGAGGCGGTCGAGGACGGGCGGTGAGGTGGCGTCGACGGGCGGCGGGCGGCGGCGTGCGGGACCGAGGGGGAAAGGGGCGGGGAAGAGTGGGGGGTTTCGGATTAGGGTTTCGGCGCCGGGATGGGATATAGGGCGTGGCTGGGCTGGCTGGGCCAGCCACTGTGGCCTAAGGCCCAGTCGGCCAGGGAGGTTTTCTTTTTATTTTCTATTTTCCGTTTTTATCTTTTTCTAATTTCTGTTTAGTAATTAGTTTAGTCACTATTTTAGTTTTTGTAAAATATGAGTGTTACCCAATTAAATACTAGACAAATTTTAACACTGCCATAAACTAGTTTGGTGAACAGGTGTTTACATTTGAATTTTAAATAAGTGAAAAGGTATTAAATGTTGCTGTTCTGGTTCTGTTTTAGGGTGTTATGACCATTTAACAATTTCAATTAATGTGGATTGTATTTTTATAAATGCCTCTGGATTATTTGCTATTTAATGAACATTTTAGTTTTCAGAGTGGAGCAACTTTTGTTTTCACTTTATAATTGAATTTGCAAATTGAATTGGAATTTGAATTGAGATATGATGCAATGATGATCAAGCACTAGTTAATCATGCTGACTTGGCATTATCAAGAGGTGATTACTGTAGCTGTTACATGGGGATGTTACAATTCTTCTCCTCTAACAAGAATTCTCGTCCCGAGAATTAAGAGGCAGGCTGAACGAGAGTGGGGTATTCTTCACGAAGACGATCTTCGCGCTCCCAAGTGGCTTCATCTTCAGAATGGTTCGACCACTGAACTTTAAGGAACTTGGTAGTCTTCTGGCGGGTCCGACGTTCAGCTTGATCGAGAATGCGGATCGGATGCTCTTTATAAGATAGATCATCTTGCAAATCAAGCAATTCATGATCCACTGCTCGGTGCGGAGATTCCTTGAAGCAACGACGAAGTTGCGACACATGGAAGACGTCGTGGATGTGGGAGAATTGCGGCGGCAACTCCAATTTATAAGCCACATGTCCACGTCTGGCGAGAATGCGGAAGGGGCCGATATAGCGAGGAGCTAACTTGCCCTTGCTTCCGAAACGGTTAGTGCCCTTCATCGGAGTGACACGCAGATAACCTTGATCACCAGGTTGATAGGTCAATCCCCATCGTTTGCAATCATAGTTGCTCTTCTGGCGGTCCTGAGCAGCTTTCAGATTTTCTCGCACAATTCGGACTTGCTCTTCAGCATGTTGGATAATATCCGGACCAACGAGCGGTCGTTCCCCAGTTTCTGACCAATTCAGAGGGGTTCGACACTTACGTCCATATAACACTTGAAGGGGGCCATTTTCAAACTCGCTTGATAGCTGTTGTTGTAAGAGAACTCGGCATACGGGAAAGATTCTTCCCACTTCTTGCCAAATGAAATAACACAAGCTCGCAGCATATCTTCAAGCACTTGATTCACTCTTTCAACTTGGCCTTGGGACTGGGGGTGATAAGCTGAACTCCAAGTAATATGAGTACCCATAGCTTGTTGGAAACTATTCCAGAAGTGTGAAGTGAAGAGGCTGCCACGGTCTGAACTAATCTCCTTCGGAATACCGTGGAGTGATACAATCCTGGAGATATATAACTCTGCTAACTGACTAGCAGTGATCGTCTCCTTGACTGGCAGAAAGTGTGCAACTTTGGAGAGTTGGTCAACGACGACAAGAATAGCATCGTGACCCTTCTGTGACTTGGGAAGGCCAGTAATGAGAACCATTTGAACCTTATCCCATTTCCATAAAGGAATAGGGAGTGGTTGCAGAATTCCAGCAGGCTTCTGATGTTCTGCTTTAACGCGACGGCAAACGTCACATTCAGCAACATATCGGGCAATATCCTGCTTCATTCTAGACCACCAGTACCTTTGTCGGAGATCACGATACATCTTGGTGCTACCCGGATGAATAGACAGTGGTGTATCATGTGCCTCCTTCATGACCTTGTCAGTCATCAATTCGAACCGAGGTACCACAATGCGGTGTTTGAAATACAAGGTTCCATCTTCAGCAAGCGAGAAATCCCTGTACTTTTCAAGGTGGAGATCCCTTTTCATCAGATCAACTTCAGCATCTTTAGCTTGCGCGCGTTTAACAGCCTTCTCAAGATCTGGCTGTATAACAAGGGTATTTAGAGAACCCTGTGGAACAATGTGGAGGTTCAGCTGGCGCAATTCTTCATACAGACGAGGTTGAGCTCGCTGAATCATAAGGTTGTTGCAATAGGACTTGCGGCTCAAGGCATCGGCCATCACATTAGCCTTGCTAGGGGTATATGAAATACCACAGTCATAGTCCGTAATTGTTTCCAACCATCGCTGTTGGCGGAGATTGAGATCCGGCTGAGTAAATAAATACTTCATACTTTGATGATCGGTATATATCTCACATCGGTTACCAAGGAGGTAATGTCGCCACAGCTTCAATGCATATATCACTGCAGCAAGTTCAAGATCATGCATTGGGTAATTCTCTTCATGTGGATGCAATTGTCGCGAGGCATAAGCAATTACTCTGCGCTCTTGCATCAGGACACAACCTAATCCTTGACGAGAGGCGTTGCAATAGATCACAAAATCCTTGCGAGAATCCGGAGGAGCAAGCACTGGAGCAGAGGTAAGCTTGTCCTTCGGGGTCTAAAAGCTTTCCTGACATTTATCTGTCCACTCAAAATTTACGCCTTTGTGAAGCAGATTAGTCAGAGGCTTGGCAATCTTTGAGAAGTTCTCGACAAAGCGACGACAATAACTTGCGAGGCCGAGAAAACTTCTGACTTGCTTGACATTCTTCGGAGGAGTCCATTCAAGAATAGCCTGAACTCGTTCTGGGTTAACAGCAATGCCATCTTTGGATATCACATGACCCAGATAAGTCACCTCGGATAACCAGAATTCACACTTAGAGTATTTGGCATATAGTTGATGTTCTCGAAGTTTCTCCAGTACAAGCCGAAGATGTTCAGCATGTTCTTCTTCATTCTTGGAATATATAAGAATATCATCCAGATAAACCACGACAAACTTGTCGAGGTAATCCATGAAGATGTAGTTCATTAACCAAGAGAAAGTTGCTGGAGCGTTGGTTAAGCCGAAGGACATGACAGTGTACTCATAAGAGCCATATCGGGTGACAAATGCAGTCTTGGGGATATCCTCTTCGCGAACACGGATCTGATGATAACCCAACCTCAGGTCGAGTTCAGAGAACACTGATGATCCAGCGAGTTGATCATACAGGTCATTGATCCGAGGAAGTGGATATTTGTTCTGAATGGTTGCCTGGTTAATGGGTCGGTAATCTTGAACCAACCGATTCGTACCATCTTTCTTCTTAACAAAGAGAGAAGGTGCCCCCCACGCAGAAGAACTGGGGCGGATGAAACCCTTCTTAAGTGACTTGTAGATTTCCTCCTTAAGCTCAAGGAGTTCATGAGGTGGCATCTTGTATGGGCGCTTGGCAATAGGAGTAGTGCCTGGCTTCAAGTCGATGATGAACTTGACATCTCTAATAGGGGGTATTCCTGGGAGTTCTTCTGGAAAGACGTCTGGAAAATCTCGAACGACTGGAACGTTCTCAATTCCCTCAAGAGGTGAAGCGTTCAAAGCATTCAGAGCATATATCTGGCTCTCGGCATTTTGAACTGTCCGAGCTGAGTAACTGACTATCTGACCGGAAGGGTGTGTCAGTCGGACTGTTTCAGTGGCACAATCAATCAACGCTTTATGAGGTTTCAACCAGTCCATACCCAAAATGATGTCTATGTCGGCAGTCTTGAGTGCAATGAGAGACACGGGGAACACCAATCCTCCAATCACAATGTGGTTACCGTGGCTTACCATGGTAGTTTGCCATCTAGCCCCGGGTGACTGGATCACTAAAGGGGTGGACATCTCCTCAAAAGGTATCTCATGTCTTCGCGCAAAACTTTCGGACATGAAGGAGTGCGATGCTCCAGAATCAAAGAGGACAGAAGCTGGGATTGAATTCACTAGAAGGGCACCCATCACAATTTTGGTGTCCTGTCGAGCTTCTTCCATCTTGACATGGTTGACACAAATAAGTTGACTAGCAGGTGGTCTGGCATCAGCGTTCCTAGAAGGATGTTTTCGACGGCCCTTCCTGCGACCAACAGGAGGATGTGGTGTACTCTGAGGCTGGTTCTGGCGACAGTTGATAGCACGGTGCCCTGGCTGTCCACACTTGTGGCATAAACCATCATTATGGGGAGGAGCAGTGGCCTTGGGCTGTCCACCCTGAATCGTTAGCTGTCTCGGCGGCAGAGGCAGACGAGGTGCAACATATGACGGCCTTGGGGTTGGAGCAGGTCGGTGATAGACATTGTGCGGGATCCAGACTTGACGTTTCTGAGCAGGCTGACCCGAAGATGAGCCAACGTCACGAGTGCGCTTGAGCGGTTCCTGGTACTCAGTCAAAGCAGTTTCAATTTGGAAAGACTAGCTAACAAGCATTGCAAAGTCTGCAGCTTCATGAACAGCAAGTGCGAGCTTTATATCAGGATGCAGTCCTTCACAGAATTTCTCCTGCTTGCGAGCGTCAGTGCAGACGTCATCTTCAGCATAGCGGGATAATTCTAGGAATTTCCTCTGATATTCATCAACAGTCATCTTGCCCTGTGTGAGTTTACGGAACTCCGTCTTCTTCTGGTTGATCAGCCCTTGAGGAATGTGTCGTGCACGGAAGGCTGACTGGAATTCCTGCCAAGGGGTTACAGTTCCAACAGGCAGGCCACCCCTATGACTTTCTCACCATTGAGCAGCAGGACCTTTCAGATGAAATGCCAAAAAGGTGACGTAACTGTCAGAGGCAACACTAGCTGACTCCATCTCAAACAGGATATCACGAAGCCAATCATCAGCATCCATAGGATTGGTGGAGTTGCGGAAAATGGACGGATTGAGGCGCACGAATTCCTGCAGTGTTATTGGGGCAGACTGTTGCTGGGCATTCTGATTTGGAAACTGAGCCATTACTCTGGTCATAAACTGTCGGTTCAGCTCAAACTGCTGCATCATTGCGGCAATATAGGGTGGAGGTGGAGGATCGTCAGCCATCCTGCCAAATCAACAGGGGCAGTTTAGCAAGAACAACTGCATGGGTAAGAAGTCATTCAGGATGTAACATGAGAATTGAACAAGAAGTGCATTAGATACATATAAGTAGTCAATAAAGACATACAGATCCATGCACAGAGTTAAATTCAAACGGATAGTACGAGCTCGGAAACACTCGCAACTAGACAAACTAGACGGTGGAAAGATACAACAATGAGACATAGCAAAGGCTACACCAACGTCGGAGAAAACTATTGGAGCGAGGAATCTGCAAGGAACAACGCAGGGGATCCTCGATAAAAGGATCCTGCGGTCCGTGAATATTGTGCAGCAGAATCCTGGCCCTCATCTTGAAGCAAAGGGGGATAAATTCAGAACTCCGGGTGGATGTGATCACGAGAACCTAATGTTAGAGTTAATAAAACTTTAACCCGAATAGGAAAGAGAGCAGAGTCCCAGAGTAAGGAAGAGGAATAAAGATCCTAATCCCATCCATTGGCGACGTGGGCCCGTAAGCCACACAGCCATGTTAGTAAAATAGTTTTTGAGAGACTAGACTCAACTTCGGCCAAGGAGTTGGAAAGGGGGATCCTACAGGCAGTCGGCTCTGATACCAACTTGTGACGCCCCCGACTTAATCGTGCACTAATCATACATGCAATTGCACACGATCAAGCCTAGGGACTCACTTGAAGATATCACAACACAACTCTAAACACAAATAAAATAATACAAGCTTTATATTACAAGCCAGGGGCCTCGAGGGCTCGAATACAAAAGCTCGAGTTATACAAGCATCAGCGGAAGCAAAAGTATCTGAGTACAGACACAAAGTTAAACCAATCTGCCTTAAGAAGGCGAAAACAAACAACGACATCTGATCGAAAGAGGCAAGGCCTCCTGCCTGGGAGCCTCCTAAACTACTCCTGGTCGTCGATGATCTCCATGTCGTAGCAGGCTCCTCCGGGGATCTCCTGCTCCTGGGCTTCAACGTCTGGTCGCAGCAATCGGGTATGGGGAAAAGAGTAGCAAAGCAACCGTGAGTACTCATCCAAAGTACTCGCAAGACTGACATCAGAACTATGCTAAGTATGCATCGGTATCAAAAGAATGGGGCTATATCATTGGACTAAACTGCAGAAATGCTGGAACAGAGGGGAAGAAGCCTAACCTATCGAAGACTAGCATCTTCAGCGGTCTTGCAGCATTAGAAGAGTACAGATTAGTTCATAAGTTTAGTATTAGCACAAGTATCAACATCGCCCAGAGATCCTTCCTCGACTCCCTGCGAGAAAGCGATCCCAGAGCCACATATTAACCCAGTTCTAGTTATAGAAGATCGGGATATTTTCCGAGCGTCCTGTTACCGTGGACACGGCTATTCGAATAGATATACTTCCCTGCAGGGGTGCACTACTGTTACCCAACACGCTCGATTAACTCCGGCCGGACACACTTTCCTGGGTCATTGTAACACCCTGATTTTTGGCCCTTTCTTTTTCTTTTGGATTTCTTCGAATTTTTATTTGGAATCTCTTTTTCCGTGGCTATGTGGTCTTGAAACCTGGGAAAATCTTCTCTCCTGCCACTTCCAAGTGACTTGTCGTTCTCAAATCTATCCCAAGGCCATGTCATTTCCATCTTAGCCCAACCCTAATTTTTATTTCTTGGGAATATTCCTTTTTCTATTAAAGGAATAACCCTGTTTGCCCTAGGTTGTGAAGCAACCTATATTTTTGCCTTCCACAAAATCCCCACAAAATTCTCATAAATTCTTTGGATCATATCTCCCACAAATATGTCAAAATCCATCCTTTCCTAGTTCAAAAATAATTCTGGAATATTCATTTTCTATTCTGTCCAGAATGGCACTTTGTGAAGGAAGTGCTATTTATATTTTCTTGATTGCCCTAAAATTTTTTGGGAACTCTCTCATATCCAAATAATTGCCACATGCCAAAATTCAGCTTCATTTGCATAGTAAATCTTCCTCTGCAAATTCCCAAAGTTTCTGACCAGAGGGAAGCTTTGTGAAGGAAGTAGTAGGTAGGCTAATCCAAATGAGTTGAAATTTTGGTAGATCATTCATATGATCAAATCATGACTCTCCACCAAATGTAATCTCCATCCAACAACCTATGTGAGCACAACATCCAATCTTCTTTTCTGGTCACAATTTCAGTTTGTGAAGAAACTATATTTTATATTGCTTCAAAAATTATGAAATTAATCCAGGACCAAACTATCACCAAATAATGTGATAATGCCAAAATTCACATTATTTTGCCAAGCCATTTTCTCTGCAAAATTCTCCCAAGTTTCTGTCCAGTGGGTATCATTGTGAAGGAAGTACCATTTTGGTTTATCCAAATGGAATGAAATTTTTATGGAAACTTAATATGCCCAAATTATCACCCTTCACAAATTTTCAGCTCAACCCAAGAAACCTTGTGAGTGCTACTTCATGAACTAGCTTCTGGACCAGATTTGGTGGTTGCAAAGCAACTAGGTTAAATGCTGGCCCAAATTCCTTCAAAATCCCCAGTATTGTAGTACTTCCTACCCTAAGACTCAGTGACATATTTTTTATCTCATTCATCAACCCCCTTGACCACAACATCTAGTCTAACCTTTCTGCAGCAATGTTCTGTTGACATTACACTTCATAAAAAAGTCACTTTAAACGAACCAATGCTTCAGTGGTGCTCCAGGGTGAAGGGACTACTCATTTGACACCTTTTGGGAGCCTCGAGTGCTCTCAGAGTGCCATGCCACGCGATGACCGCGTGCCTGGCATGCCTTGGCCGCGCGCTCTGCGTCGTTTTGCTTCGGGCGTCTTCCTCCTGCCCGTTATCGCGTGTCCCCTGGTGCCGTCCACCCTCCTCCGTCGCCCACGTAGCCCTCCTGATCCTCTCCCCCTCCTGTAGCGCCTGCCGCTGCCCCAGCCACCACCGCACGCGAGTGCACTGTGCGCCCGAGTGGCCGCCCGCCCCTGTGCTCACCCCGTCCCCTTTCCCCGCGTTCCTAGCGCCGCCCAGCATCTCCTCTGCCTCTCCCGTCGCCTAAAGGGCCCGCGCGTGCCCGACCTCGCCAGAACACGCTTCGCCCGGCCGCGGTGCCATCCGGTGGCGGCACGACCTCCGCCCCGGCTATTTAAGAAGCCCCGAGGCCTCCCTAGCTCCTCCAACTCCTCACCACCCTCCTAGTAGCCCGCCCAACCACCCAATCGAGCTCGAGGACCTCCCCTGACCTCCCACGGTCGCCGTGGCCGCCGCTCGGCCTCGCTCGAATTCGAGCAATGCCGAGCTCCCCTCCTCCTCTAACTACCACCAGAAGACCACCCGGAGTTTTCTGAACCTCCCCATGCCCTCGCTTCATCTCAGAAACGAACCCATGCCCGAAACCAAGATCGGCCGACGGCCATTCCCGCCGGAGCCCATGCCGTCGCCGTCTCAGTCCTCCTCGGCGACCGTGCTGTGCGGGGATGGATGCGGCCCGTCCTCCTGAGCTCGTGGGTGGGTCGCGCGCCTCGGGGGATGGCCGGAGTCGCCGGAGACGGTCGCCGGAGTGCGCGGCTGCCTCTGTCTCGCGGGCGCTGGCGAGGAAGATGGCGTTGATTATTCCTGGCGGGTCCCACCTCCTCTCGGCCCCACCTGTCGGTCTAACAGAGGGGTTGCCCGGGACTGCGCAGACTTAAGTGGAGATGTACTCCGTGAAATACGTCTTCGCTATTTGAAAGCGTATTTTTGGAAATGCGCTTTCTGTTTTTACTCAGCCGGCCGAAACTCTTAAATAGCGGGCGTTCGTTGGTTAAGCACAGAAAAGCTCAGCTTTTATTTGTTTTTCTGACTAACGAACGAACGTCCGTAACTTTTCAACCGAGAGTCCGAATCAGGTGATTCCAAAGCCCACGATCTCAGTTCGTCGAGCCCGTTCCGATGGTATCATTTTCATGAGGTTGTCACATTGTGAAAATGACCATTTTGCCCCTGCCTTTATTCAGCCCCCTCCAGGAGGGAAGCTTTTCCGGCGATTTTTCCGCGAGTGTCTCCGCACCTCTCCCCGTTGAATCCTTCATCCCCAGGCAAGCCACAACAGCCACTTGCATGATGGCATTGCAGTAGCCATGGTTTCCACTTGAATATTTAAATGATTGTTTACTCATTTAATTATTTTGTGAATAATATATGTTTGTGTATCCATGCTCCTTGCTTATGCCATGTTCATTTTTCATCTAGTAAGTGATATGATTAATTGCTAAGGATATTCTTATCATGTTTTATTCTTGTAATTATTTTCGATGCTAGTGATAATGCTATGCTCACTTGAGTAGTTACGGTTTGATATGAAAATACTTGTTATAGTCATGATCATCGTTATGCCATGCCCATTTGCATCCCGTAGAATAAATGATTTACCATCGTTCATATTATGTTGTTAAATGGTTATGTTGCCCATCCATGGTTACACTGATATCATGCTCATGTGCATTGTTATTTCATTATGACTCAGCTCATCACCATTCAAGTTGAACCTGACATTAATCGAACTTGAACAAATCTGTTGGCTGAGTCATGGTGCCACCGAATCGAGCTCACCAGAGCAACCACACTTGCCTGGATGGGGAGGACCTAATGCGGTCTATTGTCATGCCTCTCGCCGGTGCCTCATACTAGGGAAGGTTATGTGCGCGCGCTACCCTGATCAGGTAGGCGGCCATAAGCCTTGAGTACCCAGTTTTGGTTTTGAGCTCAGGTCCCCGTTTGGGATAGTTTTGGTTTGGCCACGACGGTGGCAGCCACAGAGGTGGCGGATGTCACATGTTGACATCAAGGTAACCCAGGACATAGCCCAAAGGGTTATTTGTCGGAGTGGCCGGGAGAGTGTCATGCAATAGACTGGTTTTGTCGGAACGTCGTTGGTCCACCCGAATGGGAGCACGAGGCCATGAGTTCCGTGGTGTGGGTACAGTGTACTAACCTCTGCAGAGTGTATAATCTATCGATAGCCGCGTCCTCGGTCATGGACACAGTTCGTAGTAGGTCACACTATGGGTCAACAGAAATAATAACCTGAATAATAAACAACCCCGGTTCGATGAGAAAAGAAGTTGGTTGATCTTTATGTGGTCATGCGATGATCACAGGTAGAGATCAAGCTCCGTGTGGTCATGTGATGATCACGATGGTAAGTTTGTGGTTACGAGATAACCTCCGAGCAGAGTAAGTTGGTCCACGAGACCTTAAATGTCGACCCACTTGCATGCTAGTGCTAGTATCATCATGTTCATATCATGAATTATATGTACATGCCATGCACATGTTGTCGCCATGTTCATGTTGTTGCCATGCTCATGTTGTTCTAGTAGTATCATGTTCATCTTTGATGATTAACCTGTAAATGCCATGCTGTTGTATGTCATGATTGCTTTGGTTGCTGTGAGCTTGCGAGTACATTCAAAGTACTCACCTGGGGTGTCATGCCAGCTTGCAGGTCATGCCGTGATTGATTGTTTGTCGAGGATCCCGAGGTTGCGCTCTAGGATACGTCCCAACCAGAGTCCCTGCGGAGTGGAGTTCATCACCGTCGCCGTTGTTCCGCTGCTAGATTTTATTCGGTTTGAGGTGTTCCGCTGCTAGCATAGAACTACCTTAGCAGGCGAAGTGTCGCCGTGCCCCTGTAACCTTTGTAATATCGGACCCTTTTACTCCGTTTATTCGTAATAAAGAGCTGATTTGTTCTATGCCAAGCAGTGCCGTATTCCAGAAGACTTGATCTCTGGGCTGGAATACGGGGTGTTCCGGTCTCTCTGAGCCGGGGTGCCACAAGGCTTGGTATCAGAGCCGGTCTGTGTAGGGTAACGCAGCAGAAAACAAAAAATTTCCGACCTACGCACCAGCCCAGGACCACTATGGAGACTGCATACAAGGTTTGATCATGTTCGTTACCGACTCGTAGCGCAGCGGAAGTAGAGTCGATGACGAACGGCGGTGCAGATCCCCGCAGCTAGGATTTTACAACCTCCTAACCGCGAGGATGTATACCCTCATCTGCCCCGCGGACAGCCCTCCGGGAGGCGGTCGGACAGTCCCTCGGACGGTGTCGCGGACAGCCCTTCGGGAGGACCTCCGAAACATGGACTGTCACTCGGACAGCCCTTCGGGAGGACCTCCAAAATTCGGCGGTCACACGGACAGCCCTTCGGGAGGCACTCTCGAACTAAGACCGAAACTACGATCTCTCTACAGAGTTGCACACATAAGGTGTCATCTATCCGGCAGGGCTTCGCCGTCCAGAACTAGTTCCCACCGGAACCCAGACAGCCTTTCGGCACTACGAAACTATTTCGTGGGAGGGAGAGAGAATGCCAGATCATGCATGGCTTGTGTGAGAGAGTTGGAGTGGAGTTGGAGAGCACCTCTCCTCCTCCTTATATAGTGGTGGAAGGGGTGGAGGGGGCTGAAAATTCAGCCCACTAAACATGGGGAAAACATGTTCCCACAAAACAAGGAGAACATGTTCCCACCAAACAAGGGAAAAACATGTTCCCTTGTCCATGGTGCTTCAACATGGGGCCCCACCACCTCCCAACACTTCCCACCAATTGTGGAGGCTGCCCCCCACCATGGGGGGGCCCCCCAACACCTTTTGTCCAGCCACAAGGGGCTGCCCCCCCAAGGGGAGGCGCCCCAAAACAGCCCCCACGCTTCGTGGGATCTTGTCCCCTCACGCTGGGACAAGATGTTTTCCGTGACTATTACTTCTGAAAAATTCCGGAAGGTCCCAGAACATTTCCAGCACCCTCTAAAATTATCTGGACGTGCTCCAGAACATTTCCGGTATGGTGGTTTAATTTAAAACCATCTTCGTTTACCCGCCAAACAATTCCGGCAGCTCCGAAAACTTTTTTCGGTTTTTTCTCCAGAAAAATTCGAGAAATTACCAGACCAATCTGGCAACCTCCAAAACATTCCCGGTGCTTGCCGAAACCTTTTTGGATCAATGGTTTTATCCGAAACAACTTTTCGGTTTTAGCGAAACTTTTTCGGTGTTCTCTCCGGAACTTTTCCGTTGTCTCCGAAACTATTCCAGTGACTTCCTCTCGGACTCCTTGTCTAGTATTCAGCAGATAGATGACCCTTAAGCGTGTGACCCTAAAGGTTCGGTGAAGTATAGACATGACCGGAACACTTTCCGATCAATGATCAGCATCGGAGCCGTGGACACCCATATTGACCCCTATACCCACACGAATAAATATTCGAGTGAACCTCCAGTTGCCGTGTGCTATTCCTGTTGCTTCGCGATATGTTACAATACCCGAGGTGAGATTTATCGGCATCCCTGTGGATCAACAACCTTGTCCACTATGCCAGTTACCTCGTTACCGGTATTGTTCTCTTTTCTCGTTTCCGTGTTCCGGCATCCCTGTGATCAAATCACAAAGTGTCTGGCCAGACGATGATGGATACCGTAACACCGAGAGGGCCCGAGAATATCTCTCCACCGTCGGAGGAGCAAATCCCAATCTTGAGCTATCAAGTTACTTGACACACTTTTCCATGAACCCGTAAGCCGCCGTAATAGCCACCCATTTACGGATGACGTTTAACAAACCCCAAAGTTCATGAAGCAAGCATGAAGAAACTCGATACTCTCATGGTCTAAGGAATCATGCAAACGTTAGCCATCTCTCTGTTATAAACCATTAACTAGTGACGAATGTATCTCATAGCATAACATCAATTCGGGTCGATTCAACACAAAAGTTCTTCCAACATTGTGCCCTCAAAATTGCCGGCATAGCCATGCCCATGATCAGGAAAACAGGATCATCATGCAATACTTGAGCCAGTCTTAGAGGCTTGACTAGGAATATATTTTACCGTTTATTATCCCACACGTGCATATGAGTCTTCCTCCGAGCCTCGTTTTATTTGTAGACTCGAGAACCATAGCAGTTATAGCATGGAACACAAACCTAATCATGAACATGGAGATAAATAATAGCATTTATTATTGCCTCTAGGGCATATCTCCTACAGACTCCCACTTGCACTAGAGTCAATATCTAGTCAATGCTAATGCACTTTACACCTATGGCATACCGGTGTAAAAAAATGCTTCGCATGTGGTATAGCCTGATGTCCAACGGATCTGACAGCTTCAGTTCCGTGTGTAACTTTGCATATCCTCGCGTTTTCACGCTTTCACAAAATTCATATTTTGTGTGGACTTGGCTTTGTATGTATGTGAATCATTGGTCGAAACCTGATTCCTCAGACTGAGCTATGGAGCAACTATCTGCAATAGTGTCCCATTGACCAAAGCCATCTTGGAACCATACTAAGTTCATGAATGAACTATATGATTCAACAACTTCTTTGTCGCTTCTAAAGCATCAACATACTTAGCCTTTGTTATAGAATTCGCCACAGTATCTTGTTTGGAACAATTTCCAACTACCGTGCCACCATATTGTGTATTACACAAAACCCTTAACTTAAATCGAAAATCGCATGGAGCATTGATGAAGACTGTATCGATGTAACATTTTACAACGAACTCTTCATAATCTCTGCTTGCGAGAAAACATGTCATCACTACTACTCTAGTACTCAATGACATCTTTCACTGTTGTCCTATGATCAGTACTTTGATCACTTTTGTACCCATACTCGCAACAACTTTGGAGTATCGGACATATCTGGTTGTTTTACATACCATGGAATACATGATTAATCCAAACACAAGAGTGTGTGGAATCTCCATCATGTATTTCACTCATCAGTGTTTTGGGACACTGAGTCTTGCAAAAACTCTTTCCATGTGACTTCGGCAAGAATCACTCCTTGGCGTTTTAAATGCTAAAAGTTTTAGCATCTTGTCAATATGTATTCATTGCTCAGCCCTATTAGGTAAATCTATCTCCATAGATCATCATGCCTAATATTAAGGCTATTTAGCCCAAGCACTTCATCGAAAAAAAAACCCTTTTCAAATGAAGTCCTAATTCGTGTCAAGAAATTTATTTCCAATTAACAATGTGTCAAGCACACAACATTTTTAGAAATATTATTATGCTCCCACTTAATTTCTTGAATTACAAGCATCTTCGTTACCCATTGATGAAGTCAAACCCCTTTGGCCATTTCATCAAAACACGAAGATTCCAACTCCACGTTGCTCTCTTCTGTCCATCGCTGGAACTCTGAAGTTTGCATACTTGCTAGCATCCTCTGGATCGACAAATTACTTTAGACTGTATCACATACAAGTCCTAGGTTTCATTTCCATCAGATGGAAATCCTTTTGTCATCCATGTTTCATATCTCATGATTGATATATGTATTAATTGCTAGTTCAACCCGAACCGACCTTAAGCATCGCTACGGTGAAACAACCTCATCGTAGTCAACTCCTTGAACTTGTTATTTCAACAAGTCGAGCTTTATGGATAAAACATTTTTACCCGTATCAGTTTTTAGTTCCATAAATATTCGTTAGACTCTAAGCCTTCCGAAAGGTGTATCAAGATTTTACTCTTGAAACATTTATATGGAAACTATCTCGGATTGTATTGGCATTTAGCCAATTCCGGAGTCAGGGCCCATCACCGCTTCCTTGTGTATTGTAGGTATACTGTTGTCTAACAACAATATCTCGTTTGCGCACCTGAGAGGTTTGCACGAGCCTTGCCTACGCGGTTCAGCTGCAAGTTCGACCGAAGTCCATACATTTTATTGCAGAGACTTCCGTATCAGTCGAAGTAGGAAACTCCGGAATCACTTCCAAGGTTTCTTTCCTTTGAACTGATGACGAAGATACTGGTTATCTCGTCGAGTTGCACTGTCCTCCCACTCACCTTTTGTAAGAACTATTCTCTTTAAAAGCATACCGTTTTGTGGCAAACTTATTTGCCTCGGTATAGTGAGGGAGGAATACCCAATGACTTGGGATAACCTACAAAGTAGCACTTGTCTGATTTGGAATAGGTTTGTAACCTTTTACACAAGCCCCATATTCCAAATGTTAAGAAAAGATATAACATGGTTGGGCGTACCATACCATGACGTCATTTCAACAGACCGATGGAGCTCTTTTCAGTGTAAAAGCCGCAGTCTCTAAAGCATCACCTTAAAAGGGATAATGGCAAATTTATTTATGTCATCTTTGATCTTACCATTTCATGAATGGTTCGATTACATCTACACGGACTCTCCACTTGCAGTGGTGTTCCGGGAGGTGCAAGTTATGAAACCCCTTTCACAACTCATCAGACATTCGCTAAACTTGTAACTCAAATATTTCTTTCCGCAATCAAATTGCAGAAACATAATTTTCTTGTTACAATAACTTCTACTTCATTTTTGAAAATCTTTCGAATGATTTCAAAAGATCCAGACTTACGTCTTATCAAATAAATATCCATATATCTGCTTGAGTCATTTCTGAAGATAGATGAATCCACTACTTGCAACAACATTTATTGGACTACACACATCATAATGTATGATCACCAATATGTTCTTTGCTCGTTCCTTATGGCCTGTGAACGGTATTTCAGTCACTTCACTTTTCGGAGGAAAGTTGCAAGTGTCAGATGATTCAAAATCAAACGACTTCAAAATCCATCATAATGGAATTTTCCATGCGGGTTTCTCCAATGTGACCAAATGCAGTGCCACACTTGTGTGGTATTCTTTTAGTCTTGACATTTAGCGTCAGTGTTATAGATGTATCATATTTCCATCAATATTCATAACATACATCCCATCTAGGATGGAAGTATGGCCCTTCATGTTATTCATAATACTGAACAACAATTGTTGTTTTTATGAACAACTCTTTTGCAACAAACATTGTGCAATGGGCTAGAGTGTATGAAACTCTAAATGAATTATGAAAGTAAATACAGAGGTAATGTATTAATATCAATATTCATAACATACATCTCATTCATAATGAAAGTATGGCCCCTATGTTATTCATAACATCGAACATCAAAAAGTTCTCTTATGAATAACCTTCTTGCAAGATACTTTATGCAATGGGCTAGAGTGTAAAACTCTAAAATGAATTATGAAAGTAAATACATAGGGAATACACTAATGGAAGGTATAGTAACATTTACTATGTTCCCTGTGTGTATCTAAACCTCATTCCTAGCTAGTCTTTCAGGCCATAGTAGTTCTTACATCGAGTTGCATCAGAATGCAATCGAGCGGGTATCATTATGATTAACTCACAATACCCAAGAATTAGTGATTAACATGTTTAACCATAATTCCCAAGAACTATATCTTTGACCGGCCTTCTATACATCAAAAACTTGTATGACATTCATACATGAGCTGGATATTCCAGTCTTCTTTCTTATTGCCATTATACTTCTAAAAGTTTAACTTTCAGTATTTCTCCTACTCTCAGAAGAAGCACCCAACTTAAGAGTGGCGATAGCCCCGGACTTCCTAGGCGTGAAAGTTTCACTAACACCCTTCAGACACTTCCTTTCTCTTTAAGTTGTTGTTTTATTCACCATCATCATATGACAGGCGTTCTTCTGGATCCCTCTCTTATCAGTCTTATGCATAGTAAACTCTTTTACTAATAGTTTGCAAACAAATATTGCTTTGGATATCTCATATCTTTTAGCCTTTGTCTGTCTCTGAAAATGATTTTCAGATTCCATGAATATCTCATAACTATCCAAACTTTCGAAGTTCGGGTCTCATGGAAGCAAACATATTGCACTTGACTGAAAACAGAATTCTAGCTTTTGGATCGAAGGACGAGAGTCACATGATCCATAGCATTAGCGGGAGAATACCGAAAGTATGCGATAGGACAAAGTCCTTCTCGGCACTATTGAGGACAATCCTCACATTACGTTACCAACCGTAAAGTTTTAACCAGATATTTAACAGCTATTCATTTTAATAGGGAAGGTGCAAACGCGAACCATTATTCTACAACTATTATACAAACCACACTTAGACAAAGTTCATAATTAATTGCACTGAGAATTAAACAAGTTAATTCTATAGTGCGCTCCCACTCAAATCAATATCTCTCATAATTGATTATGAATGATTCAAGACACAAATTTTAATTCAACGCCATTGATGGTTAGCATCACTGATGACGAGAACTTCAATTGTTAGGCAAACTTGCCAATCACATCCCTATGTGACTCTTGTTCATCTTTCGATGCGTGTGTTCCGAGCTCATGACTTTCATGCCTGAACGTCAAGACAACCAAGTGATCTTGCTGCGAGGTCTTAACTCACCCGCCTCACACATCCCTAATCGTTCGTACCCATGTCAGCATGGCGCACCCCGAAAAGTTAGGTGCCGTGACGGTGCTACACTTGGGAGAACACTAACTACTTGATATTTTAAGTGAGAGATCACCCTAATAAAAGCGACTACCACGCAATCAAGAAGGGTGCAACATAAGGGATAAACATCTCAGGCAATTCATAATAGCATGATATGGTATAGCCCTTTCTGACGGAGAAGTCTTTCATTTCTTCGTCTTCGGCATTCGCGTCGGTGTTCACCTTCGCGAAGATTGCCACCACCTAGTCGATGCACCAGATAATATTGCTATCTCTATAGCTAATAAAATAAGTGCATTACATAAGGTTGACACGCAGGTCATTAAAGTGCAATCATATGGCTCCAGCCATCATGCCGAATCATGACACGCAGGTCATGTTAATCAATTTACATCATATAGCCATCTCATACATAATCAAATTATTATGAACACTGCTATACCACATCACATGCACATGCAAATCATCATGCAAAACCAAGTTAGACGCCTCTAATCGGTTTATACAAATTTTTATTTTACGTGGCTTCTAAGGTTTCGAAACAAACCGAAGCTACCAACGTCCATCATCAAGCATGATAATCCAAGTCGCTAGATTAACATTGCGGGGTGTATGAAACACGAGATAATAAAATCTCGAGCCCCATACTGAACTTCGTCATACGCGTGACCCCCGTGCAGATCACATCTGCATTGCCCTTTCATTTGCGAATTTCATCTTTCTTTTGACTATGGCGGAACCCAAAGAACTGATAGCACTTCCTTGACCAATCAGGATCGCGGATTGCCAGAACTTTGTGAAATTCCACCATGCTGTCTCGAGATTGAGCAAACGCAAATTTCAGGGAAGCAACAAGAACATCGGGTAACAGACTTCTTCTGCTACCCGCATAAATAATTTTCAGCAATAGATCTCATCTACTCCAAAATTATATTATGCAACACCCATACATCTCTATGTATTCTAGATCGCATCCTGCATCTACGCATAGCACAGCTCTTGATGTCACTGTAGGGTAACGCAGCAGAAAACAAAAAATTTCCGACCTACGCACCAGCCCAGGACCACTATGGAGACTGCATACAAGGTTTGATCATGTTCGTTACCGACTCGTAGCGCAGCGGAAGTAGAGTCGATGACGAACGGCGGTGCAGATCCCCGCAGCTAGGATTTTACAACCTCCCAACCGCGAGGATGTATACCCTCATCTGCCCCGCGGACAGCCCTCCGGGAGGCGGTCGGACAGTCCCTCGGACGGTGTCGCGGAGAGCCCTTCGGGAGGACCTCCGAAACATGGACTGTCACTCGGACAGCCCTTCGGGAGGACCTCCAAAATTCGGACGGTCACACGGACAGCCCTTCGGGAGGCACTCTCGAACTAAGACCGAAACTACGATCTCTCTACAGAGTTGCACACATACGGTGTCATCTATCCGGCAGGGCTTCGCCGTCCAGAACTAGTTCCTACCGGAATCCAGACAGCCTTTCGGCACTACGAAACTATTTCGTGGGAGGGAGAGAGAATGCCAGATCATGCATGGCTTGTGTGAGAGAGTTGGAGTGGAGTTGGAGAGCACCTCTCCTCCTCCTTATATAGTGGTGGAAGGGGTGGAGGGGGCTGAAAATTCAGCCCACTAAACATGGGGAAAACATGTTCCCACAAAACAAGGAGAACATGTTCCCACCAAACAAGGGAAAAACATGTTCCCTTGTCCATGGTGCTCCAACATGGGGCCCCACCACCTCCCAACACTTCCCACCAATTGTGGAGGCTGCCCCCCACCATGGGGGCCCCCCCCAACACCTTTTGTCCAGCCACAAGGGGCTGCCCCCCCAAGGGGAGGCGCCCCAAAACAGCCCCCACGCTTCGTGGGATCTTGTCCCCTCACGCTGGGACAAGATGTTTTCCGTGACTATTACTTCTGACAAATTCCGGAAGGTCCCAGAACATTTCCAGCACCCTCTAAAATTATCTGGACGTGCTCCGGAACATTTCCGGTATGGTGGTTTAATTTAAAACTATCTTCGTTTACCCGCTAAACAATTCCGGCAGCTCCGAAAACTTTTTTCGGTTTTTTCTCCAGAAAAATTCTAGAAATTACCAGACCAATCTGGCAACCTCCAAAACATTCCCGGTGCTTGCCGAAACCTTTTTGGATCAATGGTTTTATCCGAAACAACTTTTCGGTTTTACCGAAACTTTTTCGGTGTTCTCTCCGGAACTTTTCCGTTGTCTCCGAAACTATTCCAGTGACTTTCTCTCGGACTCCTTGTCTAGTATTCAGCAGATAGATGACCCTTAAGCGTGTGACCCTATAGGTTCGGTGAAGTATAGATACCCATATTGACCCCTATACCCACACGAATAAATATTCGAGTGAACCTCCAGTTGCCGTGTGCTATTCCCGTTGCTTCGCGATATGCTACAATACCCGAGGTGAGATTTATCGGCATCCCTGTGGATCAACAACCTTGTCCACTATGCCAGTTACCTCGTTACCGGTATTGTTCTCTTTTCTCGTTTCCGTGTTCCGGCATCCCTGTGATCAAATCACAAAGTGTCTGGCCAGACGATGATGGATACCGTAACACCGAGAGGGCCCGAGAATATCTCTCCACCGTCGGAGGAGCAAATCCCAATCTTGAGCTATCAAGTTACTTGACACACTTTTCCATGAACCCGTAAGCCGCCGTAATAGCCACCCATTTACGGATGACGTTTAACAAACCCCAAAGTTCATGAAGCAAGCATGAAGAAACTCGATACTCTCATGGTCTAAGGAATCATGCAAACGTTAGCCATCTCTCTGTTATAAACCATTAACTAGTGACGAATGTATCTCATAGCATAACATCAATTCGGGTCGATTCAACACAAAAGTTCTTCCAACATTGTGCCCTCAAAATTGCCGGCATAGCCATGCCCATGATCAGGAAAACAGGATCATCATGCAATACTTGAGCCAGTCTTAGAGGCTTGACTAGGAATATATTTTACCGTTTATTATCCCACACGTGCATATGAGTCTTCCTCCGAGCCTCCTTTTATTTGTAGACTCGAGAACCATAGCAGTTATAGCATGGAACACAAACCTAATCATGAACATGGAGATAAATAATAGCATTTATTATTGCCTCTAGGGCATATCTCCTACAGACTCCCACTTGCACTAGATTCAATATCTAGTCAATGCTAATGCACTTTACACCTATGGCATACCGGTGTAAAAAAATGCTTCGCATGTGGTATAGCCTGATGTCCAACGGATCTGACAGCTTCAGTTCCATGTGTAACTTTGCATATCCTCGCGTTTTCACGCTTTCACAAAATTCATATTTTGTGTGGACTTGGCTTTGTATGTATGTGAATCATTGGTCGAAACCTGATTCCTCAGACTGAGCTATGGAGCAACTATCTGCAATAGTGTCCCATTGACCAAAGCCATCTTGGAACCATACTAAGTTCATGAATGAACTATATGATTCAACAACTTCTTTGTCGCTTCTAAAGCATCAACATACTTAGCCTTTGTTATAGAATTCGCCACAGTATCTTGTTTGGAACAATTTCCAACTACCGTGCCACCATATTGTGTATTACACAAAACCCTTAACTTAAATCGAAAATCGCATGGAGCATTGATGAAGACTGTATCGATGTAACATTTTACAACGAACTCTTCATAATCTCTGCTTGCGAGAAAACATGTCATCACTACTACTCTAGTACTCAATGACATCTTTCACTGTTGTCCTATGATCAGTACTTTGATCACTTTTGTACCTATACTCGCAACAACTTTGGAGTATCGGACATATCTGGTTGTTTTACATACCATGGAATACATGATTAATCCAAACACAAGAGTGTGTGGAATCTCCATCATGTATTTCACTCATCAGTGTTTTGGGACACTGAGTCTTGCAAAAACTCTTTCCATGTGACTTCGGCAAGAATCACTCCTTGGCGTTTTAAATGCTAAAAGTTTTAGCATCTTGTCAATATGTATTCATTGCTCAGCCCTATTAGGTAAATCTATCTCCATAGATCATCATGCCTAATATTAAGGCTATTTAGCCCAAGCACTTCATCGAAAAAAAAACCCTTTTCAAATGAAGTCCTAATACGGGGTGTTCCGGTCTCTCTGAGCCGGGGTGCCACAAGGCTTGGTATCAGAGCCGGTCTGGCTGTAGGACGCCCTAGTCCGCGCGAGCGTTAGAAACTGGTAGTTCAGAGTCTAGGTCGCTTGTTGCAGTTGGTTGTTGCATTTGTTTGTTGCATAGCATGCATATTGACTCATTATATTGTCGCTAACGAATGATCTTGTGAGTGTAGGTGGCATCGGTTTCGATCCACTACCTGCACCCTCCAGTTTTGCATACTTGCTCTTTGGTGTTTGGTGTCATCTCTGTCCCAGCGGAGTGATGCCAAGATACCTAGTGGTGTCGATCACTTGCAGGATTGATGCACAGGTATCGCACCAATATTTCTCTTAAGCCACACATATCGTTTCGGTGGTAGACATGTTCCTACCCCGGATCTCGCCATCCAACCCGCTGCTTTGGCAACCCTTACTGGTCTTTGTTACCAGGAAAGGGCAATGCCAGCAGGCCCCTCTTTCCACCGCTATCCTACCCTATCTGGACGAGTACGGCTCCCTTCCGTACGCTTGATGATGGTGTGGTCGTGACATCCGTGTCTCGCTACATGATCACCGAGTCCGTCCTCATTCCTAAGCCTGTCTAGACGCAACCGGTGCTGAGCCAGCTCTTGGTGTAGATCTGTTTACACCAACCGCTCCACACGATGATTCACTTTCGTGCACACCGCCACAACATATTAGATCGTAGTACCGGAGTTTCCTCGAGAATTGTGTGCTTAAGTAGGCATGCATAGTGAGGTGAATAGCTGTAAAATGTGATGTTGCTTGTATGTAATCTTAATGCTGTGTGTGCTTTTGTTTTAGTCGTTTCTTTTTGCTTCTTTCTATGGGCCCTCGGCGTTACCTTATTTTCCCTTATGAAAGTTGCTCATCAACCGACACCGGACTCGAAGAAGCAGTGAGGAGCTCTATTTGGAAGCTCAGCAAAACATTATGAAACTCTCAGCCAACTGCATTATATTGGGAATATCTGATCTGAATGCAAATGATATTCTGGGATAACTATCTGCATCAAGACTGACTCAGTATGCAACCATCACAACCGTAATGAACCAGCTGGAAGACAATTTGTGTGCAAGGCAACAGTACGTTTCCGGTCAAAGGAATATCAAGAATATATATATGGCATTCAATTCGCATATCACAGAGAGAAGCTTATGGTGCAAGCAACCCAGTCTTCCTTCGCACGCTACCAGAGAAACTTACAATGCAAGGCTCCTCAGTCTTCCTCAGTACGATATGTGGATAGCTTCCAGCATAAGGTACTCTATCTTCTTCTGTAAGCTACCAGAGAAGCTTACGGCACAAGAAAGCTTCCGGCATAAGACACCGAATCGTCCTCAGTAAGCAACCAAGGGAGAAGCTTCTGAAGCAGAGTACCCAGTCTTCTTCAGCACGCTATCCCGGCAAAAGCTTCGAGTGCAAGATATCCAGCCTTCCTCAGCACTCTACCCTCAGGTAGCTTCCAACACAAGATATCCAGTCTTCGTCAGTACGGCACTATCAACAGTTATCGTCTTGGTACAAGATATTACACGGTGAGTTGGCAGCATATGGCAGTGCATCCCAAGAATCAGATCTGCAACAGTTGGGTCAGAAACACGAGCTAGTCAGGACACAAGTCTGCCCCGGGAAGCAAATGCTCAGTTACCCATGTTTCCATATATATATTGTGAGCATGCTGCCAAGGTCATGCAAGTCACTCGTATGATGATGCAAGCACGGTGAGAATCCGACAACCACAGGAAGAGGAAGAAAGTCAGTGATACACCTCAGTGTGATGCAATGGCTGATAAGTTATGAAGAAAGACAATGTTGGGACGACAACCTTGACAGTGGATATCAAGGCCAGCTTCCTCTCAACCGACAAAGTGATATCATTAACCTTTGTCATGTATGAGCTACCACAACAGTAAGCTCCATACAAGTAACTGTGGACCTGGTATATGATCATAATGAACCCTTGCTTACCTTTTCCTGGTAACGGCACCACGCCTGTGTTCTGAGCTGTTTTCGGCCGTCCAGGGTGGATGCTGATTTTATATTTCTCTTTTCAACAACTGGCCCGTGTTCTGAGCTGCTTTTCGGCCGTCTCGGGCAGCTGTTGAGTTTCTTTTGTACCAGTGACCCTATGCTCTGAGCTGTTCTTCGGCCGTCTTAGGGAACTGCTACCTTCTTCTTATCAACACTGTCTCATGTTCTGAGCTGCTTTTCAGCCGTCATGAGCCATGGTTGAGTTATTTCAGTAATGTCCCAGATCTGAGTTGTAAAGACCGTTCTGGTGGCTACTGATTTATTTGCCGATTTCGTGCAAAGGTTCGGATGATCATTGCCCTACAGTTAGAGCTTGAGAGATGGTAAATTTGCCAGTTAAACGTTGCTGTACTGCCTAAGGATAAGGATAAGGTATGCCTGCTGGAATATTGCACCTGACAGCACCTATGGTCACATGAAGAATTAAAGGTATCTATGGCCAAGCTCTTTCAGCAACAGATTCAGAAAAAGAGAACAATAATGAAGGAGCAAGACTGGCAATACAAGTATTATAATTGTTACATGAACAACATGGTACGGATACCCAAGACAGTCCGATTCCATATTGATCATCATGAATACACACCCAAGGGGCCTACTCTGTTTGTAAGGACCTCATATCAAGGTGACAGTTGAATATTCAGTACGGATCTGAGACAAAGAAGTCAGCAAGATTTAGAGCTACCTACAGGCAGTCAGATTCCGCAAAGAGAACGGTTATGATTCTCAGCATTGTTTTGAAACCGGAGGATATGCACCTACTAAAGTAACCCGAGGCAATGATAAAGATTTCATGCCCACCGAGGAAAGGTGTACACAACTCCATTGATACTATCGGCGCTGGATAAAAGGATGTCACGTCAGTTGGAAATCACTCCTGGACTTATGGAAAGATGGCATATTCCAGTCATGATAATATCAGATACGCCAGCAGACATAGAAGAAAGTCAGAGTAGGGATGAACATGAGAAGAAAGGCCAATCAGAATGTGGGAATACGGTGAAGCAAACCACCCCAAAGCAAGGCAGTCAGTCAGATGCAATTCAGAGGGAACATCAAGGAAAAGGATACCCGAGTTGGAAACGGTTTCCTTAAGTCAGAATATTCATACCTGTTCCCTGAGCAACCAAATCTCGAGGACGAGATTTATCGTAAGGGGGGTAGGTTTGTAACACCCCGATTTTTGGCCCTTTCTTTTTCTTTTGGATTTCTTCGAATTTTTATTTGGAATCTCTTTTTCCGTAGCTATGTGGTCTTGAAACCTGGGAAAATCTTCTCTCCTGCCACTTCCAAGTGACTTGTCGTTCTCAAATCTATCCCAAGGCCATGTCATTTCCATCTTAGGCCAACCCTAATTTTTATTTCTTGGGAATATTCCTTTTTCTATTAAAGGAATAACCCTATTTGCCCTAGGTTGTGAAGCAACCTATATTTTTGCCTTCCACAAAATCCCCACAAAATTCTCATAAATTCTTTGGATCATATCTCCCACAAATATGTCAAAATCCATCCTTGCCTAGTTCAAAAATAATTCTGGAATATTCATTTTCTATTCTGTCCAGAATGGCACTTTGTGAAGGAAGTGCTATTTATATTTTCTTGATTGCCCTAAAATTTTTTGGGAACTCTCTCATATCCAAATAATTGCCACATGCCAAAATTCAGCTTCATTTGCATAGTAAATCTTCCTCTGCAAATTCCCAAAGTTTCTGACCAGAGGGAAGCTTTGTGAAGGAAGTAGTAGCTAGGCTAATCCAAATGAGTTGAAATTTTGGTAGATCATTCATATGATCAAATCATGACTCTCCACCAAATTTCATCTCCATCCAACAACCTATGTTAGCACAACATCCAATCTTGTTTCTGGTCACAATTTCAGTTTGAGAAGCAACTATATTTTATATTGCTTCAAAAATTCTGAAATTAATCCAGGACCCAACTATCCCTAAATAATGTGAGAATAACAAAATTCACATAATTTTGCCAAGCCATTTTCTCTGCAAAATTCTCCCAAGTTTCTGTCCAGTGGGTATCATTGTGAAGGAAGTACCATTTTGGTTTATCCAAATGGAATGAAATTTTTATGGAACCTTAATATGCCCAAATTATCACCCTTCACAAATTTTCAGCTCAACCCAAGAAACCTTGTGAGTGCTACTTCATGAACTAGCTTCTGGACCAGATTTGGTGGTTGCAAAGCAACTAGGTTAACTGCTGGCCCAAATTCCTTCAAAATCCCCAGGATTGTAGTACTTCCTACCCTAAGACTCTGTGACATCTTGTTTATCTCATTCATCAACCCCCTTTACCACAACATCCAGTCTAACCTTTCCGCAGCAATGTTCTGTTGACATTACACTTCATACAAAAGTCACTTTAAACGAACCAATGCTTCAGTGGTGCTCCAAGGTGAAGGGACTACTCATTTGACACCTTTTGCGAGCCTCGCGAGCTCTCAGAGTGCCATGCCATGCGGTGACCGCGTGCCTGGCATGCCTTGGCCGCGCGCTCTGCGTCGTTTTGCTTCGGGCGTCTTCCTCCTGCCCGTTCTCGCGTGCCCCCTGGTGCCGTCCACCCTCCTCCGTCGCCCACGTAGCCCTCCTGATCCTCTCCCCCTCCTGTAGCGCCTGCCACCGGCCCCAGCCACCACCGCACGCGAGTGCACTGTGCTCACCCCATCCCCTTTCCCTGCGTCCCTAGCGCCGCCCAGCATCTCCTCTGCCTCTCCCGTCGCCTAAAGGGCCCGCGCGTGCCCGACCTCGCCAGAACACGCTTCGCCCGGCCGCGGTGCCATCCGGTGGCGGCACGACCTCCGCCCCGGCTATTTAAGAAGCCCCGAGGCCTCCCTAGCTCCTCCACCTCCTCACCACCCTCCTAGTAGGCCGCCCAACCACCCAATCAAGCTCGAGGACCTCCCCTGACCTCCCACGGTCGCCGTGGCCGCCGCTCGGCCTCGCTCGAATTCGAGCAATGCCGAGCTCCCCTCCTCCTCTAACTACCACCAGAAGACCACCCGGAGTTTGCTGAACCTCCCCATGCCCTCGCTTCATCTCAGAAACGAACCCATGCCCGAAACCAAGATCGGCCGACGGCCATTCCCGCCGGAGCCCATGCCGTCGCCGTCTCAGTCCTCCTCGGCGACCGTGCTGTGCGGGGATGGATGCGGCCCATCCTCCCGAGCTCGTGGGTGGGTCGCGCGCCTCGGGGGATGGCCGGAGTCGCCGGAGACGGTCGCCAGAGTGCGCGGCTGCCTCTGTCTCGCGGGCGCTGGCGAGGAAGATGGCGTTGACCAGTCCTGGCGGGTCCCACCTCCTCTCGGCCCCACCTGTCGGTCTAACAGAGGGGTTGACCCCGGGCCCGCGCAGACTTAAGTGGAGACGTACTCCGTTAAATACGTCTTCGCTATTTGAAAGCGTATTTTCCTAAATGCGCTTTCTATTTTTACTCAGCCGGCCGAAACTCTTAAATAGCGGGCGTTCGTTGGTTAAGCACAGAAAAGCTCAGCTTTTATTTGTTTTTCTGACTAACGAACGAACGTCCGTAACTTTTCAACCGAGACTCCGAATCAGGTGATTCCAAAGCCCACGATCTCAGTTCGTCGAGCCCGTTCCGATGGTATCATTTTCATGAGGTTGTCACATTGTGAAAATGACCATTTTGCCCCTGCCTTTATTCAGCCCCCTCCGGGAGGGAAGCTTTTCCGGCGATTTTTCCGCGAGTGTCTCCGCACCTCTCCCTGTTGAATCCTTCATCCCCAGGCAAGCCACAACAGCCACTTGCATGATGGCATTGCAGTAGCCATGGTTTCCACTTGAATATTTAAATGATTGTTTACTCATTTAATTATTTTGTGAATAATATATGTTTGTGTATCCATGCTCCTTGCTTATGCCATGTTCATTTTTCATCTAGTAAGTGATATGATTAATTGCTAAGGATATTCTTATCATGTTTTATTCTTGTAATTATTTTCGATGCTAGTGATAATGCTATGCTCACTTGAGTAGTTACGGTTTGATATGAAAATACTTGTTATAGTCATGATCATCGTTATGCCATGCCCATTTGCATCCCGTAGAATAAATGATTTACCATCATTCATATTATGTTGTTAAATGGTTATGTTGCCCATCCATGGTTACACTGATATCATGCTCATGTGCATTGTTATTTCATTATGACTCAGCTCATCACCATTCAAGTTGAACCTGACATTAATCGAACTTGAACAAATCTGTTGGCTGAGTCATGGTGCCACCGAATCGAGCTCACCAGTGCAACCACACTTGCCTGGATGGGGAGGCCCTAATGCGGTCTATTGTCATGCCTCTCGCCGGTGCCTCATACTAGGGAAGGTTATGTGCGCGCGCTACCCTGATCAGGTAGGCGGCCATAAGCCTTGAGTACCCAGTTTTGGTTTTGAGCTCAGGTCCCCGTTTGGGACAGTTTTGGTTTGGCCACGACGGTGGCAGCCACAGAGGTGGCGGATGTCACATGTTGACATCAGGGTAACCCAGGACATAGCCCAAAGGGGAGTTTGTCGGAGTGGCCGGGAGAGTGTCATGCAATAGACTGGTTTTGTCGGAACTTCGTTGGTCCACCCGAATGGGAGCACGAGGCCATGAGTTCCGTGGTGTGGGTACAGTGTACTAACCTCTGCAAAGTGTATAATCTATCGATAGCCGCGTCCTCGGTCATGGACACAGTTCGTAGTAGGTCACACTATGGGTCAACAGAAATAATAACCTGAATAATAAACAACCCCGGTTCGATGAGAAAAGAAGTTGGTTGATCTTTATGTGGTCATGCGATGATCACAGGTAGAGATCAAGCTCCGTGTGGTCATGTGATGATCACGATGGCAAGTTTGTGGTTACGAGATAACCTCCGAGCAGAGTAAGTTGGTTCACGAGACCTTAAATGTCGACCCACTTGCATGCTAGTGCTAGTATCATCATGTTCATATCATGAATTATATGTACATGCCATGCACATGTTGTCGCCATGTTCATGTTGTTGCCATGCTCATGTTGTTCTAGTAGTATCATGTTCATCTTTGATGATTAACCTGTAAATGCCATGCTGTTGTATGTCATGATTGCTTTGGTTGCTGTGAGCTTGCGAGTACATTCAAAGTACTCACCTGGCGTGTCATGCCAGCTTGCAGGTCATGCCGTGATTGATTGTTTGTCGAGGATCCCGAGGTTGTGCTCTAGGATACGTCCCAGCCAGAGTCCCTGCGGAGTGGAGTTCATCACTGTCGCCGTTGTTCCGCTGCTAGATTTTATTCCGCTTTGAGGTGTTCCGCTGCTAGCATAGAACTACCTTAGCAGGCGAAGTGTCGCCGTGCCCCTGTAACCTTTGTAATATCGGACCCTTGTACTCCGTTTATTCGTAATAAAGAGCTGATTTGTTCTATGCCAAGCAGTGCCGTATTCCAGAAGACTTGATCTCTGGGCTGGAATACGGGTGTTCCGGTCTCTCTGAGCCGGGGTGCCACAGTCATGCCCGGCCTCGGCTGATCGACACACCGCAGCCCTACCTAGAGCTCAGCAGAGAGGTCCCCGCCGGTCTACCTCCTAAGTGCTCAGGGGTCTTGGGCCCATCGCCCTTTGCACTCCGGGTCGTTGCGCACATGGTTAGATCCAGGCACCACCTCTGTCATGGATGGCGCCGATCCTGCCGTGCCGCACTGCTGAACTAGACTTCTGACAAAGCTTTCGGCTGATACATACGGCGCCGAGTACCCATTTTATTCCCACATGCTGGTTAGCGCGAAAAGGCCAGAGGCCTACTCAGATTACATATCCTAACCCTTAGTGCCTTTGGAGCGCGCGGAAACGAGCAGAGACTCACGATCCTGTGACCCCGTCGCCCCGTCTCGTGGACTTACGGCAAGGGCTAAGAATGCCCGGCCGTGCCACGTATTCATCTCGCGGGTACCCTCATGGTCAACCCGACTCCACATCACTCGCGGGTACCCCTCGGGGCCGACCCGTCTTTGACCAGTAACTACAGTAGTAAAGTGCAAGTAACCGTGTGTCCATATCATCAAGCAGGGATCCGAGGAATCACCCTCATTGGATTTCCACTCGATGAACCCGTCAAGGTGAACCCGGAGGAATCACCCCCGCTGGTACTCACACTTGCGGGGTTGTACGACAGAAGCTTTATCGGTGGTGGGGAAGAGGAATCACCCTCGGTAACCCACAACCGACTAGCTGAACTACAGAGGCATCATCGGGAGTGAGATAAGAGGTATCACCCTCGGCACTCGATGGCAGCTCTGCAGAGTCGAGCAACTTAGGGGGGTGTGTGGTGATAAACTGGTCACAGCCCGACGATCACATTGATCGGGGCACAGCTACTAAAGCGGGGCAACTACAGCAAGGAAGAGGGGCCACAGATGGTTACAACCATCCAACCTATTCTAAGCAGTTTGGATAACAGGCAGGTATCAATAACAGTTACAAGGACAGGCTATGCATCAAAAATAGGATAAAACATACCAGTAGCAATTTTCTAATGCATGCAGGAGGGAGAGAGAGAATAGGTGATATAGGCATGCGTCAAGGGGTTTTGCTTGCCTGGTTGCTCTGCTGAAAAGGATGGGTCGTCGGGGACGTAGTCGATCACAGCGGCAGCATCGGTCTCGGAGTCTACCGAAGGGAAGAGGGGGAAGAAACAGTAAATACAAAGCAGACAAATGCACACAGATGCTAGGCATGACAATAGGCTGTGCTAGGGTGCCCTAACGCAGTGCTACACGTGGCAGATGAAGCGGGGAATTAACTGAAAAGGTTTCCCGGTTTTGGACATCTGTCAGACAGATGAACCGGAGGGGATGGTTCCATGTTTGCAGTGCTGGAGGCATCTGACAGGTAGGTGGACACCGTATTCGGGTTCGTCATATTTTTCAGATCGTTTTACATATATAAATTATTTTAATCCGAGTTACGGTTTAAAACATATGATTTTCTAAAGTTTTTATTAATTTCTGGAAATATTTAAATTAATTAAATCAACATTATCCGAAACAGTGCATGCTGACGTCAGCATGACGTCAGCAGTCAACAGTCCGTTGACTGGTCAACCTGACAGGTGGGTCCCACCTGTTAGTCACTGTTTAGGTTAATTAGGGTTTTAATTAAATTAATTACAATTTAATTAGGTTAATTAATAATTAGATTAATTAAACAGAATTAATTAAGTTAATTAATTAATTCATTAATATTTATTTATTTATTTTAATATTTTCTTTTTCATTTTCGTTTTTCTTTTCGTTTAAACAGTGCCGGGCCCAGTAGTCAGTGGCCAGGCCGGACATGTCCGGCCTGTGCTCTTTCGGGGGCCGGACGTGTCCGGCGTTCGCGTGCGCGCGCGGGTACACAGGGGGGACCGGACGCGTCCGGGCGCGCGGCGAGGCCGACGACGGACAGCGGCGAGGGCGCGGCCAGGGGAGGCGAGGCCAGGCGCGGGCGACGGCGACGAGGCCAAGGGCAGCAGCGGCATCGCGGCGACGATGGGAGGCGGGTGTGCGGGCGCGGCTGCGCGGGCGGGCGAGCAACAGCTCGGGCGAGGCGGTAGCGGCGCGGGCGAGACCAGGCGGCGGAGCGCGCGGTCACGGGCGAGCAGGCGCGAGGCCAGGCGGGTGACGGCGACGCGAGCGCGGGGACGAGCGTGGCGAGGCGCGGCTCGGACGCGGCGGCGCAGCGGCCGGCGATGGCGCGGACAGAGGGGGGGGGGAGGAGACGGCCGTGGGGCTCACCCCGGTGTAGATGAACGGGGTCAGCGAGGCTCGGTGGAGCCGGCGGGGAGGCGGTCGAGGACGGGCGGCGAGGCGGCGGGCGGCGGTGTGCGGCACCGAGGGGGAAAGGGGGCGGGGAAGAGTGGGGGGTTTCGGGTTAGGGTTTCGGCGCCGGGAGGTGATATAGGGCGTGGCTGGGCTGGCTGGGCCAGCCACTGTGGCCTAAGGCCCAGTCGGCCAAGGGGGTTTTCTTTTTATTTTCTATTTTCTGTTTTTATCTTTTTCCAATTTCTGTTTAGTAATTAGTTTAGTCACTATTTTAGTTTTTGTAAAATATGAGTGTTACCCAATTAAATACTAGAAATTTTTTAACACTGCCAGAAACTAGTTTGGTGAACAGATGTTTACATTTGAATTTTAAATAAGTGAAAAGGTATTAAATGTTGTTGTTCTGGTTCTGTTTTAGGGTGTTATGACCATTTAACAATTTCAATTAATGTGGATTGTATTTTTATAAATGCCTCTAGATTATTTGCTATTTAATGAACCTTTTAGTTTTCTGATTGGAGCAACTTTTGTTTTCACTTTATAATTGAATTTGCAAATTGAATTGGAATTTGAATTGAGATATGATGCAATGATGATCAAGCACTAGTTAATCATGCTGACTTGGCATTATCAAGAGGTGATTACTGTAGCTGTTACATGGGGATGTTACAATTCTCCTCCTCTAACAAGAATTCTCGTCCCGAGAATTAAGAGGCAGGTTGAAAGAGAGTGGGGTATTCTTCACGAAGACGATCTTCGTGCTCCCAAGTGGCTTCATCTTCAGAATGGTTCGACCACTGAACTTTAAGGAACTTGGTAGTCTTCTGGCGAGTCCGACGTTCAGCTTGATCGAGAATGAGGATCGGATGCTGTTTATAAGATAGATCATCTTGCAAATCAAGCAATTCATGATCCACCGCTCGGTGCGGAGATTCCTTGAAGCAACGACGAAGTTGCGACACATGGAAGACGTCGTGGATGTGGGAGAATTGCGGCGGCAACTCCAATTTATAAGCCACATGTCCATGTCTGGCGAGAATGCGAAAGGGGCCGATATAGCGAGGAGCTAACTTGCCCTTGATTCCGAAACGGTGAGTGCCCTTCATTGGAGTGACACGCAGATAAGCTTGATCACCAGGTTGATAGGTCAATCCCCATCGTTTGCGATCATAGTTGCTCTTCTGGCGGTCCTGAGCAGCTTTGAGATTTTCTCGCACAATTCGGACTTGCTCTTCAGCGTGTTGGATAATATCCGGACCAACGAGGGGTCGTTCCCCAGTTTCTGACCAATTCAGAGGGGTTCCACACTTACGTCCATATAACACTTCGAAGGGGGCCATTTTCAAACTCGCTTGATAGCTGTTGTTGTAAGAGAACTCGGCATACGGGAGAGATTCTTCCCACTTCTTGCCAAACGAAATAACACAAGCTCGCAACATATCTTCAAGCACTTGATTCACTCTTTCAACTTGGCCTTGGGACTGGGGGTGATAAGCTGAACTCCAAGTAATATGAGTACCCATAGCTTGTTGGAAACTATTCCAGAAGTGTGAAGTGAAGAGGCTGCCACGATCTGAACTGATCTCCTTCGGAATACCGTTCAGACCATGGGGGAAAGGGGGCGGGGAAGAGTGGGGGGTTTCGGGTTAGGGTTTCGGCGCCGGGAGGGGATATAGGGCGTGGCTGGGCTGGCTGGGCCAGCCACTGTGGCCTAAGGCCCAGTCGGCCAGGGGGGCTTTCTTTTTATTTTCTATTTTCCGTTTTTATCTTTTTCTAATTTCTGTTTAGTAATTAGTTTACTCACTATTTTAGTTTTTGTAAAATATGAGTGTTACCCAATTAAATACTAGACAAATTTTAACACTGCCAGAAACTAGTTTGGTGAACAGGTGTTTACATTTGAATTTTAAATAAGTGAAAAGGTATTAAATGTTGCTGTTCTGGTTCTGTTTTAGGGTGTTATGACCATTTAACAATTTCAATTAATGTGGATTGTATTTTTATAAATGCCTTTGGATTATTTGCTATTTAATGAACATTTTAGTTTTCAGATTGGAGCAAGTTTTGTTTTCACTTTATAATTGAATTTGCAAATTGAATTGGAATTTGAATTGAGATATGATGCAATGATGATCAAGCACTAGTTAATCATGCTGACTTGGCATTATCAAGAGGTGATTATTGTAGCTGTTACATGGGGATGTTACAGTGCTCGAAGTAGGCATGGAACCCGACAGCGTGACGAAGACCGGCGCGGACGGTGACGTTCCCGCGCCTAGGGAGGAGGCGCGACGCATACCACGTAGAAGTCGACGCGCGGGGACGGCGGAGTGGACCACGTGCCACATGCTACGTGTCGGGGATATAACCCGCCCGTTTAGGGCCGGGTCACTATACGACGACTTTGAAGAAGGCTTCTACAGGTGGGCCGCGGCGATCCAGAAGACCGGAGTTCAGAGGATAAGCCGCCCAGGGGAGGCCGGCTCACGGCCCAGAGCTTTTCCATCTAAGGCGCCTAAAAGAGTTTCCTTACTTGTGAAACGAGATGAGTAGGAATTAGAGTATGACATGGGTCGTCTCTTCGACCCAGACTCTGTTGTAGACCCAGGGCCCCGACCTATATATAAAGGCGAGCCCCTGAGGCGGAAAAGGCGAAGTTACAAGCTCTCGAGTACTAGGTTAGCCAAGTCGCACCCTTGTAATCAAGATCATCATCAATACAACCAAAGCAGGACGTAGGCTATTACCTCCACCGTGAGGGGCCGAACCTGGGTAAACCCTTGTCTCTCGATTCCGATCAACCCCGTTCGAGTTACCACCTAGCTGCGATGGCCTCACGACTAAGTCCTTTCACGAGGACATCTGCCGTGACAAAACCACGACAGTTGGCGCCCACCGTGGGGCTCTCGCTCGGTGGTGTTGAGTACTTGAAGGGAACTCCCGCAGGGATCGAGGGATACGCGATCGGCCGCATGACCAAGAGTCGCCGCGGCAAGCTCTACATCGATGATTCAGGCTGGGGCCCCGAGGCTGACTCAATCGAGTACGGGTATCGGGTCCCCTTCGGCAAAATCCACGTCTTCATCGGCAAAGCCGATGGATCTGAACCCGAGCTGGACATCTGCACCGACATCGTCGAGCCGGCTCGGCGCGCGCAGCCCGCCCAGGCTCAAGCCAGCCGGAAGCACGTCTTCATCGGTTTCACCCAGGGGGTGGACCTTGCAGATAACTCGGTGTCCGGAGGCGAAACCCTCGTCTACTCTGATGGCGAGTCCTCGGTGGGCGAGACCGAGTCGATCCTCCCGCTTTACGATGGCGAGCTTGGGGGCTATTCCGACGATCTGGCAGCTCAGGACTCCTTCGACACGCCCCCCCGGGCTGCTGTTTATATGGCCGGCTCAGCCCCGACCCTTAACTCCACGGCGGCTGGCGCAGTGACGGGAACGGGCACCTCAGGGGCCGGCTCAGCCGTACCGCCGGCTGAGGCCTTGACAGAATTGGCAACCACCCTGGCGACGCTTGCAACAACGGTGACCGCAGAGAACCAGGCAGAACGCAACACGGAGGTAACTAAGCTCCGCGAGCAGATGGCTAAGGTACACGCAGATATCAACGCTGAAAACACTCGCATGGCGGAGTTGTAGTCTCAAGTCCAGGCCGAGGTAGAGTGCCTGAAAGCCGAAGCCTGGCACATGGGGCTCCGTCAGAGTGCCTCAGAGGCGGTTCATCAGAGGCGCCATATGAGCCGTCTACCGCCCAACTATGAGCCCATGCGTCTATTTAACACGCCGCAGGATGCGCCTGTTTAGGGGGCTTGGGCAGGCACCCCGGAAGCACCGTTTGTGCCCCCAAACGGAGGCAGGCAGCCATCACCGGGTCAACCACATCAACCGTCTCAGCAGCGCCCGCAAGAGCCGGCCCAGCGGCTCCCGCCGGTTCAGACGCTGTCTGTGCCAAGTACCTGACGATGATGTTGGAAGGGCCGGCTCGTACATGGTTGAAAAACTTGCCCCCTAACTCTATTAACACCTGGGCGGAGTTGAAGGACCGTTTCATCAAGAATTTCCAGGGAACCTGCAAGCGCCCAATGACGATCGTCGATCTTCAGCACTGCATCCAACATGAGGGTGAGTCGGCCCATCACTAGACGCGCCGGGTTGCAGAGTCGGCCCATCACTGGACGCGCCGGGTCGCAGAAATTATTCACGCCTTCGACAGCATCATAGCGGCTCAGGCGGTTCTGATCTTGGAGAAAAACTGCCACTTTGAGCCGCTCGTGCAGAAACTGGGCCGGCTCAAGCGGAAGGTTCAAGATATGGGCGAGCTCATGGATGTCCTCACCAGGTATGCCGAGTCAGACACCACGAAGGATCCCAGCCCAGACAATGACCAGACTGGCAAGGGAAAGAAAAACAATGGTGGCAAGGGTAACCAGCAGAACAATTCAGGGAACAATGGAAATCATGGCAATGGAGGGAAGCGTAAGAATCAGGAAGGAGGATCAGATTTGGTCGCTAATACTAACACTGGTTACAAATACCCGAAGGGGAATAATTTGGGAAGATCCTATAGTGGCAACAAGCCCCGTAATTTTGAGGAAGCCCTCAAAGGCCCATGCCCAAAGCACAGCCTCCCTAATAAGCCGTCAACCCACTCTTGGGAGAACTGTCACATAATGCAGGCTTTCGGCGAGCAGTTCTTTCAGAACCATCAAGGCGGCGGCGGAGGCAACCCGGGGCAGCCTGGAGCCGGCTCGTCCGGTGGTTTTCATAACCCAGGGTTTCATGGCCCGGGCGGCTCAGGTGCAGGTTACCAGGGTTCTGGCAACAACGGTGGCAATCAGCATTTGGGGCAAGGAAGTCAACAACAGGGCAATCACCAACATGGCAATCAGTCTGGTTTTCAGAGCAATCCCAAGCAGTTGAATAGCGGGCAGTATCACGTGTTCACGACCCATACTGACAAGCGAGATCGCAAACTCCGGAAACGAGCCGTCAGTGTTGTTGAGCCGACGGCCCCGGAATATCTACGTTGGTCGGAACAGCCCATTACATGGAGCAGAGAGGACCATCCTCCCCGGGTTGACAGTCCGGGTTGCTTGGCTTTGGTGGTGGCGCCTCAAGTGGGCGGCTATTCACTCACGAAAGTGCTCATGGACGGAGGAAGCAGCATAAACATCTTGTACTACGACACTTTCCGACGGATGAATCTGTCTGAAAAACAGCTCCAGTCATCTTCCACCGTGTTTCACGGGATTGTTCCCGGAAAGTCTGCATATCCTATCGGGCGGATCAAGCTGGACGTCGCGTTTGGCACTGATGATAACTACAGGTGTGAGTCATTGACCTTTGAGGTGGTAAAAATCAAGAGCCCTTATCACGCCCTGTTTGGGCGGCCGGCTTATGCTCGCTTTATGGCTCGACCTTGCTACGTCTACCTCAAACTCAAGATGCCTGGACCAGCAGGCACCATCACAGTTAACGGAGATCGAAAGATTGCCCTTGAGTGCGAGGAAGGGGATGCAGCCTATGCCGAGACAGCTTGCGCTGCGGAAGAATTGAAATTCTACACTGCGAATGTTGACCCGGCCGTTATGACGCCCTTGAAGAAACCCACCGCAGAGTCTGACCCGCCACTCAAGTTTAATTCGGCCGAGGACACCAAGCAGGTTGAGTTTGTCCCTGGCGACCCGTCCAAGAAGTTCACTATTGGGACTGGTATGGATCCCAAATAAGAAAGCGCGCTCATCGAGTTCATCCGTGAGAATCGGGACATCTTCGCGTGGAAACCTTCTGACATGCCAGGTGTACCGAGAGAACTCGCTGAGCACCACCTTAATGTGGATCCAAAAATGAAGCCTGTTCGACAATTCCTCCATCGTTTTAACGAGGAGAGACGCAAGGTTATTGGGGAAGAAGTAGCCTGGCTCCTAGCTGCCGGGTTTATCATTGAAGTTTTTCACCCTCAGTGGTTGGCTAATCCAGTGCTTGTTCTAAAGAAAAACGGCACTTGGCGCATGTGTGTTGACTACACAGATCTCAACAAGGCTTCTCCCAAAGACCCGTTTGCCCTCCCTCGCATTGATTAGATCATCGATGCCACGGCGGGTTGTGAGAGTTTGTGTTTCCTGGATGCTTACTCTGGCTATCATCAGATAAAGATGGATGTCAAAGATCAGGAGAAGACAACTTTCATCACACCCTTCGGGGCCTTCTGCTATGTCTCTATGCCTTTCGGGCTCAAAAGTGTAGGGGTGACTTATCAGCGGTGTGTCCAGAATTGCTTTCATAAGCAGATTGGGCGCAACGTTCATGCTTATGTGGATGATATCGTGGTCAAGTCATTGAAGAAGGAGACCCTGCTGGATGATCTCAAGTCAACTTTTGCTAATCTTCGGACTTACCAGATGAAGCTTAACCCGGATAAGTGTGTTTTTGGTGTTCCTGCAGGCAAGTTGCTAGGTTTCCTAGTATCGGAACGAGGCATTGAAGCCAACCCGGACAAGATCAAGGCAGTAACCTCGCTTGCGAAGCCGGAAAATATAAATGACGTTTAACGGATGGCGGGTCGGATCGCTGCTTTGAGCTGGTTCATAAGCCGCCTTGGCGAAAAGGCGATTCCCCTTTATCAGATGTTGAAGAAGACTGATACCTTTGTCTGGAGTGATGCAGCTAATGCAGCTTTCGAAGCCCTCAAGAAGCAGCTGGCTGAGCCGCCTGTCCTCGCTACTCCTATTGCTAAAGAGCCTATGCTCCTGTACATTGCTGCTAATAACAAAGCGGTCAGTGTTGCAGTTGTTGTCGAGAGGAAAGAGGCAGGGAAAGAATATCCAGTCCAGAGGCCAGTCTATTATGTCAGCGAAGTTTTATCCGAGTCCAAGCAGAGGTACCCACATTGGCAGAAACTGGTGTTTGGTGTCTTCATGGCTAGTCGCAAGCTGAGACATTATTTCCTGGAGCACACTACTGGAATCTGGAATTTTGCCGTCTGCCAGCTCTTTGCCGTCTGCCAGCTCATGGCAAAGAGGCTCTTTGCCGTCCGCAATGCATGCCTTTGCCGTCAGCCATGGCAGACGGCAAAGATCCTGATTCCAGTAGTGGCACCCCATTACTGTGGTCAGTTCAGCACCCGTGGGAGATATCATCCAGAACAGGGAAGTGACAGGACGGGTTGCCAAGTGGGCGATTGAGCTTGGCCCACATCATCTTAAATACGTGCCTCGCACGGCCATCAAGTCCCAGGCACTTGTCAATTTCATCAATGATTGGACTGAACTCCAAGCTCCGGAAGAGAAGCCTGATAATACATATTGGACTATACATTTTGATGGTTCCAGACAGCTAGAAGGCTCGGGGGCTGGAGTCGTCATATCTTCCCCTCGAGGTGATAAATTTTGTTATGTCCTGAGGATTCTGTTTATTTGTACTAACAATGCAGCTGAATATGAGGCTCTCCTCCACGGTCTTCGGATAGCTAAGGAGATGAATCTCAGCCGGGTCAGGTGCTTGGGCGACTCAGATTTGGTCGCTCAACAAGTTTCAGGAAAGTGGGATTCCAAGGACCCGCTTATGGCGGCTTATCGGCAAGAAGTAACCAATGTGGCTGGACACTTCAAAGGATATCAAGTCGATCACATCGACCGGCGACTTAACGAGGCGGCTGACGCATTGTCATGACTCGGCTCTCAACGTAAGCCGGTCCCCCCTAATGTGTTCCTTGACGTGCTCCATAACCCTTCTGTCAAGCTACCTTCCGAGGAAGATCTCGCCGTTCCTGACCCGGAGGCACTGTTGGTGGCGGCTCTTCACACTATTCTGGATTGGACAGTTCCTTATCTGGATTATCTGACTCGAGGCGCGCTCCCTGAAGATGAACTCATGGCTCGACAGATCATCCGTCGCTCCAAGTCTATGTCCATTGTCAATGACGATTTACACAGGAGAAGCATTACAGGAGTTTTCCAGTGTTGTGTTTCTCCTGATGAAGGGCGAGAGATCCTCAATGAGATTCATTCTGGAGATTGTGGTCATCATGCCGGCTCAAGATCCTTGGTGGCAAAAGCTTTTCGGCATGGTTTTTACTGGCTTACGGCTCACGCAGATGCTGAGGATATCGTACAAAAGTGTGATGGTTGCCAGAAGTTTGCGCGCCAGGCTCATGTTCCGGCTCAAGAGATCCGGATGATCCCAATCACTTGGCCCTTTGCAGTCTGGGGGCTCGATATGGTTGGTCCGTTTAAGCCGTCCAAAGACAAAAAGATCCATCTTTTGGTTGCTATTGATAAATTTACCAAGTGGGTTGAAGCCGAGCCAATCAGCAATTGTGATGCAACCACAGCAGTCAAGTTCTTGAAAAAGTTGAATTTTCGCTTTGGTTATCCACATAGCATCATCACTGATAATGGCACAAATTTGTCAAAAGGAGCTATGAAGCAGTTTTGTCAGAGAGAGCATATCCGGCTTGACGTTGCATCAGTTGCCCACCCTCAGTCCAATGGCCAGGCAGAGCGTGCTAACCAGGAGATTTTATGAGGAATCAAGCCTAGGCTTATGGTCCCAGTCGAGCGCACGCCGGGTTGTTGGGTTGAAGATCTCCCTTCTGTCCTTTGGAGCATACGGACTACCCCTAACAGATCAACAGGCTATACGCCTTTCTTCATGGTCTATGGTGCAGAAGTTGTTTTGCCCAGTGATATCCGTCATGATTCCCCAAGAGTTACGGCCTATGTCGAAGAAGACAATGAACAAGCTCGTAAAGACTCTCTGTATGCCTTGGAAGAGGAATGTGAATTAGCAGCAGCACGATCTGCGATTTATCAACAAGACCTACGTCGCTATCACAGCCGTAGAGTTCGCAGCCGTACTTTCCAGGAGGGCGATTTAGTGCTCCGTCTCATACAAGAATAGATAGGCATGCACAAGCTTTCCCCTCCCTGGGAAGGGCCTTTTGTCATTAGCAAAAATCTCAACAACGGGTCATATTACCTGATGGATATACGTGAGCACAATAAGTCACGTACGTCGGAGGAGGAGACCAACAGGCCTTGGAATATCGCTCATCTCCGTCCTTACTATACTTAGAGCCACTGGCTCAAGTTGCTTGTACATACCTTTGTATATATTATGGTCAATAAACATAAGCCGGCATCCTCGAACCTCGGGGCCTCTGTTGTTTCAACTCAAATATTGTGCATGAGTCTTTTCGTTTTTAATCATTGGTCACTTGGGGGCTTCCAACTCACTGAGTTTAGCTATCTCACCCTCTTGACCCGGCAATTAAATGCCACATTATCTTGGTTAAACCTGCCTGTCTGCTTGATGCTACTCCGATTAGGTGACTCGGTGTACTCTTGACAAGTCAATCATCTCTATGACCCTGAACTTGTCTTGGTTAAAACATCGGATGTCACGTGAGAGCCGGCTTACAGAGAGTGAGGATGAACCATGGGCTATCACACCAGCTTCATTGAAGCAAGACTCGAGCCTAGAAAGCCGGTCTATATTGTCGTGCCTCGAAAGCCGACTTAAGATTAATATCTATTCACGATTTCGATTCAAATTTCACAGGGGTTATCTTTGTTTCCCCTTTGGGACATGAGCTGCAGGATCATTGACGAGCCGGTTTCAACAAAAATCATGACGGTTTATTTCAGACTGGTGCTAACCACAAGCCGAACAAGCTATTAAGCGCCCCGGGGTATGTTAAGTCTGTTTTATGCATAGACGGATAAACTATTGATGGTTTCTGCAGATATGACTCGCCATACTGATACTAAACGAAGCATAGTTTCTTCCAAAGGAGACCTGGCGGATTAATATACAATCACACTAGTGCAGCTATTTCATCCAAAATACTGCATAATTTTAAGTGCGCGAAGGCACGTCAGAGCACCCAAGTGTTTCAACTATCCTATTACAAGGCCATAGCTGGGCTCCATGATGTCAAAGTTCTTTGGAGCTCTACTCCTGGGCACCAGTTTCAGCGCCCTTCGAGTTATCAGTTCCCGGGTTAGCTCCCTCCTGCTGCTTCTTGGCGGCTTGCGTCTCCGGGTCATCCTGCTCCGGCTCCGCTCTTCCTCTTATCTGAAGATTTTCGAAGTCCCAGTCGAGGGTGGTCAAGGCTTGGAACTCGGCGTCTTCTCCCATGATAATTGACGGGTCAACACCAGGAGCAAAGATGTGCTTACGGCGTGCTGGAGTCAGGTCGATCGGCTCGAAGATTGGCGGTGTGACCCGTTGGTTATCTTCCGTATAAGCCGCCTGGTACCTCTTCAAGTCCACCTCTTCAACAATCTGACTCACCACGACACGAGTTTCTTTCAAACAGCTGGAATAGTCAGCCGTACTGAATTCACTGCCGCCCGTCTTAAATTCCGGAAACCCGCCAGCCAGCTCAGACAAGTCCATATCTGGCACATACGCCTTGGCTCGGCTCAGGGATAGCATGCTGGCTGATCGGGCGGCTGATTTCTTGAGCTCCTCAATGTACTTCGGCACGATGGAGAGCTGATTCAACATGTCTCTGATATATTTTGGCGGCTCTTTATGTCTCATCACTGACATAATTGTGAACAAACTCCCTGCATAGAGTTGCTCAAGAAAGGTGTACATCGCCTTCAACTTGACCAGCGGCTCTTGTCCAAGATTTACAGTCTGGTTCCCTGCAATTTTTTGCCCAAGTATGAATCAACTAATGATTGTAGTTCGCAGGCGAGTTATCAGTAAAATTGGAGTGTCACTTACCAAAGATGGCCTGGGTCATGTGATTTAGGTGATGCTTTAACCCGGCCAGTTCATCGGAAAGGGGCTTGAGTTTGTTTTTTGCTTCTTCAGTACGTTTCAACAACAAGGTTTTTTCTTTCTCATGAGAGGCTGTTAACGCTCTCAATTTTTCGGCGGTAGTTGATGCTGATTCTTCTAGAGACGCGGCTGCTGACTCGGCATCAGCTCGAAGCTTCTTCTCCGCCTTAAGTTGCTCTTGCAAGCCGGCTGCTCTTGACTCGGCATCATTCAACAGATCCTGTCATAACCAGGTCACATCAGTACAACAATATATGGTCCTGAGCTTACAAAATTGCCCACTTTGGTGTTTGAAAATTGAAGTCCCAAGCAGTTGCTAGCAATCTACATGGCACTTGGGGGCTAATGCAAGTTCATTTTTCTTTTACAAATATCAAGGGAAAGCTCCAACTCATCTCAGTACAATGAGTCGGCCCTTGGCGGCTATCACAGTCAATTCTCTTCTACATACTGAATCAATATTATGAAGACCCGGCTGTTTCACAGAAACAAGCCGGCCCTTGGGGGCTACATAACATTTTGCTCCATAATAGTTGAAGATCTGGCTGTTTCACAGAAGCAAGCCAGCCCTTAGGGGCTACATGTCAATTCAGTCTAGGAGACAAAGTTTAAGCACCAGCTCGTTATATGCATAACAACCCGGCCCTTGGGGGCTACGGTTCAAGAAAGAAAAGAAGAAAAGCATATCTAAAGTCTTTGACACAATCATGACTGTTTATGTCTAAGACTTGGCGGCTACATATGATATATACAGTGTGGAAAAGAGATGTTTTCTTACCTCATATTTCCTCTTCAGCATGTTAACCATGCTGGCTTCCATGTCCCGGCTTGTAGATAGCCGGGTCAAGTACGCCTCATGAAGGTCAGCCGCGCTAAGGTCTTCAAAGCTTGGGAGTGCATGTTTCGCCAAAGCGGTTGAGGGCTCTGGAGCTTTAAAGGATGCTCCTGTGGTGGTGACCTTGTTGGTGGCTTGGGGAGACGATAACACTACATTTTCCGCCGCTTTGGTTGGGCTCGAAGCACGGTCAGGACTCGGCGGGTTGATGTCTCCCACCTCGTCTGTCACACAGGTTTGAGTGTCCACCTTTTTAGTTGATGGCAGGTTATTCTGTGGCAGCGGTTCAACAATCTCGTCAGCTTGGTCCTTTGCAGTTTCAACTTGACCTTCAGGGGTCACCAACTCTGGAGTTTCGGATCCGGTTTTCTCTGGGGTCGAGGGTAATTCGCCAGTCTTCCTTTTCTTGGCTTTGGCCCTGTGAAAGCACAAGCAGATTCAGATAAATAATACAACAGGTATAACCAAGCATGACTCATCGAAAAGCACTTACCCTTGTTTGATGACCAAGGGTGGTAGTTGAGTGGCAGATGAGTCGCCAGATGATGGTGGCGACTCCTGATAGTCCGAATCAGACGGGTTACGTGGTTGTTTAAAAAGACCGGCAAGCGGGTGAGAGGGAGTTGGACTATGAGGCACCTCATTTCAACGCTTGCGGGGGTTTGGCTTGTCAGATAAGCCGCCCAAAATCTCTCCAGAGCCACTTCGCGTCTGGCACCTTATTGATTCGGCATGCTGTGATTTCTTTAAAGAAAATTTTAGGTCTAAGTAAGCAAGTGGATGAGAAAAGGGCACTTTCCTCACATTTTTTCTTAGCTTTTGGGGAACAAAGGTGTCCGAGTCGGAAGAGATAGAAATTACCTCAACGTCATCAGCCAGGCTTATATCAGCATCGCCCTGAATAAGAGGCGTCAGCAAGTTCAATAAAAAGACGGCCAAGGGAGTCAAGTTGTACCTCTGATTCATCATCAGCCAATGGCGACTGGCCCCTAGCTGCCGTCTCATGTTCAACGGGCGGCTTCATCTTTTTCCGAGCCAGCACAGCCTTGGATTTGGCGACTGCTTTGTTTGTTTTCTTGTTTCAGAATGAAGAGTTGACCTGCAGTTTAACGAGATCAACAAGTAAGCTTAAGTTATGGATTGATAAGTCGGATAAAACAAATACAAAGAATGCTTACTGGAGGAGCTTGGTTGAGGGCATAGAATGGTTTCAGTCCGGTCTTGTTGCATATTTCTTGAGGTTCCCCGAGTAGCTTCTTCGTAGCCTTATTTATATCATCAGCTGACATATCAATGGGACTGAACCGTTGTGGGTCGGTTGACTCGCTAGAATAATTACACATTAAGTCATTTCGGCGGCTTAAGGGCAGGATCTTCCAGGTAAGCCAGCACCGGGTCAAGTCAACACCAGTCAGACCGTTGGCTAGCAAAGCCCTCAACTATGGATATACGTGGGCGACTTGGGCACGTTCTTCTTGAGAAGCCCAGCCAGGAAGTTCAAAGGTTGGGGGAAGGCGTTCAGTTCTATAACCCGGCAGAGGGTTTTCATCAGCTGGAGCTGTGTTCTTGCAGTAGAACCACGTTTTGTTCCAACCTTTAGGGTGACTCGGCAGAACAGCTGAAGGGAAAGTAACGTCTCTTCGTCTTTGAATTGAGACCCCGCCAAGTTCTAGGCAGGGGCCATAAGCGCACTCAGTATGGCAGTTGAGATAGAAGAATTCTCTGAAGAGAGGAATGGTGGGTTCTATTTGCAGATACACCTCACACAAGACTTGAAATTGGCACAGGTTGGATACAGATTTTGGACCAATATCTTGAGGATGAAGGTTGAAGAAGTGTAGAACATCCTGGAAGAATTTTGGCCCGGGTGGAGAGAAACCCCTAAGGAGATGGTCTGTAAAAATCACGACGTCCCCTTCGCGGGGGTGAGGGATGTCTTCTGCTGCTTGAGGGGCTCGATAGCCAATTACTTCCTGAGCCGGTAGGAAGCCTTGCTCTTTAAAATCGTTCAGTACAAGGTTAGAAACTTGAGAACACACCCAGTTGCAGATTGTGGTCTTCGCCATAGCAAGTCGCCTAAATATGAACGAGGAATGCAAAAACATAAATGGCAGGGTTACTCATGTTCATGATAAGCTCACATCATACGATTAAAGGTACATGGGCGAGTCACCATGTTCAGTAAGTCGCTAAAGTTATAAGTCGCCCGACAGGGATTTCAGCTATGATTATCAAAATTGGGCGGATCATAATAAGTGGAGATGAATCTCCAAAGAGTAAGGGCGGCTCATCCTAAGATCAAGGTTCTCCGATTTATTCCTAAGTGTTGCAGAAACAAGTTTCGAATAAGAACAATTACTACTATGGATCTACAAAACAGCTTAAAAAGAAAAATATTTACTATACCTAGTTCATACAGTGGAAGCAGAGTCTGATCTACTCCGGATTTCTAGTAAAGGTCTGAGGCTCCTATATGCAAAATGGCACTACAGATAGCAGAGGAATATCTCTATGAAGAAGGCATTTAGAAATAGATCTAAACAGCGGCAATGGTGATACGGCCTGTGCAAGAACACCGACGAACTAGGGTAAGCTACTGCTATAGATTTAAGGGAGCAATGAAGCATACCTGGGTGCAGCGAATGGCTTTGAGATGATCCTGAGCAGCCTCGACGACGGCGCGTGCGAAGAAAATGATGCGGATGAGGTCACCGGCGCGCGTCAGAGTCGTACGGCAGCGGAGTTCCTGACACAGGCAGACGCGTTGGGAGGAAGAAGAAGCAGTGGGGCGGTCAAAGTGGTAAAGAGGAAATGAAGACCCCTTCGGGAATATTTATAAGGGAAAGAAAGAAGAGGAAACGGCAAGCGCGAGAATCAAGGAGATGCAGTGATAAAAGGTGCCTCGATTATCGGGCCTATCAGATCCACTCAAGATTTGGAATGACATCACGCAAGATTTGCGGATATCAGTTGAATAGAGTCATGGATTTCAAAGGGAAGATATGACAAGTATGAAGCATGTTGTAAGCCAGCAACTATAAGCCGGCCATGACCCAGAAGATCAGTCCAGGTTATTCCTATTTGAAGGTTGACATGAATAAATTCGAATCAACCTGGGGGCTAATGTCGGGGATATAACCCCTGGATATAACCCGCCCGTTTAGGGCCGGGTCACTATACGGCGACTTAGAAGAAGGCTTCTACAGGTGGGCCGCGGCGATCCAGAAGACCGGAGTTCAGAGGATAAGCCGCCCAGGGGAGGCCGGCTCACGGCCCAGAGCTTTTCAATCTAAGGCGCCTAAAAGAGTTTCCTTACTTGTGAAACGAGATGAGTAGGAATTAGAGTATGACACGGGTCGTCTCTTCGACCCGGACTCTGTTGTAGACCCAGGTCCCCGACCTGTATATAAAGGCGAGGCCCTGAGGCGGAAAAGGGGAAGTTACAAGCTCTCGAGTACTAGGTTAGCCAAGTCGCACCCTTGTAATCGAGATCATCATCAATACAACCAAAGCAGGACGTAGGCTATTACCTCCGCCGTGAGGGGCCAAACCTAGGTAAACCCTTGTCTCTCGATTCCGATCAACCCCGTTCGAGTTACCACCTAGCTGCGATGGCCTCACGACTAACTCCTTTCACGAGGACATCTGCCGTGACAAAACCACGACACTACGGCTCGAAGGGGCGACGCAGCGGCAGCGCGCGGGTCGGGGCAACGGTGGGGAAGACCACGGGACGGTCGCAGGGACCGCGTGCCACGCGCGCTACGACCCGAAGGGGCAACGCAGCGGCAGCGCGAGGGTCGGTGTAGCTGCAGGACGGCCTCGGGGCGACGACGTCGACCGCGTGCCGCGACACTACGGCCCGAAGGGGCGACCCAGGGGCAGCGCGCGGGTCGCTGCAGTCGCGGGGATGGCATCGGGGCGGCGGCGTGGACCGCGGGCCGCGGCGCTGCGGCCGGAAGGAGCGACGCAGTTGCAGCGCATGGGTCGGTGCAACAGCGGGGACGGCCTCGGGGCGGCGGCGTGGACCGCGTGTTGCGGTGCTACGGCCCGAAGAGGCGACGCAGCGGCGGCGCGCGGGTCGGTGCAGCCGCGGGGAGAACCACGGGGCGGCGCTGCGGCCCAACAGGGCGACGCAGCGGCAGCCCGTTGCTCGATTGGTGGAGGGGCGTGTTGTACTCGGAGACGATCTTCACGGGACCTGCGGAGGCGCACACAAGCGACTGGCTAGGTTGGTCGCGCCGCTCGATGGGGCAAAGCGCGGGCGTGCGGTGATCAATCTGATCGCGCGCGAGATGGGGATGTAGCTGCTTGACGGACGGTGAAGTCGGTGTAGCTGTGTAGCATGGCTGGACGTAGCAGGAGGCGCGACGGGCTAGCTGAGACGCGTGAGCAAAGAGGCGCCCAGGCCAACGTAGCACTCACGTGCATGTGACACGGAAGTGCCATGCACCCAACGCGTGCCATATGCGCACGGCGTGGATCAGCTAGCCGCGCCCATGCCCGAGCGTCAGCCGAGGTACCAGCACATCTTTCGCGACGCGTGCAGCGTGGGGTCCGTGAGGTAGTTGATCCGGATGGAGACGGGAGTGTTGGTGGAGGAGCCCGATCGAATCAAGGCGTCGACGGCCGGCGCAGAGTGATGGGCGGACGGATGCGCGGACGGCGGCCGTTCCGGGCAGCCACGTGGCGCGCGAGGCCGCTGAGTCGAAGAAGACGCCGGTGTAGTCGAATCCGAAGTCAGAGTAGAGGCGCAGGAGGGTCGGCGGGCGGCGGCGGGCGACGCAAACCGATGTTAGATCGGAAAACCAAAAATGAAAAACGCCGATCAAGACGACCGGCGCGAGAGAAAAAACCCGGATCAAGGATGGGAAAAAGACTCTCTAGGGCAGCCGATCAACTGGATCGGCGGACGAACCCTAGGTACGGGCGGCGCAGCCCCCGGTGGCGATCATGGAGATCGACCGCCCCGGGGGCGGCGCGATGCGGAAGCGGCGGCGGCTAGGGTTTGGATCGAGATTAGACTGATACCATGTAGAAGGAATAGAGAGGGATTGGTGGAATTGATGGATGTATTATTGAGCCTCGAGGACGAGTATATATTGAGTACAAGACTTGGAGGGTAAGACACCTCCTAGAGATAAGATCAAAATAATTCTATCTAATCTCAGGCAATCTCTAACTACCAAATGTATCTCTAACATCCCCCCAGCAGTCGTAGCGGTAGCGTTGCCAACAACAGGAGCGTCGCGGACGGTCAGACTGGAGAGAATAGCAGCCGACGGGCTGACGACTACTCCAATGCGAGCGTCGTTAGCTTTCCTAGTGGCCCAAGTAACAAAAGAGAGAGTGATGCATATATCATTAGTAAGATGCCCATGACACACACCTTGCACAGCTACCAACTTAGCTCGGGGAATTCAGGTCAGGCAGTGGATGCTTCTCAAAAAAAAAAGGTCAGGCAATGGATGTATATGGGAAGATATTTTGAGGGGCAGAAAGGAAAAAAAATTACTGAGTTTCTCTTTGATTTGTATAGGATTGTTTTCTGTTTTTTTTGGGAATAGAACGGTTTATTGTCATGACTCATGGATGCCTCACAAGTCAATCAATACTATATCTCTAATTCTAGCCCCTAATAAATCATATTACAAGTTTCATTTTTGGATTTCCAATAGTTTGCTCTCCATGAGAAAGGGAATAGTGAAAACCCATGCCAAACATAGACAGCAAGTCTACCATACGCTCGGGCAAGAGGCCAAGAGGCCCTTCCTCAGCAAATTGATTGAAACATATGAGCACAAAAAATTACCGCATGAAAAATGCCAACCTGCACAGGAACTCACTAGCAGAGCGCATCAGGAGAATGCATAACCGTGTCACGCAATCGGTAATGAATGCCATTCTACTCATCAACAGTGAAAAACGGCTGGCGATCTTCAGTCCCATCTAGTGGGACATAAGTTAACGGATTGCCTCAACTCAACTGAGCTCACTAATAGCAACTGAATTCATTGTCAAAATGCTAACTATTAGCTCAAGATAAAGTAGAGAAATCAAAGTAAAAAACCTCACCTCTGGAGATAAAGTAGAGAAATGTAGAGAATCGACTAAAACGATAACAAGAAATCAGCACCTGTACATTTTTCTGAGACAATGGATTAATCTCAAGAGTTGGAGAGAACCCAATGCCCGAGATTATTTCGATATCCTCGATTTCAGCATACAAAATACGCATTCAATTCTTCAGAGGCCTTTGCTTTCTGACATTGGAGGTACAAGTTGGAGAAGGACAGCAACGGTGTGATGTGCTCCAACGAATTTTAGAGCTGGATATATAGTGCATTCTCCTTCTGTTTCCCGAACATGTATCTGAATGCCTGTCATATTTGCGCAAAAACTTGAAACATATATTTGTATTGAAAGAAGCACCAGGAAAACACAACAATGTACCAACGGTGGCAACGACCAGACAACATGAGTGCTCAAAATCATTGCTAATATAATCCACTGCATCTCTTATAAACATCTCAGCAACACACCGCATATGACATCAATTCACTGCACTGTTGGGAATTAACACACAAATGCACTTGTGGTTAACTGAAAACTGCAACGAAAACAAAGTAATCTCAGCACCAAGGATCATTGCTTAGTACGGAAAGAAACATATGCAACAGTATATATGAAGGTAAAATATGTTACTCAGCAGATAAGACGCTCCTCTGATGAGTGTCTTGTGGTAGGAGTAACTCTCTGGACAGCAGCAAGCATTAACAAAGAGACACCAGATTTTTACGTGGAAAACCCCCAACTTGAGGGGAAAAACCACGGGCCGAAGCCACCCAAATCCTCTTCCACTATTATCAAATGTGGGATACAACAAGTTCTTCTCTAGATAGCAATAGAGGATCTCATACATCAAGATTTCTGAATCTTGGATGAACACAACAAGATTTGTGCTCAAGAACTAGGGATTGGAACAATCGCACCAAAGATGGTGGAACCGGAGCTTGAAGGAGACAAGGTAGTGGATCTGGACCATCACAACCTTGGGGAGGAGCTCCCTTTTCTTCTTCCTTCAATCTTCCTCTTCTTTCCCTTTCTCTCTTGGTTTCTCTCTTCTTCTCCCTTGGAGGATGAACTGATTTTCGACACACTTGGTGGTGGCTGCTGGATGGAGGGTAAAGCATCCCCATCCTCTCACGTGCAAAGTCCAAAATGACCCTAGCTCATAACCCTAATGGGTAGTGGGCTTCTGCACCTCTTTGGACTCCCTAAAAGGCTTCAATTGGTCATCTCCTCACAGCCCACATGAGGAGGATATCCCAACAAATCTCCCCCTCTGACTCATGAGGGGGGCACCTCCATGCCCGCTACCTTGCAACATGCTTGTAGCTTCTCATTTGGCAATATCTTGGTCATCATATCCGAACCATTGTCGTCGGTATGGATCTTCTCAAGTTTCAGCAACTTGGAACTCACAACATCTCGAATCCAATGATATCTCACATCAATGTGCATGGTTCGAGAGTGATAGCTTGAATTCTTGGCAAGGTGAATAGCACTTTGACTGTCGCAAAATAGAACATACTTCTCTTGCTTCATGCCAAGCTCTTGCAAAAAGTTCTTCATCCACAAAACTTCCTTGCCGGTATCAACTGCTGCTATGTACTCAGCTTCTATAGTTGATGTAGAAACACATTTCTGCAATCTTGATTGCCATGACACTGCTCCCCCTGCATAAGTCATCAGGTATCTATATGTGGACTTCCTACGATCCTTGTCACCGGCATAATCTGCATTTGTATAGCCATGCAATACAGGTTCACCGCTTCCAAAGCATTAACAAGATGTGGAAGTTTCCTTGAGATACCTGAGAATCCACTTCACTGCTTCCCAGTGAGCTTTGCCTGGATTTGTCATGAACCGGCTAACAACTCCAACTGCATAGGCAATATCAGGCCTAGTGCATACCATGGCATACATCAAACTGCCCATAGCAGATTGATATATATGGTACTTTCCTCATTTCTTCTTTCTCCTTCTTGCTTGTAGGACATTGTTTAGAATTCAGTTTGTGATGGCCTGCAAGCGGAGAGATAACAGATTTTGCATCTTTCATATTGAACCTTTCAAGTACCTTCTCAATGTATCTTTCCTGCGAGGGCCAAAGTAGCTTCTTTGATCTATCACGGGAGATCTTCATGCCAAGTATTTGCTTAGCTGGTCTTAAATCCTTCATGGCAAATGATTTACGCAATGCCTTCTTGAGGAGAACAATCCTCTTTGTGCCATTTCCAACAATCAGCATATCATCAACATACAGCAAGAGAATAATGAAGTCACCCGCGGCGTACCTCTTCATAAAGACACAATGATTAGGTTGTGCTTTATGGTAACCAAGCCCGGTCATAAAAGACTCAAACTTCTTGTACCACTGCCGAGGAGCCTGCTTCAAGCCATACAAGCTCTTCTTCAATTTGCAAACTAATTGCTCCTTGCCTGCAACCATGAATCCCTCTAGCTGCTCCATGTATATCTCCTCCTCTAGGTTACCATGCAAGAATGCAGTCTTGCTACTTGTAGCTTGCGTTGGTATTTCCCCCGAAAAGAAAGGGATAATGCAACACAGTAGAGATAAGTATTTCCCTCGATTATGAAACCAAGGTTATCGAACCAGTAGGAGAATCACACAACACCTCGTTAGCAGCACCTGCACACAAACAACAAATCCTTGCACCCAACGCAAACAAGGGGTTGTCAATCCCTTGGCGGTAAGATTGCAAGATTAAATTGTATTTGATAGATTGATAGATTGAAATAAAAATACAAAATAAAATAAATAAAAAGAAATGGCAGCAATATTTTTAGGGTTTTGGTAATATGAGATAGATAGACCCGTGTGACGCCCCTGACTTAATCGTGCACTAATCATACACGCAAATGCACACGATCAAGCCTAGGGACTCACTTGAAGATATCACAACACAACTCTAAACACAAATAAAATAATACAAGCTTTATATTACAAGCCAGGGGCCTCGAGGGCTCGAATACATAAGCTCGCGATCAAGCGTCAGCGAAAGCATTAGATATCTGAGTACAGATATAAAAGTAAAACAGAAATGCCTTAAGAAGGCGAAAACAACCAACGGCATCTGATCGAAAGAGGCAAGGCCTCCTGCCTGGGAGCCTCCTAAACTACTCCTGGTCGTCGGGGATCTCCACGTCGTAGCAGGCTTTTCTGCTCCTGGACTCCATCGTCTAGTCGCAGCAATCGAGTATGGGGAAAAGAAGTAGTAAAGCAACCGTGAGTACTCATCCAAAGTACTCGCAAGACTGACATCAGAACTATGCTAATTATGCATTGTTATCAAAGGAAGGCTGTATCTGTGGACTATACTGCAGAATGCTAGAATAGAAGGGGAGATGCCTAGCCTATCGAAGACTAGCATCTTCAGCGGTCTTGCAGCATTAGAAGAGTGCAGATTAGCATATTATAAAATAGCAAGCATGTTGAAGCAAAGCCCAGAGATCCTTCCTCGACTCCCTGCGAGAAAGCGATCCCGGAGCTTATAATTATTTAACAGGTATCCAGTTCAAGTAGTAGTAGATCGGGATACAACACTGAGCGTCCTGTTACCGTGGACACGGTTATTCGAATAGATAACTTCCCTACAGGGGTGCACTACTGTTACCCGGCACGCTCGATTACATCTAGCCGGATACACTTGCTGGGTAATACCCGGCCTCGGGTAATCGACACGAAGCAGCGTCCTACCTAAGCTCAACAGAGAGGTCCCCACCGGTCTACATCCTAAGAGCTCAGGGGTCTTGGGCCATCGCCATGTGCCCTCCGGGTCGTTGTGTGCAGGGTGGATACCAGCGCCAACGGCACGATCCGACCCGGCCACAATGCTGAACTGGACGTCTGACAAAGCTTTCGGGAGAAACGTACAACGTAGAGGGGCCCATACCCATTATCCCACGTGGTGGTAGTGCGTATAGGGCCAACGACCCACTCAGATCAATACCCAAATCCGTTAGCGCATTATTAGGAGCTCGCGGTGACGATCAGTACTCCTGTTGTCCCGTCTCGAGAAAGTGCAACAAGGGCCAGGCCCATCCCTCTCTAGGGCGGTCTTTGCCTGTCCGGCTGCGCCTCGTAATTATCTCGTGGGTGCCTCCCAGGTCAACCCGTCTTCCCAGGAGACTGTCGGGAACTCAGGTCCACCTCTACCGGGGTGGTACCGCCTGTCCCTTCAGTCCCGCAGTAACAGTACATGTGGGCAACATTTAAAGGTAACCGTGTGTTCTTGTCATCCAGGGGGAAATCCGAGGAATCACCCTCGAGGGATTCCCACTTGAGAGGTTGTACGACAGAGTCGTCCTCGGAAGTCGCGAAAGAGGAATCACCCTCGATAACCGCAACCGAGTAGCTATGCTACAGAGTCATCATCAGAAGTGAAGTACGAGGTATCACCCTCGGCACTCGATAGTAGCCCTGCAGAGTCGTACAACTAAGGGGGGTATGTGCGGTGATGTGACGGTACCTGCACATCGATCACAATGATCGAGGCACTAGTAATAAAGCGGGGCAACAGGGACAAGGTTGAGGGGTCACTGATGGAACACTAACCAACCTATACTAAGCAGTTTAGGATGACGGTAAAGTAACAATAGCAGGTTACAAAAGCAGGCTATGCATCAGAATAGGATCAATCATTTACAGTAGCAAAATCTAATGCAAGCAGGGGGAGAAGGAATAGGTGATATAGGAATGATCAAGGGAGTTTTGCTTGCCTGGTTGCTCTGCGGCAAAGGAAGGGTCATCAACAGCGTAGTCGGTCTCCGGAGCGGCGTCGGTCTCGGTGTCTAACGGAGGAGAAGAGGGGGAAGAAACAGTAAATAAAAGCAAGCAAGGTAATACAGGTGTATGACATGATGATACGCAGTGCTAGGGGTGACCTATCGCAGTACTACACGTTACCGGCGGAGAGGGAAAACATCCGGGAATGTTTTCCCAGCGTTTGGCATTTTCGGACAGATGAAACAGAGGGGGACGGTTCCATGTTCAGCATGCTAGGAGCATGTGACAGATGAACAGAGGGCATATTCGGAATCGTCATATTTTTCTGATCATTTTTCATATATAAATCATTTTCATCCGAGTTACGGATTATTTTATATTAATTTTCCAAGTTTTAATTCAATTTCTAGAATTAACAGATTTAATTTAATTCTAAATTCATTTATAATTAAACAGAATTAATTAGGTTAATTAGGGTTTAATTAATTAATTAGTTTAATTAAACAGAATTAAATAAGTTAATTAATTAATTAATTAATTAATTAACTAACTATTACTTATTTATTTATTTTAATTATTATTTACTATTTACTTTTTTTATTTAGTTTCTTTTCTTTTCTTTTTCGTTTAACCGTGGTGGGGCCCGGTGGTCAGTGGGCAGGCGGACATGTCCGCCCGTGCCCGTTCGGGCACCGGACACGTCCGGGCTCCACAGCGCGCGGGCACACGGGAGGGGGCGGACATGTCCGCGGCGGCGAGGACGGCCGTGGCCGTGCGCGGCGGCGGGCGACGACGACTGCAGGCGAGCGGGCGCGGGGAGAGGCGCAGGTGGCCGCGCGGCAAGGCGGCGGCGGCGCAGCGGCGAGCGGCAGTAGGCGGGGCGCGGCGGAGCAGCGGCGGCAGCGTGGCAAGCGAGCGCGGCCGGCGAGCAGCAGTTGGGCGGAGGCGGCTGCAGGCGGCAAGCACGGCAGGGGGCAGCGGGCGGACGGGAACGAGCAGCGGGCGAGGCCAGGCGGACGCGGGCGACGCCGGTGACGGGGGGGGGGGGGGGGGCGGCGACGGCGACCGAAGTGTGGGGGGGGGGAAGGAGGCAGAGGAGGGCGGCGGCTCACGTCCGTTTGCCGGGAAGGGGTCGGCGAGGCGTGATGGAGGCCGTCGAGGTGGAGGACGAGGACGGGACGGCGACGAGATGACGGCGAGGCGACGAGGACGACGGGGACGGCGACGGCAACGGGCGGCGGCGTCGGGGAGAGGGGGAGGAGCGAGGAGGAGTGGGGGGAGATTAGGGTTCGGGAGGGGGCGAGGGGAGATGTAAGGGGTGGCTGGGCCGGCCTGGTCGGCCTGGTCGGCCAGCTGGGCCGTGGCCCAGTGGGGGAGGGGGGGTTTTTGTTTTCTTTTATTTTTTAAACTTTCCTTTTAACTTTTGTTTTTCTTTTATTTCTGTCTTGCAATTAATGTATAGCCTCAATTTGAATTTTCTAAATTATGTGACTTAGCTCGATAAATATTAGGCAATATTAAGTATCACCAGAAATTTAGTTTGGAGTTAAAAGAATTTCATTTGAATTTAATTTAAATCAAAAGGTAATAATTATTGCTGTTTGGATCTGTTTTAGGATGTTAGGGTAATTTAACTAACTCAATAAATGTTGATTACATTTTTATAATTGTCTCTAAATTATTTGCAACATTATGAACTATTTAGTTCTACTGTTTGGATAACTTTTAATTTTGACTTTGTTTTAAATTTGAATTTGAATTTGGATTATTCTCTAATTGTTTTTATAAGTCTTAATGATGATGACTTGGCATGATTAATTGGCATAACTACTGTTAGTAATCTGGGGATGTCACAACCCGGGGGCCATAGGTTTAACTAGAGGCTTCTCTCGAGAAAATAGCATACGGTGGGTAGACAAATTACTGTTGGGCAATTGATAGAAAAGCAAATAATCATGACGATATCAAAGGCAATGATCATGTATATAGGCATCACGTCCAAGATTAGTAGACCGACTCCTGCCTGCATCTACTACTATTACTCCACACATCGACCGCTATCCAGCATGCATCTAGTGTATTAAGTCCATAAAGAACGGAGTAATGCCTTAAGAACGATGACATGAAGTAGACAAGATAAACTCATGAATTAATAAACCCAATGAATAGATCCCATCTTGTTACCCTTAGTAGCAACGATACATACGTGTCATGTCCCTTTCTGTCACTGGGATTGAGCACCGCAAGATCGAACCCACTACAAAGCACCTCTTCCCATGGCAAGAAAAATCAATCTAGTTGGTCAAACCAAATCAATAGATCGGAGAAGAAATACGAGGCTATAATAATCATGCATAAAAGAGTGCAGCAAAGACTCAAATAATTTCATGGATAATCTGATCATAAACTCACAATTCATCGGATCCCAACAAACACACCGCAAAAAGTGATTACATCGGATAGAACTCCAAGAACATCGAGGAGAACATTGTATTGAAGATCAAAAAGAGAGAAGAAGCCATCTAGCTACTAACTATGGACCCGAAGGTCTGTGGTAAACTACTCACGCATCATCGGAAGGGCAGCAAGGTTGATATAGAGCCCCTCCGTGATCGATTCCCCCTCCGGCGGAGTACCGGAGAAGGCCTCCAGATGGGATCTTTCTGGAACAGAAACTTGTGGCGGCGGAAAAAGTATTTCGTGGACTCCCCTGAGGGTTTCTGATTTTTTCTGAATTTATAGTGGAGCAATTAGGTCAAACGGAGCTGGGTGGGCCCCACGAGGTACCAGGGGGCGCCTGCCCCCCAGGAGCGCCCTAGTGCCTCGTGGCCCACTCCTTCATCTTCTGGCCCTCTCCCAAAGCTTCCAGTACTTGTTATGTCCAATAACAAATCTCGAAAAAGTTTCGTGGCATTTGGACTTCGTTTGATATTGATTTTCTGTAAAAAAAAAATAGGGCAAAAAACAGCAACTGGCACTGGGAACTAGGTTAATAGGTTAGTCTCCAAAAATGATAGATAATTGTTGTAAATGATTGTAAAAACATCCAAGATTGATAATATAACAGCATGGAACAATAAAAAATTATAGATACATTGGAGACGTATCAGCATACCCAAGCTTAATTCCTGCTCGTCCTCGAGTAGGTAAATGATAAAAACAGAATTTTTGATGTGGAATGCTGCCTAACATATTCATCACATATTCTTTTCTTTTGTAGCATGGACATTGGACTTGTATGATTCAAAGCAATAGTCTATAGTTTGACATGAAAACATAAATACTCAAGCATGCTAACAAGCAACCATGTCTTTCAAAATATCAATGCTAAAGAAAGTTATCCCTAGCCCATTATGCTCAATCATTGATCCATTCATGAAACACACTCGAATATTAGCTACATCCAATGCACAAGTATGACAATAGTGCTCTCTAGTTGGTGCTTTTGTAAGAGAAGATGGAGACTCAAATAAAAATAAAAATTGCATAAAAGTAAATAGATAGGCCCTTCGCAGAGGGAAGCAGAGATTTGTCAAATGTGCCAGAGCTCAAAGCTGAAATTAAAGAGATAAAAATATTTTGAGAGGCATGCTTTTCCTGTCAACGAAAACGACCGAGAATTCCCATTATCTTCCATGCTAGACACATCATAGGTGGTTCCCAAACAGAAAGTAAAGTTTATTTCCTTTCCACCATTTCTTTCACAATCCATGGCTAGCCGTATCCACGGGTGCCCTCCATACCATCACATTCCAAGGAATTTTGTTGTTATTAATTTTGATTCATGTGGGACTGGGCATCCCTATTACCAACCATTCTCTCGTGCAATGACAAGTGAATAAACACTCGTCGTGAGAATAACACACCTAGCATGGAAAATAATGGCCACCCCCTGCCGCTTCATGAGCGGTACAGGCACACAAAACGAGAAAAATTATTTTGAAATTTAGAGTTGGCACACGCAAATTTACTTGGAACGGCATTGAAATACCGCATATAGGTAGATATAGTGGACTCTTATGGCAAAACTGGTTTTATGGATTTTGGATGCACAAGCAGTATTTCCGCTTAGTACAAATGAAGGCTAGCAAAAGATTGAGAAGCAACCAACCAAAAAACGAAAACAGTCATAAACATGCATTGAACATAACTAACACCGAATAATGCACCATAAGTAGGATGTAACTTCATTGCATAACTATTGACTTAACGTGCATGCATAGGGAATCACAAACCTTAACACTAATATTTTTACTAAATCACAATTACTCACTAACATGACTCACATATTATCATTTCCATATCACAAAACTATTGTAAGGAATCACACTCATCATATCCAATGATCTATATGAAAGTTTTTATTATATACCTCTTGAATATTCATCACCTTGGGACCAATTGCATAACATGTGCAAATTACCGTTACTATCATAATCTCTCAAAAAGATTTAAGTGAAGCATGAGAGTGCAAATATTTCTTCAAAATTTCAATCTTATCAATTCTCAAAATAATATAAGTGAAGTATGAGAATTCATTTCTTCAATTTTTTTTACCAACTCTCAAAATAATATAAGTGAAGCATGAGAGTTTATTTCTTCAAAATATAGCCACCACCGTGCTAAAAAAGATATAAGTGAAGCACTGGAACAACTGCCTAGCTCAAAAAATTTAAGTGAAGCACATAGAGTATTCTAACAAATTATGATAACGTGTGGCTCTCTCAAGATTGGTGTGTCTAGTAGGGATGATTGTGACAAACTAAAAAGCAAACAAAGCAAAGACTCATATCATACAAGACGCTCCAAGCAAAACACATATCATGTGAATAAAAATATAGCCTCAAGTAAAATTACCGATGGTTGTTAGAAGAAAGAGGGGATGCCTTCCGGGGCATCCCCAAGCTTAGACGCTTGAGTCTTCCTAGAATATTACCTTGGGGTGCCTCGGGCATCCCCAAGCTTAGGCTTTTGCTACTCCTTATTCCTTCATCCATCGTGATCTCACCCAAAACTTGAAAACTTCAATCACACAAAACTCAACAAAACCTTCGTGAGATCCGTTAGTATAACAAAATAAATCACTACTATAAGTACTGTTGCAAACCCATTCATATTTTATTTTTGCATTATACCTACTGTACTCTAACTTCACCATGGCTTATACCCCCCGATACAATCCATAGATTCATCAAAACAGGCAAGTAGTGCATCAAAAACAGAATCTGTCAAAAACAGAACAGTCTGTAGAGATCTGAATTATAGTCATACTTCTGTAACTTCAAAAATTCTGAAAAATTAGGACAACGTGGACAATTCATATGTCAATATTGTGAAAAAAATTCAGAAGGTTCTGACGTTACAGTACAGAAACAAAATTCCAGCACTGGACGCAAAACTTTCTGTTTTGATACAGCATCAATTATACTATCTTCCAAATCATCCCAAATGTTCTACTTGGCACAAGCACTAATTAAAAACACAAAAACACCATCATACCAGTAGCATGAGAGTAAAAACATACCATAACAGAAACTTATAACAAAAATTTATTTTATTCATTGGGTTGCCTCCCAACAAGCACTATTGTTTTATGCCCCTAGCTAGGCATAATGCATAATTTCAAGTGTTGCCATCTTTGGTTTCCAACTCCTCAATCACACATCCGTTTCTTCTAATAGACTTAACACAAGTGTTCATCATCACACTCCTAGGCACAAAATCAAGAATTTTACTTTTGTGAATGGGTTCCTTAATTATATCAATGAAATTGGGGTGCACGCTAATCATTTTAAGATCCTCATTTACCTTACTAGAAGTAGCACCATTGGTTTTAGGAACATATATAAACTTGCAATTTCTATTGGGAGGAGTTTTATCAATATTCTTAACGGAGGAAAAAGCTGACCCCAAATTGATAATAATTTCTTCGATCTTATTGATTCTAGCGGGGCTTTGTTCTATTCTTTCATTAACTACCGGTTCCTTTTCTTTTAAGGTTTTCAAAGCAATTCCTACCTTGGAACCAAATTGAGTGATATGATTATGAAATGTTTTATCCAAATTCTCAAGGTGTTCAGTAGTAGACATTTTACTTTCAATAGCCTCTAACCTTTGCATAACATTGTCCAAAGTCAAAGTCGTTTCATTAACAGTAATAGGTGGTGAACCCACTAAATTTCCCATAGCATTAAATGCATCCGTAGAGGGACACATCAAGAAATTCCCTTCAGTAATAGTATCAAGCACAAATCTATACCAAGTAGTAATTCCCACATAAAAATTGTGAAGAAGAATAGTGGATGATTGCTTACGAGTTGATCTATTATGAGCATCGCAAATCCTATACCATGCATCTTTTAAATTCACTCCTCCCCTTTGTTTAAAATTAAGAACTTCATTTTTAGGGGTAATAGTAACGAGCGAAGAACTAGCCATAATGATAAAGCAAGCAAACAAGCAAATGAGAAAAAGGCAAACGGAAAATATTTTTGTATTTTTGTAAAAACATTTTAGAAGTGGGGGAGATGAAAATGAGAGGCAAATGGCAAATAAAGTGAATGCAAGGTGATGAGAGTTTGTGCAAAGGTACTTGATAAATGTTGATGATGTCTCCCCGGCAACGGCGCCAGAAATTCTTCCTGCTACTTGTAGCTTGCTTTGGTATTTCCCCGAAGAGGAAGGGATGATGTAGCACAGTAGAGATAAGTATTTCCCTCAGTTATGAAACCAAGGTTATCAAACCAGTAGGAGAATCACACAACACCTCGTTAGTAGCACCTACACACAAACAACAAATCCTTGCACCCAACGCAAACAAGGGGTTGTCAATCCCTTGGCGGTAAGATTGCAAGATTAAATTGTATTTGATAGATTGATAGATTGAAATAAAAATACAAAATAAAATAAATAAAAAGAAATGGCAGCAATATTTTTAGGGTTTTAGTAATATGAGATAGATAGACCCGGGGGCCATAGGTTTCACTAGAGGCTTCTCTCGAGAAAATAGCATACGGTGGGTAGACAAATTACTGTTGGGCAATTGATAGAAAAGCAAATAATCATGACGATATCCAAGGAAATGATCATGTATATAGGCATCACGTCCAAGATTAGTAGACCGACTCCTGCCTGCATCTACTACTATTACTCCACACATCGACCGCTATCCAGCATGCATCTAGTGTATTAAGTCCATAAAAAACGGAGTAATGCCTTAAGAACGATGACATGAAGTAGACAAGATAAACTCATGAATTAATAAACCCAATGAATAGATCCCATCTTGTTACCCTTAGTAGCAATGATACATACGTGTCATGTCCCTTTGTGTCACTGGGATTGAGCACCGCAAGATCGAACCCACTACAAAGCACCTCTTCCCATGGCAAGAAAAATCAATCTAGTTGGCCAAACCAAATCAATAGATCGGAGAAGAAATACGAGGCTATAATAATCACGCATAAAAGAGTGCAGCAAAGACTCAAATAATTTCATGGATAATCTGATCATAAACTCACAATTCATCGGATCCCAACAAACACACCGCAAAAAGTGATTACATCGTATAGAATTCCAAGAACATCGAGGAGAACATTGTATTGAAGATCAAAAAGAGGGAAGAAGCCATCTAGCTACTAACTATGGACCCGAAGGTCTGTGGTAAACTAGTCACGCATCATCGGAAGGGCGGCAAGGTTGATGTAGAGCCCCTCCGTGATTGATTCCCCCTCTGGTAGATTACCGGAGGAGGCCTCCAGATGGGATCTCTATGGAACAGAAACTTGCGGCGGCCGAAAAAGTATTTCGTGGACTCCCCTGAGGGTTTCTGATTTTTTCTGAATTTATAGTGGAGGAATTAGGTCAAACGAAGCTGGGTGGGCCCCACGAGGTACCAGGGCGCGCCCTGGTGCCTCGTGGCCCACTCCTTCATCTTCTGGCCCTCTCCCAGGCGCGCCCTGGGTGGCCCCCCCCAGGCGCGCCCTGGTGCCTCGTGGCCCACTCCTTCATCTTCTGGCCCTCTCCCGAAGCTTCCAGTACTTGTTATGTCCAATAAAAAATCTCCAAAAAGTTTCGTGGCATTTGGACTTCGTTTGATATTGATTTTCTGTAAAACAAAAACAGGGCAGAAAACAGCAACTGGCACTAGGCACTAGGTTAATTGGTTAGTCTCCAAAATGATAGATAATTGCTGTAAATGATTGTAAAAACATCCAAGATTGATAATATAATAGCATGGAACAATCAAAAATTATAGATACATTGGAGACGTATCAGGCAACAAGACTGTGGATGCCTATCAGTGGGAGTTCATTGAATTATCCCGCTATGCTGAAGATGACGTTGCGACCGATGCTCGCAAACAAGAAAAGTTCCGCGATGGACTGCACTCTGACATCAAGCTTGCACTCGCCGTTCATGACTTTCCCGACTTCGCCACCCTGGTGAACAAAGCTATCTAGCAAGAGACTGCTCAGATGGAACACAAGGAGTCGCTCAAGCGCAACCGTGACGTTGGCTCATCTTCGGGCTCGTCAGGACAGAAGCGTCGAGTGTGGATCCCCCACAACGTGTACCGTCAAGCTGCCCCTGCACCAAGGCCTTCTTATGCCACACCTCGTCTGCCTCCTCCACCCCCGAGGCAGTCGAGAGTTCAAGCTGCACCACCCAATACTGCTGCTCCCCGTCCCAATGATGGACTGTGCTTCAAGTGTGGCCGCCCAGGTCACCGTCCCAGAGACTGCCATCAGAATCAGAACCAGCTGGCACTTCCTTCAACCGGCCGTGGCAATGGCCGTGGTTACAACCAGCCCCGCAACTATAATGTCAGACCTTCTGCTTACGGTCGTGGTCAAGCTTACCATGTTGAGATGGCTAAAGCTCAAGATGAACCAACTACTGTGATGGGTACCCTCCCTGTTAACTCAGTACCAGCATCTGTTTTATTTGATTCAGGAGCATCGCATTCATTCATCTCCGAAGAATTTGCATTCATGCATGGCATAAAATATGAGAAGATGCATACCCCATTAGTGGTTAACACTCCTGGAACCCAGTGCCGAGCCACTATGGTTAGCCATAATGTCACCGTTGAAATTGAAGAGTTGGAATTCCTTGTCTTCCCCATCGTTTTGAAGTCTTCCAACATAGACCTCATTTTGGGAATGGATTGGTTGAAAGCTCATATTGCTTCAATCGATTGTGCCACTAAAACCGTCCAGCTTCTACACCCTTCCGACCAGATAGTAAACTATTCTGCTCGAGTTATCCAAAATGCCGAAGCCCAGATATATGCTTTGAATGCATTGAATGCTTCACCTCTTGAGGGAATTGAGAACGTTCCAGTCATTCGTGACTTCCAAGATGTTTTTCTAGAAGAACTTCCAGGAGTACCCCCTGTAGAGCTGTCGAATTCGTCATCGACTTGAAACCGGGCACCACTCTTATTGCGAAGCGTCCCTACAAGATGCTGCCGCATGAACTCCTCGAGCTTAAGGAGGAAATTGACAAATCACTTCGAAAGGGTTTCATCCGCCCAAGTTCTTCCGCTTGGGGAGCCCCTTCTCTCTTTGTTAAGAAGAAGGATGGAACTAACCGATTGGTCCAGGACTTTCGGCCTATTAACCAAGCAACAATCCAGAACAAATATCCACTTCCCAAAATCAATGATCTATATGATCAACTCGCTGGTTCCTCTATGTTCTCTAAACTCGATTTGAGGTTGGGATACCACCAGATCAGAGTTCGTAAAGAGGATATTTCGAAGACAGCCTTCGTTATTCGATATGGTTCTTACGAGTACACCGTCATGTCCTTTGGCTTAACCAAAGCTCCAGCCACCTTCTCTCAATTGATGAACTATATCTTCATGGACTACCTCGACAAATTTGTCATGGTTTATTTGGATGATATCCTTGTATATTCCAAGAATGAACAAGAACATGTCGAACATCTTCGGCTTGTGCTGGAAAAACTTCGAGAACATCAACTATATGCCAAATACTCCAAGTGTGAATTCTGGTTATCTGAGGTGACCTATCTTGGTCATGTGATTTCCAGGGATGGTATTGCTGTTAACCCAGAATGAGTTCAGGCTATTCTTGACTAGACTCCTCCGAAGAATGTCAAGCAAGTCAGAAGTTTTCTCGGACTCGCCAGCTATTGCCGTCATTTCGTCGAGAACTTCTCCGAGATTGCAAAGCCATTAACTGATCTGCTCGACAAGGGCAAGAAGTTTGAGTGGACCACCAAATGCCAGGAAAGTTTCCAGACACTCAAAGACAAGTTGCCTCTGCACCAGTGCTTGCTCCCCCGGATTCTCAAAAGGATTTCATGGTTTATTGCGATGCATCTCGACAAGGATTGGGCTATGTCCTGATGCAAGAGCGAAAAGTGATTGCTTATGGCTCTCGCCAGTTGCGTCCTCATGAAGATAAGTATCCAACACATGATCTTGAACTTGCAGCGGTTATTTATGCTCTGAAGCTGTGGCGACATTACCTTCTCGGTAATCGACGCGAGATATTAACGGACCATCAAAGTCTGAAGTATCTATTTACTCAGCCAGATTTGAATCTCCGTCAGCAAAGATGGATGGAAACAATAGCTGACTACAACATGGATATTTTGTTTACCCCTGGCAAAGCTAATGTCATGGCTGATGCTTTGAGCCGCAAGTCTTATTGCAACAACCTCATGGTTCAGCAAGCTCAACCCCTTCTTTATGAAGAACTTCGCAAGATGAACCTCCACATTGTTCCCCAGGGTTCTATCAATAACCTAGTTGTTGATCCAGATCTCGAGCACCGCATCAAGACTATTCAGAACCTTGACCCTGAAGTCGACAAGATTAAGCTTGATCTCTCAACTGGAAAGCCCTCAGACTTCTCTCTTGAGAATGACGGTACCTTGTTCTACAAGGGTCATTTTGTCATCTCTTCGAAAGGCAACCTAGATACAACCTTAGATATTATGAAACAAGCTCATGACACACCTATGTCTATTCTAAAATGTACCAAGACATCCGTCAGAGATTCTGGTGGCCTAATATGAAGCGAGACATTGCTAGATATGTTGCTGAATGTGACGTTTGCCGTCGCATCAAAGCAGAACACCAAAGACCTGCCGGAACTCTGCAACCACTTACTATTCCTAAATAGAAATGGGACAAGGTTGAAATGGATCTCATCACTGGTTTTCCCAGATCGCAAAAGGGTCATGATGCTATTCTTGTCATCATCGACCGATTCTCCATGGTTGCTCATTTCCTGCCAGTCAAGGAGATGATCACAGCTAGTCAGTTAGCAGACTTATATGTTTCCAGAACTGTGTCACTCCACGGTATTCCACTGGAGATCAGTTCAGATCGTTGCAGCATCTTTCCCTCAAAGTTCAGGGAAAGTTTTCAAGAAGCTATGGGAACTCATCTCTTCTTTAGCACAGCTTATCAGCCCCAGTCCCAGGGTCAAGTTGAACGAGTCAACCAAGTGTTAGAAGATATGCTTCATGCATGTATCATCTCCTTTGGCAAGAAATGGGAGGAATCTCTCCCGTATGTTGAATTCTCTTGCAACAATAGCTATCAATCTAGCTTGAAGATGGCACCCTTTGAAGTTCTTTATGGACATAAGTGCCGAACCCCTCTAAATTGGTCAGAAACTGGGGAACAAGTCCATATTATTCGTGAACATCTTAAGACGGCTCAATCTCGCCAGAAGAGCAACTATGACCGTAAACACGGGGAAATGGTCTATCAACCTAGCGAACAAGCTTACCTTCATGTCACTCCGATGAAGGGCACTCATCGTTTTGGGATCAAGGGCAAGTTAGCTCCTCGCTGCATCGGCCCGGTCTGTATTCTCGCCAGACATGGATATGTGGCATATCAATTGGAATTGCCACTGAAGCTTTCTCAAGTTCATGATGTTTTCCATGTGTCGCAACTCCGTCGCTGCTTCAAGGACCCTATCCGAGCAGTGGATCATGAAATGCTTGAATTGCAAGATGATCTTTCTTATCAAGAGTATCCGATCTACATTCTTGATCAAGCTGAACGTCAAACCTGTCAAAAGGCAATCAAGTTCCTTAAAGTTCAGTGGTTGAATCATTTTGAAGATGAAGCCACTTGGGAACGCGAGGATCGTCTTCGTGATGAATACCCCGAACTCTTTCCTTCTACCTCCTAAATTCTCGGGACGAGAATTTCTTTTAGAGGAGGAGAATTGTAACACCCCCATGTATTAAGCTACAGTAACCACCATGATTATGCCAAGTCAACCTATGTTGTAATGCTTGATCATCTTTGGATTATATCTCATTTCAAATTCCACTTTAAATTAAAATTTGAATTGCAAGTGAAAATAAAAGTTGTACAAACATGCAAACTAAATAGTCCATATTTTTGCAAATATTCCATACATAATTATGGTTAAGGAAAAGAACATCACTAATTTGCTCAATTTGGCCCTAGGATCCAAAGAAGGACCAAACAGTACCATTTTAAGCCATTTAAATTCAAATATAAATTGAAATGAATTCAAATAATCCCCACACTTTTTGTGGTAGTGCAGAATAATGCAAAGTAAATATTGTGGCAAGTTCCACATTTTACAAAAGTCCTTTGATGCAAAAAGAAATGCAAAACAGAAAAGAAGAAAAGAAACAGAAAAAGAATAAAAGAAAATGGAGTGGGCTACTGTGCCGATGGGCTCTAGTCAAATAGTGCAGGCCCAGCCCACCAGCCACCATCGTCGTCCTCCTCCAGCTGTCGGCGTGCCCGTGGCCGCGTGCGCGCTCCCCGGCCGGATGCGCGACACCGCGATGCTACAGGGCTCGGGGAGGGGATAAGGTCGACCCCAGGGCACCCCCAAGCAAACCATAGCCCCCATTTTCACCCTCGCTCTCTCCCTCTCTCATTTTCGAGCATGCTCAAGCGCTGCCGTCGCCATGGCCTCGCCGCCTACGTAGCCACCGTGCCTCCCTCACCTCATCTCCATGGCCGTTTGCACCGCCGTTGACTGCTACTTCCTCTCCGACCTCGAACGCGAGCTCTACGCCACTCCATCGCCGGGATCGAGCCGTCGTCTACCTCGGGACCCGCCGCCGTCCATCGTCGAATCCGGCCACCCTCTGCGCTCCTAAGCCACCGCCGGGCCTCCTTGTGCCCTCACGGTGAGCCCCCGCATCGAACCCCTCTCATAGCGCCTCCTTTCCTCGCCCATAGTCGTCGTTGCCACCACCGCCGAAGCTCGTCGCCGCGGTTGAGCTTGCCGCTATGGCCACAGCTCATGGAGCTCGCACCCGAGCACCATGCCGTTCTCCTGGCATCCCCAGGAACCCATTCATGCCCCCAGCGCCACTTTCCGTGCCTCACAGCCCCGTTTTCCCCCATTGCCGAACTCCGGCGTCCACCGCGGTCGACGCCGCTATCGCTGTAGACCTCCCCTGCTCGAACCGACGCCATAGGTGGACGCGCGATGCAGTCCCCATTCGAACACGACCAACCACCGTCACTTTGGTCACCGGACGGCGATTTCAGACGCTGCCATCGCGTCTGGTGCTCGCCGGAGTCTCGCCGGCGCGTTTAAAGCGTCCCTGGGCCATTGACATGTGGGCCTAGGATCAGTAGCCGCCTGGTTAGCCTTAATGGCCCACTGATATGCGGGCCCTTCACTTTAACTAATTAGGCTAATTAAAAATAAAACTATTAGTAATCTGAGTCTTTGACAAACTGGGCCCACTACCTTAATAGTTTAATTAAACTAACTAAACTTAGTTAATTTCACTGTGTCACTGCCAGCTGGGTCCCACTGGACCCAGTTGACCTAGTCATCCTGCTGACTGGGCTGGCCCAGTCAATGATAGGTGGGTCCCCTAGGGTCCAGTTGACCAGTCAGCCCTGCTGATTGGGCTACTGACTGGGCAGTTGACCCAGTCAACTGGGGCCCACTGTCAGCCTCATATACACATTGTTGGGTACACTTCTGTGTACCCCTAGCAATTAACATCTATTATTTTTCAAATTAAATTAAATCCAGTAATTTCAGAAAATCATTTAAACTTTGAAAATTCATAGAAAATAAACCGTAGCTCGGATGGAAATAATTTAAATATGAAAAATGATAAAAAAAATAATGAATCCAAATATGTCAACAAAATGCTTGACCATCACTCCTATCATGATGAACATGGAACCTTCCCCTCCAGATCAGTTCATCGGATAATACTCGAAGCTAGGAAAATATTTCCAAATATTTTCCCCTTCGATTAAAATGCTTAGTAATGCATTAGGTCATATCATCAACTCATTTTTCCATGTCATGCATTGTGATTGCATTTGTATGCTTAGTATTTATTTGTTTCTTCCCCCTCCTTCTTCTCCGATAGACCCCGAGACTCCCGACGACGCCGGATACGACTACGCCCCTGACAACCAGTTCCCCTCCGCAGAGGTTCCAGGCAAGCAAACCCCCTTGATCATTCCAATATCGTCCATTCTTTCTCTCTTATCCTTGCATTAGATTTTGCCACTGTTGTTATTCCGTAGTTCCTATTCTGATGCATAGCCTGTCTTTGTAACCTGCTGTTGTTACTTTACCTGTATCCTAAATGCTTAGTATAGGAATGCTAGTCCCATCAGTGGCCCTACACCCTTGTCCGTGTTGCCATGCTTTTGTTGTCCAGGTTGATTGAACCAGATGATCGATGTATCAAGACCTGAGACACCCCTTAGGCCCATACAATTGTACGACTCTGCAGAGCCGCACCAAGCGTGATACTACCGAGGGTGATTCCTCATAGTTCACTCTCGTTGATGCCTCTGTCATGCGGTGTATCAAGTGTGGATCCATCGAGGGTGATTCCTCAGATTTCATCTTGAAGGTATGGTCCTGAGTTACAACATTCCCCCTTTACTAAAGTCGGGTCGGCCCCAAGGGTACCCGCGAGATAATGATAAAGATGGGTCGGCTCGAAGAGCACCCGCGAGAGATATTGTGGCGGAGCGACAGGGCAGGTGGAGACCACCTAGGAGAGAGGTGGGCCTGGTCCCTGGTCATGGTCCGAGTGATACCAAGTCGGAGCGGCATGAGCCCTGTTCGTCTCCGCAAGCTACAAATAACACACTAACGGATTTGGGTTTTTGATCTGAGTTGGCTACTGGCCTTACGCACTAACCACCACACGGGATATTGGTTTATGGGGACCTCTGGTTCATACATTCTCCCTAAAGCTCTGTTAGACGTCACAGTTGAGCGGCACGCGCCCGGGTGAGCTGGTTACGTCTGTTGGTGCTTCCACAGTCGCACTTGGTCTCGTCCGTCTATGCAACGCACAGGAGTGCATAGGGCAATTGGCCCATGACCCCTTCGCGCTTAGGATTTAGACCGGCATGCTGACCTCTCTAGAGAGCCTAGGTAGGACTACGGCGTGTCGATTATCCGAGGCCGGGCATTACCCAAAAAAGGGTGTCCGGTCAAAGGTAATCGAGCATCCTGGGCAATGTGGTGCACCCTTGCAGGGAAGATAATCTATTCGAATAGTCGTGTCCATGGTAACAGGACGCTCGGAGTTGTATCCTGATCTACTACAACTAGAACAAGATACTATAATAATATTAACTACTATGTTACTCCGAGATCACTTCCTCGCTGGGTTTTGTTGATACTTACATGTTCCTATATATTACATAACCGCTACCCTCTTCTGATGCTACAAGATGCTAGTCTTCCCTAGTATAGGCCTTTTCCCCTCTACTCTGGCATTTTTGTAGTTTAGTCCAAAGATATAGCCCCATTCCTTTGATACCGATGCATACTTAGCATAGATCTGATGTAAGTCTTGCGAGTTGTGACGCCCCGGACTTAATCGTGCACTAATCATACACGCAAAAGCACACGATCAAGCCTAAGGACTCACAGGAAGATATCACAACACAACTCTAGACGCAAAATAAAATAATACAAGCTTTATATTACAAGCCAGGGGCCTCGAGGGCTCGAATACAAAAGCTCGAGTCATACAAGCATCGGCGGAAGCAATAGTATCTGAGTACAGACACAAAGTTAAACAAGGTGCCTTAAGAAGGCAAAAACAAACAACGACTCTAATCAAAAGATGCAAGGCCTCCTGCGTGGGAGCCTCCTAACTACTCCTGGTCGTCGGGAATCTCCACGTCGTAGTAGGCTCCTCCGGAGATCTCCTGCTCCTGGGCTCCGACGTCTGATTGCAACAATCGGATATGGGGGAAAAAGAATAGCAAAGCAACCGTGAGTACTCATCCAAAGTACTCACAAGACTGACATCAGAACTATTCTAAATATGCATCAGTATCAAAGAAAGGCTGGATATGTGGACTGGACTGCAGAAAAGCCAGAATAGAGAGAAAGGCCTAGCCTATCGAAGACTAGCATCTTCAGCGGTCTTGCAGCATAAGAAGAGTGCAGATTAGCATATTATAATTTGACAAGCATTATGAAGCAAAGCCTAGAGATCCTTTCTCGACTCCCTGCGAGAAAGCAATCCCGGAGCTTACAATTAATTAACATGTATCCAGTTCAAGTAGTAGTAGATCGGATACAACACTGAGCGTCCTGTTACCGTGGACACGGATATTCGAATAGATAACTTCCGTGCAGGGGTGCACTACTGTGACCCAGCACGCTCGATTACATCCGGCCGGACACACTTGCTGGGTAATGCCCGGCCTCGGGTAATCGACACGACGTAGTCCTACCTAGGCTAAGCAGAGAGGTCCCAGCCGGTCTACATCCTAAGTGCTCAGGGGTCTTGGGCCATCGCCCTTTGCACTCCGGGTCGTTATGCGACGAGCCAGGACGAGAACCACCTCATCCTGGATGGCACTGGCCCGACAAGCCCACAATGCTGAACTGGACGTCTGACAGAGCTTTCGGCTGATACATACGACGTAGAGGGTCCCATAACCATTATCCCACGTGGTGGTAGTGCGTATAGGCCAGTGGCCATCTCAGATCAATACCCAAATCCGTTAACGTGTTATTAGGAGCTCGCGGTGACGATTAGTACTCCTGTCGTCCCGTCTCGAGGAAGTGCAACAAGGGCCAGGCCCATCCCTCTCTACGGCGGTCTCTGCCTGCCCGGTCGCGCCTCGTAATTATCTCGCGGGTACCCTCACGGTCAACCCGACTTTACATCTCTCGCGGGTACGTACCCCTCGGGGTCGACCCGACTTTACCCAGGGGGCTGTCGGGAACTCAGGTCCACCTCTACCAGGGTGGCACCGCCAGTCCCCTTAGTCCCGCAGTAACAGTAAAGGTAACCGTGTATTTTGTCATCAAGGGGGAAGTCCGAGGAATCACCCTCGATGGATTCCCACTTGAGGGGTTGTACGACGGAGTCGTCCTCGGAAATGGTGAAAGACGAATCACCCTCGATAACCACAACCGCTTATGCTATGCTACAGGGCCATCATCAGAAGTGAAGTATGAGGTATCACCCTCGTCACCTGATAGTGGCTCTGCAGAGTCATACAACTAAGGGGGGGGGGGTTGTGTGGTGCTGTGTCGGTCTCAGCCCGACGATCACATCGATCGGGGTACTAGTAGCTAAGTGGGGCAACTAGGATAAGGATGGGGCCAAAGATGGATTTCATCCAACCTATACTAAGCATTTAGGATATCAGGTAAAGTATCAACAGAAGTTACAATAAACGGGCTATGAATCAGAATAGGATAAAACAAGAGCAGCAGCAAATTCTAATGCAAGCAGGAGGGAGAAAGAATAGGTGATATAGGATTGATCAAGGGGGTTTTGCCTGGTTGCTCTGCTGAAAAGGAAGCAAAGTCGTCGGTGACGTAGTCGATCACAGTGGCAGCATCGGTCTCGGGGTCTACCGGAGAGAAGAGGGGGAAGAAACAGTAAATATATAGCACACATATGTAACACAGCTGCACGACATGACAACACGCAGTGCTAGGGGTGACCTATCGCAGTACTAAACGTTGCAGGCGGAGCGAGAAAATATCTAGAACGTTTCCCGTTTTCGGACGTCTGTCAGACAGATGAACCGGAGGGGAAGGTTCCATGTTTGCAGTGCTGGAGGCATCTAACAGGTATGAGGATAGCGTATTCGGGTTCGTCATATTTTTCTGATCGTTCTACATATATAAATTATTTTAATCCGAGTTACGGTTTAAAAGATATGATTTTCTAAAGTTTTTATTAATTTCTGGAATTATTTAAATTAACATTATCCGAAATAGTGTCGGCTGACGTCAGCATGACGTAATGATGACGTCAGCAGTCAACAGTCATGTTGACTGGTCAACCGGACGGGTGGGACCCACCTGTCAGTGTATGTTAGGTTAATTAGGGTTTAATTAGATTAATTACAAATTAATTAAGTTAATTAATAATTAGCTTAATTAAACAGAATTAATTAGGTTAATTAATTAATTAGTTAATTAATTAATTATTTATTATTTATTTATTTATTTTAATTCTTTTATTATTATTTATCCTTTTTATTTTCTTTTCGTCCAAAAATAGGGCGGGGCCCAGTGGACAGTGGCTCGAGCAGACATGTCCGCCCGTGCCCGTTCGGGCGCCGGACACGGCCGCGGTTCGCATGTGCGCGGGCACACAGGGGAGCCGGACTTGTCCGTGGCGGCGCGCTGAGCACGCACGCACACATGCGCACGGGGCGGACGGCGGCTGCGGCCAGGGGGCCGCACGGGCGGCGGCGGGCGCCAGCAGGGGTGCGGGGGAGGGCCGCGGTCGGCGGTAGAGTACGCAGCGGGCACGCGTGGCCGGACACGGTGCGGCGGGCGGCAGCGGACGCAGCGGAAGCGGGCGGCAGCGGCGGCGCGGGCGGAGGCAGCGCGAGCCGCGGCAGCATCACGGGGAGGCACGGGCGCGGGTGGAGGTGGGAGCGCGCGAGCGGGGGCCGCGAGCGGCGGCGACGGGCGGCGACAGAGGGAGAGGAGACAGCCATGGGGGCTCACCCCCGGTGTAGATGAACGGGCGGCGAGGCCTGGTGAATTCCGGTGGGGAAGGGGGTCGTGGAGGCGACGGCGACGGCGGGGAGGCGGCGAGGACGACGTCGGCGTCGGGCGGTGGCGGCCGCAGGGAGAAGGGGATCGGGGGGGTGTTTGGGGGTTAGGGTTACGGGGGTGACGGGCAAGAGGCCTAAATAGGCCAGCGCCGACGGGGGCCGGCTTGGCTGGGCCGAGGCCCAGTCGGGCCAGGTTTTTTTTTCCTTTTTCTTTTTATCTAGCTTTTATCTTTATTTTTCTTTTAGTTTCTGTTTAGTAAAAATGTATAGCCCCAAATTGATTTTTGTAAAATAGGAGACTTAGCCCAATAAATAGTATGCAATTTTTAGCACTACCAGAAAGGGGTTTGGTTGGTAAACGATTTCATTTGATTTATATTTAGATAAAAATGGATTAAATGTTTCTGTTTTGCCACTGTTTTAGGATGATAGAGTCATTTAACTAATTCAATAAATGTTGATTACATTTTTATAAATGCCACTGGATTATTTGCAATATTTTGAACATTTTGGTTTTCAAATTTGAACAACTTTTATTTTCACTTTGCATTTGAAATTCAATTTGAATTTGGAATTTGAAAGGAGATATGATGCAAATGCTTGATCAAGCACTGTGAATCATGATGACATAGCATTATCAACAGGTGATCACTGTAGCAACTACATGGGGATGTTACACGAGTACTTTGGATGAGTACTCACAGTTGCCTTGCTACCTTTTTCCCCCTGCCCGGTTGCTGCATTCAGACGACGGAGCCCAGGAGCCGGAGATTCCCAGTGGAGACTACTACTACGTGGAGCCCGACGACCAGGAGTAGTTCGGAGGCCCCAAGCATGAGGCCTGCGCCTTTCCGATCAAATGTCGTTGTTTTGCTTAGCCTTCTTAAGGCAGACTTGTCTAACTATGTCTGTACTCAGACAATATTTGCTTGGTGACTTGTGTATTCGGGTCCTCGTGACCCCTGGTTTGTAATATAAAGTTTTATGTTTAAATTTGTGTCTTAGAGTTGTGTTGTGATATCTTCCCGTGAGTCTCTGATCTTGATCATGCATGTTTGCGTCTATGATTAGTGCACGGTTGAGTCGGGGGCGTCACAAATACTCCTTGTGTGATGTAATGTGGAACGACGCACCTGAATCCACAACCCAACTCATGGCATCATCACGAACATCACTATAGCATTCATCATCTTCAATGACTAGATCCTCATCTGTTGCGGCCATGGCTGAACTGCTCTCAGCCTTTTGCTCAGTTTTCTTTGCAAGTTTCCTCTCTGCAAGCTCTCTTTTGTACTTCCTGCACTCGCTCTTTATGTGTCCCAGATTGCCACAATGAAAGCAAGTAATATATTTCATCTGTTTTGACTTTGATCTCCCCCTGGATTTACTTCTGCCTTGCTGAAATCTTGTGTGACCACGTCCACGGTTCTCATTCTTCCCATGGGTTTCAGCCAAATATGCATCTGAAGAAGAGGCATCACCCTTTTTCTTCTTTCTGGCTTCTTCATTCAGCATACTATTCTTCACCATCTCCAAAGTCAGCTTCCCATTCGGAGCTGAATTGCTAAGTGACACAACAATCATGTTCGAACTATCAGGCATGGAACTCAGCAGCAAAAATGCTTGCACCTCATCCTCAAAGTTGATTTTCATGGCTAAGAGTTGATTTATGTGGCATTGGAAGACATTCAAGTGCTCAATCACACTTGTGCCATCTCGATACTCAAGGTTTGCAAGTCTTTTGATCACTGAAGCCTTGTTCATTGATGTCTTCCTCTCATACATAGACTCCAACTTCTGCCACACCTCATACACATTTGTGTCATTTGCAACATGGTGGAAAATATTATGGTTGGTGTACAACCGAATCATACCTACTGCTTTTCTGTGCAACACTCTCCATTCTTCTTTCGTGACACCTGTGGGTATCTTGTCTTTCACAACTGGCTCATACAAATCCTTGCAATAAAGGATGTCTTCCATCATGGGCTTCCATAATGAGTAATTGGAAGAATCAAGTTTTATCATGCCACTTGTAGTAGTGCATTCTTCCAAAGCCATTGTGAGCAGCACTTCCAGCAACTGGGATTAGCAACCTCCTAAGTAACCAAGGCTCTGATGCTACTCTGTTGGGAATTAGCACACAAATGCACTTGTGGTTAACTGAAAACTGCAGCGGAAACAAAGTAATGTCAGCACCACATCATGTACTAACTCAAGGATCGTTGCTTAGCACGGAAGGAAACACATGCAGCAGTATATATGGAGGTAAAATATGTTACTCAGCAGATAAGACGCTCCTCTGATGAGTGTCTTGTGGTAGGAGTAACTTTCTGGACAACAGCAAGCATCAACAAAGAGACACCAGATTTTTACGTGGAAAACCCCCCAACTTGAGGGGGGAAACCACAGGCTGAAGCCACCCAAATCCTCTTCCACTATTATCAAATGTGGGATACAACAAGTTCTTCTCTAGATAGCAATAGAGGATCTCATACATCAAGATTTCTGAATCTTGGATGAACACAACAAGATTTGGGCTCAAGAACTAGGGATTGGAAATATCTCACCAAAGATGGTGGAATCGGAGCTTGAAGGAGACAAGGTAGTGGATCTGGACCATCACAACCTTGGGGAGGAGCTCCCTTTTCTTCTTCCTTCAATCTTCCTCTTCTTTCCCTTTCTCTCTTGGTTTCTCTCTTCTTCTCCTTTGGAGGATGAACTAATTTTCGTCACACTTGGTGTTGGCTGCTGGATGGAGAGTAAATCATCCCCATCCTCTCACGTGCGAAGTCCAAAATGACCCTAGGTCATAACCCTAATGGGTAGTGGGCTTCTGCACCTCTTTGGGCTGCCTAAAAGGCTTCAATTGGTCATCTCCTCATAGCCTACATGAGGAGGATATCCCAACATGCACATCTCAGGGTAACAAAATTCCGTCTACATATATAAGCAAGCATAATTCCAACCAAGAAAGTGAAACAATCATCATGATGCTTGAAATCATCTGGACATAAATCGACTTATTACATTACCAATCTAACTAGCCTGCAATACAGGCCATAGCAATAGTTCACAAAACACGGAAACAAATTATCCATTATTATAAGCTCAATAGCCTCATCTCTAACGTGGCAAACTAGTAGAAGACATGACCTCTGCCTCCAAGCTATAATTTCATTGGCTACCTCTTGGCCATATGGATGATCGGCGAGCAAATCTAGTCCTTTGAGTTAACGACCTTGGTTGCGTCTTGTAAAACCCCCAGACCCTAATGCACTATTACGTTAATTAACATTGCCATGTCATCATGATCATCATAATTAGATTTTCACTAAGAAATAATTCAACTCTCAAACCCACTTCAAATCAAAATTCAAATTGCAAGTGAAAACAAAAATTGTACAAACTTTCAAGCAAAATAGTTCATCTTTTTGCAAATAATCCCTATGTAATTAAGGTTAAGGAAAACATCATCACTTGTTTGCTCATTTAGAAACTAACATCCAAAAACAGTATCAAATCAGCCCATTTAAACCATTTCTAATTAAAACATAATTCAAATGGATTCAGAATTGCCTCAAACTTTTTGTACCAAGTTAGAATAATGCATAGTATTTATGTGTGAAGTTCCATTTACAACTAAATTCGTTTGGTGCTATAAATAAATGCAAAACTGGAGCTGGAAAATAAAACAGAAAAGAAATAAAAAGAAAAGGAGAAAACAAATGGTGCACACGGCCCACCCCTACAGTCGCCGGCCCAGCCCGCTACAGTCGTCTTGAACCTCACCTGCCCCCGCTCGCTGTCGCCTGATACGTCTCCAACGTATCTATAATTTTTTATTGTTCCATGCTGTTATATTATCAATCTTGGATATTTTTATATGCATTTACAGCAATTATATATCATTTTTTGGGACTAACCTATTAACTTAGTGCCCAGTGCCAGTTGTTGTTTTCTGCCTGTTTTTTGTTTTACAGAATATCAATACCAAACGAAGTCCAAATGCCACGAAACTTTTTGGAGATTTTTTTCTGGACAATACCAACACTGGAAGCTTCGGGAGAAGACCTGACGCCAGACGAGGTGGCCACAAGCCACCAGGGCGCGCCTGGGGGCAGGCGTGCCCTGGTGCCTCGTGGGCCCACCTCAGCTCCGTTTGACCTAATTCCACCACTATAAATTCCCCAAAATCAGGAAACCAACAGGGGAGTCCACGAAATACTTTTTCTGCCGTCGCAAGCTTCTGTTCTCTAGAGATCCCATCTGGAGACCTTTTTCGGTACTCTGCCGGAGGGGGAATCGTTCACGGAGGGGCTCTACATCAACCTTGCTGCCCTTCCGATGATGCATGAGTAGTTTACCACAGACCTTCGGGTCCATAGTTAGTAGCTAGATGGCTTCTTCTCTCTTTTTGATCTTCAATACAATGTTCTCCTCGATGTTCATGGAGTTCTATCCGATGTAATCACTTTTTGCGGTGTGTTTGTTCGGATCCGATGAATTGTGAGTTTATGATCAGATTATCCATGAATATTATTTGAGTCTTCTCTGATCTCTTTTATGCATGATTATTATAGCTTCGTATTTCTTCTCCAATCTATTGATTTGGTTTGGCCAACTAGATTGATTTATCTTGCCATGGGAAGAGGTGCTTTGTAATGGGTTTGATCTTGCGGTGCTCAATCCCAGTGACAGAAAGGGAGATGACACGTACGTATCATTGCTATTAAGGGTAAAAAGATGGGGTTTATTCGTGTGTGAGTTTACTTTGTCTACATCATGTCATCTAGCTTAAGGCGTTAATCCATTCTTTATGGACTTAATACACTAGATGCATGCCGGATAGCGGTCGATGTGTGGAGTAATAGTAGTAGATGCAGGCAGGAGTCGGTCTACTTGTCTCGGACGTGATGCCTATATACATGATCATTGCCTTGGATATCGTCATGATTATTTGCTTTTCTATCAATTGCCCAACAGTAATTTGTCTACCCACCGTATGCTATTTTCTTGAGAGAAGCCTCTAGTGAAAACTATGGCCCCCGGGTCTATCTAAATCATATATTAAAAACCCTAAAAATACTTGCTGCACTTTTTCTTTATTTATTTTATTTTGTATTTTTGTTTCAATCTATCTATCTATCACATACAATTTAATCTTGCAACTTACCGCCGAGGGATTGACAACCCCTTGTTTGCGTTGGGTGCAAGGATTTGTTGTTTTGTGTGCAGGTGCTGCTAACGAGGTGTTGCGTGATTCTCCTACTGGATTGATAACCTTGGTTTCATAACTGAGGGAAATACTTATCTCTACTGTACTGCATCTCCCTTCCTCTTCTGGGAATTACCAACGCAGCTCACAAGCAGCAGGAAGAATTTCTGGCGCCGTTGCCGGGGAGACATCATCAACATCTATCAAGTACCTTCGCATAAACCTCTCATCTCCTTGCATTTATTTTATTTGCATTTGCCTATCGTTTTCATCTCCCCCACTTCTAAAAAGTTTCTACAAAAATACAAAAATATTTTCCGTTTACCCTTTTCTTGTTTGCTAGTTTGCTTGTGTCGCCAAGTGCCTTCTATTTGCTTGCATCTTCGCTTGCTAAAAAAGTATTGATATGAATCCTCATCCACTTGCTAATCTTTTCAAAAGATCCAATTATGATGAACAAATTGCTAGTGAGTTGAGTGCAGTTGATTATCTCTATGAAGTTTTGCTTGAAAATCATGAATCTGAAAATTGTGATGAAGTGTTGAAAGAAGAAATTTATAAAGTGATTCATGATAGCTCCTTGAATGAAAAGCATGATTGCAATGCTGTTATTATAAATTCTATTAATGTCAATTGTGTTAGCGATATGCAAAATCCCAAGCTTGGGGATGATGATTTTGTTATGTCCACTACTTATTGCAATGATCATGATTGGGATGATAATGATTCTTTTGATCTTGAAAATTTATTTAAACCTCATGATGAATATGCTTGCGATAATATTGAAAGTTGGTTCGGAAGAGTGTCAACTTTAGCTAAAAATAATCCCACTATTTCGAAAGATTATAAAAACTTTATGCATGTGGATCATAAAGAGAAAATTTTATATGATAGCTATATTGTTGAATTTGAATATGATCCTACATGTAATTATTATGAGAGAGGAAAATATGGTTGTAGAAATCTTCATGTTACTAAATTACCTTTCATTATGTTGAAATTATGGATGCTCCATTCTTCCTATTGGCATATGCTAGATATTGCTTGTCTTGATAATTCGTTTGCTTATAAAATGCCTATGCATAGGAAGTATGTTAGACTTAAATGTGTTTTTCACATGTTTCATGATGCTCTCTCCGTGTTTAAATTACTATCTTTCATGTGAGCATCATTGAAATCTCAAGCCTATCTTAATGGCTATAAAGAAAGAGCTTGTTGGGAGACAACCTAATGAATAAAATAAGTTCTTGTGTGTTTTCACAATTATGCTACTGTTATGCTTGTGTTTTTTTGCTTTTAATTAGTGTTTGTGCCAAGTAAAACCTTTGGGATGATTTGGAAGATAGTATAATTGATGTTGTTTGGAAAACAGAAAGTTTGCATCCAGTGCTGGAATTTTGGTTCTGTACTGGAGCGTCAGAAAAATCTGAAATTGTTACACAGTATTGGTATATGAATTTCCCACGTTGTCCTAATTTTTCAGAATTTTTGGAGTTACAGAAGTATAGCTTTTAAATAGATTGCTACAAACTGTTCTGTTTTTGACAGATTCTATTTTTGATGCTTTGCTTGCTTGTTTTGATGAAACTATGGATTGTATCGGGGGGTATAAGCCATGGAGAAGTTAGAATACAGTAGGTATAATGCAAAAATAAAATATGAATGGGTTTGCAACAGTACTTAAAGTAGTGATTTATTTTGTTATACTAACGTATCTCACAAAGGTTTTGTTGAGTTTTGTGTGATTGAAGTTTTCAAGTTTTGGGTGAGATCACGATGCATGAAGGAATAAGGAGTGGAAAGAGCTTAAGCTTGGGCATGCCCAAGGCACCCCAAGGTAATATTCAAGGAAGACTCAAGCTTCTAAGCTTGGGGATGCCCCGGAAGGCATCCCCTCTTTCTTCTACCAACCATCGGTTATTTTACTTGGAGCTATATTTTTGTTCGTCACATGATATGTGTTTTGCTTGGAGCGTCATGTATTATATGAGTCTTTGTTTTGTTTGCTTTTTAGTTTGTCACAATCATCCTTGCTGGACACACCAATTTGAGAGAGCCACACGTTCATCATAATTTGTTAGAATACTCTATGTGCTTCACTTAATTTTTTTGAGCTAGGCAGTTGCTCTAGTGCTTCACTTAAATCTTTTTGAGCACGGCGGTGGCTATATTTTGAAGAAATAAACTCTCATGCTTCACTTACATTATTTTGAGAGTTGATAAGATTAAAATTTTGAAGAAATATTTGCACTCTCATGCTTCACTTATATCTTTTTGAGAGTTGATGATAGTAACGGTAATTTGCACAAGATATGAATTTGGTCCCAAAGTGATGAATATTCAAGAGGGATATAATAAAAAAAATTATATAGATCATTGGATATGATAAGTGTGATTCCTTGCAATAGTTTTGCGATATGGAGATGATGATATGTGAGTCATGTTAGTGAGTAATTGTGATTTAGTAAGAATATTCGTGTTAAGGTTTGTGATTCCCTATGCATGCACGTTAAGTCAATAGTTATGCAACGAAATTATATCCTACTTATGGTGCATTATTCGATGTTAGTTATGTTCAATGCATGTTTATGACCATTTTCACTTTTTGGTTGGCTGCTTCTCAATATATTTGCTAGCCTTCATTTGTACTAAGCGAAAATACTGCTTGTGCATCCAAACTCCTTAAACCCAAGTTGTGCCAAATGAGTCCACTATATCTACCTATATGCGGTATTTCCATGCCGTTCCAAGTAAATTTGCGTGTGCCAACTCTAATTTTCAAAATAATTTTCCGTTTTGTGTGCCCGAACCGCTCATGATGAGTGTTTATTGGGTGGCCAATATTTTCCATGCTAGATGTGTTATTCTCACAATGAGTGTTTATTCACTTGTCATTGCACGAGAGAGTGGCTGGTAATAGGGATGCCCAGTCCCATAATGAATCAAAATTAATAACAACAAAATTCCTTGGAAATTCATGGTATGGAGGGCACCCGTGGATACGGCTAGCCATGGATTGTGAAAGAATGGTGGAAAGGAAATAAACTTTACTTTCTGTTTGGGAACTGCCTATGATGTGTCTAGCATGGAAGATATTGAGAATTCTCGGTCGTTTTCGTTGACAGGTAAAGCATGCCTCTCAATTTTTTTTATCTCTCTAATTTAACCTTTGAGATCTGGCAGATTTGCAAATCTCTGCTTCCCTCTGCGAAGGGCCTTTCTATTTACTTTATGCAATTTTTATTTTTATTTTGAGTCTCCATCTTCTCTTATAAAGCACCAACTAGAGAGCACTATTGTAATACTTGTGCATTGTGTGTAGCTAATATTTGAGTGTGCTTCATGAATGGATCAATGATTGAGCATAATGGGCTAGGGATAACTTTCTTTAGCATTGATATTTCGAAAGACATGGTTGCTTGTTAGCATGCTTGAGTATTTATATCTTCATGTCAAACTATAGACTATTGATTTGAATCATTCAAGTCCAAATGTCCATGCTACAAAAGAAAAGAATATATGATGAATATGATAGGCATCATTCCACATCAAAAATTCTGTTTTTATCATTTACCTACTCGAGGACGAGCAGGAATTAAGCTTGGGGATGCTGATACGTCTCCAACGTATCTATAATTTTTTTATTGTTCCATGCTGTTATATTATCAATCTTGGATGTTTTTATATACATTTACAGCAATTATATATCATTTTTTGGGACTAACCTATTAACTTAGTGCCCAGTGCCAGTTGTTGTTTTCTGCCTGTTTTTTGTTTTACAGAATATCAATACCAAACGAAGTTCAAATGCCACGAAACTTTTGGAGATTTTTTTCTGGACAATACCAACACTAGAAGCTTTGGGAGAAGACCAGACGCCAGAGGAGGTAGCCACGAGCCACCAGGGCGTGCTTGGGGGGACAGGCGCGCCCTGGTGCCCTGTGGGCCCACCTCAGCTCCGTTTGACCTAATTCCACCACTATAAATTCCCAAAAATCAGGAAACCAACAGGGGAGTCCACGAAATACTTTTTCTGCCATCGCAAGCTTCTGTTCTCGAGAGATCCCATCTGGAGGCCTTTTCCGGTACTCTGCCGGAGGGGGAATCGATCATGGAGGGGCTCTACATCAACCTTGCTGCCCTTCTGATGATGCGTGAGTAGTTTACCACAGACCTTCGGGTCCATAGTTAGTAGCTAGAGGGCTTCTTCTCTCTTTTTGATCTTCAATACAATGTTCTCCTCGATGTTCTAGGAGTTCTATCCGATGTAATCACTTTTTGCGGTGTGTTTGTTGGGATCCGATGAATTGTGAGTTTATGATCAGATTATCCATGAATATTATTTGAGTCTTCTCTGATCTCTTTTATGCATGATTATTATAGCTTTGTATTTCTTCTCCGATCTATTGATTTGGTTTGGCCAACTAGATTGATTTATCTTGCCATGGGAAGAGGTGCTTCGTAATGGGTTTGATCTTGCGGTGCTCAATCGCAGTGACAGAAAGGGACATGACACATATGTATCATTGCTATTAAGGCTAAAAAGATGGGGTTTATTCGTGTTTGAGTTTACTTTGCCTACATCATGTCATCTTGCTTAAGGCGTTACTCCGTTCTTTATGGACTTAATACACTAGATGCATGCTGGATAGCGGTCGATGTGTGAAGTAATAGGAGTAGATGTAGGCAGGAGTCAGTCTACTTGTCTCGGATGTGATGCCTATATACACGATCATTGCCTTGGATATCGTCATGATTATTTGCTTTTCTATCAATTGCCCAACAGTAATTTGTCTACCCACCGTATGTTATTTTCTTGAGAGAATCCTATAGTGAAAACTATGGCCCCCGGGTCTATCTAAATCATATATTAAAAACACTTAAAATACTTGCTGCACTTTTTCTTTATTTATTTTATTTTGTATTTTTGTTTCAATCTATCTATCTATCACATACAATTTAATCTTGCAACTTACCGCCGAGGGATTGACAACCCCTTGTTTGCGTTGGGTGCAAGGATTTGTTGTTTTGTGTGCAGGTGCTGCTAACGAGGTGTTGCGTGATTCTCCTACTAGATTGATAACCTTGGTTTCATAACTGAGGGAAATACTTATCTCTACTGTACTGCATCTCCCTTCCTCTTCAGGGAATTACCAATGCAGCTCACAAGTAGCATCGCCCGCGGACGCGCCCGAGCCGGCGATCCTCCACGCGTCGGCCATCCGTCGTTCTCCCGAGCTGGATAAAGCCCCACGACGCCTCTACTGAACCCTAGCCCCTCCCAGTTCCCCCTCGCTCGCTTTCCCTCTCCTTTCCACCACCACCGAGAACCACCGTCTCCACACCGTCGTCGTTGTCGCGCACCGGAGCGACCCCGAGCTGCGAGGAGGTGTCCAGGAGATTCGACGCACTCGTCCGCATCGACTACGCCCACGGATGCGTCGCGAGCTCCACTGCATCCTCGGCCATGACATCTTCTTCCCCGGCACAGACCACCATCGTGGTCGTCGATTCGTCATCGTCACGCCATCCCCGAGCCCAATGACCCCTCCAATCGAACCGCTGTGAGCTCGCCGTCGATTTCCCCCTGGTCCCTCTCTCGTGCTCGTCCTCCAGCCGTGGTTTCCACCATGGCCGGAGCTCCCCGCCGCCGTGCTCATTGACACCGTCGCTTAAGCCCACCTCAATCACAGCCGACCACCCGTTCGTGCTCACCACGTCGCCAGGAACCCAACGTGCCCCTCGGATCAGCCTGCCTCGTGCCGCAACGCCGCGTCCGTACTAGCCATGCTCCGGCCGCCGCTCATGTTGCCGCCGTCGACGAACAATGCCACCCCGGCGTCCCCTGCTACATCCCCATGATGCGCGCTAGCTTCAGCTCCCCAGCGCACCATCCCGTGGCTCGAACCGTTGCCAGACGGTGAAATCCGAGGCCCTCCGTCGCGCGGAATGGTTGCCGGCGGCCAACTCCGGCGAGGCCGACGTGACAACGTCATTAGCCACTAATGACGCCCCATAATTACCCCTGGCCCTATGACAGTGGGGCCTACTATTTAATTAACCAGATAGTTAAAATAAATAAAGTGTTAGTTAAAATCTGAGTCACTGACAAGCGGGCCCGATCGGACCCGCTGACCAGTCAACGATTGACCAGTCAACTGCTGCGTCAACGGTTGACTGGGCCCACCAGTCAGTGTATGTGGCTGACTGGAGCTGGGTGTAAAAATTAATTACACTGCAAATTAGAATTACATAAATAAAAGAATTACAGAAGATGTTTAAAACTTTGAAAATTAATAGAAAATAAACCGTAAGTCAGATGAAAATAATTTATATATGAAAAATGATCAGAAAAATATGACGAATCTGGATGTGTGGTCAAAATGCTTGACCATCACTCCTATCATGATGAACATGGAACCTTCCCCTCCGGATCCATATACCGATAATTGCCGGGAGCTGGGAAAAATATTCCCGGATATTTTCCCGCTCCGTCTAAAATACTTAGTATTGCATTAGGGCACTCCTAGCATAGCATATTGCCTTGTCATGCATTGTGATGCATTCGCTTGCTTTATATTTACTGTTTCTCCCCCCTCCTTCTCTCCGGTAGACCCCGAGACTGCCGCTGATGACCCCGAGATCGACTGCGCTTCAGACGATCAGCCCCTTGCAGCAAAGCTTCCAGGCAAGTAAAACCTCCTTGACCATCCAGATACTGCCTATTCTTTCCCTCTACTTCATGCATTAGATTTTCCTTCTGTTGGTAATACGGTAGCTCCTATTCTGATGCATAGCATGATGTTGTAGCCTACTGTTGATACATTACATGTTATCCCATGATGCTTAGTTTAGCTATGCTGTTGTTCCATCTGTTGGTCTTCCACCCTTGTCCATGTTGCTTTGCTAGATTATCGGGCCGTGATCCCCTCCGGGCGGTGATCACGGATAAGTTTCCGCTGTTACCTCCATTTATTATTACGGGGCTGAAGGGCAGGTGGTACCATCCAGTCAGAGATGGACCTGAGTCCCGACAGCTCCCGATGTTAAAGACGGGTCAGCCCCAAGGGTACCCGTGAGCGATATTGCGGCGGATCGACCGGGCAGGTGGAGACCACCCAGTAGAGAGGTGGGCCTGTACCCTCATCGTGGACCGCGTGTTACCAAGTCGGAGCGACAGGGCAGGCGGAGACCACCTAGGAGAGAGGTGGGTCTGGTTCCTAGTCGTGGTCCGTGAGTTAACTAGTCGGAGAGACCGATGCACTGATCGTCTCCGCGAGCTATTAATAATACGCTAACGGATTGGGTTTCGTTCTGAGTAGGCCGCTGGCCTTTTCGCACTAACCACCACGTGGGAATATGGTATGGGCCCTCGGCGTCATACATTCTCCCGAACACTCTGTCAGACATCACAAGTGTGCGGGCTGATTGTTGGGGTTAGCTGGTTACGTCTGTTGGTGCTTCCACAGTCGCGCATGGTCCCCGGCTAGTCACGCAACGCGCAGGAGTGCTTTGGGCGATTGGCCCATGACCCCTTCGCTCTTAGGATTTAGACCGGCGTGCTGACCTCTCTAGAGAGCCTAGGTAGGACTACGGCGTGTCGATCATCCGAGGCCAGGCATTACCCAGCAAGTGTGTCCGTCCAGAGGTAATCGAACGTGTTGGGTACAGTAGTGCACCCCTGTAGGGAAGTTAATCTATTCGAATAGCAGTGTCCACGGTAACAGGACGCTCGGAGTTGTATCTTGATCTACTACAACTATAACCGGATACTATAATGACACTTAACGGATTTACTGCTCTGGAATCTTTTTCTCGCAGGGTAATCGAGGAAGGATCTCAGGGTTTGACCGCATAAACATGTGTTATATTATATTGCGCTACTCTGTTCTGTTGCTGCAAGATGCTAGTCTTTGATAGGCTAGGCTTCTCCCCTCTCTTCTCTGGCATTTCTGCAGTTTAGTCCAAAGATATAGCCCCATTCCTTTGATACCGATGCATATTTAGCATAGTTCTGATGTAAGTCTTGCGAGTACATTGGATGAGTACTCACAGTTGCTTTGCTACCTCTTTTCCTCCACCCGGATGCTGCGATCAGATGACGCAGCCCAGGAGCCGGAGATCCCCGACGGAGGCTACTACTACGAGGAGCCAGTTGACCAGGAGTAGTTCGTAGGCCCCAGGCAGGAGGCCTGTGCCTTTTTGGATCAGTGTCGCTGTTATGCTAGCCTTCTTAAGGCAAACTTGTTTAACTATGTCTGTACCCAGATAATATTTGTTTTCGCTGACTTATGTATTCAGGTCCTCATGACCCCTGGCATGTAATATAAAGATTTAAGTTTAAATTTGTGTCTAGAGTTGTGTTGTGATATCTTCCCGTGAGTCTCTGATCTTGATCGTGCATGTTTGCGTGTATGATTAGTGCACGATTGAGTCGGGGGCGTCACAAGTTGGTATCAGAGCCGACTGCCTGTAGGAAGCTCCCTTTCCAACTCCTTGTTTGAAGTTGAGTCCAGTCTTTGAAAAACTATTTTACTAACAGTGTTGTGTGGCTTACGGGCCCACATCGCAAATGGATGGGATTAGGATCTTTTATTCCGCTCTTTTACTCTGGGATTCTGATCGCTCTTCTATTCGGGTTAAAGATTTTGCTAACTCTGACTCTAGGTTCTCGTGACCATTTTCTCCCAGAGAGCCACTTGATACAGATGTTCCCGCTACTCTTGAAGTACCAGATGGTTCCGAAGACACTTTCCGATGATTCCCCGAGACCCTGGTGCCCTGATGTCTACTACACAACTAATTCTTATAGACTCGTGTTGGGCCTCCAAGCACAGAGTTTTGTAGGACAGTAGCAATTTTCCCAACACACCCAATACAATGGTAAATTGTATAGGTGCACTAGTTTGGCGAAGAGATGGTGATACAAGTATAGTATGGATAGTAGATATAGGTTTTTGTAATCTGAAAATATAAAAACAGCAAGGTAGCAAGTAACAAAACTGAGCAGAAACAGTATTGCAATGCTTGAAAACAAGGCCTAGGGTTCATACTTTCACAAGTGCAATCTCTCAACAGTGCTAACATAATTGGATCATATAACAATCCCTCAACGTGCGACAAAAAATCACTCCAAAGTTCCTATTAGCAGAGAACATAAGATAGAAATTATTGTAGGGTACGAAACCACCTCAAAGTTATTCTTTTCGATCAATCTATTGAGCTATTCCTATAAGTGTCACAAACAGCCCTAGAGTTTGTACTAAAATAACACCATATGATACGCATCAACCAACTCTAATGTCACCTAGATACTCCAATGTCACCACAAGTATCCATGAGTTGATTATACGATATCAAACAACTTCAGATTCATAATATTCAATCCAACACAAAGAACTTCAAAGAGTGCCCCAAGATTTCTACCGGAGAAAGTAGGACGAAAATGTGCATCAACCCCTATGCATAGATTACCGCAAGAATCCATGAGTTGAGTGCCAAAACATATATGAAGTGAATCAATATAATACCCCATTGTCACCACGGGTATTCATATGCAAGACATACATCAAGTGTTCTCAAATCCATAAAAATATTCAATCCGATAATAGTGAAACCTCAAAGGTAAAAACTCAATTCATCACAACAAGATAGGGAGGAAGAAACACCATATGATCCAACTATATTAACAAAGCTCGCAGTACATCAAGATCGTGCCAAATCAAGAACACGAGAAAGAGAGATCAAACACATAGCTACTAGTACATACGCTCAGCCTCGAGGGTGAACTACTCCCTCCTCATCATGGAGACCGCCGGGATGATGAAGAAGGCCTCCGGTGATGATTCCCCCCCTCCAGCAGGGTGCCGGAAAAAGGCTGTAGATGAGATCGTGGAGGTACAGAGGCTTGCGGCGGCGGAGTCGAAGTTCTGGGGTTATTTCTGGGGGTTTTGGTATTTATAAGAATTTTTGGCGTTGGAATAATGCGAAGAAGGGCCACAGGGGCCCACGAGGCACCAGGGCACGCCTGGGGGGGTGGCGCACCTAGGTGGCTTGTGGGGCCCCTGTGGGTCTTTGCTACTTGTGAGCTGCGTTGGTAATTCCCTGAAGAGGAAGGGAGATGCAGTACAGTAGAGATAAGTATTTCCCTCGATTATGAAACCAAGGTTATCAATCCAGTAGGAGAATCATGCAACACCTCGTTAACAGCACCTGCACACAAAACAACAAATCTTTGCACCCAACGCAAACAAGGGGTTGTCAATCCCTTGGCGGTTAATTGCAAGATTAAATTGTATGGTGATAGATAGATTGATTGAATTAAAATATAACATAAAATAAATAAAGTAAAAGTGTAGCATGGTATTTTTAGGATTTTTAATATATGATTTGGATAGACCCGGGGGCCATAGTTTTCACTAGAGGCTTCTCTCATAAAAATAGCATACGGTGGGTAAACAAATTACTGTTGGGCAATTGATAGAAAAGCAAATAATCATGACGATATCCAAGGCAATGATCATGTATATAGGCATCACGTCCAAGACAAGTAGACCGACTCCTGCCCGTATCTACTACTATTACTCCACACATCGACCGCTATTCAGCATGCATCTAGTGTATTAAGTCCATAAAGAACGGAGTAACGCCTTACGCAAGATGACATGATGTAGACAAAGTAAACTCACGCATGAATAAACCCCTTCTTTTTACCCTTAATAGCAACGATACATAAGTGTCATGTCCCTTTCTGTCACTGGGATTGAGCACCGCAAGATCGAACCCATTACAAAGCACCCCTCCCATTGCAAGATAAATCAATCTAGTTGGCCAAACCAAATCAATAGATCGGAGAGAAATACGAAGCTATAATAATCATGCATAAAAGAGTTCAGAGAAGACTCAAATAATATTCATGGATAATCTGATCATAAACTCACAATTCATCGGATCCCAACAAATGCACCGCAAAAAGTGATTACATCGGATAGAACTCCAAGAACATCGAGGAGAACATTGTATTGAAGATCAAAAAGAGAGAAGAAGCCATCTAGCTACTAACTATGGACCCGAAGGTCTGTGGTAAACTACTCACGCATCATCAGAAGGGCAGCAAGGTTGATGTAGAGCCCCTCCGTGATCAATTCCCCCTCCGGCGGAGTACCGGAAAAGCCCTCCAGATGGGATCTCTCGAGAACAGAAGCTTGCTGCGGCAGAAAAAGTATTTCGTGGACTCCTCTGTTGGTTTCCCAATTTTAGAGAATTTATAGTGGAGGAATTAGGTCAAACGGAGCTGTGTGGGCCCCACTAGCCACCAGGGCGCGCCCCCTGGGCCCCCCCCCGGGTCGCGCTGTGGTGCCTCGTGGGCCACTGCTTCATCTTCTCGTCTCCTCCCGAAGCTTCTAGTGTTTGTTCTGTCCAGAAAAAAATCTCCAAAAAGTTTCGTGGCATTTGGACTTCGTTTGGTACTGATATTCTAGAAAACCAAAAACAGGCAAAAAACAGCAACTGGCACTAGGCACTAAGTTAATAGGTTAGTCCCAAAAAATGATATATAATTGCTGTAAACGTATATAAAAACATCCAAGATTGATAATATAGTAGAATGGAACAATAAAAAATTATAGATACATTGGAGACGTATCAGCATCCCAAGCTTAATTCCTGCTCGTCCTCGAGTAGGTAAATGATAAAACAGAATTTTTGATGTGGAATGCTACCTATCATATTCATCATATATTCTTTTCTTTGTAGCATGGATATTTGGACTTGAATGATTCAAAGCAATAGCCTATAGTTTGACATGAAGATATAAATACTCAAGCATACTAACAAGCAACCATGTCCTTCAAAATATCAACGCTAAAGAAAGTTATCCCTAGCCCATTATGCTCAATCATTGATCCATTCATGAAACACACTCAATATTAGCTACACACAATGCACAAGTATGACAATAGTGCTTTATAAGAGAAGATGGAGACTCAAAATAAAAATAAAAATTGCATAAAAGTAAATAGATAGGCCCTTCGCAGAGGGAAGCAGAGATTTGCAAATGTGCCAGATCTCAAACCTTAAATTAGAGAGATAAAATTATTTTGAGAGGCATGCTTTTCCTATCAACGAAAATGACCGAGAATTCCCAATATCTTCCATGCTAGACACATCATAGGCGGTTCCCAAACAGAAAATAAAGTTTATTTCCTTTCCACCATTCTTTCACAATCCATGGCTAGCCGTATTCACGGGTGCCCTCCATACCAACACTTTTCAAGGAATTTTGTTGTTATTAATTTTTGATTCATTGTGGGACTGGGCATCCCTATTACCAGCCACTCTCTCGTGGTAAATGACAAGTGAATAAACACTCATCGTGAGAATAACACACATAGCATGGAAAATATTGGCCACCCCCTGCTGCTTCATGAGTGGTACGGGCACACAAAACGGAAAATTATTTTGAAAATTAGAGTTGGCACATGCAAATTTACTTGGAACGGCATGGAAATGCCGTATATAGGTAGATATGGTGGACTCATTTGGCACAACTTGGGTTTAAGGAGTTTGGATGCACAAGCAGTATTCCCGCTTAGTACAAATGAAGGCTAGCAAATAGATTGAGAAGCAACCAACCAAAAAGCGAAAATGGTCATAAACTTGCATTGAACATAACTAACACCGAATAATGCACCATATAATTTCTTTGCATAGCTATTGACTTAATGTGCATGCATAGGGAATCACAAACCTTAACACTAATATTCTTACTAAATCACAATTACTCACTAACATAACTCACATATTGTCATCTCCATATCGCAAAACTAGTGCAAGGAATCACACTTCTCATATCCAATGATCTATATGAAAGTTTTTATTATATCCCTCTTGAATATTCATCACTTTGGGACCAAATTCATATCTTGTGCAAATTACCATTACTATTATGAAGTCTCAAAAAGATATAAGTGAAGCATGAGAGTGAAAATATTTCTTCAAAATATAGCCACCGCCGTGCTAAAAAAGATTTAAGTGAAGCACTAGAGCAACTGCCCAGCTCAAAATATTTAAGTGAAGCACATAGAGTATTCTAACAAATTATGATAAACGTGTGGCTCTCTCAAATTGGCGTGTCCAGCAAAGATGATTGTGACAAACTAAAAAGCAAACAAAGCAAAGACTCATATAATACACGATGCTCCAAGCAAAACACATATCATGTGACGAATAAAAATATAGCTCCAAGTAAAATTACCGATGGTTGGTAGAAGATAGAGGGGATGCCTTCCGGGGCATCCCCAAGCTTAGACGCTTGAGTCTTCCTTGAATATTACCTTGGGGTGCCTTGGGCATCCCCAAGCTTAGGCTCTTGCCACTCCTTATTCCTTCATCCATCGTAATCTCACCCAAAACTTGAAAACTTCAATCACACAAAACTCAACAAAACCTTCGTGAGATCCTTTAGTATAACAAAATAAATCACTACTTTAAGTACTGTTGCAAACCCATTCATATTTTATTTTTGCATTATACCTACTGTATTCTAACTTCTTCATGGCTTATACCCCCCGATACAATCCATAGTTTCATCAAAACAAGCAAGCAATGCATCAAAAACAGAATCTGTCAAAAACAGAACAGTCTGTAGAGAACTATTTAAAATCTATACTTCCGTAACTCCAAAAATTCTGAAAAATTAGGAAAACGTGGGACATTCATATACCAATACTGTGTAAAAATTTCAGATTTTTCTGATGCTCCAGTACAGAACCAGAATTCCAGCACTGGACGCAAAACTTTCCGTTTTCCAAACAGCATCAATTATATACTATCTTCCAAATCATCCGAAAGGCTTTACTTGGCACAAACACTAATTAAAACATAAAAGCACAATCATAACAGTAGCATAATTGTGAAAACACACAAGAATTTATTTTATTCATTGGGTTGTCTCCCAACAAGCTCTTTCTTTATAGCCATTAAGATAGGCTTGAGATTTCAATGATGCTCTCATGAGAGATAATAATAGAAACACAAAGAGAGCATCATGGACTATATGAAAAACACACTTAAGTCTAACATACTTCCTATGCATAGGCATTTTATAGGAGATCAAATTATCAAGACAAGCTTAACATATGCAAGGAAGAAGAAAGGAGCATTAACAATTTGAACTTCAAGAGAGGTAATTAAGTAATATGAAAATTTCTATACCCATATTTTCCTCTCTCATAATAATTACATGTAGGATCATAATCAAATTGAACAATATAGCTATCATATAGAATTTTATCTTCATGATCCACATGCACAAAAGTTTTATAATCTTCCAAGATAGTGGGATTAATATCAACTAAAGTCGTGACCTTTTCAAACCCACTTTTACAAGTATTGCAAACATTATTATCAATAACATATTCATCATGAGGCTTAAATAAATTTTCGAGATCATAAGAAGCATTATCACCCCAATCATGATCATTGCGATAAGTAGTGGACATAACAAAATCATCATCCCCAAGCTTGTAGTTTTGCATATTATTAACACAATTGATATTAATAGTATTTATGATAACATTATTGCAATCATGCTTTTCATTCAAGGAGCTATCATGAATCACTTTATAAATTTTTTCTTTAAACACTTCATCACAATTTTCAGATTCATGATTTTCAAGCAAAACTTCATAGAGATAATCAAGTGCGCTCAACTCACTAGCAATTGGTTCATCATAATTGGATCTTTTAAAAAGATTAGCAAGTGGATGATGATCCATAGTGATCTTAAACTTTTGCTTTTTCTTTCTGTTCTTGTGTGTTCGACATGAAGGCAATAAAAGCAAGCAAGTAAAGAAGCAACCAAGAAAAAGGCAAACGGAAAATATTTTTGTATTTTTTTAAAAACTTTTTAGAAGTGGGGGAGATGAAAACGAGAGGCAAAGGCAAATAAAGTAAATGCAAGGAGATGAAAGTTTTATGCGTAGGTACTTGATAGATGTTGATGATGTCTCCCCGGCAACGGCGCAAGAAATTCTTCCTGCTACTTGTGAGCTGCGTTGGTAATTCCCTGAAGAGGAAGGGAGATGAAGTACAGTAGAGATAAGTATTTCCCTTAGTTATGAAACCAAGGTTATCAATCCAATAGGAGAATCACGCAACACCTCGTTAACAGCACCTGCACACAAAACAACAAATCCTTGCACCCAACGCAAACAAGGGGTTGTCAATCCCTTGGCGGTTAATTGCAAGATTAAATTGTATGGTGATAGATAGATAGATTGAATTAAAATATAAAATAAAATAAATAAACTAAAAGTGCAGAAAGGTATTTTTAGGATTTTTAATATATGATTTGGATAGACCCGGGGGCCATAGTTTTCACTAGAGGCTTCTCTCATAAAAATAGCATACGGTGGGTAAACAAATTACTGTTGGGCAATTGATAGAAAAGCAAATAATCATGACAATATCCAAGGCAATGATTATGTATATAGGCATCACGTCCGAGACAAGTAGACCGACTCCTGCCTGCATCTACTACTATTACTGCACACATCGACCGCTATCCAGCATGCATCTAGTGTATTAAGTCCTATTGTATTAAGTCCATAATGAACGGACTAACGCCTTAAGCAAGATGACATGATGTAGACAAAGTAAACTCACGCATGAATAAACCCCATCTTTTTACCCTTAATAGCAACGATATATACGTGTCATGTCCCTTTCTGTCACTGGGATTGAGCACCGCAAGATCGAACCCATTACAAAGCACCTCTCCCATTGCAAGATAAATCAATCTAGTTGGCCAAACCAAATCAATAGATCGGAGAGAAATACGAAGCTATAATAATCATGCATAAAAGAGTTCAGAGAAGACTCAAATAATATTCATGGATAATCTGATCATAAACTCACAATTCATCGGATCCCAACAAACGCACCGCAAAAAGTGATTACATCGGATAGAACTCCAAGAACATCGAGGAGAACATTGTATTGAAGATCAAAAAGAGAGAAGAAGCCATCTAGCAACTAACTATGGACCCGAAGGTCTGTGGTAAACTACTCACGCATCATCGGAAGGGAAGCAAGGTTGATGTAGAGCCCCTCCGTGATCGATTACCCCTCCGGGGGAGTATCAGAAAAGGCCTGCAGATGGGATATCTCGAGAACAGAAGCTTGCGGTGGCGGAAAAAGTATTTCGTGGACTCCTCTGTTGGTTTCCCGATTTTAGAGAATTTATAATGGAGGAATTAGGTCAAACGGAGCTGTGTGGGCCCCACCCCCCGGGGCGCGCCGTGGTGCCTCGTGGGCCACTGCTTCATCTTCTCGTCTCCTCCCGAAGCTTCTAGTGTTTGTTATGTCCAGAAAAAAAATCTCCAAGAAGTTTCGTTGCATTTGGACTTCGTTTGGTACTGATATTCTGGAAAACCAAAAACAGGCAAAAAACAGCAACTGGCACTGGGCACTAAGTTAATAGGTTAGTCCCAAAAAATGATATATAATTGCTGTAAATGTATATAAAAACATCCAAGATTGATAATATAATAGCATGGAACAATAAAAAATTATAGATACGTTGGAGACGAATCAGTCTTCTGCTCCTCACCCGAAGTTTCCTGGGTCTGTTTCCTTCCAGAAAAAAATCGTCAAAAAGTTTCGCTGCATTTGGACTTCATTTGATATGGATTTTGTGGAAAACCAAAAACAAGCAGAAAACAGCAACTGGCACTGGGCACTAGGTCAATATGTTAGTCCATGAAAATCATATAAAATCCATATAAAAGTGCACCAAAATCATACAAAACTATAATAAACATGGCATGAATACTTCATAAATTATAGATACGTTGGAGACGTATCAGCATCCCCAAGCTTAATTCCTGCTTGTCCTCGAGTAGGTAAATGATAAAAGAAATAATTTATGAAGTGTGAATGCTAGCATAGTGCATAAGTTTGATCAATGATAATTTCAATCACTTTTCCTAGCATCATAACAGCAATTCTTTCTCATAAAACTCATCATGATAAAGTAGCAATCAATTCACATGTTATGGTTCAAACAATGCATTCTCTTGAAACTTAACAACCTATGTTCTTAGTCACCAAACAGTTGCAATTGAACTTAATTTCAATAAAGTCTAAGTAAGAGATCCACATACTCAATTATCATATAGTCTTCTATGATTGCTAGTACTCAAAGCATATTTTTAGAACAAATGGCATCCATCGAACATAGACAAAGATAGGGGCTTAATGTTTTGCCTCCCAACTTATTTATCATAGAGATAATTGTCAACAATAATAATTCATGATCAAATATATTTGAATGGACATATGTGCCTGGATCTTTCCCCACCACATGATGCTTGCCAACTAGAGAATAATTAAGGTTGAAATGAGAAGTAATACTATTGACTCTTGCATAAAAGTAAATACATAAAGTAAAATATAGGCCCTTCGCAGAGGGAAGCAGAGGTTGTCATGCGCTTTTTATTTTTGGATGCACAAGCCCTTAATGCAAAGGAACGTCACGTTATATTGCCCCTTGTGATAGCAACCTTTATTATGCAGTCCTTCGCTTTTATTTCTTTACCATCACAAGTTCATACAACACTTATTTTCCCTTGCAATAAAAGATCATACATATTTTAGGAACAATTTTTATTGCTTTTTGCACCAATGACAACTTACTTGAAGGATCTTATTCAATCCATAGGTAGATATGGTGGACACTCATGGGAAGAAACTAGGTTTAATGGTTTTTGGATGCACAAGTAGTATCTCTACTTAGTACGAATTTTTGGCTAGCAAAAGATCCTAAGCAAGCACCACATGTTGGAGGATCCATAACAATATAACTTCTATGCAAATATACCCAAACATAACTCATTACGTTGTCTTCCTTGTCCAACTTCAACTAATTTGCTCAAGTTTGAAAATAATTAATGGGTATTCACAATCATAAAAGATGTCCAAGATAATATATTTATATGTGAAAGTTCTCTTCCTTATACTAATCATTCATGAATTGCGTGTATGACCAATATTGTGATTGTCAAGCTTCAATAGATTTCACTTTCTAAACCCAATGTGAAACTACTACTAGAGATGATACAAGCATATGAAGCACATATAATTTCAACTTTATGATATTCAATTTATTCAACAATTTACTCATAGGGTATAAGTGAAGAACAAGAGTAAATGAAAAACTACTCCAAAAAGATATAAGTGAAGATCAAATGAGTAATTAAACAATTAAGTAGCTATGTGAAGACTCTCTCTCATTTAAAAATTTCAGATCTTAAGTATTTTTTCCAAACAGCAAAGAAAATGAAAATAAAAGGACACATCAAGAATTGCACAACTCAAGTGAAGAAGCAAAAACTTAGGTTTAACCGAAACTAACCGATAATTGTTGATGAAGAAAGGTGGGATGCCTACCGGGGCATCCCCAAGCTTATTTGCTTGAGACTTCTTTGAATGTTATCTTGGGGTGCCTTGTTGAGCTCTTGTGTCTCCTTAATTCCTCTCATATCATGGCTTCTCCTAAATCTTAAAAACTTCATCCACACAAAACTCAACAAGAACTCGTGAGATAAGTTAGTATAAATCAACTCAAAACCTTAACATTCTCTACTGTAACAAATCACTAAAATTATAATTAAACATTGCATACTAAATGCCTCTGCATATTTAATACTCCTATCCACAAATAGAAACATTAAACAAGCAACATATGGCAACAATGCAACTATAATCGAAATCTGTCTAAACAGAACATTCTGTAAAGGGTGAATAAGAATTCATACTTCCCTAACTCCAAAAATTCTGAAAACTTACCACGTGACAGAGAACTCATGCATTCTTACTGTGTAAAAATTTCAGAATTTTATCATGTTCTGACTATTCAGGAATATTCTGGACATAACAGAAAACTTTCTGTTTTCAAACAGCAACACATGAACTTGCAAACTGAGCACGGTAAAGGCTATAATTGGCATTTTATTGAACTAAAAGATACAAAACATGATTATTTATAATAGAAAGCAAATATCAACAAAATAAAATGACGCTCCAAGCAAAACACATGTCATGTGACGAATAAAAATATAGCTCCAAGTATGGTTACCGATAATGTTGAAGACGAAAGAGGGGATGCCTTCCGGGGCATCCCCAAGCTTAGACGCTTGAGTCTTCCTTGAGTATTACCTTGGGGTGCCTTTGGCATCCCCAAGCTTAGGGTCTTGCCACTCCTTATTTAACGGAACTTGAAAACTTGAAAACTACAATCACACAAAACTTAACGGAACTTCGTGAGATAGGTTAGTATGATAAAAATAAATCACCCACTTAGGTACTGTCAAGACAAGATTCAAAATTGTTCTTGCATAATGCCTACTGTATTCTATCATTTCCACAATTTATATTCCTCAATATAAGCTATGAAAACACTAAAACAAGCAAACTATGCACTAAAAACAGAATCTGTCAAAAACAGAACAGCATGTAGTGAGCGATTTAAAAACATATTTATGTACCTCCAAAAATTCTGAAAAATTAGTACAATGTAAAACATTTGTAACCCAATACTATATAAAAATTTCAGAATTTTCTCACACTCTAGTACAGAATAGAAATTCCAGCACTGGACGCAAAAGTTTCTGTTTTTGCACAGAATCGAATCAACAAGTATCCACACTATCCCAAAGGCTTTACTTGGCACATTATTGAAAGAAAACATATAAAACATGATTACCACAGTAGCTTAATCATGTGAACACAAAAAAAACAATAGGGGTAAATGTTGGGTTGTCTCCCAACAAGCGCTTTTCTTTAATGCCTTTTTAGCTAGGCATGATGATTTCAATGATGCTCGCATAAAAGTAAAGAATTGAAACACAAAGAGAGCATCATGAATCATATGACAAGCACATTTAAGCCTAACCCACTTCCTATGCATAGAGATTTTGTGAGCAAACAATTTATGGGAGCAAGAATCAACTAGCATAGGAAATCAAAACAAGCATAACTTCAAAACTTTCAACACATAGAGAGGAAAGTTGATATTATTGCAACACCTACAAGCATATGATCCTCTCTCATAATAATTTTCAGTAGCATCATGAAGAAATTCAACAATATATCCATCACACAAGGCATTCTTGTCATGATACATAAGCATAGAATTTTTACTACACTCCACATAAGCAATTTTCTTCTCATTCATAATAGTGGGAGTATCATATGAAACTCGAATACTATAAATTGTTTCCACATTAAAAGAGTGATGTTCAGTAAAAGGATTTTCATAATTATAACAAGTATTATAATAATAATCATCACTATTTTTCATAACATAAGTATCATCACAATAATCATCATAGATAGGAGGCATGTCATCATCATAATAAATTTGCTCATCAAAAGTAGGGGGAATAAAAAGATCATTTTCATTAAGCATAGCATCCCCAAGCTTAGGGCAAACGTTATTTGTAGCAAATAAATTCTCAAACATATCATTCCAATCAAACATAGCATCCCCAAGCTTGTTGGTTTGCATATCATTAGCATTATCACTATTATCATCAATAGTATGAATAGCACCAATAGTATAACAATTATTATCATATTCCTCCAAGTTGGTGCCATAAAGATTTTCAATATCATAAGAAGTATCATTATCTTCCCAATCATAATCATCACAACAAGTAGTAGGCATAACAAAATCATCATCAAGTGTATCATCTTCCACAATTATTTTTGATTCATTCTCATGAGGTACAACAATAATATGAGCAACATTATTTGGGAGAGATACCTCTTTACCTCTACTTTTCCTTCTTTTCTTTTTCTTTACCACATTATGTGTGGGTTTATTTAATTCTTCCGAGCTTTTTATTGAAGAGATTGGTTGGATAGGAAGCTCCTCCTCATTACCTGTTTCATCATGAGAGAAAATAGGAGGGAAAGGGGGAACCTTTACCTTCCATTAGTATTTCTTTTATATTCTATTTGTTTTCCCATTTTTCTATAGTTGGCTATATAAGCATTCTCATTGCAATTTACCACACAAAACATATAGATTTCCTCTAAATTATTTTCAATGTCTTTTGTGAGAATGAATACTTCAAACCAACTATTTTTATATGTCAATTCTTCACACCCCAAAAATAAACAAAGTACATTATAAAGTTCATGGGTGATCAAATTATTGCAATATTTGGACACGATTCGATCATGAAAAAGCATGCATTGGAAATTAAGGTGACCAACTTTATTGCAAAGTTCACAAGTAATAGGATAAACAGAACATAATTTTGTAGCAAATTCATCTATCACTTTGAGCAAAAAATTGGTTCTATCATGTTTATGCTTCTTACAAAATCTTTCATTCCTATAAGGCATGTCTTCACAAACTTTATGCACTCCACAAAAATTGACATGCTTATAAGAAACATTTTTGTCATGATTAGTGCAATCATCTTTAGTATTTTGGATATTCATAGAATTCATACTAACAAAATTGCAATCATGCTCATCATTCAAAGATTTTATGCCAAACATTTTATTGAATTCTTCTTCTATCAATTGAGCACAATTTTCCGCTCCATCATTTTCAAGAAAGACATTATAAAGATGAATAATATGAGGCAACCTCAATTCCATTTTTTTGTACTTTTCTTTTATAAACCAAACTAGTGATAAAACAAGAAACTAAAAGATTCAATTGCAAGATCTAAAGATATACCTTCAAGCACTCACCTCCCCGGCAACGGCGCCACAAAAGAGCTTGATGTCTACTACACAACTTATTCTTGTAGACTCGTGTTGGGCCTCCAAGTGCAGAGTTTTGTAGGACAGTAGCAATTTTCCCTCAAGTGGATGACCTAAGGTTTATCAATCCGTGGGAGGCGTAGGATGAAGATGGTCTCTCTCAAACAACCCTGCAATCAAATACAAGAAATCTCTTGTGTCCCCAACACACCCAATACAATGGTAAATTGTATAGGTGCACTAGTTCGGCGAAGAGATGGTGATACAAGTATAGTATGGATAGTAGATATAGGTTTTTGTAATCTGAAAATATAAAAACAGCAAGGTAGCAAGTAACAAAACTGAGCAAAAACGGTATTGCAATGCTTGAAAACAAGGCCTAGGGTTCATACTTTCACTAGTGCAATCTCTCAACAGTGCTAACATAATTGGATCATATAACAATCCCTCAACGTGCGACAAAGAATCACTCCAAAGTTCCTATTAGCGGAGAACATAAGATAGAAATTGTTGTAGGGTACAAAACCACCTCAAAGTTATTCTTTCCGATCAATCTATTGAGCTATTCCTATAAGTGTCACAAACAGCCCTAGAGTTCGTACTAAAATAACACCATATGATACGCATCAACCAACTCTAATGTCACCTAGATACTCCAATGTCACCACAAGTATCTGTGAGTTGATTATACGATATGCATCAAACAACTTCAGATTCATAATATTCAATCCAACACAAAGAACTTCAAAGAGTGCCCCAAGATTTCTACTGGAGAAAGTAGGACGAAAACATGCATCAACCCCTATGCATAGATTACCCCAATGTCACCTCGGGAATCCGCGAGTTGAGTGCCAAAACATATATGAAGTGAATCAATATAATACCCCATTGTCACCATGGGTATTCATATGCAAGACATACATCAAGTGTTCTCAAATCCATAAAAATATTCAATCCGAGAATAGTGAAACCTCAAAGGTAAAAACTCAATTCATCACAACAAGATAGAGAGGGAGAAACACCATATGATCCAACTGTAGGGGAACGCAGCAGAAAACAAAAAAAATTCCGACCTACGCACCAGCCCAGGACCACTATGGAGACTGCATACAAGGTTTGATCTTTTCGATACCGACTCGTAGCGCAGCGGAAGTAGAGTCGATGACGATCGGCGGTGCAGATCCCCGCAGCTAGGATTTTACAACCTCACAACCGCGAGGATGTACTCCCTAGTCAGCTTACCGGACGGATCTCCGGGCAGCCCTTCGGGAGGCCTCGGGACAGTCCCTCGGATAGTCCCACCGGACGGATCCTCGGACAGCCCTTCGGGAGGCCTCTGGACAGTCCCTCGGATAGTCCCACCGGACGGATCCTCGGACAGCCCTCCGGGAGGCCTCTGGACAGTCTTTTGGATAGTCCCACCGGACGGATCCTCGGACAGCCCTCCGGGAGGCCTCACGGACAGCCCTTCGGGCGGGTCACTCGGACAGCCCTTCGGGAGGACCCTCGAACAGCCCCTCGGGCAAAAAGATCGAAACTATGACCTCTCTACAGGGTTGCACATATACGGTGTCATCTATCCGGCAGGGCTTCGCCGTCCAGAACTAGTTCCCACCGGAACCCAGACAGCCTTTCGGCTCTACGAAACTATTTCGCTGGGAGGGAGAGAAGAAGGCCAGATCATGCATGGCTTGTGTATGTTGAGAAAGAGTGTGTCTTTAGGCAGCCCCCTCCTCCCCTATTTAGAGGCCAAGCCCAAGGGTAGCTTCTCCAAGAAGCTAAGGGGGAAAGTACCAAAAGGCCCTCAAGGTAGCTTCTCCAAGAAGACACCCAAAAAGCACTTTCACTATTCACGGAACCATTTTTCCGCGACCGTTAAATCCGAAAATATTTCTGTGGGTCTTAGAATAATTCCAGTACCCACACAAATGATTTTGGACGCGTTCCGAAACAATTTCGGATTAGTGATTTTCATCTGCGAAAAGCAAACAAAGCGGTTCCGGCAGCTCCGGAACATTTCCGGTTTTTTTCTCCGAAAAATCCCAGAAGTTCCCAGACCAATGCTGGCACCCTCCAAGAATTTCCAGGCGTGTGCTGAAACCATTTTGACTTAATGGTATACTCCGAAACAACTTTTCGGTTTTACCGAAACTATTCCGGTGCTCTCTCTCCGGAACGTTTCCGTTTCGTCCGAAACTTTTTCGGTGATTTTCTCTCAGACTCCTTGTCTAGTATTTAGCAGATAGATGACCCTTAAGCGTGTGACCCTATAGGTTCGGTGAAGTATAGACATGACCGGAACTCTTTCCGATCAATGATCAACATCGGAGCCGTGGACACCCATATTGACCCCTATACCCACACGAATGAATATTCGAGTGAACCTCCAGTTGCCGTGTGCTATTCCTGTTGCTTCGCGATTTGTTACAAATACCCGAGGTGAGAAACATCGGCATCCCCGTGGATCAAAACTTGTCCACAATGCCAGTTACCTCGTTACCGGTTTTGTTCTCTTTTCTCGTTTCCGTGTTCCGGCATCCCTGTGATCAAATCACATTGTGTCTGGCCAAACGATGATGGATACCATAACACCGAGAGGACCCAGAGATATCTCTCCATCGTCGGAGGAGCAAATCCCAATCTTGAGCTATCAAGTTACTTGACATACTTTTCCATGAACCCGTAAGCCACCGTAATAGCCACCCATTTACGGATGACGTTTAACAAACCCCAAAGTTCATGAAGCAAGCATGAAGAAACTCGACACTCTCATGGTCTAAGGAATTATGCAAACATTAACTTCTCTGTGTTATAAACCATTAACTTATGACGAAAGAATCTCATAGCATAACATCAATCAGGTCGATTCAACACAAGTGTTCTACTAACATTGTGCCCTCAAAGTTGTCGGCATAGACATGCCCATGATCAGGAAAATAGGATCATCATGCAATACTTGAGCCAGTCTTAGAGGCAAGACTAGGAATACATTTTACCGTTTATTATTCCACACGTGCATATGAGTCTTCCTTCGAGCCTCGTGGTTATTGCAGACTCGAGAACCATAGCAGTTATAGCATGGAACATAAACATAATTATGAACATGGAGATAAATAATAACATTTGTTATTGCCTCTAGGGCATATCTCCTACAGACTTCCACTTGCACTAGAGTCAATAATCTAGTCAATGCTAATGCACATTACACCTGTGGCACACCGGTGTAAAAATGCTTCGCATGTGGTATAGCCTGATGTCCAACGGATCTGACAACTTCAGTTCTGTGTGTATCTTTGCATGTCCTCGCGTTTTCACGCTTTCACAAAATTCATATTTTGTGTGGACTTGGCTTCGTATATATGTGAATCACTGGTCAAACCTTGATTCCTCAGACTGAGCTATGGAGCAACTATCTTCAATAGTGTTCCATTGACCAAAGCCATCTTGGAATCATACTAAGTTCATGAACGAACTGTATGATTCAACATCTTCTATGTCGCTTCGAAAGCGGCAACATACTTAGCCTTAGTTATAGAATTTGCCACAGTAACCTGTTTGGAACGATTTCCAAACACTGTGCCACCATATTGTGTGTTACACAAAATCCTTAATTTAAATCGAAAATCGCATGGAGCATTGATGAAGACTGTATCGATGTAATCACTTACAACGAGCACTTCATAATCTCTGCTTGCAAGAAAACATGTCATCAGTGCTACTTTAGTACTTAATGACATGTTTCACTGTTGTTCCATGATCAGTACTTTGATCACTATGGTATCTATACTCGCAACTCCTTGGGAGTACTGGACATATCTGGTTGTTTTACATACCATGGAATACATGATTAATCCAAACACGAAAGTGTGTGGAATCTCCATCATGTATTTCGCTCATCAGTGTTTTGGGACACCGAGTCTTGCAAAAACTCTTTCCATGTGACTTCGGCAAGAATCACTCCTTGGCGTTTTAATGCTAAAAAGTTTTAGCATCTTGTCAATATGTATTTTTGGCTTTAGCCTATGAGGCAATTCTATCTCGCAGATAAATATGCCTAATGTCAAGGCTATTTAGCCCAAGCACTTCATCGAAAACTATTTTTAATGAAGTCCTAATTCGTGTCAAGAAATTTCCAATCAACAATGTGTCAGGCACACAAAGTTTTTAGAAATATTATTATGCTCCCACTTACTTTCTTGAAACCACAAGCATCTTCGTTATCCATTGATGAAATCAAACTATTTCATCAAAAACAAAGATTCCAACTCCATTTTGCTCTCTTCTGTCCATCGCTGGAACTCTGAAGTTTGCATACTTACTAGCATCCTCTGGATTTGACAAAATACCTTGGACTGTACCACATACAAGTCCTAGGTTGTATTTCCATCAGATGGAAATCCTTTTGGCATCCATGTTTCATATCTCATGATTGAAATATGTATTAATTGCTAGTTTAACCCGATCTGACTTTAAGCGTCGCTACGGTGAGACAATCTCATCGTAGTCAACTCCTTGAACTTGTTATTGCAACAAGTCGAGCTTTATGGATAAAACATTTTATCCACATCAGTTTATAGTTCCATTAATGTTTGTTTAGACTCTAAGTCTTCCGAAGGGTTTTATCAAGATATAATCTTGAATCATTTATGGAAACTATCTCGGATTATATTGGCATTTAGCCAATTCCGGAGTCAGGGCCCATCATCGCTTCCTTGTGTATCGTAGGTATACTGTTGTCTAACAACAATATCTCGCTTGCGCACCTGAGAGGTTTGCACGAGTTTTGCCTACATCGTTCAGCTGCAAGTTCGATCGAAGTCCCTACATCTCATGTAGAGGCTTCCGTATCAGTCGCAGTAGGAAACTCTGAAATCACTTCCAAGGTTCCTTTCCTTTGATCTGATGACGAAGATACTGTTATCTCGTCGAGTTGCACTGTCCTCCCACTCACCTTTTTGCAAGAACCATTCTCTTTAAAAGCATACCGTTTTGTGGCAAAACTTTTTGCCTCGGTATAGTGGTGGGGGAATTCCCAATTACTTGGGATAACCTACAAAGTAGTACTTGTCTAATTTGGAATAGGTCTGTAAATATTTTACACAAGCCCCATATTCCAAATGTTAAGAAAAGACCAAGCATGGTTGGGTGTACCATACCATGGCGTCATTTCAACAGACCTGATGGTGCTCTTTTCAGTGTAAAAGCCGCAGTCTCTAAAGCATTACTTTAAAAGGGATAATGGCAAATTGATTTATGTCATCTTTGATCTTACCATGTCATAAATGGTTTGAATACATCTTCACGGACGTACCACTCACAGTGGAGTTCCGGGAGGTGTAAGTTATGAAACTCTTTTCACAATTCATCAGACATTCGCTAAACTTGTAACTCAAATATTTCTTTCCGCAATCCAATTGCAGAAACATAATTTTCTTGTTACAATAATTTCTACTTCATTTTTTAAAACCTTATGAATGATTTCAAAAGATCCAGACTTACGTCTCATCAAGTAAATATCCATATATCTACTTGAGTCATTTTGAAGATAGACAAATCCACTGCTAGCAATAACCTTTATCGGACTACATACATCAAAATGTATGATCACCAATAAGTTCGTTGCTCGTTCCTTATGGCCTGTGAACGGTATTTCAGTCACTTCACTTTTCGGAGGGAAGTTGCAAGTGTCAGATGATTCATAATCAAACGACTTCAAAATCCATCATAATGGAATTTCTCCATGCGGGTTTCTCCAATGTGACCAAATGCAGTGCCACACATGTGTGGTATTCTCTTAGTCTTGCGACATTTAGCGTCAGTGTTATGGATGTATCATATTACCATCAATATTCATAACATACATCCCATCCACGATGGAACCATGGCCCTTATGTTATTCATGATTCGGAACAACAATTGTTCTTTCATGAACAACACTCTTGCAACAAACATTATGCAAATGGGCTAGAGTGTATAAAACTCTAAAATGTTTTATGAAAGTAAATACAGAGGTAATGTATTATTATCGATATTCATAACATACATCTCATTCATAGTGAAAGTATGGCCCTTAAGTTATTCATAACATCCAACATCAAAAGTTCTCTTATGAACAACCTTCTTGCAAGATACCTTATGCAATGGGCTAGAGTGTGTAAAACTCTAAATGAATTATGAAAATAAATACATAGGTAATACACCAATGGAATGTATAGTAACTTTTACTATGTTCCCAGCGCGTATCTGAACCTCACTCCGGCCAGTCTTTTAGGCCGTAGTAGTTCTTGCATCGAGTCGCAGCAGAATGCAATCGAGCGGGTATCTTTGTGATCAACTCACAATACCCAAGAATTAGTGATTAACATGTTTAATCATAATTCCCAAGAACTATTTCTTTGACCAGCCTTCCATACATTTATAACTCGTATGACATTCATACATGAGCTGGATATTCCAGTCTTCACTCTTTTTGCCTTTATACTTCTAATAGTTTAACTTTTAGTATTTCTCCTACTCTCAGAAGAAGCATCCAACTTAAGAGTGGCGTTAGCCCCGGACTTCCTAGGCGTGTAAGTCACACTAACACCCTTTGGACATTTCCTTTAAGTTGTTGTTTTATTCACCTTCATCATATGACAGGCGTTCTACTGGATCCCTCTGTTATTAGTCAAATGCATAGTAAACACTTTTACTAATAGTTTGCAAAACAAACATTGCTTTGGATATCCCATATCTTTTAGCCTTTGTTTGTGTCTGAAAATGATTTTCAGTTCCATGAATATCACATAGCTATCCCAAACTTTTTGAAGTCCGGGTCTCATGGAAACAAACATATTGTACTTGACCGTAACGGAATTCTAGCTTTTGGATCGAAGGACGAGAGTCGCATTATCCATAGCATTAGCGAGAGAATACAAAAAGCATGCGATAGGACAAAGTCCTTCTCGGCACTCTTGAGGACAATCCTCACATTACGTTACCAACCGTAAAGTTTTAACCAGATATTTAACAGCTTATTCAATTTTTAACAGGGAAGGTGGAAACGCGAGCCATTATTCTACAACTATTATGCAAATTTTACTTTGATAAAGTTCATAATTAATTGCACTGAGAATTAAACAAGTTAATTCTATAGTGCGCTCCCACTCAAATCAATATCTCTCATAATTGATTTTGAGTGATACAAGATCCAGACTTCAATTCATCGCCATAGAATCATCATCTCATGACGGGAATTTTAATCGGTAGGCCAACTTGACGATCACATCTCTATGTGACTCTTGTTCATCTTTCGATGCGTGTGTTCCGAGCTTAGGACGATCCTGCCATGAACGTCAAGACAACCAAGTGATCTTGCTGTGAGGTCTGACCTCACCCGCCTCACACTTCCCTAATCGTTCGTACCCATGCATCCATGGCGCACCCCGAAAAGATAGGTGACGTGACGGTGCTACACTAGGGAGAACACTAAATACTTGATATTTTAAGTGAGAGATCACCCTAATAAAAAGCGACTACCGCGCAATCAAGAAGGGTGCATCATAAGGGATAAACATCTCAGGCAATTCATAATAGCATGATATGGTATAGCCCTTTCTGACGGAGAAGTCTTTTATTTCTTCGTCTTCGGCATTCGCGTCGGTGTTCACCTTTGCGAAGATTGCCACCACCTTGTCGATGCACCAGATAATATTGCTATCTCTATAGCTAATAAAATAAGTGCATTACTTAAGGTTGACACGCAGGTCATTAAAGTGACAATCATATGGCTCCAGCCATCATGCCGAATCATGACACGCAGGTCATGTTAATTTACATTATATAGTCATCTCATACATAATCAAATTAATATGAGCACTACTATACCACATCATATGTACATGCAAACCATCCTGCAAAACCAAGTTAGACGCCTCTAATCGGTTTATGCAAAAATTTATTTTACGTGGCTTCTAAGGTTTCGAACAAACCGCAGCTACCAACGTTTTATCATCAAGTAAGATTTATTCAAGTCGCTAGATTAACATCGCGGGGTGTATGAAACACGAGATAATTAAATCTCGAGCCCCATACTAAACTTCGTCATACGCATGACCCCCGTGCAGATCATATCTGCATTGCCCTTTCGTCTGCGAAATTTCATCTTTCTTTTTAACTTTGGTGGAATTCAAAGAACTGTTAGCACTTCGTTGATCAATCAGGATCGCGGATTGCCAGAACTTTGAAACTCCACCATGCTGCTATCAAGATCAGAAATATGCAAATTCCAGGGAAGCAACAAGAACATCGGGTAACAGATTTCATCTGCTACCCGCACAAATAATTATCAACAGTAGAACTCATCTACTACAAATTATATTGTGCAACACCCATACATCTCTATGTATTCTAGATCGTAACCTGCATCTACGCATAGCACGGCTCATGATGCCACTGTAGGGGAACGCAGCAGAAAACAAAAAAAATTCCGACATACGCACCAGCCCAAGACCACTATGGAGACTGCATACAAGGTTTGATCTTTTCGTTACCGACTCGTAGCGCAGCGGAAGTAGAGTCGATGACGATCGGCGGTGTAGATCCCCGCAGCTAGGATTTTACAACCTCCCAACCGCGAGGATGTACTCCCTCGTCAGCTCACCGGACGGATCTCCGGGCAGCCCTTCGGGAGGCCTCGGGACAGTCCCTCGGATAGTCCCACCGGACGGATCCTCGGACAGCCCTTCGGGAGGCCTCTGGACAGTCCCTCGGATAGTCCCACCGGACGGATCCTCGGACAGCCCTCCGGGAGGCCTCTGGACAGTCTTTCGGATAGTCCCACCGGACGGATCCTCGGACAGCCCTCAGGGAGGCCTCACGGACAGCCCTTCGGGCGGGTCACTCGGACAGCCCTTCGGGAGGACCCTCGAACAGCCCCTTGGGAAAAAGATCGAACCTATGACCTCTCTACGGGGTTGCACACATACGGTGTCATCTATCCGGCAGGGCTTCGCCGTCCAGAACTAGTTCCCACCGGAACCCAGACAGCCTTTCGGCTCTACGAAACTATTTCGCTGGGAGGGAGAGAAGAAGGCCAGATCATGCATGGCTTGTGTATGTTGAGAAAGAGTGTGTCTTTAGGTAGCCCCCTCCTCCCCTATTTATAGGCCAAGCCCAAGGGTAGCTTCTCCAAGAAGCTAAGGGGAAAAGTACCAGAAGGCCCTCAAGGTAGCTTCTCCAAGAAGACACCCAAAAAGCACTTTCACTATTCACGGAACCATTTTTCCGCGACCGTTAAATCCGAAAAAATTTATGTGGGTCTTAGAATAATTCCAGTACCCACACAAATGATTTTGGACGAATCCGAAACAATTTCGGATTAGTGATTTTCATCTGCGAAAAGAAAACAAAGCGGTTCCGGCAGCTCCGGAACAATCTTAGAAGTTCCCAGACCAATTCTGGCACCCTCCAAGAATTTCCAGGCGTGTGCCGAAACCATTTTGACTTAATGGTATACTCCGAAACAACTTTTCGGTTTTACCGAAACTATTCCGGTGCTCTCTCTCCGGAATGTTTCCGTTTCGTCCGAAACTTTTTCGGTGATTTTCTCTCAGACTCCTTGTCTAGTATTCAGCAGATAGATGACCCTTAAGCATGTGACCCTATAGGTTCGGTGAAATATAGACATGACCGGAACTCTTTCCGATCAATGATCAACATTGGAGCCGTGGACACCCATATTGACCCCTATACCCACACGAATGAATATTCGACTGAACCTCCAGTTGCCGTGTGCTATTCCTGTTGCTTCGCGATATGTTACAAATACCCGAGGTGAGAAACATCGGCATCCCCGTGGATCAACACTTGTCCACAATGCCAGTTACCTCGTTACCGGTTTTGTTCTCTTTTCTCGTTTCCGTGTTCCGGCATCCCTGTGATCAAATCACATTGTGTCTGGCCAGACGATGATGGATACCGTAACACCGAGAGGGCCTAGAGATATCTCTCCATCGTCGGAGCAGCAAATCCCAATCTTGAGCTATCAAGTTACTTGACATACTTTTCCATGAACCCGTAAGCCACCGTAATAGCCACCCATTTACGGATGACGTTTAACAAACCCCAAAGTTCATGAAGCAAGCATGAAGAAACTCGACACTCTCATGGTCTAAGGAATTATGCAAACATTAACTTCTCTGTGTTATAAACCATTAACTTATGACGAAAGAATCTCATAGCATAACATCAATCGGGTCGATTCAACACAAGTGTTCTACTAACATTGTGCCCTCAAAGTTGCCGGCATAGACATGCCCATGATCAGGAAAACAGGATCATCATGCAATACTTGAGCCAGTCTTAGAGGCAAGACTAGGAATACATTTTACCGTTTATTATTCCACACGTGCATATGAGTCTTCCTTCGAGCCTCGTGGTTATTGCAGACTCGAGAACCATAGCAGTTATAGCATGGAACATAAACATAATTATGAACATGGAGATAAATAATAACATTTGTTATTGCCTCTAGGGCATATCTCCTACACCAACTATATTAACAAAGCTCGCGGTACATCAAGATCGTGCCAAATCAAGAACACGAGAGAGAGAGATCAAACACATAGCTACTAGTACATACCCTCAGCCCCGAGGGTGAACTACTCCCTCCTCGTCATGGAGACCACCGGGATGATGAAAATGGCCTCCGGTGATGATTCCCCCCCTCCGGCAGGGTGCCGAAAAAGGACTGTAGATGAGATCGTGGAGGTACAGAGGCTTGCGGCGGCGGAGTCGAAGTTCTGGAGTTATTTCTGGGGGTTTTGGTATTTATAAGAATTTGTGGCGTTGGAATAACGCGAAGAAGGGCCACAGGTGGCCCATGAGGCACCAGGGCGCGCCTGGGGGGGGGGGGGCTAGCGCGCCCAGGTGGCTTGTGGGGCCCTTGTGGGTCTTCTGCTCCTCCCCCGAAGTTTCCTGGGTCTGTTTTCTTCCAGAAAAAATCGTCAAAAAGTTTCGCTGCATTTGGACTTCATTTGATATGGATTTTCTGGAAAACCAAAAACAAGCAGAAAACAGTAACTTGCACTGGGCACTAGGTCAATATGTTAGTCCATGAAAATCATATAAAATCCATATAAAAGTGCACCAAAATCATACAAAACTATAATAAACATGGCATGAATACTTCATAAATTATAGATACGTTGGAGACGTATCATGCCCACCGCCTTTGCAATTCTCTACTACCAATAAGTCCCTATGGATAACTACATATACTTGTCGTTCATACATTTCTCCCCAGCTGCTCTTGTTATTACAAGATGCCCTAAAATACTCTCCGACTTACCAAGGATCAGTTCATCCCTAGTTGTTCATGTGTTTCACAAAATTCTTTGAAATACTATTAGATCTTCCAAAAATCCTCAGTAGCCTATTGCGCTTGGGGTTCTTGCCTGCTTGCATTATGGTTAATTCCATATGTCTAGCAATATTCATTAGCATCCTTCGTCACCGTCATTTGGAGCCTTTGATCCGATATGTTTGCGAATGCACGCAATCATCAGTTGATCCTTAGATACTATCTTTCCGGCTCAGACGTCATTCCGGACATGAGCTGGTTCTTGGCAAATCAAACCATGATTGATTGTCCCTCTAATTCTTTTCAACTTACTCATCTTTCGATCAGAGCGTCTGCTTCTGATCCCCCGATTGGGAAATCATAATTCCTTTGTAATTAAACTTTGAATAATTCAGATGTTTCTATGATCCAATGCCTTTGTATTCTATCTTCATCTGGTTGAGTACTGATACTCACATCAGATCCCTTGCGGACCACCAGACCTTTTGGTGGATTACTACCCGACAGTTCCTTTGTGTTTTAAATCAGTGATGAATTTCCCCTGATACAAAATGCCTTTGGCGAATTGTATCATCTACTCCGTGTCGTCAGCCCTCTGCTTTCGAGCTTGTATCCGTTGCTTCTATAAGTTTTGTATAACTTTCTAAATTCCTCTAATAAGTGGTATCTATGCTTTCTGCAAGCAGTGTGAACCCAAAAACTTCTACGGGTCATACTCTTCTGGTATTCCACCAGTTAAATTTGCAAACTCAAAATGTTTTTAACAGAGCAGTGAATGAGAAGTTGTGCATTGGAGAAGTGGGAGTCGACCTTGAACCTTTGTGTTCATGCCCATGGACACGATGTAGATCTTATCACGAATACTTCTTATAAAAAAAATTATTCATTTGTATAATTCTTCCGGTATCCTTATCTTGATTACATGCAGTTATGGGTCCGACCATGCTGACCTCATTTGATAACTCCATTCCCGTGCCTCGTCTATTTTTCCAACAAGGTTAAGGTATCTACTGTCCGTAGGTCAACGATCCAGTTCAGCTTCTATTATGTTCTACCTTCGAGTATTACCCTCTGGTGTCTCGAGGATATCATGCCATTGCCCTACCTCTTATGAATTCTTGCTGGAATAATGCTTCTCACCGTTTTAGTCACTCCGCAAGTTTGAGTTGTTCATCACTCGAGAACTCCGACAAGTGACTTGAATCCGCACTACAATTCAATACCCCTAATAATTTTTGTTGCTAGTAAAGTTGAACTCAATCATAACATCCCTAGCCCGATTGCCTGCACCATTGTCATGCTAATTTTAACCGTGCTACCTGGTCCTTCCGGAGCACAATTTTCGACGGAGAGCTAAGCTTACATCGAGCTTCTTCGTCATATTATTTCGCCTTGAACCGCAAGATTGGTTATGAGTTGTGTCGTATCCGTGGTTTTCATTGAGCTTTTGCTTCATCATTTCTTTCGTTTTGATCATGCCACTTTTCTATTACCTCATCATCACGCCTCTCGATAATTTGTGTTATCAACGACAACATCCTTGCTTTCCTTCCAACACAGACTTGGTCATGTTCCGGTTATACCTTGAATTCCTTGCTATTCTTGAAATTGATCCTTGTGTATTTCTTGTGATCTTCTGACCCAGCCCTTGCTTTAACACCATATCATTGCTACCCCGAAGCATGACTGTGGTACTCCGAACATCAACCAGAACATTGGAAGCGCAATGCTAAACGTTTCTTGATCGAGTATCCAAACACCGTTGTATGGGTAACATCATGATTTTTCTTGCCCCTTTATCTAAATGGCAATATACTTGATGTCCTATCATGTATATCATTACTCTGCTTGTTCTTGTGTAGGATATACTCCTAATTCTTGTGTATAAACACCTTTTCCTTTCCATTGGTCTGTTTAATCTGATAGTCACATTTTCCTTTCCATTGATCTGTTTAACCCTTCAAATAAATTTATATGATTTAAGCAGTAATAATTCCCTGCTTATGTAAACACCTCGGTGTACAACTCAATCAGTAAGACCCTGTTACTATGGTTGATAACATTCCGGTAACCACTGATGGACGAGAACCTTGCCTATTGGTCCGCCTCGTCTCAACGAGCAGGAAAATGGTTCTCTTCGTCCCCCGCCATTGGCACCGATGCTGTTGCCGACATAGCTGACAGATTGTCCTCTGACATGCCTTGCTATCATGACCGTGCAAGATGTCACCACCCTTCCTATTCTTAATCCACACTAACCATAGCTCCACAGGAACGAAACCTGACTCTCCGGTACATCCCTGTTTCCAAAGTTATACCTCGCGCTTGGCTTCGTAGGCATTTCCGCGAGCCTCCTTCCTTGAGATGAGTCAATCCAGTATCAGATGCAATATTATTCCCTGTTGCTCTGGACCCCTTTTCATCATCTGTTTCAGGCACCGAATGATTGCCTGCCCGCTTGAAACTTCCTATTGTACCTTCTTACTTTGCTCTCGATGTTTTCTTTAGTTCCAGCTCGAGAGATACCTTGTTCCTCATTCCCTAATACAACCTCGGATGATTAACCTTGTACCGATCCGACCCCCCCCTTAAGTTTCCCCCTTACCCTATTCGTAAGCACGATGTAGACCCTGAAGGAAGAAAGACAAATTCGTCATGACGCACTGATGCAGAGAAAATGAAGACATCAACGAAAAGGATCAACTTCTTTGAGAAGGGCAACCAAGACCGAGAAGACTCGTTATAATTTCGTAACCACATCCTTCCCCCTTAATCGACCTCTTAAATCTCGGGACGAGATTTGCTTTTAGAGGAGGAGAGTTGTAACACCCCAGACCCTAATGCCCTATTACGTTAATTAACATTGCCATGTCATCATGATCATCATAATTAGATTTCTACTAAGAAATAATTCAACTCTCAAACCCACTTCAAATCAAAATTCAAATTGCAAGTGAAAACAAAATTTGTACAAACTTGCAACCAAAATAGTTCATCTTTTTGCAAATAATCCCTATGTAATTAAGGTTAAGGAAAACATCATCACTTGTTTGCTCATTTAGAAACTAACATCCAAAAACAGTATCAAATCAGCCCATTTAAACCATTTCTAATTAAAACAAAATTCAAATGGATTCAGAACTGCCTCAAACTTTTTGTACCAACTTAGAATAATGCATAGTATTTATGTGTGAAGTTCCATTTACAACTAAATTCGTTTGGTGCTCTAAATAAATGCAAAACTGGAGCTGGAAAATAAAACAGAAAAGAATAAAAAGAAAAGGTGAAAACAAACAGTGCACACGGCCCACCTCTACAGTCGCTGGCCCAGCCCGCTACAGTCGTCTTCAACCTCACCTGCTCCAGCTCGCTATCGCCCACGGACGCTCCCGAGCTGGCGATCTGCCACGTGCCGGCCATCCATCGTTCTCCCGAGCTGGATAAAGCCCCACGACGCCTCTGCCGAACCCTAGCCCTCCCAGTTCCCCCTCGCTCGCTTTCCCTCTCCTTTCTGCCGCCGCCCAGAACCACCGTCGCCACACCATCGTCGTTGTTGCGCACCGGAGCGACCCCGAGCTGCAAGGAGGTGTCCAGGAGCTTCGACGCACTCGTCCGCATCGACTACGCCCACGAATGCGTCGGGAGCTCCACTGCATCCTCGGCCACGACCTCTTCTTCCCCGGCACAGACCGCCATCGCCGTCGTCGATTCGTCATCGTCACGCCATCCCTGAGCCCAATGACCCCTCCAATCGAACCGCTGTGAGCTCGCCGACGATTTCCCCCTGGTCCCTCTCTCACGCTTGTCCTCTAGCCGTGGTTTCCACCATGGCCGGAGCTCCCTGCCGCCGCGCTCGTTGACGCCGTCACTTAAGCCCGCCTCAATCGTAGCTGAGCACCCGTTCGTGCTCACCACGTCGCCAAGAACCCAACGCGCCCCTCAGATCAGCCTGCCTCGCGCCACAACGCCGCGTCCATACTAGCCATGCTCCGGCCGTCGCTCATGTTGCCGCTGTCGACGAACGAGGCCACCCCGGCATCCCCTGCTACCTCCCCATGATGCGCGGTAGCTTCAGCTCCCCAGAGCACCATCTCGTGGCTAGAACTGTTGCCGGACGGTGAAATCCGAGGCCCTCCGTCGCGCGGAATGGTTGCCAGCGGCCAACTCCGGCGAGGCCGACGTGGCAACATCATTAGCCACTAATGACGCCCCTTAATTACCCCTGGCCCTATGATAGTGGGGCCCGCTGTTTAATTAACCAGATAGTTAAAATAAATAAAGTGTTAGTTAAAATCCGAGTCACTGTTGGTAATACGGTAGCTCCTATTCTGATGCATAGCATGATGTTGTAGCCTACTGTTGATACATTACCTGTTATCCCATGATGCTTAGTTTAGCTATGATGTTGTTCCATCTGTTGGTCCTGCACCCTTGTCCATGTTGCTTTGCTAGATTATCGGGTCGTGATCCCCTCTAGGCGGTGATCACGGCTAAGTTTCCGCTGTTACCTCCATTTATTATTACGGGGCTGAAGGGCAGGTGGTACCATCCAGTCAGAGATGGACCTGAGTCCCGACAGCTCCCGATGTTAAAGACGGGTCGGCCCCAAGGGTACCCGCGAACGATATTGTGGCGGATCGACCGGGCAGGCGGAGACCATCCAGTAGAGAGGTGGGCCTGTACCCTCATCGTGGACCGCGTGTTACCAAGTCGGAGCGACAGGGCAGGCGGAGACCACCTAGGAGAGAGGTGGGCCTGGTTCCTGGTCGTGGTCCGCGAGTTAACTAGTCGGAGAGACCGATGCACTGGTCGTCTCCGCGAGCTACTAATAATACGCTAATGGATTGGGTTTCGTTCTGAGTAGGCCGCTGGCCTTTTCGCACTAACCACCACGTGGGAATATGGTATGGGCCCTCGGCATCATACATTCTCCCGAAAGCTCTGTCAGACATCACAATTGTGCGGGCTGATTGTTGGGGTGAGCTGGTTACGTCTGTTGGTGCTTCCACAGTCGCGCTTGGTCCCCGGCTAGTCACGCAACGCGCAGGAGTGCTTTGGGCGATTGGCCCATGACCCCTTCGCTCTTAGGATTTAGACCGGTGTGCTGACCTCTCTAGAGAGCCTAGGTAGGACTACGGCGTGTCGATCATCCGAGGCCAGGCATTACCCAGCAAGTGTGTCCGTCCAGAGGTAATCGAACGTGTTGGGTACAGTAGTGCACCCCTGCAGGGAAGTTAATCTATTCGAATAGCAGTGTCCACGGTAACAGGACGCTCGGAGTTGTATCCTGATCTACTACAACTATAACCGGATACTATAATGACACTTAACGGATTTACTGCTCTGGGATCTTTTTCTCGCAGTGTAATCGAGGAAGGATCTCAGGGTTTGACCGCCATAAACATGTGTTATATTATATTGCGCTACTCTGTTTTGTTGCTGCAAGATGCTAGTCTTTGATAGGCTAGGCTTCTCCCCTCTCTTCTCTGGCATTTCTGCAGTTTAGTCCAAAGATATAGCCCCATTCCTTTGATACCAATGCATATTTCGCATAGTTCTGATGTAAGTCTTGCGAGTACATTGGATGAGTACTCACGGTTGCTTTGCTACCTCTTTTCCTCCACCCGGATGCTGCGATCAGATGACACAGCCCAGGAGCCGGAGATCCCCGACGGAGGCTACTACTACGAGGAGCCAATTGACCAGGAGTAGTTCGGAGGCCCCAGGCAGGAGGCCTGTGCCTTTTCGATCATTGTCGCTATTATGCTAGCCTTCTTAAGGCAAACTTGTTTAACTATGTCTGTACCCAAATAATATTTGCTTTCGCTGACTTATGTATTCGAGTCCTCGTGACCCCTGGCATGTAATATAAAGATTTAAGTTTAAATTTGTGTCTAGAGTTGTGTTGTGATATCTTCCCGTGAGTCTCTGATCTTGATCGTGCACGTTTGCGTGTATGATTAATGCATGATTGAGTCGGGGCGTCACACATCTGTTCTTCATTCCTCGGATCTGCCTGAGATGATTCCATCTGTTTTGCCCGTAGAGTCTGCAGTTCCGTCTCGACCTGTTTCATGGTGGGTCTTTCTTCACCATGCAGTCTTAAGCACCGCTCTCAAAGAGAGGCGACACCGTTGATCTCTTCCTCAGTTGCCTCCTCCAGGACCTGGGAACTAACAATACCCGTGATTCTCCCCTCACTGAACTCCTGGAGAAAATAGCTTGACAAGCCCATGATGGTGCCTGATAAACTTGTAAAAACAGGCTTCTTTTCGAGAAGCAACTCCACTAGTACCACACCAAAACTGTACACATCGCTCTTCCCGTTCAGCTGCCTGGTATGGAAATACTCTGGATCTAAGTATCCAAATGTACCTTGCACATTCGTGACAATGTGTGTTTGATCAATCGGAACCAGTCTGGATGCACCAAAATCTGACACTTTAGTTGTGTGATTCACATCCAAGAGTATATTTGAGGACTTCACGTCACGATGGAAGATAGATATTGAAGCTGAAGAATGGAGATAAGATAGAGCTCCTGCTGTTTCCAGGGCAATCCTTGAGTAATCACCCCAAGACAAAGAAAAATCATTACTTGTATCTGCATGAAGAACTTCAGATAGTGAACCACTAGATACATAATCATACACTAGCAGTGGAACCTCGGTTTCGAGACAACATCCAAAGAGCTTCACAATATTTCTGTGGTTTATCTGAGTGAGGACTGCAACCTCATTGATGAATTGACTGATCTCAGACTGCTCAATGACCTTAGACTTTTTTACTGCAACAACACGCTGATCAGACAATATGCCTTTGTAAACCATGCCATGCCCCCCACGTCCGATGATACGTGCAGGATCAAAGTTGTTCGTTGCCTTCTCTAGCTCTTCTAACGAGAAAATCTTTGTACTATCATTTGCAGTTTCATCAGATGAAATCAATGTTTCTAGGAGAAGACCTTGGTTCTTTCTGAAATAGTTCTTCTGTAGTTGCTTTTGAACATTCTTTTTCCACCTACGAGTGAAAAGTACTGCACTGAAGCTCAGAAGTAGAATGCCGAAACCACAGGACAGCCCAATAATTATACCTGCAGGCATTAATCTCTTTTAATATTTCTGATATATCTTGTCTATCATAAATTTAACAATAATATAGTCTTACCTAAGAGCAGAGGCTGTGGTTTTGTTCTAGTACACTGCATCTTTAATGGATCATACTCAGTCTTGCGAGGACATTTAGTACAATAGAAGCTTCCTACGGTATTATGGCAGCTCCCTTCACAACTGTCCCGTTGAAGGCATTCATTGATGTCTGAAATTAACAAGATGCATATTAAGATGCATCGACAAAATCTATAACATGCAATCTGGAAGGTTATACATCATTTGATTAACATGAAACAGTAAGTCAACCAATTAACTGAAGCCTACCTGAATGACAAAACTAAGTAGAAGTAGCAAAAACAAAAATCTCTGTCTAATAGTAAGAAGCAAATTTCTAAAATAGCACGTGTTTTTACATTCCAACTGTAGAGGGAGGGGGGCTTACATTTGTAAGCCCACAAACAGAGAGAGGGGGGGGGGCAGACATACCTTGACAACCGGTTTTGATGTATGGATTTCCTTGGAAGCCATCTGAGCATTTACAGCGGTAACCAGCATAGACCCCTTCAGCTGTTACTTTCATACACTTGCTGTTCGTACTCACACAAGCATATCCAGATCTATTCTGTTGGGCCTCTGCGCAACTCAGATTAGCAGCAACCCAATTCAAAGAGAAAAATAACCCATGTGCAGAAAAAAGACCATTAGGATATAATACAAACAACAGGGAATTCCCCGATTGTTGGTCAAGAATGGTGCCATTAATGGTCCCTTCATCAACATTTACGTCAGTGACCTGATTGTTTTCCAACATGACCAGGGCAGCTGATGATGTCGTATTTGTGCAGTTGAGGTGAAACTCTTTCCTGGCAAAGCAACCCTCCTCGAAGCCGAAGGGGAATTGCACACTAGTGTTACCACACCGACGTGTACAATCTGCCCTGGTCGGAGTTGGATTATACCCTGGTTTGATCAGTAAAAGGTTAGAATGTATGAATGCCCAAAATACGTAACAGCTGTACGTTTGGTCTCGATTAGGAAAAGGGGACTCACCTCTATCGTTGGAGCAACCATCTACAATGTAGGGGTTGCCTGTATAGGCAGTCCTACACTTGCAGGTGTAGCCATCGCTTGGGCCAATTATGCACTCGGCATCTTTGATGCAGAAATCGGTTGTGCTATCAGTGCACTCAGCATACTCGCTGATACAGGCATAGTCTGTCCTGTTTTGCTTGGCAGCAACACAGTTGGATTTGTCAACTATCTGCCACGATAGCAGAAAGCCACTCGGCCCATCACTAGTTATGCTGATTCTATCCCACAGTTGAGAGGTCTGGTTTGAGGCTGGACGCGATCCGGCAATCCGGGCGATGCGTGCAACGGGTAATTGGTGGAGGGCGACTCGTGTACTTTCCGACGAGACATAGCTTGTAACACGGCCGAATACTTTCTGGCGAGATGCACGTACGAGCCAGCCGCGGTTAATTACTTTCCGGCCACCGATCGGGAGACTCGCGTACAAGTAGTACACCTGTATCGATTTGCACTAGATGCACTTGCACGTACTAAGTACGAGTCGCCGGCTAGTAGATCGATGACACAACTCAAGACACATGCACTTGCACGTACTAAGTACAAGCTCTACCGATGTTTTGTACGGCTTTTACAGCACAAATTAACCAGATTATCTAAGACGAAATATTGGAGCATACATATACATGTGCAGCATCCATTGAACATACCTAAACATTGGTGAACTGATTGCTTTTTTACTTCATCCAGGATAGTTACACAATGCACTAGGGGCAAAATGGTCTTTGCATCTTACACTTAACACCGTTAGTGCCTAAAATGGACGGAAGTGTCATATAAGGAACAAAATTTATTTTGGGTGTCAAATAGGGAAGAAATTTTATTTCGGGCCAAATAGGGAAGCAAATTTTAAGAAAGGGCCAAATAAGGAATTCTCTCTTTTTCCGGTACCTGCTCCACTTGGAACTGTAGGTGCGCATTTAGTCGGTATCCATGGCAAAGGTGTGAAATGCCACATCTATCGCCGTAAAACACACAAATGTACGACAACGATTCAAAGCAGGTAATGGGAGGCCGCTGTTTCACATGTGTTAAGTATATTATATCTCCTCTTCCTATCAAATCGGTCTTTTGGAATAGTTGGTTGATAGAAATATCTTAACATGGTATTAGAGCTGAGGCCTTGGGTTCAAGTCTCGCTCCCCGCATTTCCCCCAATCATTTATCCACGCCCACGTCGGGCGTGGGGGGAGGTGTTGATCATTCCATATCCACGTCGGATGTGAAGAGGGGGTGTTAAGTATATTATATCTCCTCTTCCTATCAGATCGGTCTTTTGGTATAGTTAGTTGATAGGTATATCTTAACATGGTATCAGAGCTGAAGGCTTGGGTTCAAGTCTCGGTCCCCGCATTTCCCCATCATTTATCCACGCCCACGTCAGGCGGTCTTTTGGGATAGTTGGTTGGTAGGAATATCTTAACAACAGGCAATGGCTACACTTCAACGTCTCTAACGTCGTCGGCACCGGTGCCTGGTCACCAGGGCTTCGTGGCGTCTGTTAGATGTGCATGCCTTAGCACAGACTTGATCTTATCTTCTCGGAGTTGTTGTAAATATGTAGGGAGAGGGGGGTATTATTAGCCTAAGGTCTGCCATGTTACATTTCTCAGACCAGGTTTATCTCTTTGATTTGTAGGAATTTTTGCTGCTTCTTGCACGGTTTGTTGTCGTGACTCACGGAGGCCTCACAAGTCAAGTCAATACTATCTCTAATTCTAGCCCATCAAAAGGGGCACCAGCCTATCTCTGACCCTAATAAATCACATTAAGGTTTCATTTGCGGATTTCCAAAGGTCTGCTATGCACGAGAAAGGAATTACCAACATTTAGTAAAAAATCATGCCAAACATAGACAGGAAGTATACCTTACGCTCGGGCAAAAGGCCCTTCCTCAGCAAATTGATGGAAAAATATGAACACACAAAATTACCTCATGAAAAGTGCCAACCTGCACAGGAACTCACTAGCAGGGGGCATCAGGAGAATGCATAACCGTATCACGCAATCGGTTGTGAATGCCATCCTACTCACTACTAGCAATTGAGCTTACTACTAGCAACTGAATCCATCCAGTGGAAGATAAGTTAACTGTTTACCTCCAACTGAGAGCCTGAATCCATCCGCAAAAGGCTTACTGTTAGCTTAAGATAAAATAGAGACATCAAAGTCAAAAAACTCACCGCTGGAGATAAAGTAGAGATATATAGAGAATCAACAAAAATGATAACAAGAAATGAGCTCCTGTACATTTTCCTGGGACAAGTGGATTCATCTCAAGAACTAGAGAGAACCCAATGCCTGAGATTGTTTCGACATCCTCGATTTCAGCATACAAAATTACGCATTCAATTCTTTAGAGGCCTCTGTTGTCTGACATTGAGGTAGAAGTTGGAGAAGGGAGAGTGAGCAGTGTGGTGGGACCCAAAGAGGTGCATTCTCCTTCTGTTTCCCGAACATGCATCTGAATGCCTGTCATATTTGCACCGAGAGAAAAAACTCGACACATATATTTATAATAAAAGAAGCGCTGAGAAAACACAACGATGTACCAACGGTGGCAACGACCAAAGACCAAACAACAGGAGTGCTCAAAATCATTGCTAATGTAATTCACTAAATCTCTTATAAACAACGATCTCATCAACACAACGCATATGCTAGTAAGTCACTCCACATCTCGGGGTAATAAAATTCAGTCTACATATATAAGCAAGCATAATTCCTACCGAGAAACTGATACAATCATGACGCTTGAAATCATCTGGACATAAATTGACTTATTACAATACCAATCTAACTAGCCTGTAATACAGGCCCTAGCAAAAGTTCACAAAACAAGGAAAGAAATTATCCAATATTATGAACTTAACAATCGCATCTAGCGTGGTATGCTAGCAGATGACATGTACTCTGCCTCCAAGCTATAGCGCCGTTGGCTACCTCCTGGTCGTACGAACGATTGCCGAGCAGATCTAGTCCTTCCAGTTATCAACCTTGGTTGCATATGTTCTTCATTTCTCGGATCTGCCTGACAAGAGTTCATTTGTTTTGTTCGTAGAGTCTGCAGTTCTGTCTCCACTTGTTTCATCGTGGGTCATTCTTCACCATGCAGTCTTAAGCACCGCTCTGCAAGAGAGGCAACACCGTTGATCTCTTCCTCGGTTGCTTCCTCGAGGACATGGGAATTAACAATACTTGTGATTCTTCCGTCATTTAATTCCTGGAGAAAATAGCTTGACAAGCCCTTGATTGTGCCTGATTCACTTGTAAAGACAGGCTTCATTCTGAGAAGCAACTCCACTAGTACCACACCAAAACTATACACATCGCTCTTTCCGTTCAGCTGCCTGCTATGGAAATACTCTGGATCTAAGTACCCAAATGTACCTTGCACATTCGTAACAATGTGTGTTTGATCGATCGGAACCAATCTGGACACGCCAAAATCAGAAACTTTAGCCGTGTAGTTCACATCCAAGAGTATATTTGAGGATTTCATGTCACGATGGAAGATTGATATTGAAGCTGAAGAGTGGAGATAAGACAGAGCTCCTGCTGTTTCCAGTGCAATCCTTAAGCAATCACCCCAAGACAAAGAAAGACCATCACTTGCATCCGCGTGAAGAACTTCAGACAATGAGCCACTGGATACATAATCATACACCAGCAGTGGAACCTCGTTTTCGAGACAACATCCAAAGAGCTTCACAATATTTCTGTGATTTATCTGAGAGAGGACGGCGACCTCACTAATGAATTGACTGATCTCACACTGCTCAATGACCTTAGACTTTTTGATTGCAACAACACGCTGATCAGATAATATACCTTTGTAAACCATGCCATGCCCCCCACGGCCGACGATACGTGAAGGATCAAAGTTGTTTGTTGCCTTCTCTAGCTCTTCTAACGAGAAAATCTTTGTATTCTCATTTGCAGTTTCATCAGATGATATCAACGTTTCTAGAAGAAGACCTTGGTTCTTCCGGAAATAATTCTTCCGTAGTTGCTTTTGAACATTTATTTTCCATTTACGAATGAGAAGTGCTGCACAGAAGCTTAGAAGTAGAAAGCCGAAACCACAACACAACCCAATAATTATACCTGCAGGCATTAAGCTGTTTTAAGTTTCTCTTCTAGCTTGTCTATCGTAAAAATGTAACAATAATATAGTCTTACCTAAGAGTAGAGGCCGTTGTTTGTCGTGCCACACTGCAGTTTTAATGGATCATATTCAGTCTTACGAGGACATTCAGTACAACTGAAGCTTCCTTTGGTATTATGGCAGATCTCTTTACATTTGTTCGGTTGAAGGCACTCATCAATATCTGACATTAACAAAATCTTGATAAGATGAGTTGACAAAATATATAACACGGAACACAATACATCATCATTCGTACATCAGCCAATTAAATGAAACCTACACGAGTAATAAAACAAACTAGAAGTAGCAAAAAAAAAAAAATCACTGTCTAACAGTAACATGCAATAAATGACCCCTATTACATCTGTACAACTCTATTTTAGAGAGTTAAAAAATAGCTAGTAACAGTGGCGGAGCTAGGACTGTGACAGTGAATAGAGCTAATTTTTTTTAAATAATACACTTTTTTTTATTAATTTTCAGAGAAATTTCAAAAATAATACGGCCTCGGCCTGGCGGAAGCCGACTGGAGCTCGTCAGCCTGGCGGAAGCTGGCAGGCCACCCGTCGGCCTGGCCGAAGCCGACTGGGCCTCGTCGGCCTGGCCGAAGCCGACAGGGACTTGTCGTCCTGGCCGAAGCCGACTGGGCGTCATCGGGCCCTGGAGCTCCCCGACGACTCGCTGAAGCCGTAGAGACGACTCGCTGAAGCCGTAGACGCAGCCCCTCGAGGTCGCGTGTCCAGGAGCGGCTCTTCCCGCGTCATCCTGCTCCGGCCGTTCGTCGCCAACGTGCTCCATCAGCTTAGCTAGGCACGCACGCATCCATCAGCATGCTAGCTAGGCACGCACGCATCCATCAGCATGCTAGCTAGGCACGCACAACCTGCTAGCTCGGCGACCTTGTGCCCAACCACGCCCCCGCGCAGGGTGATCCAGAACTGCTGCGTCGCGCATGAAGCCGAGCAGGTGCCCACGCCCAAGGTGCCCGTCGCTGAGGCCGAAGCGGCAGAGGTGCTCGTGGCCGCGTCATCCGTCGCGAGGCGCGGGGAGGCGACGACGTGCAGCGAGGAAGCGGCAGAGGTGCTCGTGGCCTTTTTTTAGTAAAGATCAGAAGACAAACACATTTTTGTTTCACAAATCAATGTAAACCGGCAGTCGATTAAAGAAGCCACCATGTCTCCAGGACGCCTTACGCATCCCTGTGTTCGTCGAGCATGACTTTAGGCCCAGTCGGCTTCGGCTGTGTTCGTCGAGCATGACTTTAGGCCCTGTCGGCTTCGGCTGTGTTCGTCGAGCATGACTTTAGGCCCTGTCGGCTTCGGCCAGGCCGACGAGGCCCAGTCGGCTTCGGCCAGGCCGACAGGTGGCCTGTCAGCTTCGGCCAGGCCGACGAGCTCCAGTCGGCTTCCGCCAGGCCGAGGCCGTATTATTTTTGAAATTTCTCAAACTTGCGTATTATTTCTGAAAATTAATAAAAAAATATATTATTTAAAAAAAATTAGCGTGAATAGAGAGAGGGAGGTATTACCTTCACAACCACTTTGGATGTATGGATTTCCTTGGAAGCCATCGGAACATTTGCAGCGATAACCAAAATAATGGTCTACAGTTTTTACTTCCACACATGTGATGTCAGTACTGACACAAGCATATCCAGACATATTCTTTTGGGCCTCTGTGCAATTTAGATTAGCAGCAACCCACAGCATAGAGGAGAATGGTGACCCTAAAGATATAAAATGTGCACTTGTACGTAGCGTAAGAATATCCTTCTGAATTGGTGACGTTAATGGTCCCTTCGTGAATATTTATGTCGACGACCTGGTCACTATCCAACATGACGTCAGCTGATGATGTCATATTTGTGCAGTTGAGCTGGAAGTCTTTCCATGCAAAGCAACCCTCTTCTAAGCCGAATGGGAATGGCACACTAGTGTTACCACACAAACGGGTGCAATCAGCCCTGCTCAGAATTGGATTATACCCTAGTTTGATCAGTGAGAAGTTAGCATGTATCAATGTCCAAAATATACCTCCCTGCAAAAAAAAAAAAAATGTCCAAAATATACCTAACAGCAGCTGTACGTTTGGCCACCTGATTAAGAAAAAAGGTTACCTTCACTGATCAAGCAGCCATGTGGAATGTAGGGGTTGCCTGAATAGCCATCGCTGCAGATGCAGCTGTAGCTATGCCTTCCGTCAAACACGTCAATGCACTCGGCATCTGTGACGTCACAATAATTGGCTTTATCGGCGCACTCGGATTGCTCACTGATACAGGCATAGCTTGTCCTGTTTTGCATGGCAGCAACGCAGGTGGACTGATCAACTATCTGCCACGATAGCAGAAAGCCACTCGGCCCATCACTAGTTATGCTGATTCTATCCCGCAGTTGAGAGGTCTGGTTAGAGCGTGCATCAATGTTGCTTTTGCTGTGGTTGTGTACAAATTGGAACTCAAAACTGCCGCCGGCGCCCACCTCAACACGACAGCATCCAAAGGTATTTTTACAGTGGTGCATAGCCACCATCTCTGGGGTTCTTGGATCCAGACACACAGTGCTGCATTTCAACGTGGTGGCATAGTCTCCAACAGAGTATACCTCCAGGTCACAGTTGGTAATGTTTAGAACAATGGACTCAAGAGAGAAGGACCTCCCAGGTGGTTTCAAAGAAAAGTTGTAGACACTGACACGAAATTGCATGGGGATGGTATGCGAGAAGGAGGCCTGGATGAAGTTAGTATACACAGGGCGCGTGCATCGCGGCTGTTGCTGAGGGCATGGAGGGCGAACGGGCACGCGCGTGGCTGGGTGTGTGCATGCAGGAGGAGCTCCATGGACTCGCCCATGGTGGACAGGGCGCCGGCTTGAGCGAGAGCACGCTACGGTGGACGAAGACGACGGGAATGGAGGCGCGGACGAACGGCAGATCTCCACGGGCTCGATGGACGCGACGAGATGGTCGGGGACACAGTGAAGATAGCAAGGGAGCGCGCTGATGCCGACGGCCTTGGGTGTGACGAAGAAGACGAGCTCGCGGTCGACTCGAGGACAGCAGCTTGGGAGGACGTCTCCGTCTAGCTACCGGGGCAGCAGGTCGAAGGAGACCGTGGGACATCACGTCGGGTCTCGACGTCTTGATTTACGGTCATTATTGTCTTCCAACCGACGACTGTCTATGTCTAATTGTCTATCCTACCCTCAAAACATCAGTGGTTGAATTTTAATATACTGCTCCCTCCTCTATCAACAGTACAGGGTACCGTAAAAACTCTCTACACAGGATCGTCAAAGCGGATCATCTCGGTGATGCCGTCGCGCAAGAACAGTCTCGGGGGATGAGCGGTGTCGTTGCAAGTGAGGTTGAAGTCAGGCCCCCGGGAACACCTGGATCCGATGCCGAAGGGGTAACTGAAGCTCATGCTGCCGCAGCTCGTCGGACAGCCATCGAGCATGGCACCGACAAGGTATGGTTGCGCCCAGTTCCCCTCAGGGCTCTGCTGGCCTGTTACCACTCCGGATGCCAGCGCTGTTGGCTTTCCTAGTGACCCGAGCACTAACAGAGAGAACAACACCGGCAAGATGCCCATCATCGATCTATAGTTCTACACTACACCTTGCACTAGAGAGATTCAGATCAGGCAGCAGTGGCTTCCCTTTGAGCTAGCACTTTCATGACTGCATCCCTACTGCATATATATCTGTGATTTCAAAAACTTACAGTTGACTCAAGCAAGACTGGAAGTGGATTTGTGCGGATGTGGATGTGGTGTGTTTTGTTGGCATGTGAGAGCAGATGATGATGACCCTCGTACATGCCCATGTGGATGTGGCAGTGGTGTACTTGATACAATGCATGTGAAGGAGATGACCATGACCTTGGCCTCGTACGCCGTGCCACAGGAAGACCTCAGCAAGTCGGCCCATTAAAGGGGCCAATCTAAAGTCTGTTCCTGATGAACCACGTACGGAGGAAAACAAAGTTGAAAGGAAACAAATGAGCACGCAAAATTACAGCATGAAAATGGGGAACCACACAAGAAACTCACCGGCAGTAGGTAGGCCATCAGGAGAACGCGGGATCGTACCATTCAACCTGTTGTGAACTTGTGATTGTCATCCTGCTCGTCAACAATGGAGGCCGGCTAGCAATCTTCAGTCTCCACCTAGTGGAGGCAACCTAACTGATATGGCTTCCAACCGAGCTAGGTGACAGTAACCACACAAGAAACTCCCCAGTAGGTTGGGCATTAGGATGACGTGGAATCGTACCATGCAACCTGTTGTGAATGCCATCGTGGTCATCAACAGCGGAAGCCGGATAGCAATCTTCTTCAGTCCCCATCTGGTGGAGACAATCTAACTAATAGCTTCCAACCGAGCTAAGTACTGACAGTAACTGAATCCATCACCAACATTAGCTGGTGGCCGCCTTAACCTGCAACCGAGGGAATCACGAGGTAAAAAACTTGAACCACTGGAGATGAACTTACAGATTCAGAAGTAAGCAAACCAGTAACACATTTTTTTGAGGGGTAACACAAATCTTAGATAAGCTAACTGAACTAAGTAACAGTAACTGAAGTCCATCTCCAATTTAGCTGTTGCTTGCTCAAGCTGCAACCAAAAGCAGAGGGTAAACATTGTGATTGCTGGAGATAAACTAGAGACAAAGCATCATGTACATGATTGATGTTTGCATTATTTCGGAGAACTCCCAAGAATCTGGTGGGTCTGGTACCTTGTGCGGGCAGTGTTCCAGTGTGGAAAAGGGCCACACATCTGAAGTATGTAAGAAAGAATCTTGAGCGCAAAGCTGATGCGGTGTGTGATATGTTGAGTACAAAAAAGACTTGAGCGCAAAGCTGATGCGGCGTGTCACATCAACGTGCACCGGTCGGGGTGCGAGCATGTTACGGGTGCCAACGTTTGGTTCCCCACCGTTGTCGTTTGCTCGGAGCACAGCCCGGGTAAAAATTCTGAACACCTGCAGGTAAATTGCGTACAGACATAGAACCAAATAACAGGACACAAATAAACTGAAAAGAACCTGATGCCTGAGATTGCTTTGCCAGGAAATAAACTTGAACTGAATCTCGGGATGCATACTCCAACTTGGACCTGAAAATTGGAGGTGCCCTGGGGTTGGAGAGGAGAGCGGCGGGGCGGGCAGACTCCATGGAGCACGCGCGTACTCATCAATGGCGTCGCCGCGCCCGGGGCGGCGAGCTTCTGTGCGCGGTGCGGTGTCAGGGGCCATGGCACAATGTGGGGATCTTAGTTTAGGGGCACCACCTGGGGGGGATAGGGTTGGGTTGTACGGCCGCGGAGCTGGCGAGTCGGGCGCTGCCGGCGGAGGTGCCGGCAGGGGAGAAGAACACCCATGATGGAACTGTTAGAGTTAACCTTGTTGTCTAGGTGTTCATCATCCAGGGGGCGAAGCCAGGATAAAAGGTCGTCGGGGTCAACACGAATAAGTAGCACTAATGTATCCGTCAAAAAAAGAGCAACAATATATGTCTATAAAGTTCTTTTAATAATCTCACATAAATTAAAAATAATAGTTGCCAATGTATCATAGCAAGATAAACTCCAATTACAAAAAGTAGTTACCTTTCTATTTTTCTTCACCTCTACGCTCTTTCATCTTCACAAAGTAATCTATCGCATCCGTACATGGAGTTGAATATAGAAGTCTTGCTGCAAGTTCATGAAATCATCACCCATCAGTAAACCATGATTAGATTACCCACGCAAACCTTGAAGCAATTATTTAAAAAATCAACACATCAGTAAACCCTAACATAAAAGTAGAAAGTATATGAATTGGATGAAGAAATTGTTGAATATATGAGCAAATTACTACAATATTTAATCCGAGTAAGCAGAAAATAAATCATGATAGCAAGAGCATAGATTAAACTAATCATGCAGACTAGCATCGTAAACGAGTAGATCGAATCTACGGCACAGATTAGACACATAAATTCTAGCATGATCTCAAACAGAGAAGACAAGATTACGTACGGAGCAGCGGGAGTAGAACCGCCAGCGTTGATGTTGTCGGCCATGTCGTTGAGGAAGAGGCTGCCGAGATCGGGGAAGAAGTCGTCGTCGAGGAAGACGTCGCTGGCAGCAGTCGCGCGAGTGCGCTCCCCAAAAACCTGATCGCCCCTCTCCCGTACAGGATCACGAGAGGCGGGGTTCCGGAGGCCTGCTGTCCCTTCTCGCGATGCACGCCGGAAGGAGGGATGGAGAAGACTTGTATGGCGGCGCAAAGCTCTGGAACGGTGCGAAACCATATGTTGCGACGGCGGCTAGGGTTGGCAGGGTAGAGAGACGTGGACTGGACCCACGTCCGAGTCGGTTACAGCCCACGATCCGACGTCTCAGATCGTGGCGCGTCTGTTAAGGACTCTCCGTTCCTGACCGGCAAAAATAAGCGCATAGGTATGAGCTCGGCTCGGCTCAATCCCGCAACCCGCGGCGCGTCGTGGCGAGGCGAGCGAGGAGGAGGAGTGCGCGAGGGCCTCTTCTCTTCTCATTTTCTTACAAGTGCTAGAAGAGCTCACCTTATAAAGAGGTGTAGCTCTCTCTCCACTAGCGGGGTGGGACTAAACTTTAGTTCCACCCACACCACACCAACAGCCAACACAAATGGGCCATGAGAGTTTCAGATTTTTGGATGGGCTTTGGGCCAAAGGCCTGATAGCAAAAAATCCAACAATCCCCCACAAAGTCTCATTGGCACATTTCATCATTTCTTAGTTCCAAAACATTGTTTTATATACCGGTCTTGATGGAGACTGTTAAGTTGAACTTCCATTTCGAGATTTATGCTACACTAGATCACGACTTGAATAGTGGACTATGCCTTGAACTACAAGTTTTCTGCGAGTCTAGTTTCACACAAATCCTTGACCGGTACTGGGCTACCGCAAGGCTTCCCCGCGGGTGGAGCGCATACGTCATACTCCAAGGCCTTTCATGAATTTATTAGAGAAGACCCAATTCTCACAGACTGCGACGTTTACAGTCAAATTCATATAGGTGTGTTCCTCAGGAGATGTTCTGCAGGACAACATCTCTGCTTACCCAAATAAGCCACTTGGAACACATTAAGATAGGTATCAACCTGTCATGCAGATTATGAGAGTATTGCATCTTCACGGAGTGGGATAGCAAATATAGGGATACTCTCATTCTAGCTGTCCAACAGCTTGTCTCCCACTTCTACTTCACGGGATCTCCGATCACATAGAGTGGGTTACCACTATGGACAGCTCATATGGTGGGTCTCAAACCCATCTCCATCGATGCATTTTCTATCACATTACGTGATAAACCCTTTGTGAAGGGATCTGCCAAGTTTTTAGACGTTTGGATATAATCCAACGCAATAACTCCGGAGTTCTTCATTTTTCTGACAGATTTCAATCTCCTCTTCACATGCCTTGAGGACTTCATATTATCCTTTGAACTGTTTATCTTTATGATCACAGTTTGATTATCACAGTTCATCAGGATAGCGGGTATTGGTTTTTCAACCATAGGTAAGTCCATCAAGAGCTGACGAAGCCAATCTGCTTCAACAGTGGCTGTGTCTAATGCTGTGAGTTCTGCTTCCATAGTTGACCTCGTTAAGATGGTCTGCTTGCAAGACTTCCAGGAAACAGCGCCACCACCAAGTGTAAAAACATAACCACTTGTGGCTTTAATCTCATCAGCATCAGATATCCAGTTTGAGTCACTATAACCCTCCAGTACCCTCGGGTACCCGGTATAGTGAATCCCATAGCTCGCAGTGCCTTTCAAATAGCGCATAACTCTCTCAAGCGCATGCCAATGATCATCTCCCGGGTTTGATACAACCCGGCTTAGTTTGCTCACAGCAAACGAGATGTCAGGCCTCGTGGCACTAGCCAAGTACATAAGCGAGCCAATAATGTGAGAATACCTCAGTTGATCTCTAGCAATTCGTCGATTCTTTCGAAGCAACACACTAGCGTCATATGGAGTTGGAGAAGGCTTGCAGTCGCTATACCCAAAACGACTCAAGACCTTTTCCACATAGTGAGATTGAAGCAGTGTAATCCCACCATTCTCATCTCTCAGCAGCTTGATGTTCAGAATAACATCAGCTACTCCTAGATCCTTCATCTCAAAACAGCGAGATAAGAAATCCTTAACCTCCTTTATTTGATCAAGGTTGGTTCCAAAGATCAGTATGTCATCGACATACAGACAGAGAATAACTCATTCGCCCCCACCATGGCGATAGTATACACACTTGTCAGCTTCGTTTACAACAAAGCCTGCAGCAGTTAATGTCCTTTCGAACTTCTCATGCCACTGCTTAGGAGCTTGCTTAAGGCCATATAAAGACTTCAATAACTTGCACACTTTTCCTTCCTGACCAGGTACTATAAAACCATCAGGCTGATCCATGTAAATTTCCTCATCCAAATCTCCATTGAGGAAAGCCGTCTTAACGTCCATTTGATGAACGAGAAGACCATGTGAGGCAGCCAGTGATAGTAGCACCCGAATAGTGGTCAGTCTAGCCACAGGTGAGTAAGTATCAAAGAAGTCTTCACCTTCTTTCTGGGTATAACCCTTGGCAACAAGCCGTGCCTTGTACTTTTCAATTGTACCATCAGGTCTAAGCTTTTTCTTGAACACCCACTTACATCCCACGGGTTTGCACCCATAAGGACGATCAGTGACTTCCCAGGTTTCATTAGCTAAGATGGAGTCCATCTCGCTCTGGACAGCTTCCTTCCAGTAGTCAGCATCAGAAGATGCATAGGCTTCTGAAAGAGTCCTGGGTGTGTCATCCACGAGGTACACAATGAAATCATCACCAAAAGACTTTGCAGTCCTTCGTCTCTTACTCCTTACAGGAGTTTCATTGTCATCCTCCTCAGGATTCTCAACGTGTTCCATCGCAATGGTGGGTTCAGGAATTACAGAAAATTCCTGAGTAGATAGAGTAGGTATCTCTTGATTTGATGAGTTAGGCATATCCTTCATAGGAAATATGTCCTCAAAGAAAGTCGCATCACTCGACTCCATAATCGTACCAACATGCATGTCAGGTACCTCAGATTTTATTATCAAAAATCTATAGCCAATGCTATGAAAAGCATAGCCTAGAAGAACACAATCCACGGTTTTTGGTCCAAGCTTACGCTTCTTGGGAATTGGTATATTGACTTTCGCCAAACAACCCCAAGTACGTAGATAAGAGAGTTTCAACCTTTTCCTTTCCCATTCCTCAAATGGAGTAATGGTTTTATGCTTTGTGGGAACTCGGTTTAGGACATGACATGCAGTCATTAGCGCCTCCCCCCACCATGCCTTGGAAAGACCCGATGTATCTAACATGGCGTTAACCAAATCAGTTAGAGTTCGGTTCTTCCTTTCGGCCACCCCGTTTGATTGAGGTGAGTAGGGAGGCGTCCTCTCATGGATTATACCATGTTCCGCACAAAACGAATCAAATTCATTGGAAAAATACTCTCCACCACGATCAGACCTAAGCCGTTTAATTTTCCGATCAAGTTGGTTTTCTGCTTCAGCTTTATAGTTTTTGAAGAAGTTTAAAGCCTCATCTTTTGATTTCAGAAGATACACATAACAATATCTAGTGGAGTCATCAATCAACGTCATGAAATATTTCTTTCCACCTTTTGTCAACACGCCATTCATCTCGCAAAGATCAGAATGGATAAGCTCTAGTGGCGCTAAGTCTCTCGCCTCTGCAGTCTTATGAGACTTGCGAGGTTGCTTAGCTTGCACACACACTTGGCGCTTGGAGTCCTTGACAGTAGTGAATTTCGGAATTAAACTCATATTGGCTAGCCGCGTCATGCAACCAAAGTTAATATGACAAAGTCGCGAATGCCAAATATTAGACTCATTATCGTGGCAAACATTATTAATAACTTTAGTGCAAATATCTGACAAAGACAGGCGGAACAAGCCTCCGCACTCATAGCCTTTTCCAACAAATTGTCCATACTTAGAAATAACAACTTTATTGGACTCGAAAACCAACTTGAAACCATCTCGACACAAACGGGAACCGCTGACGAGATTTTTATTGATGGAGGGCACATGATGAACGTTCTTCAGACGCACGATCTTCCCCGAAGTAAACTTCAGATCGACCGTACCGACCCCTCGAACAGTGGCATGTGACCCGTTCCCCATCAGCACGGGAGAAGTCCCTGTGACCTGGTAAGAAGAAAACATAGAGGCATCAGCACAGACATGTACATTTGCACCGGTGTCAATTAACCAATCTGGAGAATGACAAACTGAAAGGATGGTAGGAAGAATACCGTACCCAGAATCCTTCATATCAGTATCGCCGATGACAACATTAGCGGACTTGCCGCTCTTCTCATGTTCGCGCTCCTCATAGCGGTTAGGACATCTCGGAGCCCAGTGATTAGGATCACCGCAGACATGGCATAGTCCCTTCCCCTTCTTATGAGAATTCTTCTTGAAGTTGGTAGATTGTGACGGCTTGTTCTTTGCAACAAACTTGCCTTTGCCCTGAGATTTGTTCTTGTTGTTTTGGGGCTTGTTGAGATGGAAGTTCTTCTTCTGCACCACGTGGGCACTAGAAGCTCCCTCAACAGCTCGAGCACGTGTGTCTTTTGCTCTCGCCTTCTCTTCAACATCAAGAGTTCCAATGAGATCTGAAACGGAAAACTCCTGTCTCTTGTGTTTCAGAGAAGTAGCAAAATTGTTCCACGAAGGTGGAAGCTTGGCAATGATGTCTCCGGCCACAAACTTGTCTGGCAACACACACTTGAAGTACTCAAGCTCCTTCGCGAGAGACTGTATCTCATGAGCTTGTTGAACAATAGAGCGCTCATCAGTCATCTTGTAGTCATAGAATTGCTCCATGACGTACAACTCGCTGCCAGCGTCCGAGGCCCCAAACTTGGCCTCGAGCGCAGCCCACATGTCCTTGCCGTTGTTAAACGACATATACGAATCCACAATGGAATCGTCAAGAACACTCAGAAGGGCGCCCTTGAAGAGGGTATCGATCTTCTCAAAAGCTTCCTGCTGTGCAGGATTAAGATCGCCCTCGGGCTTACCCTTGGTGGCGTCATAGCAGTACATGGTCTGAAACCAGTAGACTGCTCTCGTGCGCCACCTCTTATATTGCACCCCCTTGAAGGTGGGCGGCTTCAGATGCGCAGCAAAGCCACTTGGAGTAAATTGCCTATAATCAGGTTTTTGGATTGTTGAATATATGAGCAAATTACTACAATATTTAATCCGAGTAAGCAGAAAATAAATCATGACAGCAAGAGCATAGATTAAACTAATCATGCAGACTAGCATCGTAAACGAGTAGATCGAATCTACGGCATAGATTAGACACATAAATTCTAGCATGATCTCAAACAGAGAAGAGAAGATTACGTACGGAGCAGCGGGAGTAGAACCGCCAGCGTTGATGTTGTCGGCCATGTCGTTGAGGAAGAGGCTGCCGAGATCGGGGAAGAAGTCATCGTCGAGGAAGACGTCGCTGGCAGCAGTCGCGCGAGTGCGCTCCCCAAAAACCTTATCGCCCCTCTCCCGTACAGGATCACGAGAGGCGGGGTTCCGGAGGCCTGCTGTCCCTTCCCGTGGTGCACGCCGGAAGGAGGGATGGAGAAGACTTGTATGGCGGCGCAAAGCTCTGGAACGGTGCGAAACCATATGTTGCGACGGCGGCTAGGGTTGGCAGGGACCTCGCGTATATATATGCACGGCAGGGTAGAGAGACGTGGACTGGACCCACGTCCGAGTCGGTTACAGCCCACGATCCGACGTCTCAGATCGTGGCGCGTCTGTTAAGGACTCTCCGTTCCTGACCGGCAAAAATAAGCGCATAGGTATGAGCTCGGCTCGACTCAATCCCGCAACCCGCGGCGCGTCGTGACGAGGCGTGGCGTGGCGAGGAGGAGTGCGCGAGGGCCTCTTCTCTTCTCATTCTCTTACAAGTGCTAGAAGAGCTCACCTTATAAAGAGGTGTAGCTCTCTCTCCACTAGCGGGGTGGGACTAAACTTTAGTTCCACCCACACCACACCAACAGCCAACACATATGGGCCATGAGAGTTTCAGATTTTTGGATGGGCTTTGGGCCAAAGGCCTGATAGCAAAAAATCCAACAGAAATCGGCATTTTTTATGAAGCAGAGACAGAGGAGTGGAGATTGGGAGCGGCGGCGCTGCTGGCGAACACACAGACCATCGGGTAGGACGTGAAGAAAGAACGAAGGGCGACACAGGCGTGATCCAGCAAAAGCGATCCTGAGTCCTGAGATCGATCGGAAGTTTTTCTTTTAGTGAATGGATCGGAACTAGCAACTGGGCCTGCATGCCCCTGGCCAGGCGTGCTTGACCCCGATCTATTCTTTTTAGATCGATCGGGAAGTGGAGACCGATCCCAACTCCAAAGTGGCAATGGGCCTTCGTGCTTGCTTTAAGCTGCTACGTTTTGGGCCTTTTTTGGACCGGGGTCATTTTTTTCTCACTGTCATTTTTTCTTGTGGGCTGTATATATATATATAACAGGGTTTGGGCCGAGGTCGTCGGGGTCAATTGACCCCGGCCCAACACTGTAGCTCCGCCCCTGTTCATCATGTTTATTTCGTCGCATTAGTTCGTTCATGCATGTTGTTGAAACATTAGTCTGCATAAACATGTTAGTTAGTGGCATGCACAAAGCTCCGTAGAGTTGCAGCGGCCGAGTCTTGTGGCGGATAGAGAGTGGAGCTAGAAGAGGACGCAGTTAGTCGAGACGGGCGTCAAGTGTGCCGTTGCGTGGGCAAGCTCCTAGTGTGCTACAGACTTAGGAATGACTCAAGCTTGTGACGTGCGTGAGCTGCTGGAGTAAGAATCGGATCAAGCCGATATGTGTGGCTGGGCCGTTGTGAGCGTGTGCATGTAGAAGTGGATTAGTGTGTGCATGCAGCCAGGTAGTTGGTTAGTGGGTTAGTGCGTGGGTGTGTTGGCCGAGTGATTTCGCTATTAAAGCCCATGTATCTGCGTTGTGTTTTAGTGCGAGAGAAGAAATACAAGTGAAAAGGCACGTACGTGCGTGGTGCCAAAGTGTGTGTGCACGTAGAAAACAGGGCTTTGGTCCAGGGCCAGATAAGGGCATTAATCCCGGTTTCCTTACGAACCGGGACCAGTGGGTGCATCAGTCCCGGTTCGTGAGGCCAGGGCGCCGGCCGGGCCTCGGGGGCCATTGGTCCCGGTTCGTCTGACCCCTTTGGTCCCGGTTCCAGACACGAACTGGGACCAATGGGCCTCGCTCCTGGCGCAGCACCTTTAGTCCCGGTTGGTGGCTGGAACCGGGACTAAAGGTCAGTCTTCTGTCCCGGTTCTAGCCACCAACCGGGACTAAAGAGATGCCTATATATACCCTCGCCCCTGCCCACCCTCTCCTCTGTTTTTTGACCGTGTGGGAGGTGTGCATGCGCTGCTCTGTTCTCCCTTCTATGCATGCACATGAGGTGTTCGATGAAATGCCCGAGCCACACTTAAGCTTTCTCCTCTCCAAGCTCGACCTCCAAGCTCCATTTTCCTCAAGATTTGTCTAGGTTTGGCGGTCCATCCCGTCCCGTCCCCGTCCTCACCGCCGTCGATCTCCCGCGCCGATCTCGTCGCCGGCACCACCGTGGTGAGCCTCTTGTTCTTATCTTCTTTCTAAAAGAAAAAAATTCTTACTTGTATGATTTAGATAGATACTTGTATAATTTTCTTACTTTTATTATTGTTTGTTATTATATAGTGCCATGCTTTTGGTATCCGCCCCCGTCGGCCCTCGTCCTGTCTATGATTCGGATGTGGTATATTATCTTTTATTATGATTTGTTTCATTTAGTGTTTATGAAAATTATGCCGACCAACGTGACATAGATGTTTTTATCTAGGAGGTATGTGAACCGGAAATTCCAACCGACCCTCTTGTTGAGAGGTTAAATTTAGTTGAAAAAGAAAACAATTACTTGAAGAAAAAATTGAAAAGAATTGAGGAGGAGAAGATGGAATTGGAGTTGCATGTTGCCGATGTCGTCGATGATCACAAGATCAAGATGGATGCAATGCGCTTGAAGATTAGAAAGATTGGAAAATATGCCATTCATAATGAGGCTTGGTATCATTATGCTGTTGGATCAATTGTTACCTTAGTTGCGATTATGATCGCATTTGTTGTTGCATTTAAATGTTTTTCATAGTTTCAATGTATGTTTTAATTAGATGCTCTATGAGAACTATATATGTATGAACTTTATGTATTTATTTTTTCAGTAATAACATTTGATCACTACTGTACTTTGGTTTTAATGTGATGATGAACTTGTATTAATTTGGTCACTTCTCTATTCATGATGTTCTGTAATGGTTTTTGATACACTTAATTATATAATGCACGCAGATGAACCGGCAATGGATGTACGGTGACCGACGCACCTCCGAGTATCTTGAGGGCCTGCATAAATTTCTCGAAGTGGCTGAGGCAAACAAGCAGAATGGTTTTATGTATTGTCCATGCCCTGTCTGTGAGAATACGAAGGATTACTCTAACTTGAAAACCCTTCACGTCCACCTGCTTGAGAAGGGTTTCATGCCACACTATAATGTTTGAACCAAGCACGGAGAAAGAGGGGTTATGATGGAAGACAACGAAGAAGAAGAGGATGATGACAACTATCCCCATGAATATGGTGATACTGCAACGGGGGAAGCTGAAGATCAAGAGGAACCAGACGATGTGCCCGATGATGATCTTCGCCGGGTCATTGTTGATGCAAAGAGACAATGCCAAAGTGAAAGGGAGAAGTTGAAGTTCGATCGCATGTTAGAGGATCACAAAAAAGGATTGTACCCAAATTGCGAAGATGACAACACAAAACTCGGTACCACACTGGAATTGCTGCAATGGAAGGCAGACCATGGTGTATCTGACAACGGATTTGGGAAGCTACTGAAAATAATGAAGAAGAAGCTTCCAAAGATAACGAATTGCCCGACAGTACGTACGAAGCAAAGAAGGTTCTATGCCCTCTAGGATTGGAGGTGCAGAAGATACATGCATGCCCTAATGACTGCATCCTCTACCGCGGTGAGTACGAGGATTTGAACGCATGCCCGGTATACGGTGCATTGCGGTATAAGATCAGACGTGATGACCCTGGTGATGTTGAGGGCGGGCGCCCCAGGAAGAGGGTTCCTGCCAAGGTGATGTGGTATGCTCCTATAATACCACGGTTGAAACGTCTGTTCAGAAACAAAGAGCATGCCAAGTTGATGCGATGGCACAAAGAAGACTGTAAGAAAGACGGAAAGTTGAGAGCACCCGCTGACGGGTCACAGTGGAGACAAATCGAGAGAAGGTGGGGGGACTTTGCAGGTGACGCAAGGAACGTATGGTTTGGGTTAAGCGCAAATGGCATTAATCCTTTTGGGGAGCAGAGCAGCAATCATAGTACCTAGCCCGTGACTCTATGTATCTATAACCTTCCTCCTTGGTTGTGCATGAAGCGGAAGTTCATTATGATGCCAATGCTCATCCAAGGCCCTAAGCAACCCGGCAACGACATTGATGTGTACCTAAGGCCATTAGTTGAAGAACTTTTATAGCTGTGGAATGGAAAAGGTGTACGTGTGTGGGATGAGCACAAACAGCAGGAATTTGACCTACATGCGTTGCTGTTTGTAACCATCAATGATTGGCCTGCTCTCAGTAACCTTCTAGGACAGACAAACAAGGGATACCACGCATGCACGCACTGTTTAGATGACACCGAAAGTATATATTTGGAGAAATGCAGGAAGAATGTGTACCCGGGACATCGTCGATTTCTTCCGACCAACCATCAATGTCGAAAGAAAGGCAAGCATTTCAATGGTGAGGCAGATCACCGGAAGAAGCCTGCCCTCCGTACTGGTGATCACATACTTGATATGGTCAAGGATTTACAAGTAATCTTTGGAAAGGGTCCTGGCGGATAATCTGTTCCGAATGACGCTGAGGGACGCGCACCCATGTGGAAGAAGAAATCTATATTTTGGGACCTACCCTATTGGAAAGACCTAGAGGTCCGCTCTGCAATCGACGAGATGCACGTGACGAAGAATCTTTGCGTGAACCTGCTAGGCTTCTTGGGCGTGTATGGGAAGACAAAAGATACACCGGAGACACGGGAGGACCAGCAACGTGTGCACGAAAAAGACGGCATGCATCCAAAACAGTATGAAGGTCCTGCCAGCTACACTCTTACCAAAGAAGAGAAGGAAATCTTCTTTGAATGCCTGCTCAGTATGAAGGTCCCGTCTGGCTTCTCATCCAATATAAAAGGAATAATAAATATCCCAGAGAAAAAGTTCCAGAACCTAAAGTCTCATGACTGCCATGTGATTATGACGTAACTGCTTCCGGTTGCATTGAGGGGGCTTCTACCGGAAAACGTTCGATTAGCCATTGTGAAGCTATGTGCATTCCTCAATGCAATCTCTCAGATGGTAATCGATCCAGAAATCCTACCAAGGTTAAAGAATGATTTGGTGCAATGTCTTGTCAGTTTCGAGCTGGTGTTCCCACCATCCTTCTTCAATATCATGACGCACGTCCTAGTTCATCTAGTCGACGAGATTGCCATTCTGGGCCCTGTATTTCTACACAATATGTTCCCCTTTGAGAGGTTCATGGGAGTCTTAAAGAAATATGTTCGTAACCGTGCTAGGCCAGAAGGAAGCATCTCCACAGGCCATCAAACAAAGGAGGTCATTGGGTTTTGTGTTGACTTCATTCCTGACCTTAAGAAGATTGGTCTCCCTCAATCGCGGTATGAGGGGAGACTGACTGGAAAAGGCACGCTAGGAGCGGACTCAATAATATGTAGGGACGGGCATTCTTGGGCTCAAGCACACTACACAGTTCTACAGAATTCTACCTTGGCGACCCCGTATGTCAATGAACACAAGAATATTCTGTGCTCCAAACACCCGGAGCAGTGTGACGACTGGATTATATGTGAACACATCAGGACTTTCGGCAGTTGGTTGCAAACACATCTCATGGGTAACACCACTGTTGGAGATGAGCTGTACTCGTTGGCCAGGACACCATCTTCGACTGTATTGACTTACAAAGGGTACGAGATAAATGGGAATACATTTTACACGATCGCCCAAGATCAAAAAAGCACCAACCAAAACAGTGGTGTCCTCTTTGATGCAGCAACCAACAGGGGAAATGACACATATTATGGTTACATAGTGGACATATGGGAACTTGACTATGGACATGATTTTAAGGTCCCTTTGTTTCGGTGCAAATGGGTCAATCTGTCAGGAGGCGGGGTACAGGTAGACCCACAGTACGGAATGACAACAGTGGATCTGAACAATCTTGGGTACACAGACGAACCATTCGTCCGAGCCAATGATGTGGCGCAGGTTTTCTATGTGAAGGACATGTCTACCAAACCGAGAAAAAGAAAAGATAAGGAAGCGAATACATCATACGATGAGCCAAAGCGTCACATAGTTCTTTCAGGGAAAAGAGACATCGTGGGAGTGGAGGGCAAGACAGACATGTCTGAAGATTATGAAAAGTTTCATGAAATTCCTCCCTTCAAAGTGAAGGCTAACCCAAGCACCCTGTTAAACGATGAAGATTATCCATGGTTACGGCGCAATAAGCAAGGGAAACACACGAAGAAAAAGTGAAGGAGGATACGATAAGCAAGGGAAATCCAGCTTTTGCCGTAACCCTCTCAACTTTTTAGCACATGTTATGTGGGTGAAATGATGATACCATGCCAACTTTCAACCTTTTCAGAGTTCATTTGAAGTGCTTTTCAATTTTAGGGTCATTTAGCTAAAAAAAATCAGTAAATGCATGAAAAATACCAAATGAAGTCAGAAAGGGTTGAAAATTGATGATGTGGCTTTGAATGGTGCATGTTGAACGCACAAAAAGTCTGGAGTTAAAATAAGTTCAAAAAAATGAAATCCCTTTGTAACAGATGAGTTTTCATCCGAAACCCTGATACTTCGAAAGAGATTGTCCATTTTGTACACGAAGTGCATCCAGCTTTTGCCGTAACCCTCTCAACTTTTTAGCACATGCTATGTGGGTGAAATGATGATACCATGCCAACTTTCAATCTTTTCAGAGTTCATTTGTAGTGCTTTTCAATTTCAGGGTCATTTAGCTAAAAAAAACTCTAATAGCAAAAAGAAAGAACTAAAAAGCTTTTATAAAAATCTAATAGCAAAAAGAATGAACTAAAAAGAATCAATTAAAATATTTTGTTATGATCAACTAAAACAAAACTATAATATTCTTCAATAGCAAAAAGAAAGAACTAAAAAGCTTTTATAAACCTCTAGTTATTATCAAAATAATATTAAATTAAAATTATATAAAATTTATGCAACTAAAATTATCAAAGTATTTTTTGTTAAAAACTTTAATAGCAAAAAGAATTTTCATAAAGTATTTTATGTTAAAAACTTTAATAGCAAACTAAAATGACATAAAAAATAAAAAAATATTATCAAAATAATATTAACTTAAAATTATATAAAATTTATGCAACTAAAATTATCAAAGTATTTTTTGTTAAAAACTTTAATAGCAAAAAGAATTTTCATAAAGTATTTTATGTAAAAAGCTTTAATAGCAAACTAAAATGACATAAAAAATAAAAAAATGCCGCCTACTGGGCCACCACGGCCTGCATACGACTAGAAACCCATCAGTACATGGGCTAGGATGCAGGCCCGCGGGCTCCAACAGGCCCAACATGGCAGTGACAAAGGTTAGGCAAGTACTGCCTGCATTAGAGAGGAGCTCGAAAGCTCAGCTGCAGCGCGCCTTATAAACCAGTGCTACCCTCTCTCAACTAGCGAGGTGGGACTAAACTCCCACCACACCGCTGTGCCAGGCTATTGGTCCCGGTTGGTGGCTCGAACCGGGACGAAAGGGTGCCTTTGATCCCGGTTCGAGCCACCAACCGGGACCAATGCCCCCTTTTCATCCCGGTTGGAGCCACCAACCGGGACTAAAGGTCTCTGCTTCCCGCCCTTTGGGCTGTTGAAATTGACCTTTAGTCCCGGTTGGTGGCTCCAACCGGGACGAAAGGGGGCCTTTCGTCCCGGTTGGTGTCACCAACCGGGACTAAAGGTTGGGGTATATAAGCCCACACTTAGGAAATTTTCATAGTTCATCCGCAGTTTCCCCCGACGACGCCGAGCACATCGACGCCGCCAGGCTGCCCCGACGCCGTCCGCCGCCCCCGCCGTCGCCGTCGCCGCGCCCCTGCCCCGTCGTCGCCGTCACCGTCGCCCCCGAGCCCGCGCCCCTGCCCCGCCCCCGAGCTCGCGCCCCTGCCCCGGCCCGCCCCCGCCGTCGCCGTCGCCGTCGCCGCGCCCCTGCCCCGTCATCGCCATCCCCGTCAGCGTCGTCTCCCTCCTCCCCGAGCCCTCGCCGCCCCCACTGTGAGCCGCCGCCGCCCCGGCCCGCTGTGCATTTTTTTATATGATGATTTTTTTTGTTCATATATAATGTATATGTAGATGCTTAGTGTTTATTAATCATGTGTATGTATGTATGTGTATGTATATGTAAATATTGATATGATGAATTTTTTTTTGTTCATATATAATGTATATGTAGATGCTTAGTGTTTATTAATCATGTGTATGTATGTATGTGTATGTATATGTAAATATTGATATGATGAAAAAAAAATTTGTTCATATATAATGTAGATGTATATGTATGTATGGATGGATATCGATGGATGTATGTATATAGAAAATTCGTAGAAAATTAACCGTAACTCCGATGAAAATAATTTATATATGAAAATCGATCAGAAAAATATGACGAATCCGAATATGCCCTCCGTTCGTCTGTCACAAGCAGCTAGCATAGCGAACCTGGAACCGTCCCCCTCCGGTTCATCTGTCCGAAATTAATGCAGACTTCGAGAAAACATTCCCGGATGTTATCCCCCTTCACCTATATCGTGTAGTGCCGCGTTAGAACACCCCTAACTCTCTCGGGAATTCAACATATCCCCGATAACTTCGACATGAGGAGGGGGGGGGGGTCCGCAAGTATCCTCGACGACCATGATGTTTGCCACTAATCCATTGCTCATATGCATATGATTCCTTGTTGTGATATTAAGTCCATGTTTGCCACTAATCCATCTCTCATGGTTGTATATTGCCATGTTGTAATGTTTGCAGAAACTATGGACAGATACTTAGAAAAAGAAGAGTTGTTGGGGGATATAATCCTTCAAGGAGGTGATATCACCTTGTCGTTTCTCAACGACACCGATGGTGAGGAAGGAGATCATGACGGCTCCGGTTATCCAACAATGGAGGAGGAAGGAGATCATGACGGCTCCGGTGACCGAACGGAGGAGGGAGCCTTAACTGTTGCAAAGTCCGGCGAGGTATATATATATATATATATATATATATATATATATATATATATATATATATATATATATATATATATATATTAAGCCTGTGCTGATTTGATGCATTAATTGTTTTGTATGTACATATATTAACGCTTCTTTCTTCTTTTAGCCCTCCGGATCGAACCAAACTTCCGTAAGGAGACGAGGCCCGAAGAAAAGGTTGCGCTAGGATGAAAGGTTCACGATCACAGAAGTCGCTCGAGATGGCCAACCGATTGCTCCCAAGCGGACCAAGGACGCATTTGTACATCAGTGCGGAGTTGTTGTTAGGGACAGCGTCCCGATCAACATCCAAGAATGGAATAAGAAGAAGGACCCTGAAGTTTCTTATGTCCAGGATAGACTGAAAGATGATCTTTAGACCTCGATGATGACAAATTTCAGCCTACCGCCAGAGGAGAATCCGAATAACCCAGTTATAGAGCGAAAGGTCAAGGCGTTTGCTCTTAAGAAGATGGCGGAACTATTCAGGAACTGGAAGAAAGATTTGAACAAAAAGTTTGTCGAGAAAGACGAGACTCCAGAATTCATCGGTCAATATGAGAAGATAAGAGATCACTGGCCCACATTTGTGGCCTACAAGAAATCTGACAAGGGTAAGCAAAGGTCACTGACAAACAAGCAAAATGCTGCAAAGAAGAAGTATCACCATACCACGGGGTCAGGTGGCTACAGCAAAGCCCGGCCGTTGTGGGACAAAGCTGAGCAAAACCTGCTTGCTAAAGGGGTCCAACCAGCGACATTGCACTGGCCAGATCGGGCAAGGACTTGGTTCTTCGGGGTTGGGGGAACTTTGGACCCAGAAACAGGGAAGTTTGTTTGGACGAACGAGCAACTTGCAATACCCATCCGGAAGCTTGAGGCAACAATCAAGGCAGCGCAGGAAGGGACGTTCATTCCCGACAAAGAGAAGGACGAGCTGACAGAGGCCCTCGGGAATCCTGAACACCCTGGACGAACACGAGGCACATCAGGCTCCATTCCGTGGGTGCATGGGTTTCCCGACAGCGGTGGTTATAGAAGCCGAGAGAGAAAGAAGAAAGAGGAAGCAAGCGAAATGCAGAAGCTCGGTGCAAGATTAGAGAAACTAGAGGAACTTGAGAGCCAGCGAGCTACCGGCCAACATTAGAGAAACTAGAGGAACTTGAGAGCCAGCGAGCCAGCGAGCTACCCCACCATCTCAGCGGAGAAGCAGCGTGGCTTCCACGGAGCTCGTTCAGCCTGATTTCACGGCTCCTCGCTACCCCGTGGATAGTATCACGGAGGCTAAACATTGTGTGCTAATGGCGAAATGCCAGAACCTGACCTTGAAGGCGGCGGTCGGCTCTGTTTTACCTCCTCGAGCTGAGGGAACTTTCCATTGCCGTCCGATTCCACATGGCTATGCTATTGTCACGGTGGATGAAATAATGGAGGGATTTGAGGGGCTGGAGCTTGACTACCCTACAAGTGAAGGGGATAATCTTCTGGAAAATGCCTTAAGGAGTACCTGTCTATGGAGAAAGGAGAACATCAAGCTTCCAAACTGGACGCCGCCTCAGCAGACGCAGCCGGATGAGGCCCCTCAGCAGACTCCTCACAGTCCAGCTCAGCCGGATGAGGCCCCTCAGCAGACTCAGCCGGATGAGGCCCCTCAGCAGAGTCCTCTTCCGCCTCAGCTGTCTTCGGCGCGTCAGCGGACTCCGCCTCCTCCTCCGCCTCCTCCGGCGCGTCAGCGGACTCCGCCGCCTCAGCAACAGCGGAAGAGAGCCGCCGCCGCTCCGGCGGCTAGCAGTACAAAAGGCGGGAAGAAATTCAAATTTGGTCCAAGCCTCAGGGTTCCTCCAAAGTTACCATATGAGAGGACTGACAAGGAAACCGATGACATCGTGGAAGCCGAAGTGCAGGCCCATTTTGAACGGAAACGTCCACCTCCGAAGGAAACAATAGATCCGGTGAAAGCGAAGCGCACTCTGGATGCCCTTAAGAGACCACCACCGCCTCCGCCGCAATCCAACTATGACCGCTGTATTGAAAAGACATATGATGAAGCGCGGCGGTCGGGAAGTACTGCCAGTGCTTCAAGACGAAGAAGTGGGAAAACAATTCCCCAGCTCAGCGAACAGGAGAAGCAATCGTGCCCCCCCGCTCAAGGTGTCTAGCGATATCGCTAATCATCCGGGGCTACTGCCCGGTACCACTCTTGGTGATTACGTGGGCGATGATGTACGGTTTGAAACGGCTGAGGTAGTAGAGATCTTTAGATACGAGCACGGGAAGCCTCTCGTCAAACCTAATCATCCTCATCTAACAACGATGATGCAAAGATTGCATGAGTGGTACTTGGAAAGCTGCAGGAAGAATGGGTCTGATAGTTTGATGGTGAAAATTAAAGATGAGCACTACCTCATTGGAGTCGACCTGATGCCTGTTGAATTTGTGGAGTTATTTCAGTTATTCAATCAAGAGGCTCTCGACAAACAACTCATGACTTGCTACTGTCTGTAAGTATTACTTCTGTAATTAAGTCTCTAGCTCAGCTCGTTCATTGCATGTATATATAATTATCCTCACTATATTATGCAGATTGAAGATCGTCGAATGCAAAGAAGGACAAATCTATGACATTGGGTTCATTAGCCCAAATACCGTAAATGAATGGGCGGTACAAAACAGAGTTAAAGATACCGAGGAAAACTTGCTAAAAGCGTTCCTTCGACATCAAAACAAAAGGGAAATACTCTTTCCTTACAACTTCAAGTGAGTGTTACTGTCTTGTGCATATTCGGTTTCACTTACTCGAGGTTAAGTACTGTAATTGATGAGTTATGCGTGCGCAAGTTCCACTTTATTCTGCTATCCATTAAGCTTGACGGGGGAGTAGTAACTGTCTTAGACTCGAGACGTAAAGATCCCAAGGATTATGCGGACAAGACTGCAATGCTCCAAAAGTAAGTTCAATCAATACCGGGACCATATCGGCAACTTTCGTTCATTTCCTGATATCAAGTAATCATTTTCTTTGCCTGGCAGGGTTTGGAAACAATTCACCGGAAAGGTTCCGGGTCTGAAGAACGAGCTGCGATTTACACACCCCAAAGTAAGTAGTACTAGCTAGTTCCGCGCATCTCTCATTGATTCTAGTTTCATCAATGCCATTATCATGCTTGATTATCAGTTTGATTGAACTCTATTCTCGTAAAGTGCTTGTGGCAGGCAGGCGGGAATAATTTATGTGGATACTACGTTTGCGAGTTCATTCGCCACTCGACCACTGAGCGGGGCTTCTTGTCTGACAAACAATTTGAAGTACGTAAACAATATTCACAATTTTATTTTATTACCATCAATTGTGTTGAGTTTCATTCATATATATATATATATATTGACCCCCTTCTTTAAATTAGATCTGGCAGATGCGGGATGAACTCCTACCACATGATCGCATACGAGCAATTCAAGAGGAATTGGCGGGATTCTTTCTTGACCACGTCATACATGAAAAGGGAGAATACCATACGGAAATTCAATGGGAGTTTGGCGCTTGATGATGTCAGGAATGTTATATTGTATATATGTAGTAGCGTCAGATAGATATACGAGAACTTGTTGTTCGACCAAGCACGGAGAAAGAGAGGTCACTTCTCTCTATATATGTTCATGACGATCTTGTGTAATTAATGGTTTCCTTCATTTGCTTACTAGCTAGCGTCGAGTTCTCTCTATATGTAGTAGCTAGCGTCGACCAAGCACGGAGAAAGAGAGGTCACTTCTCTCTATTAGCTAGCTAACACAATATGAAACCCCTAAACCCTCCAAAACCCCTAAACCCCCCCTTTCAAAAAAAAAAAACCCCAGCGCCTGCGAGCTGCTGACGCGTGGCTGCCTGGGCGCCCACAGCGGCCACGTGCAGCTCCTTTAGTCCCGGTTCGTGTTACCAACCAGGACTAAAGGTCCTCCTGCCTGGGCGCCCCATAGCGGCCACGTGGAGCTCCTTTGGTCCCGGTTCGTAGGCCAACTGGGACTAAAGGTTTTGGGTATTAGTCCCGATCGTTTTGTCCCGGTTCCAGAACCGGGACTAAAGGCCCTCTGGAACCAGGACAGATGCCCTGTTTTCTACTAGTGGTGTATCTTCTTCTTCAATCTCCGGTTCTTGAGTTTGTGTGTGTGTGAGTCTTCTTCCTCCTTGGAAACCCAACAAGAACTCTGGAGGAAGCACAGAGAAAGGTTTTTTTTTTTGAGACAAAGAGAGAAAAGGTGGACTGGACTGGTCCCCGCGTATTGGGTTGTACGTGCTGACAAACAAAAGCCCATTTTTACATCACAGCCCATGATGGATCGAGCGTTCTTGTGCTGCTCGGTCCTCACTCTTGGCTTAAAAAAAATACGCTGCTCATCAGAAATAGCCAATTGCATCTTGGGTCCCATTGCATTCGATTGAGGAAAATAATAATTAAAATATACATAAAAAAGAGTCAAAAATTGCTGAAACCTTTTTATAACAAACATGATTTAGTGTAGTACTCGTGTAAAAAGTTTCGCAAAGGAGGTGCCATCCGAAAATGAATGAAGCACCACAATACATCTAATTCTCACTTGCATCGTAAATGTTTACATGGTATTTAGCTAGAGGTGCCATCAGAAAATGAATGCACCAGAATTCATCAACATTTTCACCATCACAAGGTCGGGTCCTAGGGCAGGGTGAAAAGGACACTCACCTAGGGATCCAAGTAAACCCGCTTCATGACCAAGTTGTGGTTAAGTATAGTCATTAGGTTGTTTGATATGCTTGCAATACATTTCGAAGTAATTTATCCTATTACGAGGGTTGGGGGGATCCACTACTTCATCCATACACTCACTTAAGCCCATGTCAGCCCGTTCTTTTCCTCCGCTCATGCGACCTAGGCAGGGCGGCAGTGGCAGCCGATCTGCATCTTCCCGGCAAGACCACGGGTCCCCCTCTCCCTTCGTTTGTTGCTCCGACGATGGGAGGGAGCGTGGATCCCAGTGCTTCGGCTTGATGGCAGTAGTGCTAGGAATATTTACTTCAAATGACGGTGGCGAGACGATGTCATCGTCGTTGCAGTGGAATAAGGTCTCCATGTCTCGCGCTTATTGCGATGATGCCTCTTTGTATCATCGGGAGACGTGTGGAGGATGGTGTGTTTTCAAATCTAGCTTTTTCTTCAAGAGGTTTGTCTCAGTGCCGTTGTCCTAACGAGCAGACAATGAGTTTGTGCGTTTCAGTACTCCAGCTCCAATTCCAACCGACGAAAGTCTCCCAGTCCCGGCCTCGTTCAGGAGTTTGTGAGATTTCTATTCTCCAAGCCCGCCTAGTTGGATCTAGGGTGTTCTAACTCTCCAGCGTTTTTTTCTTTGTAGTGGCAATTTGCTACATAGATCGTGGTTGCTAGTGTCTTCTGGTCTACATCGACGACTTATGGGGCACTGCTTCTACAAGCTCATGAGTTCAATATATTTGCTCCGCTCAGATAGAGGCCAAGAGGCGGCAATGAGCTTTTCTCACGACGCGTCGATGGTGAATGCAAGAGAATGAAGACTTCACCACCCCCATGAATTTGGATGTATTTTCGTCGTATGTAAGAGTGTTTTTGTAAGGGTTTGTACTACCTAATATGTGTCCATTGGCCTTTTCGCAAAAAAAAACCATCTTATCTAGCATTCTAGGGGAGTGTCAAATTTGTGGGTAATGGTTTTTCTTTTTTGGAAATTTTGGGTGTTGAGGCTGGAGTTACACCTCGTGAAATATGTTGTTGACGGATGTTTTCTGTTTGAATCTTTGTTTCGTTTGGTTTGTGAAAAAGAAATGAACCAACATGTGGTTGGATGGTTAGAGGGGCAGTGATACCACCAATCCTCCAGGGATCAACACCTTGGTTTGACGCTTTGGTGTCTCATAACGATGAAATATTATTTCAATGGAGACGATAGCGAGGTGGGTAGGGTGTACATGCATGCGTTTATTGTATGTACGTGTTTGTGAGAGTTTGTGTTTGTACTATGTTTGTCAAAAAAATTGCTTCAAATAGCCATCTTTTATTTGTGTTTGTTATTTCTTTGATGATCACTGCTTCACTGGGGCGTGGAAACTAAAAAAAGAGATAATGCTAATTGGCAAACGTTCGCTTGAAAGGAACTCCCAGCGAACACACTCATAACTATTTAATCGAGATCAAATGAAGATAATTTTAAAAAAAAAATGTCGTCTCTACCGTGAAATTGTCATGCTAGTCTGAAGAAATTGCCGCCCCCCCTACAACTAAATTGCCGTGAAAAACGTTTGCAATTTCGATCCTGTTCGCCAACTAAGAGGGTAAAAAAAAGTGTTGTTTGGTAAGTGGAGTTACCCTTTTTTTGACTTCTTTTTAGGGATACACTTTTTTTTGACGGGAAGTGGAGTTACAGTGGACCGAGCAGGAGAAGAACGTTCGAGCATGGGCCGCATTATGGGCTTCGGCAGGCAAAAATGAGGGCCCAACCGTTGCTAAAAAAAAAGAGGGCCCACCCCGATGCGCGGGGCGACCACATTCTTCTCTGTCTTCCTCCTCCACCACGGCGGTCCAATCGGCCGGCGCCTCCGCCCGCCGTCTTGCTCCTCCGCCGCCGGCGCCAGTCTCGCCATATGCACCGCCGACCTGAGACCCAGTCGCCCCCCCCCCCCCCCCCACACACCCCGCCACACACACACTACACACCGCCGCCGATAAAAAGGAGCCGCCTCCCCACGCTCCCGCCGGCGTGATAGAGAGAAGCGAGCGAGCGAGAGCGAGAGTGCCACCTTCTTCGAGTTGGTGCGATGGTGGATAAGGCTGCGGAAAAAATGGGCGCAACTTCCCTAAGTCCCTAACAGTGTAAGGCACCGGGCGCTCTTCAGTTCTGGTGATGAATCCACTTGTTGCCCTCAAAATCCAAATCAATCCGTCTACTGGTGCGTTTCTTGTTAGTTTTGATTTCAACCTGTATCTCGAATCAGTCTCCAGCGGTCTGAATTTTTACTTCGGTCTGCCCTCGGTTGCAGCTTGAGCAGACAACGGCTAAAATTGGGGACGAGTTCAGTTACTGTTAGTAGCTGTCAGTTAGCTTATCTTCCACTAGGCGGGACTGAAGATTGCCAGACGGCTGCCGGGGTTGATGAGGAAGTAGTTTAAATCGATAAAAACAAAGCAGATATTACCTTTAGTCCACTCTCGTGCCATTCGGAGACGCTGTTGTGGAATGATTTGATGACCCCAACACTTGGAAGAAAGCTACCCAGGAACAAGCTGCTCAAGGTGCATTATTGAGTCTTAAGTGCCTTGGTCATGTGAAATTATCCTGGATGTGCTCAACCAGGTTGCCTGATTGAACTCGTGAAATAATTCTAGATGTGAGAAATATCATGTTGTCAGCTGATGCTTATGCATGACTGAACCAGTTTCTTTGTGTCGCGTTTTAATTATTGCTTTTGTTCTCTGGACCCTAGTGCGGCTGTATTGCCGGGGTTGCCAGCGGACATAAGAGCATCTCTAACAGACGCGCTACGGCGCGGCGCGCAATTTTTTTTTTACAACGCCGAAATAGCCCTTTTGCGTGCCGAACCACACAGTTGCTTCACCACGCACTGAAAATTTTTAACGCGCCAGAGCGCCGCTTCAGCAGGTGCGGCAAAATAGAGCGCGCGCGCCCAGTACAAACAACATTTCCCATTCAACATAGAACTAAGAAAATCAAACACACATAAAATAAATCAACAATAAATAGTTTCATTATTATTACAACTCAAACAAATAGTCTAGTTTCCAATACAACAAATAGTTCATGAATAATGCAACAAATAGTCAACAGTACAACAAACATACAACATCAAACTAGTTTTGTCGCCCATTCCATGACCACCATTCCTCGATTAGATCCTTTTGAAGGTCATCATGTGTTTCGGCACGTCGAATGGCATGATAGGAGGCAATAAAGTGGGCCACCCTCTCAGCCCTCCTCCGCACTCGCACGGGACGTCCCACCAACTCATACTGAGAATAGTCTAAATCTTGCCCACGCTCATTCTCGATGATCATGTTATGCATGATCACACAAGCGTTCATGATGTACCAAAAGATCTTTTGATCCCAAAATCTAGCCGGTCCTCTCACAATAGCAAATTGGGCTTGCAAAATCCCCAAAGCTCTCTCCACATCTTTCCTAGCCGCCGCCTGAGCATTGTGGAAATCAAGATTTTTCTTACCTTGCGGTGCCGTCAACGGCTTCACAAATGTTTGCCACCTTGGGTAGATGACATCCGCAAGATAGTAGCCATAGTTGTATGTATTACCATTTGCTACAAACTCCACCGGTGGAGTTTCATCCTTTGCAATCATATTCATGAGTGGTGACCGTTGAAGAATATTGATGTCGTTGCAAGATCCAGGCATTCCGAAAAAAGCATGCCAAATCCAAGTCTCCTGATCGGCCACCGCTTAAAGGATTATAATGGAACCCTTTTTCTGGCCGTGGAATTGTCCATGCCATGCCTTAGGATAGTTCTTCCAACTCCAATGCATGCAATCTATTGAGACAAGCATACCTGGGACCCGCGAGCTTTGTTCATCTCCAAAAGCCTTGCGGTGTCTTCAGCATTGGGAGCTCTCAAATATTCCGGACCAAACACTTGTACAATTCCGACTGCGAAGCGCTTGACACACATGATGACTTGACTCTCACCCATGGCCAAGTGGTCATCAACTAGATCCGCCGGAATACCATATGCCAACATACGCAAAGCGGCTGTCACCTTTTGAAAGGTGCTATGCCCGAGTTCTCCGGTGGCATTCCTGCTTTGCTGAAAAAACCGATCATGGCTCGCCAGTTTCTCCGCAATGTGTTTGAACAACTCGATGCTCATCCTAAAACGGCGCCGAAAGTAGGACTCGGGGTATATGTGATTCTCCACAAAATAGTACCTCATCAATCTGTTGTGGGCATCGATCCTGTCCCTCCACAATTTCTGACGACCGATAACCGAACCACCGTGCTTCGGCTTTTTATTGACGTGCATAGCTAGGATCATTGCAATGTCCTCCTCCTCTTGAAGATCAAATTCTTCATCGGAAGAATCATAGGACGAACTCATCTACAAAGTTGAATTTAAACTAATTTAAAACTACAAACAACATGCACCAAATTCATCTACAAATATAAAGTTAGCAATATATACCTTGCAAGCGTTTTGTCAAACACCTTGTGGGCGCCAAGCTGCAAACGGCCGCCGAGCGCTGTTCGCTGAAGTAAGCAGCGGCGGCGGCGAGGAGAGAAGGTGGAGGAAGCAGCGGCGGCGCGCTGGGGATAGGCAGGGGAAGCGCCGACGGATCGCCGGAGAGAATGGGGAAGGTGCAGGCGGAGACGCCAGCGCCTGGAAGTTTCAGATCCGGCGGTTTGTGAGATTCGCGCGCCCGATTGGCATGTCCAGCGCGCGCGAGTGGGCGCACCAAATAAGCAGCGCGCGATGCCGTTTTCCCCAGCGCACTGAACCCACTTTGACACATGCGGGATTTTAGCGCGTCTGCTGGAGCGCCAGTTTTGGTCGCGCACGCGCAATATAGTCATTGTTTCCAGCGCACGGCTAATCTAGCGCGCCTGTTGGAGATGCTCTAATGTTTACCTGGTATTTAACTGAAGGTGTATTTTTTGTAGTGGGGAACCGAAGGTCGGAAGGTGTGACGAAGTGCATAGGTTTTTCTTTCGAGTGCATAGTCTTCTTTTTTAGTCGATTTTCATGTGCATAGTCGATTGGTGTTTTTCTTGGGGAAAAAACTTCCGATCTAATCGTCAACTGTTAAGGTAGTACAAAGAACACCAGAAGTAAAAATTACATCCAGATCCGTAGATCACCTAGCGACGATTACAAGCACTGAAGTGAACCGAAGGCATGCTGCCGTCATCGCCCCTCCCTCACCGGAGCCGGGCAAATCTTGTTGTAGTAGACAGTCGAAAAGTCATCGTGCTAAGGGCTCATAGGACCAGCGTACCAGAACAGTAACCGCCGCCGATGAAGAGAACGAAGGTTTCACCCTGTAGGCACACAAACAAAGACGAATGAAGACCGGATCCACGTGCATCCACTAAAGACAAACACCGATCGAATCCCGCGAGATCCGTCAGAGACAAACCTCCACACACATCCTCTGATGATGTTAGAAACACCACCGGGATGGGGGCTAGGCGAGAAGGCCTTATTCCATTTTCAGAGAGGCGTCGTTGCCTCGCCTCTCTGAGGACACAAACCCTAACAGAATTAAAAAAAAACACCATCAAGAAACAAAGCTCTCCCGCTGGCAAGAGCTGGGATCCACCACGTCTTCATGGTTCTAAGACCACAGGAGACGAGGTATACCGGCTGCGATGCCGACGGGAGGCACGAGAAACCTTAGCACGGCTGGGTGCATAGGCATACGAGCGGCCTCAACTTGATTTCTTAACTAAGGTTACCTTTACGGAGATCCAACAAGGGTCATTTTTGTGGAATGGGAGCGCGCCAAGTGGTGCACCAGCCGTCACGATGTGTTGTGTACTCCGCGTTTTTCTTTTGGATTTTGTTTTTTCTTTTCCTGTACGTGCAGCGCGCGATGCAGTTCTGTTCGGCGCGTGGAGTGGTTTTTAGCGCGCGCGCGATTTTTGCGCGTCTGCTGGAGCTGCCGATTCGGTCGCGCACGAGCTAAAAAGCCGTTTTTTCAGGCGCGCGGCTTATTAGCGCCTCTGTTGGAGATGCTCTAAGAAGTAGGCATCCACAATCGATATTTTTCATGATTCCCCCTGCCGGTGAATTTCTGTGCAGATTGATATTTTTCATGCGGTAGTTGTGCGTGCTCATATGTTAGCATCAGTTTGCACGGCAAAGACTTTCAGTTGTGTGGTTCTCCATCTAAGTTTGGCATGAATTTCCTGTCATGATAGCAATTCTTTTCTCTGTGCAGCATGAACCACAAGCCAAATATTGTGATGTGATTGGTTGTGTGTACAAATCAGCCATCTGGCAAAGACTTGTCAATGCCCACTTTGATGGGCTAGAATATCCTGCACAAGACAGCAGGCATTGACTGACTTGGGGAGGTCACGCACGACCACATGAAAAGTAGCCGTGTATTCTGTTGTGGCCATGGCGGTCTCCCTCACTCATCATATCAACCACAGCCACAGGCACCGGAGTCAGTCCAGGATGCCTACTTCTTATGGTCATTCACCGTGTCTTTTTTGATTGGATAACATACACCGCCGCATCTTGCTCTGGTGCCTGACCTGGATTTCACTTGAGAGGCCACGCAAGGTGTATAGATCATGGGCGTCTTGCTGCCAATGATGTATGCATCACTCTTTCTGCTAGCATCCGGGGCTCTAGCCAGCCACGATCCTGAAGGGAGTTGGAGGTGCCACGCTCGAAGGTTGCCCGACGAACTGCGGGAATCTGAGTGTTGACTACCCCTTCGGCATCGGATCCAGGTGCTCCCGTGATCCTGATTTCAATCTCACTCAGCCCCCCAGGCTCTTCCTGAGCGACGGCATCAGCGAGGTGCTTGACAACATCGACGTTCGCAGCCATCAGGAGGACGACGTCATTGACAGAATCTTCAGTACCTTCTTCTGGCATACCATCCTCATGAAACCCGGTGTCCATGTCTATGACTGGTCTTTCAAACCGCCCGGGAGGTCCTTTGAGTACATCGGGCAAACAGCTCTAAACATCACCAGCTGTGACCTGGACGTGTATTGGGTCAATGACAATGCCGGCACTACCACACGGGCCTGCAGAACAGTGTGCCCAGACCAAGGGATCACAGAGACGGTGGCTAGGCACCGTTGTAACGGCGTCGGCTGTTGTAGTTTTAATGTCGGTGGCCTTGACAATGGTGCTTTTCACCTTAAATTTGTCCAGGGCCACAGCGAAATCAACAATGGTGAAGGGTCTAACACTAGTGGAAAAACGGGATTTAGTCCTGGTTGGAAAATGCCTTTAGTCTCGGGTCACTAACTGGGACAACTAAATCGGGACTAAAGGCCCCCACCCTTTAGTCCCGGTTGGCCACGACCCGGGACTAAAGTCCCTTCACGTGGCCGCGAGCGCGCGCCGGGGGCTGAAGGACCTTTAGTCCCGGTTGATGACACCAACCGGGACTAAGGCTCCTCCACGTGGCCGCGAGCTAGCGCCGGGGGCTGAAGGACCTGTAGTCCCGGTTGGTGACACTAACCGGGATTAATGATTTTGTGTTGCGGTTTAGGGTTTTAGGATTTAGGGTTTATGGTTTATTTTTCCTTTTCATTTTGTGTTTTTCATTCAATTCTTTTTCATTTCAAACATATTTTACGCTACTACATACTGTACACGTTATGCATATATAATATAATTTCTCGTACGACCATACATATATCATATAATTTTTCGTACGACCATACATATATATATACATACAATTTGGTATATACAATTTCTTCTATAATTTGCAGATCATTACATGCAGGCATTAGGTGCAATGGTATTCTCCGCTTTCAGATATGACCTCCGTAAGCAAAAATCCCGCAATTTTCTCTTGAATTGCTCGTATGCGGTTCTCTGGTAGGAGCTTATCCCGCATCTCGTCAATCTTTAAAGAAGGAGATCAATATGAATATATTAGTTGTGTGTATATATATTAGATCATCATAAAAAAATTGTGAATAGTATTTACGTACCTGAAGTTGTCTTACATCTCTGCGCCATTCGGTCGTAATGCGAATGTTCTCGCAAACGTAGTATGCACATAAATTAGTCCCCTGTTGCTGCCTCATGCACTTTGCGAGAATAGAATTCAATCAGATAATAATCAAGCATGATAATGGTATTGAAATTAGAATTAAAAAGATGCGCGGACCTAGCTAGTACTACTTAATTACCTTGGTCTGTCGCCATTTTAGCTTCGGTTTCCATTCACCGACAACCTCTTTGATGAACGGTTTCCAAACCCTGCCCGACAAAGAAAATGAATAAATGAGTTATTAATTACTTTATATCAGGAAATGAACGAAAGAGGCCGATATAGTGCGATAATGATTGAAATTACCTGTCGAGCATCAATACCAAGCTGGTGTATTCTCGAGGGTCTTTACCTAGTGAGTCCAGGGTTTCAACAGTTCCAGCATCAACTCTAATGATTAGCAGGATCCAGTGGAACCTGCGCACACGTTTATATAAGCAGGCATGCATAACTCATCAACTACACTTAACATCGAGTAAGCAAAATAGAATTTGTAATACAAGACAGTAACACTCACAAGTTGTAAGGAAAAAGTATTTCTGTTCTGGTATTTAGTTCCTTCATAAACCTTAGCAAGTTCTCCTCTGAGTCTTTGGCGTGGTTTTGTATCATAATTTCATTAATGATATATGGGTCAACGAACCCGATGTCATAGATTACATCTCTTTTGCATTCGAAAATCTTCATTCTACATAATAGCGTACAAAAGAATATAGTGAGGATAATTACAGGCAATGAACGAGCTGAGCTAGAGACTTAAATTACATAAAGAAATCACTTACAGACAATAGCAACTGATGATAGATTTGTCGAGTGCGTCTTGATTGTATAACTGAAAAATTTCTGGAAACTCAATCATTATCTCGTTTTCATAGAAGTAATGTTCTTCCTTGACTTTCACAATGAGCATCTCTCGCCCGTTCTTTACTTCTTTCATGTACCACTCATGCAATCTTCGCATTTGTGTTGATAGATGCGGGACCTGCTCAGGTCTGACCAGAGAGTTCCCGGGGACATATTTCCATGCTAATTCAGCCATGGGGACTTCCTCGGTGCCTAGGAGTTGATCAACACTGATACCAAAGTCTTTAGCAGCGTCGGTTACCTTATCGGTAATCACCTTGAGCGGGGGGATCGATTGCATTGCCTGTTCTCCGAGCTGGGGAACTGTTTTCCCGCTTTTATTACTACTTGTACGTCTCGACTGCTGCATTTGTTCCTGATATGACTTCCTAATAGAGCGTTCATAGTCTGATGGCCTATTCTGCACATGTGCCGGGGCTCGCTCTAGAAGTTTCACAAAGTGCTCTACGGTTTTCGCAGGTATTATATCCTTTGGCGGCGGGGGCGGTTTCGGTGCAAAATGGGACTTCACTTCGGAAGCCACGCCCGCTCTGGTTTCCTCATCAGTCATCTCGTAAGCTAACTTTTTTTTGGCAGCAGGCTCGTCATTGGCTTTCTTCTTTGGTGCTCTCTTTCGCTTTTGGCCCTGTTGCTGGGACATAGGGGGTGGAGTCGGCTGACGCGGCGGAGATCGATATGGCGGACTCGCGCTGGGCTCCGTCTCGGGGTGGGGTGGAGTCGGCTGACGCGACGGAGATCGATATGGCGGACTCGCGCTGGGCTCCGTCTCGAGGTGGGGTGGAGTCGGCTGACGCGGCAGACTTAGAGGTGTATTGGTACTCGGAGGAGTCGGTGGCCTTGGCGCCGAGTTTGGAAACACGATGCATTCCTTTCTCCATACAATGACACCATGTATGACTTCTCTCAGTGTCTGCTCCCCTTCACCTCCAGGAATGTCAAGCTCTAGTGAGTCATATCCCGACAGAACTTCATCCACCCCGACACGAGCATAGCCAGCTGGAATTGGATTGCCATGGATGGTTGCTTCAGGTGCATTCGGTAAAGCAAAGCCGACCGCCACCTTCATGGATATGTTCTTCATTTTCATGTGTAGCTCACAACTTGTCCTCTCTTTGATATCATCCACGGGGTAGCGAGCCAGCAGTGCATCATCGGCCCGGACCCCCGTGGAACCGACGCTGCTTTTCCGCATAGATGGGACGGTACTATCCAATGCTGGATCTGCTTGCTCCTGCCGCGGAGACGCCCTTTGCTGGCTAATTGTGTCGATCTGCTCCTGCTGCCGCATTAACATGCGTTCCAACTCCGCGTTCTTTGTTTCTACCTTCTGAAGCCGGTCTGCATCCTGCTTCTTTTTTCTCTGACGGCTTCTATAAGTGTCGTTCCACTCCGAAAACCCCTGAACCCACGGAACAACGCCTTTGCCTCGTGTTCGTCCTCCGTGTTCAGGATTCCCGAGGGCGCATGTAAGCTTGTCGTTCTCTCTCTCTCGGGCTGGAACAACCCCTTTCGAGCATGTTCTATTGCTTGAAGTAAAGCGTCCGAGGTTGTTTTAAGATCTGCCTTTTCAATAATCTCCCCCATCGCTGGGTCCAACTTTCCCCCATGCGCATAAAACCAATTACTGGACCTCTCGGGCCAATCCGCTGTTTTTGGAATGACCCCTTCAGCAAGCATCTTGGCCTCAGCTGCTTCCCACTTAGGCACGCCTCTCTTATAGCCACCTGTCCCCAGAACATGGTGATACTCTTTTTTCGCAGCATTTATCTTATTTTTTCTCGACCTTTCCTTAGCTTCATCCGATTCCTTGTACTTCACAAATACGTCCCAGTGATCTTTTATCTTCTCTAGTGCTCCAGTGAATTCTGGAGTCTTCCTTTCTGCCTTGAGGTAGTCGCTGTATAATCTTTTCTTCCAGGTCTGGAATTGTGTGGCCATCTTTTTAAGAGCAAACTGCTTGACTTTCAACCGTTGGCCATCTGTGAAACCCTCTGGTAGGTTGAAATGTGACATGAGCGTATCCCAAAGCAATTTTTTCGATCTTTCGTCGACATAACTAACTCCTCGATCTTCCTTAGGCTTATTCCATTCTCGAATGGTGATCGGGATGTTGTCCCTAACAATAACTCCACATTGATATATAAATTTACGGGCATTCTGTACAGGAGCAATCGGTTCGCCATCTTCTGCGACTTCATCGATGTTGTACTTTATGCCATCGCCCAACTTTTTGGCCCGGCCTCGTACCCTTCTAGAAGATTTGCTCGATCCGGAGGGCTAAAAGAAGAAAGATTCGTTAATATATATATACAAATCAATTAATACATCTAATGATCACCAGAGGCCTAATATATATATACCTCGCCGGACTTTGTTAATTGTCTAACATTTTCTTCACCATCATTGTTTGTTTGCCCTTTGTCTCTTGGTTCTTCCTCAAGTCCCTCACCGGAGTCGTTCAGAAATTGTGAGCCGTCATCTGGTTCATTCTCTTGGTTTTGGGAGGAGCGTATCATGTCGAAGATGATATCCTCTTCATGGTCTCTGCCGCTATCGTCCATAACTTAACTAATCCAGAAGAAAGATAAAACAATTAGAATGCATTCAATAAGCAAAAACTGAATCATAGTATCAAGAAGAACAATACCGGAGATGCAATCAATACATAGCAATGCAACAATATGATGATCTGGATTGTGCTAATGCAACTAGCAACAAGTGCAATGAAGTCCATTTGAACCGGTTCAAATGCAAACTCCAATTTAAGCATTTTAAATGCCATTTAGATGTTTTCACTTATACAACAAGTATAAGTTGGTTTTTCATGCATGAAAATTTTACAGATAGATTCCTTGAATTTTTCTGATAATTTTTCATATATAAATTATTTCATTCTGAGCTACGGTTAATTTTCTATGAATTTTTAAAGTTCAAACCTAACATGTGAATTTTCAAAGTGCATTTAGTTGTTTTGAGCTAAACGACAAGGTTAAGTTACTTTGTCATGCATGAAACCAGCACCAATGGATAGATTGGATTTCTCTAATTATTTTCATATATAAATCTTTTCCATCTGAGCTATGGTTGAATTACTATGAATTTTTGAGGTTTAAACCATTTTCTGGATTTTTCTGGTTATTTAGAAATAAACAAAATCCAGTAAATGATTTACTACATCAGCATGACATCATGCTGACGTCAGCAGGTCAACGGAGCGGCCCAGGTCAAACTGACCAGTGGGACCCGCGTGTCAGTCTCACAGTGACTAAACCAATTTAATTAAACCTAAACTAAATAATTAACAGGGGGGCTGGCCCACATGTCATTGACTCGGGGAGGTCAAACCCCCAATAAAATGGGGTCAAACCCACCGGAGTTAAGCCGCCGGCGGGGGCAGATGCGGCGGCGAGCTGCGGGTTTGGCCTACGGGCCACCATTCGAGGCGCGTCTGGGCTCGCTGGAGAGCTCTCACCGGCGTGCATCGGATGGGGGTGGTGGCCGGAACAGTGGTGGCCGGAGACGACGGCCACGAGCTCGGCAGCGGCGGCCGGCGTTCGGGCATGCGCGGGAACGCGGCTACGATGGCCTAGGCGATGCGGGGCTGGCACCTACGGCGTCTACGCGGCGCGGTGAACACGGTGGATGCACGCCCGGGACCAAATGGTCACCGGAGCGTTGTCGGCGGCGAGCGCAGGCGGTGGCGGGTTCGGGCGCAGGTGGTGCGACGGCTACGGCGTGCGACAGAGGAAACAGAGAGGGGGGGTTCGAGGGAGAGGCTCACGGCGATTCCAACGGTGCGGACGGCGAGCTCGAAGGAGGACCGGAGCGAACGGGGCGGCGGAGGCGATCTCGGCGGTCGGAGGTTGAAGACGAGCGGCCTGGCGGGGTGGTTCTGTTTCCTTCTCCCGGGCGGTGGCTTGCACCGGGACACCGGGCGGTTATATACACAAGACCTTTAGTCCCGGCTCCAGCCACGAACCAGGACTAAAGGTCCTTTAGTCCTGGCGCCAGCCACGAACCGGGACTAAAAGCCAACCTTTAGTCCCGGCGCCAGCCACGAACCGGGACTAAAGGTGTCTTTTTAAAGTGATTCTTTTTGTGTAGAAAACTTTAGGTAAAACTCTTAGAATATTTAGAGTTTTTGAGTGAATCTTTTTGCTTTAGGTCACAAAAATTATGAACTTTCTGTTAGTGCCAGTAGTTTTCAAATTTGAATAGTTTAAATTTGAATTCTTTGAAATTTGTGTGAATCAGTAGTTTGTGAATAACTTTAGTTTAAAAATAGATTTTTGAGTGATTCTTTTTCCTGCTGTTTAATATTAGTGTGTTTTATCAGTATGTTCAATTTGGGAATTTTTAGGATATTTTAAATAGGTGTTTTAATCAAAAACAGATTCTGTTTAGCTCTTTTATTTTTATACCTTTTTCCTTTGTTTTAATTATTTTAGTTTATGTTTTCTTGTTATTCTTTTGCCAAATTATATTATGTTTCTGTTAGTCAACATGAGGAGTTTTAATTTTCATTTTGAAGAAATTATTTGACAGATTCAATTTGTCCATATATAAGAGTTTCAACACATGGTCATGTTCAAAATATTGGTCAAAACCCTCAATTAGCCTTTCTGGATATTTCAAGCTTTTGAAATATTTACAAAGGAAATATTCAGCATAAATTCCAAGAAAATTCTAGCATGTCACAAATGCCATATTTGATGATCTTGCCAAGTCTCATGTCTTGGAGAACAAGATAACATCATGAAATTCCCTCAAAACCATCTCTGTCCATTTTCTAGTTTGAGTAACTTTACATTGCTAAACATGTCCAAATGAGCTCAAACTTGGTACACCTGCTAAAATGGTCTAAATATTCATCTAGGCCAAGTGGTGCATCAAGGAGAACAAATTAGCTTGGTCAAAGTATGCCAAAACCAATTCTGCCCATTTCTAGGGTTTGACAAAGTTACATTGGCAACTTTCTCCCATTGAACTCAAATTTTTACCACATTGCCAGATGGTCATGAGCATCACCCCCATCAAGTGGCACAAGTTGGAGAACAAGTTAACTTGATCAAAGCTTGTCAAAACCATTTCTGCCCATTTCTAGGGTTTGAAATATTTACATTGCCAAGTTTCTTCAAATGAGCTACAAATTTGCACCCTAGCTCAAATTGATACCAAGCTCATTCTTGTTAAATTCCAAAGCCATTGGATTCCTCTAAGTACCTCTATTCATCATCAAACACCTTCTGCCAAAATCTTGTGGTCAATGATTGGGGTACCAAATGGATTCTCCTTTAGCTCAAATTTTTACCAGAGCTCACCCTAGTCATATTCTACCTCCAGTAACTCTCTCTCTTCCATAGCTCAATAATTGAGGGGTGAAAACCCTCACTTTACCTCTCTGGACAGCCACTATAATTAAAATACTAAAAGGACAGGAATAATTGAAAATTCATAACTTAATAAATAATTATTCAAAAATCATGTTTCAAATGCCAAAATGCCCTAGCTTTTTGGTTGGAATCCGACGCTCCGGAGTCCACCTAGGAACACCCAAAACACATATATACCCTAACTCTTACAAAGATTCCCTCCGGTTTGTCCGAAGTGGGACTTTCCAGCTATAAGTCCGGAAACTCACTAGAGAGAAAGTGATGACGGTGAAGCCGGTCACATCCCAGAGTGGGATCTTGGGGTATAAAACTTTTTCTTCGCGTGTGTCCCTTGCTTATGATTGCGCCGTAACCATGGAGAATCTTCATCATTTAACAGGATGTTTGGGTCAGTCTTCACTGTGAAGGGAGGAATTTCATCAAACTTTTCATAATCTTCTGACATGTCTGTCTTGTCCTCCACTCCCACGATGTTTCTTTTCCCTAAAAGAACTATGTGGCGCTTTGGTTCATCGTATGATGTATTCGCTTCCTTATCTTTTCTTTTTCTCGGTTTGGTAGACATGTCCTTCACATAGAAACCTGCGCCACATCATTGGCTAGGACGAATGGTTCGTCTGTGTATTCAAGATTGTTGAGATCCACTGTTGTCATTCCGTACTGCGAGTCTACCTTTACCCCGCCTCCTGTCAGATTGACCCATTTGCTCCGAAACAAAGAGACCTTAAAAGAAGGTCCATAGTCAAGTTCCCATATCTCCTCTATGTAACCATAATATGTGTCATTTTTCCTATTGTTGTTTGTTGCATCAAAGCGGACACCACTGTTTTGGTTGGTGCTCTTTTTATCTTGGGCGATCGTGTAAAATGTATTCCCATTTATCTCGTACCATTTGAAAGTCAATATAGTCGAAGATGGTGACTTGGCCAACAAGTACAGCTCATCTCCAACAGTGGTGTTATTCATGAGATGTGTTTGCAACCAACCGCCGAAACTCGCCATGTGTGTACGTTTAATCCAGGGGTCAGACTGCTCCTGGTTCTTGGAGCGTACAATATCCATGTGTTCCTCGATATACGGAGCCACCAAGGTGGAATTTTGTAGAACTGCGTAGTGTGCTTGAGTGAATGAATGCCCGTCCATATTTATTACTGAATTCTTTCCTAGCGTGCCTTTTCCACTCAGTCTCCCCTCATGCCGCGATTGAGGAACACCAATCGGCTTAAGGTCAGGAATAAAGTCAACACAAAACTCAATAACCTCCTTTGTTTCATGGCCCTTGGAGATGCTTCCTTCTGGCCTAGCACAGTTATGAACATATTTCTTTAAGACTCCCATGAACCTCTCAAAGGGCAACATATTGTGTAGAAATACAGGACCCAGAATGGTAATCTCTTCGACTAGGTGAACTAGGACGTGCGTCATAATATTGAAGAAGGATGGTGGGAACACCAACTCGAAACTGACAAGACATTGGACCAAATCATTCTGTAACCTTAGTAGGATTTATGGATCGATTACCTTCTGAGAAATTGCATTGAGGAATGCACATAGCTTCACAATGGTTAATCGAACATTTTCCGGTAGAAGCCCCCTCAATGCAACCGGAAGTAATTGCGTCATAATCACGTGGCAGTCATGAGACTTTAGGTTTTGGAATTTTTTCTCTGCCATATTTATTATTCCCTTTATATTCGACGAGAAGCCATACGGGACCTTCATACTGCTCAGACATTCAAAAAAGATTTCCTTCTCTTCTTTGGTAAGAACGTAGCTGGCAGGACCTTGATACTGCTTTGATTGCATGCCGTCTTTTTCGTTCATACGTTGCTGGTCCTCCCGTGCCTCCGGTGTATCTTTTGTCTTCCCATACACGTCCAAGAAGCCTAGCAGGTTCACGCAAAGATTCTTCGTCACGTGCATCACGTCGATTGCAGGGCGGACCTCTAGGACTTTCCAATAGGGTAGCTCCCAAAATATAGATTTCTTCTTCCACATGGGTGCGTGTCTGTTAGCGTCATTCGGAACAGATTGTCTGCCAGGACCCTTTCCAAAGATTACTTTTAAATCTTTGACCATATCAAATATATCATCACCCGTACGGTGGCCAGGCTTCTTTCGGTGATCTGCCTCACCTTTGAAATGCTTGCCTTTCTTTCTTAAGAGATGCCTGATCGAAAGAAATCAACGATGTCCCAGATACACATTCTTCTTACATTTATCCAAATATATACTTTCAGTCTCATCTAAATAGTGCATGCATGCATTGTATCCCTTGTTTGTCTGTCCTGAAAGGTTACTAAGAGCAGGCCAATCATTGATGGTTACAAACAGCAACGCTCGTAGGTCAAATTCCTACTGTTTGTGCTCAACCCACACACGTACACCTTTTATATCGCACAACTGTAAAAGTTCTTCAACTAATGGCCTTAGGTACACATCAATGTCGTTGCCGGGTTGCTTAGGGCCTTGGATGAGCACTGGCATCATAATGAACTTCCGCTTCATGCACAACCAAGGAGAAAGGTTATAGATACATAGAGTCACAGGCCAGGTGTTATGACTGCTGCTCTGCTCCCCAAAAGGATTCATGCCATCTGTACTTATACCAAACTATAAGTTCCTTGCGTCATCTGCAAACTCCGGCCACTTTCTCTCGATTTTTCTCCACTGCGACCCATCAGCGGGTACTCTCAACATCCCGTCTTTCTTACGGTCTTCTTTGTGCCATCGCAACAACTTGGCACGCTCTTTGTTTTGAAACAAACGTTTCAACCGTGGTATTATAGGAGCATACCACATCACCTTGGCAGGAACCCTCTTCCTTGGGCGCTCGCCCTCAACATCACCAGGGTCATCGCGGCTGATCTTATAGCGCAATGCACCGCATACCGGGCATGCATTCAAATTCTCGTACTCCTCACCGCGGTAGAGGATGCAGTCATTAGGGCATGCATGTATCTTCTGCACCTCTAATCCTAGAGGGCAGACAACCTTCTTTGCTTCGTACGTACTGTCGGGCAATTCGTTATCCTTTGGAAGCGTCTTCTTTATCAGTTTCAGCAACTTTTCAAATCCCTTGTCAGATACACCATTCACTGCCTTCCATTGCAGCAATTCCAGTGTGGTACCCAGCTTTTTCTTGTCATCTTCGCAATTTGGGTACAACAATTTTTTTGTGATCCTTTAACATGCGCTCCAACTTCAACCTCTCCTTTTCACTTTCGCAGTTTCTCTTTGCATCAGCAATGGCCCGACCAAGATCATCAGCGGGCTCATCTGATGCCTTTTCTTCAGCTTCCCCCATTGTAGTACCATCGTATTCAGGGAACCTAGTATAGTTGTCATCATCCTCTTCTTCTTCATTGTCTTCCATTATAACCCCTCTTTCTCCGTGCTTGGTCCAACAGTTATAGCCGGACATGAAACCGGACTGAAGCAGGTGGCTGTGAAGGATTTTTGGGGTAGAGTAATCCTATCATTCTTACAGACACCACATGGACAACACATAAAACTATTCCGCTTGTTTGCCGCAGCCACACGCAGAAAACTATGCACGCCATTAATGAACTCGGGAGAGCGTCGGTCATCGTACATCCATTGCCGGCTCATCTTCATTACACAACATCGAAGTGACGAAATTAATACAAGTTCATACATACTTCTCATAAAACAACATACAACTATCTAGGTAAAGCATTTAAATGCAATAACAAATGCGATCAAAATCGCAACTAAGGTAATAATTGATCCAACAACATAATAATACCAAGCCTCTTTATTAATGGCATATTTTCTAATCTTTCTAATCTTCAAGCGCATTGCATCCATCTTGATCTTGTGATCATCGACGACATCGGCAACATACAACTCCAATTTTATCTTCTCTTCTTCAATTCTTTTCAATTTGTCTTTCAAATAATCGTTTTCTTTTTCAACTAAATTTAACTTCTCGACAAGAGGGTCGGTTGCAATTTCTGGTTCACATACCTTCTAGATAAAAATATCTATGTCAACTTGATGGGCATAATTGTCATAAACATGAAATGAAATAAATAGTTATAAAAGATAATATACCACATCCGAATCATAAACCGGACGAGGGCCGACGGAGACGGATATCAAAACCATGGCTCTATATATAACAAACAATCATACAAGTAAGAAAATCATAAAGTAACTATCTAAATAATACAAATAAGATTTTTTTTTTACAAAAAGGATAAGAACAAGAGGCTCACCAAGGTGGTGCCGGCGACGGGACGGCGCGGGCGATCGACGGCGGTGAGGACGGAGACGGGAAGGCACTAAGTAAACCACACCTACACATATGCAAACTAAGAAGTTAATTTGAGCTCAAATTGCAAATAAATCAAATAAACTCCCACATAATTACTCCCAAACTAAAACCCACAAATCACTATACTTATAGAGCATGAAACGAGCTAAAATAGCAATGAGAGATGAAAGGATGAAGTTGCTAACCTTTTAAAACCCTTGGATAGATGGGGTGCCTCCAATCTTGACAAATCTTGGCAAAAATGGAGGATGAGCTCGAGCTAGGGGAAGGAAACAGAGAGGAGAGAAAGGAGAAGCTTGGACTCGGACTGGACGAAGCAGCTTTATATAGGGATATCTTTAGTCCCGGTTGGTGATCCAGCCGGGACTAAAGGTCTATCTTTAGTCCCGGTGGGTGATACCAACCGGGACTAAAGAGGCTCGCAGGGGCTCCAGCCTGCCGCAACCCCTTTAGTCCCGGTTGGTATCATCAACCGGGACTAGAGGTCCCATTTAAACCGAGACTAAAGGGGGGCGTGCCCCCGTCCGCTCCTTGCCGTTGGAACTGGGACTAATGCTCATATTAGTCCCGGGCCCAAACCCGACAGGTACTAATGCTCCGGATCAAAGGTAGTAGGTTTTCTACTAGTGAAGTCTAACCGGACTGCTCCACTGTGGGATAGAATCAGCATAACAGATGATAGCGGTGTCATGATTTTGTGGCGCATAGTGGATCAACCCAACTGTGATGCTGCTGTGCGAGACAGGACAGCATACGCCTGTGTCAGCAAGCACTCCAACTGCTACGATATAGAAGGCTACATCTGCGTCTGCAACCCCGGCTATGCAGGCAACCCCTTCATTAAAGAAGGCTGCTCCAAAGACAAAGGTAACTACTATCAATCAAGCTACTAGACACATACAACTTCGTTAGGTATTTTGGGAATTGAAACTTGAATACATGCTAACCTTCTACCATTCAAACTAGGGTATAATCCAATTCCGAGTAGGGCTGACTGTACACGTCGGTGTGGTAACATTACTGTGGAATTCCCATTTGGCTTAGAAGAGGGTTGCTTTGCCCGGGAAGAGTTTCACCTCAACTGCACAAATACAACGTCATCGGCTGTTCTACTGCTGGAGGATTTTGAGGTGACCGGCATGAATATTGAAAAAGGGACCTTTGAGTACAACGGCCATACCCATGGACCAGTAGAACAAATATCTGGAGGACGCATCCTTTTTGTGGGTTATGAGTTGTTCTCCTCTCTGCAGTGGGTTGCTGCCAATCTAAGTTGCCTAGAAGCCCAGCGTAATATATCTGGATATGCTTGTGTGAGTATCAACAGCAGGTGCGTAGGAGTAAATGCTACAACTGACTATAGCTTTTCTGAAGCTACTAAAGAAGACACCTATGTCGGTTACCGTTGTAAATGCACTGACGGCTTCAAAGGAAACCCATACATCCAAAATGGCTGTCGAGGTACCCTCTATCTCTCACACACATGTACGCACGCACGCATCGCACATAATGTATATAATCATTTCAATTTCATATGCCATCTACCTTGTAGATGGTTCCTGGCTTCCGTTGCATGCATGTCGTGCATATAAGATAACTTTCATTACCCATTAATTAGGATTTTCTTCGTCACCATTCCAAAGCGTAAAACACGTCTCAAGAGTCAAGTTTGACCAACACTTATACCATTGGATTTGTATCCAAAAGTATTGTCCAATGGCATCACTTTTGTATTACATAAATCACATTTTATTGTTTAGTTATTCTTAGGTTGAAATCTTTGGATGTGTGGTCGCTTTACAGTTTGGAACAGAGGGAGTACCGATGTTACTACCTCCATCTTAAAATACATGAAAACTACTCTGCCAAACATCTATATGTTTAGACGTTTATTGATAAAGCCTATATAGATTTTCTATGTACATCATAAAAACTAGTTTTACATTGTACTTACATATTTATTGACACACTACTAGGAAAAAGCTTATAAGTAGAACTTTACCAATAGCGCGTGTCTGGACCACCGCGCTACTGCTAAGTACCAGTAGCGCTGGGATAAAAACACGCTGCTGGTATAACTTAGCAGCAGCGCTGGTTATGCTGGGCGGCGCTACTGTTAAGTGTGCCACACCATACCCCCAGGTCAATTCATAGTAGTAGCGTTTGTGAAACACTCAGCGCTACTGTTAGTGCCACAGCTGTAGCGCCTGTTATAGATAGAGCGCTACTGCTATTTGTTCTGCGTATAAGCTTGTGGCCCCCTTTAGCAGTAGCGCGCGTTGCAACCCAGCGCTACAGCTAGTGCAAGTACCAGTAGCGTGTGTGTATGGCCAGCGCTACTGCTATGGTCGCTAGCCAAAATATCTACCACCTTTTCCCCCTTCTTCTCCCTCCCCCCTCCTCTTGCACTTGCTTATTGGTTCTTCCTTTCAATACTCCCCCTCCTCCCTCTCTCTTCTTTGCCCCTCCACCCCCTCCATTAATGCCCTCCCTCCTCCCTCTCTCTTTCTTTGCCCCTCCACCACCTCCATTAATTAATGGCCTCCCTCCTCCATCTCTCTCTCTTTGCCCATCCACCAATCTCCACTAGCTAGCTCTCTCTCTCTCTCTCCCTATTAAGAGCTATATGTAGGTACCTCACAATCTAGATCTACTAGCTAATTAAGAAGGTGCTCGATATCCCTCTCGACACATAGGTGAGCAAAAAAAGAGTTGTGCAAGAATGGAAATATGTGTGTGTGCGATAGGACCGAAACTATGCGCAATATGAATATACCGAATTGTGTGTGGCATGTGAGTTGCCTATATTGTGTATTTGTTGAAATGTGGGTGACATGAGTTGCCGATGTTTTGCCGAAATGTCGATTCAATTCCGTTTCGGCGAATTTCGGACAAACTCAATATGTCCTATGTTTAGGGAAGGTCATGTCGAATTTTTGTATGAATTTGATCCATGCATGCGTACGTGGTTATAATTCTTTTGCTCCGCGCATGCAGGTGATCATGAAGGTCAATGGAAGGATGGTGGAAAGATACTGGCAATCTGCGGTGGACGACATGTATGAAAAAAGACTGAAGGATGTTTTATGTCCATGTCGAAAATGCAAAGGAGGAGTCAGGCTCGACCCCTTTAAGGGTGGTAAATTCAAGGCGCACCTGCTCATGCATGGTTTCATGGATGGCCATGCTCGGTGGATAAGTGAAGATGATGATGATGAGGACGTCGACGGGGCAGGAAATAATGACATTGGGCCAGACGAAGAGATGACCGATTATGGGCCCGAAGAAGAGGGCCTTAGAAATGGTGATGGCGAAGAGGCAGTACAAGGCGGAGAAGACGCGGACACGCCGCGGCCTTCGTCGCTACTAAGTTCAGCCATGCGGGACCCGCATGTTCGAGACCTGCTTCGCAAGGAGACGAATAGCGACAGAGCTGCTTCTAGAGAGGAGGCCAAACTGGCGCAACTGGAGGTAGACTCGATGACTCCATTGTATGATGGTTGCGATCCCGAGGTGACCCGCTTGAGTTTCATGCTAGAACTTCTAAAGACGAAGGCAAAAAACAAATGGACGGATGCAAGCCTGGATGAGCTTCTGAAGTATCTAAAGAAGGATCTTCCCGCGGGGAGCCTGTGTCCTACTAGTGTCGAGGAGGCAAAGAAAATCGTGTGCCCTCTTGATTTGCCACACATTAGATATCACGCATGCATCAACGATTGCATCGTATATCGGAACGAGCACGCGGAAAAAACCATCTGTCCAAAGTGCAATGCTTCACGATATAAGAAGGCCGGAAAGAAAGCTCCACAGAAAGTTGTATGGTACTTTCCGATCACTCCGCGTCTGCAGCGGTATTTCATAGATCCTAAGGAAGCAAAGCTTATGCGCTGGCACGCGGAGAGGGTGAAGCCAGATGACGGAGATGATCCGAAGCTGAGACACCTCGCAGATGCTAGCCAGTGGAGAGCATTAAACGCTGAATTTAAATTTTTCGCAGATGATGCAAGGAACATCGTGCTTGGCGCTAGTACTGATGGCATGAATCTGTTTGGCAACCAGAACACCAATCATAGCACATGGCCCGTGTTTGTATGGATGTACAACCTCCCCCCCTGGAAGTGCATGAAGGAAAAATACATACACATGACTATGCTTATTCAAGGGCCGAGACAACCGGGAAATGATATAAATCTGTATCTCGGGTTACTGAAAGAGGAGCTACAGACCTTATGGACAACGCCGGCCAAGACATGGGACGCAAGCAAAGGAGAGTATTTCTACATGAGAGCCGCGCTGATTATGACAGTGCAGGACTATCTCGGTTACGGCTATATCTCCGGCCAGGTGTGCCACGGATATTGCGGATGCACCAGGTGCATGGATGATACAACTTCTCAGCAGCTATCGAAAGATGGCGGGTCTTCGAAAATCGTGTACATGGGGCATCGAAGATGGCTCGAGAAGGATGACCCGTGGAGAAAGCGTGGAGATCTATTCAATGGTAAGGCTGAGCATCGAGGTCCTCCACGTAAGCGTAGCGGTGCCGAAATATATGAGTTATTGAAGAACTGGGAAGAGTGCCCCTCGCCGGGAAAGACGAAGAAAAAGGCGCCGGAGCCGCTGCTGAAGGTATGGAAGACGAGGTCTGTTTTCTGGGACTTAGAGTACTGGCCCAAACTCGACACGCCTCATAGCCTTGATCAAATGCATATCACGAAGAATATCCTCGAGAGCTTGCTTGGAACATTGATGAACATGCTGGAGAAGACCAAGGATGGGCCGAAGGCAAGAAAAGACTTGGAATTTTTGAATATCAGGAAAGATCTCCAAATGCCCGGTAAAAAGTCGTCGGAGGAGACGGAGACGGAGTCGGAGACGGAAGATAGGGGGGAAAAAGTAAACAAGAAGGAAGAACAATATTGCCCCCCCTCTTGCTTCACCTTACATCCGAAGGAGGTCGATCAATTGTTCAAGTGCCTTGCTGGAATCAAAGTTAGTTCTGGATACTGTGGGAAGATTAGCAGATATCTGGACACCAAGAAAAAAAGTGGGACACCCCTTTCAACCGGGCCATGAACATAATGATGGGACACCCGCCGGGCCAGCGGCCGCAATATGGACGTGTGCACGGCGCCGGAGACGGCGCCACGTGGAAGTACTATTATGGCGAGGACCCCGAGGCCAAAAGACAGAGAAAGAAGTTCAGTCAAGTGACTATCGACGAGAAGGTGGCGCGGGCGATCGAGAAAACAAGAGCTGATACAGTCTGGGAAGCCGTAGCTGCCCGCAGAAATGATATGGCAGCTGCCTTTACAAGCTTGATTCCAAGTGTGGTCAGCTGGTTGCAACAAAATCCAAACGCGGCACCAACTGATTTTCCCATGCCCAGCTTCACCGGGAGCAACTCAATGAACACCGCACCCACACCCGTACCTGATATGGCAACCGCACCCGCACCTACTCCAGCACCTGCTCCCGCACCCTCTCACAACAGCCCTACCTCCGTCTCTGGCTTGAATGCCGGGCCGTCGACATTGGCTGAGCTCGATGCCCTCACGGTAAATACGCTTCACACCCTCATCAACACAACTAATTAATCTTCAGTTCCCGTTCTTTTTGGATCTCTGATGCCGCACACGTACATGTCTTCGCAGGCCGACTCCACTCCGTGCACCCTCCTTTACCACATGAAGGGCGGGTTGGTGGATGTGGGGAAGGGTACTATAGTGAAGCCCAAGGATCGATTGTTCCACAGCCGGCAGATGCCTGATAATGCCTTAAGGGTCTCTGTGGTGAGTGTGAAAGCGGGCTACGAGGGTTTTCCTCGTCCCATACAAACCGGTGGAGAGGATGATGAGACCCCCACGCAGCTTGGCCAATGCAAAAATTGGCTGATCCTGTGGCCGAAGAATCTTCTTCGTGTGGAGGTGGCCGGGAGCACACCAACGGGACCTCATTAGGAAGCAGGTATGACCACAACCCCACCTACACAACTACAATAACCATCGTCTGTGCTGCTGGGTGAGATCGAGAGACACGAGGAAGGAGGGCCAACCGTTCCAGCGGATGATGACATCGGCCCCATGGAAGAGGATATGGATCATGACATGGAGGAGGATGACCCTCTCCAGTATCTCAATACCGGCTTTGACCACGAAGTAACGATGAGTCAACCATATGAGATGCATGGTGTACCAGAGACGGAACGTCCTCGGGAGTGCAAGAAGTCTTTGTTCATGCAATCATCGCAGGACACGCCTCCAGATGCCGGTTCCACCCAAGCTCAACTAATTAGCCAGAGGCGTTCAATGCTGAGCCCGACAACACTAGGGGCGGTGGTCAGGGAGGGTCTGACAGACCCACCACCACCTGAGCCCACCAAGAAGAAGCAGAGGAAGAGACCGATGAGAAAAGGCCATAAAGCTGCCAATGTTACTTCTAGCAGCCAGCCGCCTCCGCAGACCAGGGTTGACAGTGTACCGGTGAAACATGCGCCATTACTTCATGTCGCGGGAAAGCCAATGGTACCGGCGGATGCGCTAGCTGCCATAACAGGGGATCTCAGGAGACTCCATGACCATGTACTGTCGACAGAGAGAAGCCTCCTCGCCTTGGATGATCCAGGATACCCACTTTATACGGTTAGGGTGCCATGCAGTGGCAAGATGTACGTCAGCACATGCCCCGCGGACCTGTTCTTCCTGCGATTTGATTACATCTTCGAGATGTTTCAAATGAGGAGACTCGATTTTACGTTCGTCCGCCTGTATGTGCTGCACATGAACTACATCGTCAAGAGAGAGCAAATCACTGGTCTTGCGGTCGCGGACCCATACTACATGCATGAGGGCTTCTTGTCAATCAACGAAGCCAACCGTCGCGAGGGAGTACATCGAAGAATTCTTGGTCATCAATAAGGACAAAGAAAAGATTCTCCTACCTTATCATCCCGGGTAAGTCATCCGCGGATAGCCACTATAACACATACATCCTTTCGTGCATTTTAATAATTACTTTGCACGCATGGAGGCTAACTTGATCGTGTATTTTGCGCAGCGGGGGGGGGGGGGGGGGGGGGGTGTGCTGTTCTCATCATTCTTTACTCGCGTTTCTCCCACGCTCTATATTTGGACCCATCGAAGAACATAGAGAAGAAAGATTACACACACATAAATTATGTTCTGGACAGAGCTCTCATGGGCTTCAGCATGCGGGGTGGCTACATCCAAGTCAAAAAAACAAGTAAGGCCGGGCTGTGTTTCGGCCATAAGACTGACTTCTGTTGCCTCTAGCGACCGGCAACAAGTGAGAATGATGGATTTTATGTCATCCATCTAATGATGGAGTACAGAAGGGATGTGCAATCACTTTGCATGACATCTTCATCCGGCGATGCCCATATCCGGAGATGGGCCGAAGCCTTTGGAACCGTGCCGGATAATCAACTTCGAAATGATTTCTACCGGATCCAGCAGGAAATTGCGTCCATCATCATGAAAGATGTCCTCGAAGAGAATGGGATGTTCTACAACGGCCCAATATCACGAGCTGACGTCCGAACCCGCATAGCCCTACAACGTCAGGACATGACGCCTTTCACTAAGCTTGGGTGCATCCTCCCGGATATGGCCGGATGGGAAGAGTGCACTGCTTGAAGACAATGTGTCTGTTTAGTTAGTTGTTACTTTCTGTACGACGAAACTTTTGAATGTCTCTGTACGACGAAACTATTAGATGTAAATGGTGCTGCGCTAGTTAATTAGTTTCGGTACGATGAATTTCGTTAACTATGTTTACTATACGTTGCTTCTATTTCATAACTGTTTCTCTCCACAGGCCGACGTATCTTACGCTGCATATTATATATCGTTGAATTCGCTTGATGATATATGTGCATCTCTGACAGGTATATAGATCAACGATGGCGAGGAAGTGGTATGCCGTGTATGTAGGGCATGTTCCGGGTGCGTACGATGAGTGGCCGGAGTGTCAGGCCCAAGTGTACCGCTTCCCGGGCGGAAGCCAGAAAGGGTTTGATAGCAGAATGGAAGCCGAAGCTAGTTACTTGAGATTCATAGCGCAACAGAGGATTCAGAACCGGCGCCGCAAAAACTACTACATAATCCCGCTTTTGCTTATCGTGATCGCTCTTCTCTCGTATGTCATAGTTTAGGTAGATAATGAAACATGTGTGTGCGGTGACAATGTAAGAGACGTGATAATTAACTTGTATCGCTATTTCGAGATGATGATGAGATCGACAACATTTGTGTTCGATAATGATGATATGATGAGACTATGTTGTACCACTTTGATAATGATGATGAGACATTCCTTTTTTCATATAGTTTAAATGTATGTGTGTGTTGTAATTGTATAAAACCTGAAAAAATACAAATATAGCAGAATAAAAAAAAAGAAAAAACTAGCAGCAGCGAGGGGCTTTAGAGTACCAGCAGCGCTGCCTTACTAGTAGCGTGGTTCCTAGGGACGCGCTACAGAACATTAACAGTAGCGATGGTTAGAGGCGCGCTACCGCGGGCACCCGCGCTACTGCTAGCCCAAAAACCAGCGCTACTAGTAGGCTTTTATCTAGTAGTGACAGACTAACAGTGTTTGTACTTACATATTTATTGAAAGACTAACAGTGAACCTGGGTAATTTGAGTTTGCACAAAAGATTAAGGAAGTGCAAAATTGGGAGAAGACAGGTCCCTAAATTTGTCAAGAAGTATGCTTAGAAGTTAGAACCCCAACTTGGAAATTAATCTAGGCTAGCATATATCAGTGACCCAAATTTATACTCTTACATGTAGGCTAGACTGCTGATCATTGGCTCTCAAATGGGAGTCAAAACATTTGATCTTGTAGTGACCTTTTGACGCGAGGTATATTTTGGTGCGTAAAAGTTGATGGAAATATTCCAAAGCTTTGTAGTACCAACCACCCAAACTGCCGTTGGAGAAAATCAGAACTACTACTAGATACTTGCTCTATTTTAATGTATCTGTCCATGGCATCGGGAGCCTTTGCTTCAAAATAGTGTCAAAGTACTATTCACCCAAAGCTGCCACTATTCACATTCGAATTTGTCTTTTTTGAATCTCCAAATGTACATCGAGTTTTGAGTTGATTTTTTTCGGAGTTGTAGACATACCCCACATGGATGTTGTCAAATAATTTCAGATTTTTTTGAAATGTTTAAATATGAATTTTTGGGGTTGATCTCACGATCTCATCTAATGTGAGATCTCATACAAGTCTCCCCCATGTCTTTGCTCTCTGGCCCGTTCATAGTATGTCATTTAATATGGCACGCATGATAATTTCTCATTAACTCCCACATAATGTGTTTTATTGTGAAATGAAGAGAGTAATTGTTAAATTTCTACAAAGAAGTTGCACAAACATATAAAAATATGTGTGTTCTTTTTGCTGGTGAATTGTCATTAAATTACGAAAATTACTCCTCCACTTTCTATTTGCTTTATACCATCTATGTAGGTTACAATCAATTGTGTTCCGTGTTAATCGGGGCATGTACTCTGTTATGTTATTTACTTCATTGACGCACAAGATCTTGTTAATTTCAGATATTAATGAATGCCTTCAACCAAACATCTGTAAAGGGAACTGCCATAATATTGAAGGAAGCTTCTATTGTACTGAGTGTCCTCGCAGTACCGAGTATGATCTGGACAAAATGCAGTGTACAACAACGAAACAACATATTCTGCTTTCAGGTAAGACTAAATTGTTGTTATATTTGATAAAAAGTATAAAAAGAAACTTAAAAGAGCTTAATGCCTTCAGGTATTATCATTGGGTTGTCTGCTGGCTTCGGCATTATAGCTCTGAGTTTTAGTGCAACATTTCTCATTCGTAGATGGAATAGAAATGTTCAACGGCAACTACGGAAGAATTATTTCCGGAAGAACCAAGGTCTTCTCCTAGAAACGTTGATATCATCTGATGAAAGTGCAAATGACAAAGCAAAGATTTTCTCGTTAGAAGAGCTAGAAAAAGCAACGGACAACTTTGATAGGGCACGCATCATTGGGAGTGGGGGCCATGGCATGGTTTATAAAGGCATATTATCTGATCAACGTGTGGTTGCAATAAAAAGGCCTAAGGTCATTGAGCAGGCAGGGATCACTCAATTCATCAACGAGGTCGCAATCCTCTCACAAATAAACCATAGAAATATTGTAAAGCTCTTTGGGTGTTGTCTGGAAACTGAGGTTCCACTGCTCGTGTATGAATATATATCTTGTGGCTCCCTGTCTCAAGTCCTGTATGCTGACTCAAGTAATGGTTTTTCCTTGTCATGGGATGGTTACTTAAGGATTGCCATGGAAACAGCAGGAGCTCTATCTTATCTCCACTCAGCGGCTTCAGTATGAATCTTCCATCGTGATGTGAAGTCCTCGAATATTCTCATCGACGAGGACTATACAGCTAAAGTTTCGGATTTTGGTTCTTCTAGATTGGTCCCAATTGATCAAACACACATTGTTACGAATGTGCAAGGTACATTTGGGTACTTGGATCCAGAGTATTTCCATACCAGACAGTTCAACGGGAAGAGTGATGTGTATAGTTTTGGTGTGGTACTAGTGGAGTTGCTTCTTAGGGTGAAACCTATTTTCACGATTGAATCAGGCACAATACAGAACTTGTCAAGCTACTTCCTCAAGGAATTCAGTGAGGGACGTACAACAGGTATTGTTAATTCTCAGGTCCTTGAGGAAGCAAGTGAGGAAGAGATCAACAATGTTGCCAGTCTTGCAGAGGCATGCCTAAGACTACGCGGTGAAGAACGACCCACCATGAAACAAGTCGAGGTGAAATTGCAGATTCTACGAAGCAATAGGGTGAAGTTATGTCAAGTGGATGCAAGAAATGGAGAACAAACACAATCAATGTTACTAACTCGAAGGGCTAGAGTTGCTCGCCGGTCGTCTACCATGCCACTGGGTGACAGAGGCAACGTACCGTCGACAGACAATCAATGATGATATAATTCTATGGCTTACATGGGGAGTTTGTGCCATCTGCTAGTCGACCACGCTACATGTGTTTATTGAATTTACAATAGTTGATTATATTTCCTTTGGTCAGACGATTGGAATTGTATTGTAGGCAGTACAAGGTAGGGAGTAAAATTATGTCCGATTAATTACAGGTATAGTGATGGTAGACATACCCGTTTGTCATGGGATTTCCTTGTACGTTTTCTTGTGTTCTTTGGCTTCTTGCTTCTCCTGTACTTTATTAATTTGTGTAAACTGATTATTACCTGGAAGTGTTAAGTGAGTTGCTGGTGTTTGTATTGATGAAATTTTGTCAAGACTACGGCTAGTACGTAATACTGTCTTTTGTCTTGTCATTTTTGGCTCGAATTTGATATTTTACCATGAAGAGGAAATTAGATGCCCTGATAAAAAATTCGAAGTTTGCTTCCAAAGCTAGACATCTACACATTAATTGAAGAGAACAAAGATCCAAATTGCTTTTGTCAGGGTGTTAATTTTTTTTTCTGTAATGATAATTTGCTTGTGTCATGATAAAGGGAGGTGGCTCCCATGATTTGCTCCAGGATGAACAGTAAAATCACAATAAAACTTAGCAATCAGAAAAACGTAAGAATAAAGACAAATTTTGGTGCTCTGAACCAAATTTAAGCATTAAATTTGTTTTCCACACAGGGCGCAAAACTCGTACCTTTTTCATTAAGCTTTTACAAGCACACAAAACATTGAACAGTTGCATGTCTAATCTGTCTGGAACTTTTTAACGTCTGAAGAATTATTCTTTTTAACATCACATCATCAATAAATTCTTCATACTTTCCGGGATGCACCTTCGAATACTCAAAATCTTTGTAATATAATCCACATTGACATGTCTTCTCAACATATCATCAATAAAATTCATTTACAGGAGAAGCAGAAATGCATGACACCATAATACAAGGAAATCTTATTCCAGTCAAAAGCCTACCATCATGATACTTGTTATTAGTTATTACCCGGACATAACTCAACTCCCTACCTTGTACAGTACCAAGCTAGTATATTGTACTATTGATTGATTAAATTTCAATCCCAGTTGCGAGCTCACAAAAGAAAATATATAATCAATCATCAACTATAAAATTCACTGAACGTATCTAGCGTGCTAGACTAGCTGATGCCATGAACTCTTCCTGCAGGTCATAGCAACCTTGGCTGTCTCTTGACTCTAAGTTGACTCTGCAATCCAATAACGTGGCTGACGACTGGAAAGCAACTTTAACTCCTCGAGTTAACAACATTGGTTGTGTTTGTTGTCCATTTATTACATCCGCTTGACATGAGTTTGCCCTTCTTGTTCGTAATATCTGCAACTCAACCTCAATTTTTTTCATGGTGGGTCTTTCTTCACCACGCAGTCTTAAGCACAACTCTGCAAGACTGGCAACATTGATGATCTCTTCCTCAGTTGCTTCCTCAAGGACTTGAGAGTTCAGTATGTTGGCGATCCCTCCCTCGTTCAATGCCCTGAGAAAGTAGTGTGACAAGTTCTGCATTGTGCCTGATTCACTCCTGATGATAGGCTTCATTCTAAGAAGCAACTCCACTAGTACCACACCAAAACTATACACGTCACTCTTCTCATTTAACTGCCTGGTATGGAAGTACTCTGGATCTAAGTACCCAAATGTACCTTGCACATTTGTAACGATGTGTGTTTGATCAACTGGAACCAATCTAGAAGCACCAAAATCTGAAACTTTAACTGTGTAGTTCCCATCTAGGAGTATGTTCGACGATTTCACATCACGATGGAAGATTGATATTGAAGCCGCTGAGTGGAGATAAGATAGTGCTCCTGCTGTTTCCATGGCAATCCTTAAGTAATCATCCCAGGACAAAGAAAAACTAGTGCTTGAGTCAGCATGCAAGACTTCAGACAGTGAGCCACAAGATATATATTCATACACGAGTAGTGGAACCTCAGTTTCCAGACAACACCCGAAGAGCTTCACAATATTTCTATGATTTACTTGTGAGAGGATAGCGACCTCATTGATGAATTGAGTGATCTCAGCCTTTTCAATGACCTTAAACTTTTTTATTGCAACCACACGTTGATCAGATAACATGCCTTTATAAACCATGCCATGGCCCCCACAGCCAATGATGCGGGACGTATCAAAGTTGTCTGTTGCTTTTTCTAGCTCTTCTAATGAGAAAATCTTTGTTTTGTCATTTGCACTTTCATCAGATGATATCAATGTTTCTAGGAGAAGACCTTGGTTACTCCGAAAATAATTCTTCCGTAGTTGTCGTTGAACATTTCTTTTCCATATACGAATGAGAAATACTGTACCAAAACTCAGAGCTAGAATGCTGAAGCCACCAGATAACCCAATGATAATACCTGAAGGCATTAAGCTCTTTAAGTTTGTTTTTATCCTTTTTATCAAATATAACCATGACTTAGTCTTACCTGAAAGCAGAATATGTTGTCTTGTTGCTGTACACTGCATTTTGTGTAGATCGTACTCAGTCTTGTGAGGACATTCAGTACAATAGAAGCTTCCTTCAATATTATGGCAGATCCCTTTACAAATGTTTGGTTGAAGGCATTCATCAATATCTGAAATTAACAAGATCTTGCTAAGATGCACCAATAAAAAAATATAGGCGTATACATATTAGTATATTACATAACATAGAACGCAATAGATCATCCAATTAACATGGAATACAACATGTTATCCAATTAAAAGAAACCTACACAAATGATATTAATCAAACAGAAACTAGAGAAGCAGTTTTGGGTGTAATGTTCAAGGCACAATATGTTTTAAAATTAGCACACACCTAATATAAGCGTACAACTCTCTTGGGAAAGTTGAGATGTACTCACTCTTTTTCTCTCCATGTGTGTCCACAACTCACCATGTGCACAAATAAAGAAAGCACAGATGTAAAAATGATTTAAAGAGAATATACCTTGTCAAAACGATATACTATGATCACTTTACCTCTTCCAAAGCATTTAAACTGAGGTAGAGGGTGAAAACACTGTAATAATTAATAACTACACTCTTGATTTCATCAACATACATGGACAGGTACAGCAAAACAAATGTAATAGCTAATAGTGGCATCATGTTTCTTTAGTGATATAAATAGTTAATGTCACTGATATAATACAAACTTCAAGCATATTTCCAAAAATATTGGTTCTGTATAATGTGATGCAGAGGGAAACTAATGATCCTTTCATTATTAGAAAATTAGGCGGGTCATCAATTTAGCAATTCAGTCACAGAATAACAAACCATAACTATAATAAAGATATTCCAGCGTCAAGCCGGCGTTTTAGCTGCATTAAAAGTGAACATGACCTAAGTGACATGGATTTCAGATTTATTAAAATTAAGTTTCAAGTTTAGGGATCTAAGTATACTTCATGAGAAGTTTAGGGATCCACTGTGTACTTTATTTTTCTTACAATTTCATTACCACCTTAGACTTTGTGGAAAGTCAAAATATGCTCTATAAGTAACATGGAAAGAGTAATGTTTTTGACTTAACTAGAGAGAAAAACTTAAGATGGCATGGCATACTGATGAGATCTACCAGAGGCATTAGTAAGATGGCATTTAGCCATAACTCATTTTTATGCTGAAGGAAAGAACATGACATATGCATATGACATTCTTCGCAACGTAATAACCACTTGGACAATACACAACATGAAAGCTCTTAAATATAACTGTTAAGAGCTCTGAGCTGAGCGAGGGACACTCTGTGTAGTTACCTTGACAACCACTTTGGGTGTATGGATTTCCTCGGAAACCATCCGAGCATTTACAGCGGTACCCAAGGTAGCTCAATTCACCATAGTCAATTTTAGCATCTACTGCTAAACACTTGCTGTTGGTACTTACACAAGCATAACCAGATATATTCTGTTGGGCCTCTATGCAACTTAGATTAGCTGCAACCCACTGCATAGAATAGAAGTAGTCATATCCAACAAAAAGAGCACGCCTGCTAAATATGTGGTAAAATGATGCACCTTGTTGGTCAGGCCAGATGGACTTAATGGTCCCTTCGTCAACATTCAGGTCCATAACTTGGTCAAGCCCAGGACATCTGATGATGCCATATTTGTACAGTTGAGCTGGAATTGTTCCCTGGCAAAGCAACCCTCTTCTAAGCCGAATGGGTATGGCACACTAATGTTACCACACCAACGGGTACAATTAGCTCTGCTCGGAATTGGATTATACCCTAGTTTGATCAGTAGGAGGAGGTTAGTATGTATTCAAGTTCTAATATGCAAAACATCTAATCACAGCTGTATATTTTGTTGCTTGATTAAGGGGAAAAAATACCTTCATCTCTGGAACAACCATCTTGGATGAAGGGGTTGCCTGCATAGCCAGCATTACAGATGCAGTTGTAGCCGTTGTTTGATGTCACACTTTCATCGCGGCACAAGGAATGCCTGCTGATACAGGCATACGTTGACCTATTTCTCACAGTGCTAGCACAGTTGGGTTGATCAACTATATTCCACCAAACTGCGGTCTCATCGTCACTTATGCTGATTCTATCCCACAGCATAGAGGTCTGGTTAGAGGGTGTTCCGGTGCTAGTTTTGTCGTGGTGGTGGACAAATTTGAGCTGAAAAGCTTCAGGAAGCAGGCCAGTGACAGGAAAACTGCAACATCCGATGCCACTGCAGTTGAGCCTAGCCATGGTCTCTGTGATTGCTTGGTCCGGACACACAGTTCTACAGACCCATGTTGTTCTGTGTGTGTTATTGTTGACCCAATACACATCCAGGTCGCAACCAGTGATCTTCAGAATGGTTTCCCCACGGCTGAAGGATCTACCAGGCGGTTGGAAAGACAAGTAGTAGACATGGACACCAGATTTCATGGGGATGGTATGCCAGAAGGAGGTAATGATTACTTTTTCATCAAGGTACACTAGTAGAAAACAGGGCTTTGGTTCTGGCCAGATCAGAGCAATAGTCCCGGTCATGTTATGAAACGGGACTAATGTGAGCATCAATCCCGGTTCGAGCGGCTAGGACGCCGGCCGGGCCTCGTCAGGCATCAGTCCTGGTTCGACTGGGACCTTTAGTCCCGGTTCCAGACACCAACCGGGACTAAAGGGCCTCGCTCCCTGTAGTCCCGGTTGGTGTCTTCAACCGGGACTAAAGGTTAGTCTTCAGTCCCGGTTCTAGACACCAACCGGGGCTAAAAAGATGCCTATATATATCCTCGCCCCTGCCCGCCCTCTCCTCTGTTTTTTGGCCGTAGAAGGTGGGAGTGTGTGCGCTACTCTGTTCTCACTTCTTATGCACATGAGGTGTTCGATGAAATGCCCGAGCCACACTTAAGCTTTCTCCTCTGTTCTTCCTCCAAGCTCCATTTTCCCCAAGATTTGTCTAGATTTGGCGGTGCACCAACTATCCAAGTGTTCTAAAAGGTTAGCAACTTCATCCTTTCATCTCTCACTGCTAGTTTAGCTCATTTCATATGCTCTAGAAGTAGAGTGGTTTGTGGGTTTTAGTGGAGGAGTGTATGTGGGAGTTTATTTGATTTAGATGCACAATTTGAGCTCAAATTAACTTCTTAGTTTGCACATGTGTAGGGTGCCGTCCCGTCCCCGTCCCCGTCCTCACCGCTGTCGATTGCCCGCGCCGAGCTCGTCGCCGGCACCACCGTGGTGAGCCTCTTGTTCTTATATTTTTTTTAAAGAAGAAATTCTTACTTGTATGATTTAGATAGCTACTTGTATAATTTTCTTACTTGTATTATTGTTTGTTATTATATAGTGCCATGGTTTTGGTATCAGCCCCCGTCGGCTCTCGTCCGGTCTATGATTTGGATGTGGTATATTATCTTTTATAACTATTTGTTTCATTTAGTGTTTATGACAATTATGCCGACCAACTTGACATAGATGTTTTTATCTAGGAGGTATGTGAACCGGAAATTCAAACCGACCCTCTTGTCGAGAGGTTAAATTTAGTTGAAAAAGAAAACAATTATTTGAAAGAAAAATTGAAAAGAATTGAAGAAGAGAAGATGAAATTGGAGTTGCATGTTGCCGATGTTGTCGATCTACACAAGATCCAGATGGATGCAATGCGCTTGAAGATTAGGAAAATTAGAAAATATGCCATTGATAAAGAGGCTTGGTATCATTATGCTGTTGGATCAATTGTTACCTTAGTTGCGATTTTGATCGCATTTGTTGTTGCATTTAAATGTTTTACATAGTTATATGTTGTTTTATGAGAACTATGTATGAACTTTATGTATTTATTTTTGCAGTAATAACATTTGATCACTACTGTACTTTGGTTTTAATGTGATGATGAACTTGTATTAATTTGGTCATTTCTCTATTCATGATGTTCTGTAATGCTGATGAACCGGTAATGGATGTACGGTGACCGACGCACTTCCGAGTACATTACGGGCCTGCATAATTTTATCGATGTGGCTGAGGCAAACAAGCAGAATGGTTTTATGTACTGTCCATATGTTGTCTGTAAGAATACGAAGGATTACTCTTCCTCGAAAACCCTTCACTTCCACCTGCTTGAGAAGGGTTTCATGCCCCACTATAATTGTCGGACCAAGCACGGAGAAAGATGGGTTATGATGGAAGACAATGAAGAAGAAGAGGATGATGACAACTATCCTATGTTCCCTGAATGCGGTGATACTTCAACGGGGGAAGCAGAAGATCAAGAGGCACCAGATGTGCCCGCTGATGATCTTCGCCGGGTCATTGTTGATGCACAGAGAGAATGCAAAAGTGAAAGGGAGAAGTTGAAGTTCGATCGCATGTTAGAGGATCACAAAAAACGGTTGTACCCAAATTGCGAAGATGGCAACACAAAGCTCGGTACCACACTGAAATTGCTGCAATGGAAGGCAGAGAATGGTTTATCTAACAAGGGATTTGAGAAGTTACTAAAAATAATGAAGAAGAAGTTTCCAAAGGATAACAAATTGCCTGACAGTACGTACGAAGCAAAGAAGGTTCTCTGCCCTCTAGGATTAGAGGTGCAGAAAATACATGCATGCCCTAATGACTGCATCCTCTATCGCGGTGAGGAGTACGAAAATTTGAATGCATGCCTGATGCTGACCCTTCAATGCGAAATGTTGCGGCAATGGTACCTATGAAAAATAACTTGATAGAACTATTTGTCACTATCTGATGAAAATCTATATAATCAAACATTGCATTCATATAAGCATTCACTCTAGCAAGCATTCTAGCAATCAAAATACAATCAATGAATAAAGCAATAAAGAAAACAATAAGAAAAAGCAAATAGAAAACAAAACAAAATACTAAACTAATAACTTAACAGAAAAGAAAATATAACATTATTAGGTTAATAAAAAGTATTTCATAATATTCTTCAATAGCAAAAAGAATTAACTAAAAAGCTTTTATAAAACTCTAGTTATGATCAAAATAATATTAACTTAGAATTAACATAATATAATTCGACCTCTAGTGAGTTTCCGCGCGCGAAGAAAAAGTGAAGACTTTCTCTCTAGTGAGTTTCCGCGCGCCGGCTACAAAGATCTCCTCGTTCCGCGAGCGCGAGAGGTAGGAGTACGAGGAGAATGCGATGCAACGACCCCGGTCCGTCCATGGCGCCGCTCCGGCTCCGCTGCACGCGCGTACCGAGGCGCCCGTCGCTCCGGGTCCCTGACACGCGGGCTCGTGCGTGCCTGGCCCCGCATGCCATCGGCATTTCTCTTTCCCACGAGCCCGTCGCTCAGTCTTTCTATATAGCATCGTCCAAGCCGCTTTAGCTCCAAAGAGGCTTCGCTCTCCACTGCCAACTCCTTACGTAGGGTACGGACTACGGACCTAGCTTGTCCATGTCTGCGCGAGGCGGAGGTGGCAGGCGGGGCGGCCACGGCCGCGGCGGCGAGTCCTCCGAGGCGCAGGAAGGTGGCCGCGGTCGGGGCGGTGGTGGTGGTGGCGGCGGCGGCCGAGGGAGGGGCCCGGGCGGGATTCGGGACCATAGAAAACAAAACAAAATACTAAACTAATAACTTAACAGAAAAGAAAATATAACATTATTAGGTTAACAAAAAGTATTTCATAATATTCTTTAATAGCAAAAAGAATCAAGTAAAAAGCTTTTATAAAACTCTAGTTATGATAAAAATAATATTAACTTAGAATTAACATAATATAATTTGGCAAAAGATTAACAAGAAAACATAAACTAAAATAATTAAAACAAAGGAAAAATGTATAAAACTAAAGGCCTGGGTTTCGCGCCCTTTGGGCTGCTGAAATTTAGCTTTAGTCCCGGTTGGTGCCTCCAACCGGGACTAAAGGTAGGCCTTTAGTCCCAATTGGAGCCACCAACCAGGACTAAAGCTCGGGCTATATAAACTAGCGAAAATTTTCCTCCCCCAAACTTCTCCATCGCCTCTCCTCGCCTCGACGCGCTGCCCCGACACCGTCGCCGACGCCCTGCCCCGACGCCGTCGCCGACGCCTCCTCGCTGTGAGCGCCGCCCCGATCCCCTCCTCCTCCTCCTCCTATTCCCCCCCTCCCAGATCCGGCCCGCCCGGGCCCGGATCCCGCCGCCGCCCGTACGCCACCAGCTCCTCCCGTCACGCCCGCAGCCACGCGCCCGAGGGCGAGCTCCCGAGCTCGCCGCCGCCTCACCACGACCATGGACCTCGCCGGAGTCCGCCGCCGCCGCCGCAGATGAGCCGCCGCCTGCCTCCTCCTCCCCATCCTGTCTTCCCTCTTCCCCTAACCTTGCTCTCTCTCTCTCTCTCTCTCTCTCTCTCTCTCTCTCTCAGCTTGGAGCCGCCATGGCCATGGCCTTGATCAAAGTCATTTTTATAGCATTATTCATGTTCTCAAAGTCATTGATATTATTCATGTCTAATATTTATGCAAATGTTTTATAGCATTATTCATGATCAAAGTCATTTTTATAGCATTATTCATGATCAAAGTCATTTCATTTGTGATATTTTTGTTACGAGCGTATGTAATGAATTTGTGATATTTTCATATGTAATATAAATTTTTGTTCATTGAGATGAGATGGAGATGGATGAGATGAGATGGAGATGGCTGAATTTTTTTGTTTGTTTTGTGTAGTTTTACTAGGTTTTTAGATACATATACTCAATGTGATAGATAGATGTTTTGTGAAGATGAGATGAGATGGAAGAGAATTTTTTTTAGGTTTTTTTAGATAGAGAAACAAATGTTAAAATTTGCATATGATGAGTGGTTACTTCATCATGATGATCTTGCTAAAACAAATTGAAGAACAAAATTGTGGTGACCTAATTTTTTTTCACTCGGTGGAATTACAGGATTTGTGGTGTTGCATCTCCGTGGAGTGATCGTCTACGTTGGAGCTGTTGGTCCCTGATCGTCCCTCCGTTGTTCGACAAAAGGTGTCCATTTGTTGTATAAACATAACCCCGATAACTTCTGTATAACTTCGGTGCAACGCCGCCCCCGCTGTGTGAGCCGCCGCCGTTCAATTTCCCTCGGGCTTATATATTTTTGTGAACATAGAAATTTTTGTAACATGTATGTGTTTGATCACCGCGGGCTGATATAGTTGATTGGACTTTGGAGTGCATATTTAGTCGAGTCCAACATCAATATTAGTGATGGATGGATGGATGGATGTTGGTCAAGTTAATGATGGATGGATGGATGGATGTTGATCAAGTTAGTGTTAGGTCATGTTGATTCATAAGATACATTATTTGCCATTTTGTAATTTAAGAAGATATTTTTGGAGCTATTTTTCTCATGCGAATATGTAGTAAATAATTGATGAAGCTTATTTTGCAATTTGAGATGTTGTTAAAAGCTATATGATATGTGATGGTCTAAATTTTTAAATCGGTGCAATTTACAGATTTGTGGTGTTGCATCTCCGAGGAGTGTTTATCGACGTCGGAGCTGTTGGTCCCCGATCTTCCCTCCGCTGATCAACTATTTCCTCTATAGCCGAGGGTGAGCTACGAATCCCCCTTCACCTCCTCTTTTTTTTTGTCACTAGAAAAAATTCAATGATATTTATTTGAAAAAAGTTAATCACTTAGATGTGTATAAAATGTTTTAGATGTATACAAAAATGTACAATGTGTATGAATAAAAATTGGTATTAAAACATATATTATAAAAAATATGAATCGTGTATTTGATAGGTGTATAAAAAATATAGACATGTGGTGAGAGAAAAAAAGAAAAATTAAAGAAATCTGATGCAAACAATGAAATAAAGGCGAGCCGGAGCAACGGCTCACAATGAACGAGAAATAGACCTGATTTGTTTTCATAGGAATTTGTTCTCGGCGACGATGCCCGGCCCGCATCCTCGTCGTCGACTCGGCAGCGACAAGCAGTTTGAGAGGCGCCATGTCCGGGACTGGGCTCCGCCGGGCTGGCACTGGGAGGTGCTACCTTCCGGGGCGCGCAGCTTGGTGAGGAATCGGGGTCTCGTCGTCGACCCAGAGCTTCTTTGGTGGCGGTCGCGTGGGCCACTATCGTTGCAGAGGGAGCCGGCCCCCGAGAGGGTGGTACGTCGCCATGTCAGGGAGGAGAACGAGCACGTCCGTCGCTACATGGTTGCGTTGGACAACAACTTCTCCAATACCTGGCAGTTTCTTCAGGGATCTCACCCGAGCTATGATCCTGTGATGGTTCCTTCTCTTTGGGTGTTCACCGCCCGCGGCTCAGGAACCGGGAGTCGACGTCTAGTTTGATTGGGCGAGATGTTTAGAGATATTATTGTTGCATTAACTGGATTATTCGAGATGTATTAGTGATATTATATGATAATATTATTGCATTAACTGGATTATTCAAGATGTATTAGTGATATTATGTGAATTTGTTTTAATAATGTGATTTTTTTAATCGAGATACAAATAGACATGGAAATGTGAATTTGTTTTAATAATTTGTTTATAGCATTGAAATAACTTGCAAGTCTTTGCAGAAATTATGGAACACGACAGAGACTTAGAACAAGAAGAGATGTTGGGGGATATAATCCACGACCTAGGTGATGATATCACCTCACAGTTTCTCAACGACTCCGATGGTGAGGGAAGAGAGGATGACGGCTCCGGTGATCGTATGGAGGGAGAAGATGACGGCTCCGGCGGTGTTGGAGCCTTAACTGTTGCAAAGTCCGGCGAGGTATATTAGTTAAGCCTGCTGACTAGATGCATTAATTGATTTGTATGTACATATATTAACGCTTCTTTCTTCTTTTAGCCCTCCGGATCGAGCCAACCTTCTGTAAAGGGACGAGGCCCGAAGAAAAGGTTGGGCGAGAATGAAAGGTTCACGATCGAAGAAATCGCTGTAGATGGCAAACCGACTGCTCCCAAGCGGACCGCATACCGATTTATAAGTCAGTGTGGAGTTGTTGTTAGGGACAGCATCCCGATCAGCATTCAAGAATGGAATAAGCCAAAGGCGGACGATGGAGTTTCTTATGTCGACGATTGATCCAAAGATGAGCTTTGGAATACGCTCATGACAAATTTCAGCCTACCGCCAGAGGTGGATCCAAATAGCAATGTTGTAGAGCGAAAAGTCAAGGCGTGGGCTCTTAAGAAGATGGCCGAACAATTCAAGAACTGGAAGAAAAGATTGCACGAAAAGTTTGTCCTGAAAGAGAAGACTCCAACATTCACCGGTCAATATGAGAAGATGAACGATCACTGGCCCGCATTTGTGGCGTACAAGACATCGGAGAAAGGTAAAAAAAGGTCACTGATAAATAAGCAAAATGCTGCAAAGATGGAATATCACCATGTTATGGGGTCAGGTGGCTACAAGGTTGCCTGGCCTACGTGGGACAAAGCTGAGAATGACCTGCTTGATAAAGGGATCCATCCAGAGACATTGAACTGGCCCGAACGGGCAAGGACTTGGTTCTTCGGGCATGGGGGAACTTTGCACCCAGAAACAGGGAAGTGTGTTTATACGAAAGCACAACTTGCAACACCCGTCAAAAACATTCAGGATGCAATCCAGGCTGTGCAGGAAGGGAAGTTCCATCCCGACAGAGAGAAGGACGAGCTGTCACGCGCCCTCGGGAATCATGAACACCCTGGACGAACACGAGGCACATCAGGCTCCGTTCCGTGGAAGGTTGGGTTTCCCGACAGCAGAGACAGTTATAGAAGCCGAGGGAGAAAGAAGAAAGAGGATGCAGACCGGCTGCAGAAGGTAGAAGAAAGATTAGCGTTGCAGGAGAAGCAAATAGAGGCACTTAACAGCAAGTGAGCTACCGGCCCATCATCTCAGCGGCACGAAGATCCTTCATTCGATACTTCCCACGGAGCTACCCCACCATCTTAGCGGAAAAGCAGCGTGGCTTCCTCTTTGCTCGTTCGGCCACCCATAGATGATATCACGGCTCCTGATCGCTACCCCGTGGATGATATCACGGAGAGGGAACATTGTGATCTACATGCGAAATGCATGAACATAACCTTGAAGGTGGCGGTCGGCTATGCCTTACCTCGTGTACCTGATGGAACTTACCATTGCTCTTCGATTCCAGATGGCTATGCTGTTGTCGGGGTGGATGAAGTTACCAACGGATTTGAGCAGCTGGAGCTTGAGTACCCTACAGGTGATGGGGAGACTCGTCTCGGAGATGCCATAAGGACTACCATTCTATGGAGAAAGGAACACATCGTGCTTCCATACTGGACGCCGCGTCAGCAGACTCAGCCGGAGGAGGCCCCTCAGCAGACTCCTCACAGTCTAGCTCTATCTCCGCTGCCTCAGCCGTCTCCGTTGCGTCAGCACACTCCGTCGCCTCAGCTGTCTCCGCCGCGTCAGTAGACTCCGCCGGAGGAGGCCCCTCAGCAGAATCCGCCGCGTCAGCTGACTCCGCCTCCTCTGCCGCCTCAGCAAAGGCGGAAAAGATCCGCCGCCGCTCCAGCGGCTAGTAGTACAACAGCGAAGAAATGCAGAGCAGGTAGCGTTAAGAAGGCTCCTGCCAAGTTACCATACGACATGACTGAGGAGGAAACCAAGGAGATCGTGGCTGCCGACGTGAAACGCCAGCTTGCACCGACCCGTCCAGATCCAACGGAGAAAATAGATCTGGTAAAAGCGGGGCGCTTGCTGGAAAACCTTACAAAACCACCGCCGCCTCCGCTGCTATCAAACTATGACCGCTCTATTGTAAAGTCATATAGAGATCCACAGCAGCGGTCAGGAAGTAGCAGTAGTGCAAGGGGGAAAACAATTCCCCAGCTCGGCGAACAGAAAAACCAATCGTGCCCCCCGCTCAAGGTGTTTACCGATATCTCTAATGATCCGGGGGTAGCGGCCGCTGATCCTGGTTTCACTCTTGCTGATTACATAGGCGATGAGGTACAGTTCGAAATGGCTGAGTTAGCCTTTAAATTCGAGCACAGGAAGCCTCTCGTCAGACCTGAGGAGCTCCCGCATCTACCAATGATGATGCAAAGATTGCATGACTGGTACTTGGAAGCCTCAAAGCAAGGGAGCAACTATATCATTACGGGAGTTAAAGATGAGCATTACTTCAATGGAGACGAGGAGATTTTCATTGAATTTGAAGAATTATTTCAGTTATACAATCAAGACGCCATCGACAAATCTATCGTCAGTTGCTATTGTTTGTAAGTATCATTTCTGTAATTAAGTCTCTAGCTCAGCTCGTTCATTGCATGTATAATTATCCTCACTATATATATTATGCAGAAAGAAGATCCTCGAATGCAAAAGAGGACAAATCTATGACATTGGGTTCATTAACCCAAATACTATTCATGAAGGTACGGTAAAATAGAACGCCAAGGATACAGAGAAGATCTTGCTAAGGGCGTTAATTGAACAACAAAGCAAAAGGGAAATACTATTTCCTTACAACTTCCAGTGAGTTTTATACTGTCTTGTACACATCATTCTGTTTCGCTTACTCGATGTTAAGTGTAATTGATGAGCTATGCGTGCGCAGGTTCCACTTTATTCTACTAGTCATTCGGTTTGACGCAGGAAAAGTACTTGTCATGGACTCGCTACGTAAAGACCCTAAGATGTGGGCGGACCTGCGTGATATGCTCCAGAGGTAATTTCAATCATTATCGCACTATATCGGCAACTATCGTTCATTTCCTGATATCAAGTAATTAATAACCCATTTATTCATTTTCTTTGCCGGGCAGGGTTTGGAAAGAGTTCACCAAGCAGGTTAGGGATGAATGGAGAGAGGAGCTGCGATTTGAACAATTCAGTGTAAGTAGTACTAGCTGTTGGGGAACGTTGCATGGGAAACAAAAAATTTCCTACGCTCACCAAGATCAATCTAGGAGATGAACATCTACGAGAGGAGAGATTGCATCTACATACCCTTGTAGATCGCTAAGCGGAAGCATTAAGAAACGCGGTTGAGGTAGTCGAACGTTTTGGTGATCCAATCAAGATCCGTCCCGCGAACTCCCGATCAAGCGCCGAACGGATGGCACCTCCGCGTTCAACAAACGTACGGCTTGATGACGCCTTCACCTCCTCGATCCAGCGAGCGATGGTGAAGTAGTAGCTCGAGTCCTCCGGCAGCACGACGGCGTGGTGGCGGTGGTGGTGGAGCAATCTCAGCAGACCTTCGCTAAGCTACGCGGAGAGAGAGAGGAACTACGAGGGAGAGGGAGGGCAGCGCCGTGGCATAGATGGGTGCGGCTGCCCTCCCTCTACCCCTCTATATATAGGGGGAAGGGAGGAGGGGTGGCGCCCCTAGGGTTTCCCCTAGGGGGTGGCGGCCACAGATGGGGGCGCCTAGGGTTTGGGTCCCCCCCCCCCAAGTGCCTTGCCCCCCAAGTAAGGGGGAGGCAGCCCTAGGGGGGCGCACCACCCTTCCTGGTGTTCGTGGGATGGGGTGAGGGGGGCGCACAACCCCTTAGTGGGCTGGTGTGCTCCCTCCCCTTGGCCCATGAGCCCCCCCAACACTTGCCGGGGCCCCCCGAAACCCTTTTCGGTACTCCGTCGAAAACCCCGGTACCCCCGGAACACTTCCGGACTCCGATACCCTTCGTCCTATATATCAATCTTCACCTCCGGACCATTCCGAAGTTCCTCGTCACGTCCGGGATCTCATCCGGGACTCCGAATAACCTTAGGTCACCAACATAATAACTCGACTATACTTATATTGTCACCAAACGTTAAGTGTGTAGACCCTGAGGGTTCAAGAACTATGCAGACATGACCGAGACACCTCCACGGTCAATAACCAATAGCGGGACCTGGATGCCCATATTGGTTCCTACATATTCTACGAAGATCTTTATCGGTCGAACCTCGATGTCAAGGATTCAGTCAATCCCATATGCAGTTCCCTTTGTCCATCGGTATGTTACTTGCCCGAGATTCGATCGTCGGTATCTCCATACCTAGTTCAATCTCGTTACCGGCAAGTCTCTTTACTCGTTCCGTAATACAAGATCCCATGGCTAACTCTTTACTCACATTGCTTGCAAGCTTATTGTGATGCTGTATTACCGAGTGGGCCCTGAGATACCTTTCTGTCATACGGAGTGACAAATTCCCAGTCTTGATCCATGCCAACTCAACAGACACCCTCGGAGATACCTGTAGAGCATCTTTATAGTCACCCAGTTACGTTGCGACGTTTGATACACACAAGGTACTCCTCCGGTGTCAGTGAGTTGCATGATCTGATGGTCATAGGAACAGATACTTGACATGCAAAAACGATAGCAATAAACTTGACACGATCATATGCTACGTTCATAGTTTGGGTCTTGTCCATCACATCATTCTCCTAATGATATGATCCCGTTATCAAATGACAACTCATGTCTATGACCAGGAAACCATGGCCATCTTTGATCAACGAGCTAGTCCGGTAGAGGCTCACTAGGGACATGTTGTTGTCTACGTATCCACACATGTATTTGTGTTTCCAACCAATACAATTATAGCATGGATAATAAACGAATATCATGAACAAGGAAATATAATAATAACCCTTTTATTATTGCCTCTAGGGCATATTTCCAACAGTCTCCCCCTTGCACTAGAGTCAATAATCTAGCATTACATGGTTATGAATCTAACTCCCATAGAGTTCTGGTGTTGATCATGTTTTACCCGTGGAAGAGGTTTAGTCAACGGATCTGCAACATTCAGATCGCGTCGCTTTATGTGTCTGGTCCTCTTGTGAAACCTTGGTTCCTTGGCTAGAGCAATGGCACCAGTGTTGTCACAGAACAGAGTCATCGGGTCCAATGCACTGGGCACAAATCCAAGATCTGTCATGAACTGCTTCATCCAGACACCTTCCTTCGCCGCCTCCGAGGCAGCTATGTACTCCGCTTCGCATGTAGAATCAGCTACCACGCTTTGCTTGGAACTGCACCAGGTTACCGCTCCCCCATTCAGAATATATACGTATCCAGTTTGAGACTTAGAGTCATCCGGATCAGTGTCAAAGCTTGCATCGACGTAACCCTTTACGACGAGCTCTTGATCACCTCCATAAATGAGAAACATTTCCTTAGTCCTTTTCAGGTACTTAAGGATATTCTTGACCGCTGTCCAGTGTTCCACTCCTAGATCACTTTGAAACCTTCCGGCCATACTTATGGCAAGGCTGACATCTGATCTTGTGTACATCATCGCATACATGATAGAGCCTATGGCAGAAGCATAGGGGATGACACTCATCTTTTCTCTATCCTCTGTAGTCGCTGGGCATTGAGTCTTACTCAACTTCACACCTTGCAAAATAGGCAAGAACCCCTTCTTGGACTGATCCATTTTGAGCTTCTTCAAAACTTTATCAAGGTATGTGCTCTGTGAAAGTCCTATTAAGCGTCTCGATCTATCTCTATAGATCTTGATGCCTAATATGAAAGCAGCTTCTGCTAGGTCCTTCATTGAAAAACTATTGTTCAAATATTCTTTCACGCTTTCCAAAAGTTCTATATTGTTTCTAATCAGTAATATGTCATCCACATATAATATTAGAAATGCTATAGAGCTCCCACTCACTTTCTTGTAAATACAAGCTTCTCCGTAAACTTGTATAAACCCAAACGCTTTGATCACCTCATCAAAGCGAAGATTCCAACTCCGAGACGCTTGCACCAGTCCATAAATGGATCGCTGGAGTTTGCAAACTTTGTCAGCATTCTCTGGATCGACAAAACCTTCTGGTTGCATCATATACAACTCTTCCTTAAGAAAACCGTTAAGGAACGCTGTTTTGACATCCATCTGCCAAATTTCATAATCGAAAAATGCAGCTATTGCTAACATGATTCTGACGGACTTAAGCATCGCTACGGGTGAGAAAGTCTCATCGTAGTCAACTCCTTGAACTTGTGAAAAACCCTTTGCCACAAGTCGAGCTTTATAGACGGTTACATTACCGTCCGCGTCCGTCTTCTTCTTGAAGATCCATTTATTCTGAATGGCGTTTCGCCCTTCAGGTAATACTTCCAAAGTCCATACTTTGTTTTCATACATGGATCCCATCTCGGATTTCATGGCCTCTAACCATTTGTCGGAATCCGGGCCCACCATCGCTTCTCCATAGCTGGTAGGTTCATCGTTGTCCAACAACATGACTTTTAAGACAGGGTTACCGTACCACTCAGGAGCAGTACGTATCCTTGTCGACCTACGAGGTTCGATAGTAACTTGATCCAAAGCTTCATGATCACCATCATCAGCTTCTTCTTCAACTGCGTAGGTTCCACAGAAACATCTTTCTGCACAGTGCTACTCTCTGGTTGAAGTAAAGGTTCAACAACCTCATCAAGTTCTATCTTCCTCCCACTCAATTCTTTCGAGCGAAACTCTTTCTCGAGAAAGGACCCGTTCTTAGCGACAAACACTTTGCCTTCGGATCTGAGATAGAAGGTATACCCAACCGTCTCTTTTGGGTATCCTATGAAGACGCATTTGTCCGCTTTGGGTTCCAGCTTTTCTGGCTGAAGCCTTTTGACATAAGCATCGCATCCCCAAACTTTAAGAAATGACAACTTTGGTTTCTTGCCAAACCACGGTTCATACGGTGTCGTCTCAACGGACTTAGATGGTGCCCTATTTAAAGTGATGCAGCTGTCTCTAACGCATAACCCCAAAATGATAGTGGCAGATCGGCAAGAGACATCATAGAACGCACCATATCCAATAAGGTTCGATTACGACGTTCGGACACACCATTACGCTGTGGTGTTCCAGGTGGCATCAACTGTGAAACAATTCCACATTGTCTTAAGTGACTGCCAAACTCATAACTCAGATATTCTCCCCCTCGATCAGATCGTAGGAATTTGATCTTCTTGTTACGATGATTCTCAACTTCACTCTGAAATTGCTTGAACTTTTCAAACGTTTCAGACTTGTGTTTCATTAAGTAAACATACCCATATCTACTCAAATCGTCGGGAAGGTGAGAAAGTAACGATATCCACCGCGCGCCTCAATGCTGATTGGACCGCACACATCAGTATGTATGATTTCCAACAAGTCACTTGCCCGTTCCATTGTTCCGGAGAATGGGGTCTTAGTCATCTTGCCCATGAGGCATGGTTCGCATGTGTCAAGTGATTCAAAATCAAGTGACTCCAAAAGTCCATCAGCATGGAGTTTCTTCATGCGTTTTACACCAATATGACCTAAGCGGCAGTGCCACGAGAAAGTGGTACTATCATTATCAACTCTACATCTTTTGGCATCAATGTTATGAACATGTGTATCATCACTATCGAGATTCAATAAGAATAAACCCCTCACAATGGGTGCATGACCATAAAAGATATTACCCATATAAATAGAACAACCATTATTCTCTGATTTAAATGAGTAACCGTCTCGCATTAAACAAGATCCAGATATAATGTTCATGCTCAACGTAGGCACTAAATAACAATTATTCAGGTTCATCACTAATCCCGATGGTAATCGAAGAGCGAGCGTGCCGACGGTGATCACATCAACCTTGGAACCATTTCCCACGTGCATCGTCACTTCGTCCTTCGCCAGCCTCCGTCTATTCCGCAGTTCCTGCTTTGAGTTGCAAATGTGAGCAACCGCACCGGTATCAAATACCCAGGCACTACAACAAGAGTTGGTAAGGTACACATCAATAACATGTATATCATATATACCTTGTTTGGCGTTGGCCCCCTTCTTGTCGGCCAGATACTTGGGGCAATTCCGCTTCCAGTGTCCAGTTCCCTTGCAATAGAAGCACTCAGTTTCCGGCTTGGGCCCAGCCTTGGGTTTCTTCACGGGAGGGGCAACTACTTTGCCACTCTTCTTGGAGTTTCCCTTCTTGCCCTTGCCATTCTTCTTGAAACTAGTGGTTTTATTGACCATCAACACTTGATGCTCCTTCTTGATGTCTGACTCAGCGACTTTCAGCATCGCAAACAGCTCGGCGACTGACTTGTTCATCCCTTGCATGTTATAGTTCAACACAAAGCTCTTGTAGCTAGGTAGTAGCGATTGAAGAACTCTGTCAGTGATCGCCTCTGGCGGGAGCACAACTCCCAACTCAGCCAGACGGTTGTAATACCCAGACATTTTGAGTATGTGTTCACTGACAGACCCGTTCTCCTCCATCTTGCAAGCATAGAACTTATCGGAGGTCTCATACCTCTAGATCCGGGCATTCTTCTCAAAGATAAACTTCAACTCCTGGAACATCTCATATGCTCCATGACATTCAAAACGCCTTTGAAGTCCCGGTTCTAAGCCATACAACATGGCTCATTGAACTATTGAGTAGTCATCAACATGCGCCTGCCAGGCGTTCATAACGTCCACAGACGCTGGAGGGGGTTGCTCACCAAGCGATGCATCAAGGACATAAGCCTTTTGGGCAGCCGTGAGGATAATCCTCAGATTACGGGCCCAGTCTACAAAGTTACTTCCATCATCTTTCAGCTTGGCTTTCTCTAGGAACGCATTGAAATTCAGGGGAGCTACTGCGCAAGCCATTGATCTACAACATAAATTTGCAAGGACAACTTAGACTATTGTTCAAGATAATGAGTTTAGTTAATCATATTACTTAAAAAACTCCCACTCAAATCGACATCCCTCCGGTCGTCTGAGTGTAACATGATCCAAATTCACCAACCCGAGTTCGATCATCACGTGAGATGAGGTGGTTTCAATGGTGAACATCTCCATGTTGATCATATCTACTATATGACTCATGTTCGACCTTTCGGTCTCTTGTGTTCCGAGGCCATGTCTATACATGCTAGGCTCGTCAAGTTTAACCCAAGTGTTCCGCATGTGCAAAACTGGCTTGCACCCGTTGTATGTGAACGTAGAGTCTATCACACCCGATCATCACGTGGTGCTTCGAAACGACGAACTTTCGCAACGGTGCACACTTGGGGAGAACACAATTTTATCTTGAAATTTTAGAGAGGGATCACCTTATAATGCTACCGTCGTCCTAAGCAAAATAAGATGCATAAAAGGATTAACATCACATGCAAATCATAAGTGACATGATATGGCCATGAACTTGTGCTTTTGATCTCCATCTCCAAAGCACCGGCATGATCTCCATCGTCACCGGCATGACACCATGATCTCCATCATCGCGTCGCCATCGGGGTTGTCACGCCAACCATGCTTCTACTACTATTGCTACCGTTTAGCGATAAAGTAAAGCATTACATAGCACTTAATGATTGACACGCAGGTCATACAATAATTAAAGACAACCCTATGGCTCCTGCCGGTTGCCGTATTCATCGACATGCAAGTCAAGATAAACTATTACAAAACATGATCATCTCATACATCAAATATATTTCATCATGTCTTTGGCCATATCATATCACAACATACCCTGCAAAAACAAGTTAGACGTCCTCTAATTTGTTGTTGCATGTTTTACGTGGCTGCTATGGGTATCTAGCAAGAACGATTCTTACCTACGCAAAACCACAACGGTGATATGCAAGTTGCTATTTAACCTTCTACAAGGACTGCCTTTGTCGAATCTGATTCAACTAAGGTGGGAGAGACAGACACCCGCCAGCCATCTTATGCAACAAAGTCGCATGTCAGTCGATGGAACCGGTCTCATGTACGTGGACATGTAAAGTTGGTCCGGGCCGCTTCATCCCACAATACCGCTGAATCAAGAAAAGACCAAGGAAGGAAGCAATCTGAATATCAACGCCCACAAACTCCTTTGTGTTCTACTCGTGATGTCATATACGCAAAGACCTAGCTCATGATGCCACTGTTGGGCAACGTTGCATGGGAAATAAAAAATTTCCTACGCTCACCAAGATCAATCTAGGAGATGAACATCTACGAGAGGAGAGATTGCATCTACATACCCTTGTAGATCGCTAAGCGGAAGCGTTAAGAAACGCGGTTGATGTAATCGAACGTCTTCGCGATCCATTCACGACCCGTCCCGCGAACTCCCGATCAAGCGCCGAACGGACGGCACCTCCGCGTTCAACACACGTACGGCTTGATGACGCCTTCACCTCCTCGATCCAGCGAGCGATGGTGAAGTAGTAGCTCGAGTCCTCCGGCAGCACGACGGCGTGGTGGCGGTGGTGGTGGAGCAATCTCAGCAAAGCTTCGCTAAGCTACGCGGAGAGAGAGAGGAACTACGAGGGAGAGGGAGGACAGCGCCGTGGCATAGATGGGTGCGGCTGCCCCTCCCTCTACCCCTCTATATATAGGGGGGAAGGGAGGAGGGGTGGCGCCCCTAGGGTTTCCCCTAGGGGGGTGGCGGCCACAAATGGGGGCGCCTAGGGTTTGGGTGCCCCCCCCCCAAGTGCCTTGCCCCCAAGTAAGGGGGAGGCAGCCCTAGGGGGGTGCACCACCCTTCCTGGTGGTCGTGGGATGGGGTGAGGGGGGGCGCACAGCCCCTTAGTGGGCTGGTGTGCTCCCTCCCCTTGGCCCATGAGGCCCCCCAACACTTGCCGGGCCCCTCCGAAACCCTTTTCGGTACTCCATCGAAAGCCCCGGTACCCCCGGAACACTTCTGGACTCCGATACCCTTCGTCCTATATATCAATCTTCACCTCTGGACCATTCCGGAGTTCCTCGTCACGTCCGGGATCTCATCCGGGACTCCGAATAACCTTCGGTCACCAACATAATAACTCGACTATACTTATATCGTCACCAAACGTTAAGTGTGTAGACCCTGCGGGTTCGAGAACTATGCAGACATGACCGAGACACCTCCACGGTCAATAACCAATAGCGGGACCTGGATGCCCATATTGGTTCCTACATATTCTACGAAGATCTTTATCGGTCGAACCTCGATGTCAAGGATTCAGTCAATCCCGTATGCAGTTCCCTTTGTCCATCGGTATGTTACTTGCCCGAGATTCGATCGTCAGTATCTCCATACCTAGTTCAATCTCGTTACCGACAAGTCTCTTTACTCGTTCCGTAATACAATATCCCGTGGCTAACTCTTTAGTCACATTGCTTGCAAGCTTACTGTGATGCTGTATTACCGAGTGGGCCCTGAGATACCTTTCCGTCATACGGAGTGACAAATTCCCAGTCTTGATCCATGCCAACTCAACAGATACCCTCGGAGATACCTGTAGAGCATCTTTATAGTCACCCAGTTACGTTGCGACGTTTGATACACACAAGGTACTCCTCCGGTGTCAGTGAGTTGCATGATCTCATGGTCATAGGAACAGATACTTGACATGGAAAAACGATAGCAATAAACTTGACACGATCGTTTGCTACCTTCATAGTTTGGGTCTTGTCCATCACATCATTCTCCTAATGATGTGATCCCGTTATCAAATGACAACTCATGTCTATGACCAGGAAACCATGGCCATCTTTGATCAACGAGCTAGTCCGGTAGAGGCTCACTAGGGACATGTTGTTGTCTATGTATCCACACATGTATTTGTGTTTCCAACCAATACAATTATAGCATGGATAATAAACGAATATCATGAACAAGGAAATATAATAATAACCATTTTATTATTGCCTCTAGGGCATATTTCCAACACTAGCTAGGTTCGCGCATCTCTTTGATTCTAGTTTCAATACCACTATCATGCTTGATTATTATTTTGATTGAACTCTATTCTCGTAAAGTGCTCGAGGCAGGGATCCGGGAATAACTTATGTGGATACTATGTTTGCAAGTTCATTCGCCAGACGACCTCTGAGACGGGCAGATTTTTGGAAAAACTTGAAGTACGTAAACTATATTCACAAATTTATTTTATTACCATCAATTGTGTTGAGTTTCATTCATATATATATATAAATTAGATCGAACGGAAGCGGGATGAACTCCTACCAAAGGCTCACATACGAGCAATTCAAGAGGAATTGGCGGGATTCTTCCTTCAAGAGATCATAGCTAAAACCGGAGTATACCATCGAGAATTGGTAGTGAATGTTGGTAATTAGATATTAGGGATCGTAAGAGATGTTACATTGTATATATGCATGAACGTGTACTATACGTAGTAGCGTCGAATAGATATACGAAAACTTATTGTTCGACCAAGCACGGAGAAAGAGAGGTCACTTCTCTCTATATTCATGACGATTTGTGTAATGGTTCCTTCATTGCTATATGTAGTAGCTAGCGTCGAGTTGAATGGAAAACGTAAAATAAAAACGAAAACCCTAAATGTAAAAGAATTAAATGGTAAACATAAAAATAAAAGGGGGAAACACAATATGAAACCCCTAAACCCTCCAAAACCCTAAACCCCTCATTTCAAAAAAAAAAACCCAGCGCTTGGCAGGTGCTGACGCGTGGCTGCCTTTTACTCCCGGTCGGTGTTACCAACCGGGACTAAAGGTCCTCCTGCCTGGGCGCCCCACAGCGGCCACGTGGAGCTCCTTTAGTCCCGGTTCGTAACACAACTGGGACTAAAAGTGGGGGCCTTTAGTCCCGATTGCTTAGTCCCGGTTGCAGAATCGGGACTAAAGGCCCTTAGGAACCGGGACTAATGCCCTGTTTTCTACTAGTGGTAGTAATCCCCATCGCTAGCAACGTCGATGTTCTTGATCACTTCGGTGATGCCGTCACGCAAGAAGAGTCTGGGGGACTGAGCTGTGTCGTCGCAAGTGAGATTGAAATCAGGCCCCCGGGAGCACCTGGATCCGATGCCGAAGGGGTAGTCGAAGCTCAGATCGCCGCATGTCTTCAGGCAACCATCAAGCATGGCAAGTGATGGATGCGCCCAATTCCCTTCGGGGTTGTGGCTTGTTACAACTCCAGATGCTAACGCTGTTAGCTTTCCTAGTGACACAAGTAGCAAAAGAGAAAGTGATGCATATATCATCAGCAAGATGCCCATGACACACACCTTGCGCGGCTCCCAACTTCACCTGAAATTCAGTTCAGGCTGGGGATTTAACGGTGGTATGTGGTGAACATCTCAGCTGGGAGGCCTTCTCTTGTATGTACCACTTCCATGAGTGGCCTTCTCTTGGTGCTGCAAATTTATCGAGACACTAGACCCAAGCAGTGGCGGACCCAGCAATAAAATGAAGGGTGTGCACACTCTAATTTTGTTTCTACCTAATCCAAGTGTCAGACAAAATATGGCAAAATAATAACATGAATAGCTCAATTCAAATCTCACAACAATTTAGTTCACAAAATATATCTCAAATGTGCTCAATTACAATACGAATAGTCTTACATGAAAGAAGCACAAGTAGAAAATTACATCACTAGGTAACTCTACGTTTTTGCATTGCCATGAAAGCATCAACTATGTCATCTTCACTTTCATGAACACATCTCGTTCAATAAATGTCACCAAGCAATCATTCAAGCGATCATCACCCATACTAGCCCTCAACTTACTTTTCACTAGATTCATTGCTGAAAATACTCTTTCAACACTCGCCGTTGCCACCGGTAAAATCAATATCAATTTGATGAGTAAGTAGACCAAATCATAAAGAACATGCTTCTTTGTTGCACCAAGCATAATAGAGAGCTCACCAATATTACTTGCATTTCTAAACCTATCATCTTGTCTCATATCATCAATAAAATTAGCAAGTTGAAATTCTAGCCTTATCAAATCTGTGCTTGATATGTCCATGGGATAGAATTCAGCAAGTCTCATTACCTTGAGTGCATCATAAGAAGCAAATAAATTGGGGATTCAAAGACGACATGCAAATAAGCAACTCCGTATTAACCTCATCAAACCAATTGTCAAGCTCTTGAATGGTTTGATCAATGACACCAAGATATACTTCTTTTCTATAACGATTATCATTTGTTTGTACTTCATAATACCGACGTGATCTTCCATGAGGCTCATAAGTATCCTCCCACAAAGGAACTTGAATGTCATGTTTGTTGCAAAATAAGGTTAGGTTTGCAAGAAATTCATCCCAACCATGAGACCTCATGTGTTGCATTCTACTCTTTGCCAAACTAACAAGTGTCATTGCATTAACAATATCTTGATCTCTCTTTTGCAAAGATTTGGACAACTCATTTGTATAGCCAAGAATAACAAGCATCAAGTGAAGATTGAAAACAAAGTCAAATGATTCAAAGGCTTGAGCAACTCCACGTATTCTTGTCCACTCACCTTTTTGTGAAGGATCTTTTCCAATAGCATCAAGTACTTCAAGGATTGTGGAATACATGCTAACAATGTGCATAATGGTTTTAAAATGAGAACCCAATGAGTATCTCCGGGTCTAGCTAGTCCCATCTCTTGAGAGAGTGGGCGGCCATGGCAAGCTGGGGCAGCGTGTGTGTGGCCGTGGTTGGTGCGGGGAGAGATAAGAGAGAGTTGTGTGGCTGCCTGGAAAAGAGAGATGAGAGGAGATGTGTGGCTGTGATCGATTGGGAGAGAAGATTGGTCTAGCCACGTCATCAATCCGTGTGTTAGTCTCACATTGGCCGGAAGTGTGCTTTCTCTTAACCAATCAAAAAAAAGTATGACTTTTCCCCGAGAGTAACACTCGGCAAATAGCAAAAAATAAATAGAAATATTGTAAACAGACCAAAAAGTTGTCAAAACCAAAACCCTAAGCGGTTCTTCCGTATAGTTACTCCTTGTTTACCTAATGTTTAGGACAGAGCTATCACACACTTGCATTTCAAATTTGAATTACTTGCTTCACAAAAAATACTCATTTTTGACACTTACAAAATGGAAAATGATTTTTTTTACAAATAATTTGGAAACCCTATTTGGCAACATTGTTTGTAATGACGAGATGGACCTATGTGACTAATTTCACCACATTATTATAAAATATAAATGAATATGGTCATCACCTTAGTCATTTGACTTCAAAAAGCATGAGTGTTCATACTTGGTAGTCCGTTTTGTGAAGAAATTTTTTTCAAAATTGCCATATTGCAAGTTTGGTATTTTTCCTCACAAATAGTACACATAAAAGGGGTCCATACGAAAGGATTGCATTTTTTGAAGTTTTATTCTTTTTCTTTCATTTTTTTCAAAACGGGTAAAAATGGCCGGCATGGCTATTCATAGCAAGGGGTTGAATCTCTCAAAACTCTAAGTGGTTCTCCCATGTAATGACTACTTGTGCACCTAAAAATAGTTTTTTTCTAATTTTTACGACAGAGCTATCACACACTTGCTGTTTAAATTTGCGACACTACATTTGCCACTTGTTACAAGTTAGTGGACCTGTCAAGTTTGTGACAATGCTATGAGGATTTAACAGTAGTCAGTGTTGAACGTCTTATCTGGGAGACCTTCTCTTGTAAGTACCACTTTCATGACGAGGTTGGTGCTGCAAATTTATGGAGACACTAGACCCAAGTAAGAAGACATGGCAAAGAACAAGAAAATAGAAAAGTAAACACCACTACTTTCTTCTGGTCTTGCTGCTGCAGAGCCGCCTCTCAAGTCAGTCAATGCCTGCCTTCTTGTTCACTAGCCCATCAAAGGGGGTGTTGAAAAGTCTTTGCCAAATTGCTCATTTCTGTTCACAATAAACCGCATTGCATATTATCGGCTTGTGATTCGCGCGGCAGAGATAGACATTGAATGCCATCGACAGTGAGAGCCGGATGCCAATCTTCAGTGCCACCTAGTGAAGATAAGCTAACTGATCGCTTCCAACCGAGCTAGCTACGGTAACTGAACTCTATCCCCAATTTAAGCTGGTGTTTGCTTAAGCTGCAACTGAGGGCAGACTAGTGAAGTGATAACCATGCCAACTGATGGGAACATATGAGGACCCAGATTAAATCAACCATGCCAAGTGATGGGAACATATGAGGACCCAGAATTACCTCATGAAAAAATGATAATCTGCAGAAACTAACCAGCAGGGGAGCATCAGAAGAAACGCAGAACCGTATCACACAATTGGTTTGCGAATGCCATCCTGCGCCAACAGCGACGGCCGGCTGGCAATCTTCTGCCCCACATAGTGGAAAGTAAGCTAACTGAGGTGATGGACTCCAACTGAGCTAGCTGATGTGATGGAACCGAATCCATCACCAATTTTATCTGTAATTTGCTTAAGCTGCAACCAAGAGCGCAAAGCAAAGATTGTGAACACTGGAGATAGACTGCAGAGTGTGGACACAGAATCAAGTGAAACAACAACAGCAGGAAATGAGTGGATGTGCATGGATGTGCATCGAAGGGGGCGTTGACAAGTCTTTGCCAAATGGCTCATTTCTGTCAGAATAAACCGCTTTGGATTATCTGGCTTGTGGTTTGTGCTGCAGAGATAGGCTGTGAATGCTGTCCTGCTCATCGACAGTGACAGGCTGACAGCTAGCTCCCAATCTTCAGTGCCACCCAGTGAAGATAAGCTAACTGATTGCTTCCAGCTCATCTAACTGACCTCCATCCCCAATTTAAGCTGGTGTTTGATTAAGCTGCAACCGAGGGCAGAGTAAAGTGAATATTCTGCACATAGTAAATCAACCATGCCCATATAGTACCAACTGAAAAATGACAATCTACCCAGAACCTCAACAACGGGGCGATGGGGTCATCAGAAGAATGCATAACCGTATCAGGCAATTGGTTTGCGAGTGCCATTCTTTTCCAACAGCGGCGTACGGATGGCAATCTTCAGTAGCCCCACATAGTGGAAGATATGCCAACTGATGGCTTCCAGGTGAGCTAAATAACAGTAACTGAATCCATCCCGAATTTTATCTGGCCTGTTATTTGCTTAAGCTGCAACCAAGATCACAAAGTAAATATTATGAGCACTGAGATAAATAAACTAAAAATACAGAATCAAGGAACAGAATAACAGGAAATGAATGAGCACCTGCACGCGGATTCATCAGAAGAAGAAAAACGGAAGAGAGACCAATGCCATGGAGAGGGAAAGCAGAGGCGGGGTGGGTGAGGGTGACCCCCAAGGAGCTTGCGCGTCCTCCTGGACGGCGTCGCCGTGCGGGGGGCGGCGATCTTCTGCGCGCGGTGCGGTGTCAGCGGCCATGGTACAGTGGAGGGATTTTTGTTTAAGGGTAGGAGGAGAAACCGAGGCACCAAATTTGGCGGCGGCGTCGGGCGGCGAATGAACTCTAGGTAGGTTGGGTGGGGTTGTACGGCCGCGGAGCTTGCGACTCGGGCGCCGCCGGCGGAGGCGCAGGCAGGGGAGAAGAAGGCCCATGGTTGAACTGTGGAGGAGGAAAGGTGGACTGGACTGGTCGGCGCAAATTGGGGGATGGGCCCTTTTTCGTCATCTTGACTACGTCAAAACCCATAGACAGCCCATGATCGAGCGTTCTTGTGCTGCTGGGCCCATAGTCTCCGGAACCTGCCTGCCTCCATTCTCTCTCCTCACTCCTGGCTCAAAGGAAAAAAAAAACTCTCTCGAACATGGAGTTTCTGCTCCTGGATACACATGTACCCCAATGAACAGTAAAATACTCAAAAAAAGTAAAGAATTTTTTGTGATAAACATTGATGGCTGTTAGCCTGTTACACGTGTGCAAAATTTCATTATGACATGACAATTCTGTAGGCATAGGCAAAAAAAAAATGCTTTTAAAAAAACTATTTTTAAAAAGATTTCCGAGCACTTGTCCACACATCCACAAATGTCATTTTATCGCGTAATTTGTATGCAGGCAGAAAACTAAGCAATATATGTCGAAGAAAACAATCAGACTTTTTTTTGAAAAGGAGGATCATCCCGGGCTCTACATCTGAATGATGCATGCAGCCATATTATTAAGCAATAGGTCTCACAAAAGGTCTGTCATCAGTAGCCACTCCCAAAAGAGCCAAAGTAAATGATAAATAAATTGCCACAACCGTCGAAAATAGAACAAGATGACTAAACATTTAGTCTATTATTGAACCGCCATCCAAACTGGCTGTAAGTATCCCGTGCTACCGTCTCCCACCGATTGCACCCAATAGCCATATGCTCCTTGGCATCAGCATGACTGAGTAACGACCACGTACGTATCCAAGCAATGGCTCTGTAAATAACCTGCAAAAAAATTGTAAGAGTTTGTCTGTTAAAAATCATGTCATTTCTATAGTTCCAATTAGCCCAAAGTAATGCACATACTCCTACTCGAATATGTCCTGCAATCCTTGGCTCCACTCCATCAAGCCACGTTTCAAATAACGTGTTAATACTAGTTGGAAGGTTAACATTAAAGGCTACATGAATTGTACACCATGAAAGTTTTGCTAGAGGACATGTGAGAAAGAGGTGTTTTATATTTGGAAAAAGTCTGAAAAAAACCTTGACTTCATAGTCAAAGTCAGAAATGAACCCTGAACTTCAAATCCCTGAAATCAGCACTCTGTCTTATCTAATACTAGCTTATCCCGGCCCTTCTTGGCTGATAAGTTGTTTGTCCCCGCCGAGATTGTACACTTGGCAGAGAGAGGGGGGAATCCCAGCCAGTTCGGCTCAGTTTTTTTTTACTCGCCCGAGTTTTTCGCAAACCGGTGTTTCCGCTACCCACGAGAAAAGTGGATACCGAACAATTTTTTTTAAAAAAAAGTTGAATTTGATCTGCGGAAACAATAATATATGGAACATATACTACCATTAGAAGACAAAGTGGCTTTAGCACAGTTGTAACGAGGGCTAGAACTCATCATCAGGTCGCGAGATCGAGCTAGCACTCTAGCACCTTGTTTTTTTAGTTTCCGCGGTGGCCGTTCGCACACATAAAAAGTAACAAAACATGATTGGCGGAGAGATTGAATCCCACGCCCTTACTGAAGGTGTGCAGCAAGCTGACAACTGCGGTAGACGCTGGTACGCATGCATGATATGTTAAACAGAAAGTATTTTAACGCTGTCCGATTTTGAATTCAAAATTCGTCTGAATATTTCGTACTCCTGCATGCACTGAAGAAAGAACAGCCAGCTTGGTAAGTCTCCGTTGAAAATGGCGCATGCTTTCCCAGTTCCCACTGCAAAACTGTTTGGTTTCCCCCCTAATATCTGTCACATGTGCAATCCCAACGGAGACAAATGACTTCTCAGCCAGAAAGAGCCGGGATAAGCCGGGATTAGATAAGACAGGGTGCTGATTTGAGGAATTTGGAGTTCAGGATTTATTTTAGACTTCAACTACGAAGTCAAGGTTTTTTTCAGACTTTTTTCCTTTATATTTTCGTCCTAATCAAAAAAGCAACATCGTTTATTACCCTACCATCTTCGTTTGGCTAAGTTATCCTTAGTTAGAATCACTTCCTTGTGCACAAACCACATGAATATTTCGATTCTCAAAGGAACTTTAGTCTTCCAAATATGAATAGATTTCGGAAATGGACCAGAGTTTATTAGGTCTAAATACATAGACTTGACGGAGAATATCCCATTGACTGATAGTTTCCAGTGAATCCTATCCGGCTCATCAGAGAGTTGAACATCCATCAACCTCCGCACAAGGTGTAACCAACTGTCCCATCGTTCACCTACTAGGGACCTTCTGAACTGGATATTCAAAGGGATAGACTGTAATACTATAGCCACATACGCATCCTTATTGTCTGTACTAAAACTGGCGGATCTCGGGTAGGGGGTCCCGAACGGTGGATCTTGGAGTCAATGGGTAACAGGGAACGTAGAGACAGTGTTTACCCAGGTTCGGGCCCTCTCAAAGAGGTAAAACCCTACGTCCTGCTTGGTTGTATTGATGTGTTTGTATGACAATTACAAAGTTGAACTACCTCGAGATCAGACGAACTAAACCCTAGGTGGGTATATCGATAATGGTTCCCCCCTCTGCGGACTAAACCCTCTGGTTTATATAAACACCAGGGATGCCTAGGGTTACATATGGTCGGTTGCCACCAGGGGATAAACATGTCGGCTATGCTAAACTTTTCTTGGAGGAGACGCCAAGTCTTCGGAGGTTTCCTTCTGATACACGGGGTCGCCCGAAGTCCGGCCTTCCTTCGATGAGTTGGGAGCAGCCCATGAGTACGGCCCACGAGAGATAGGCCGGCTGCGTGAGGACCCCTTAGTCCGGGACACCCTCAGTAGCCCCCAAACTAGCCTCCAATGCCGAGGTCGATAATCTTCGTCAGCTCCATGCTTCCAAAGTCTTCGGCTTGAGGGGCGAGTTCCTTCCACCACCTATGTCCGGCTGATAATAGTTCGGCCACCCACAATCCTTCGATTGGCGAGGTGTTGCGGGGACCACCGTATCGTTTTCTTTATTCAGAATTAATGATGCCCCCCCCGATTTCCGTGCGCCAGAGGGAGGCAAACGGTCCAATAGTTTTTTATAGAAATGCCCATCTAGGGGAAAGATGCCTATTTAACAGGCTAAGGGCGTGAAGGTTAACGCACCCCACCTCCTGCCATCCTTCCCCAAATCACCGAGAGGCCATAGCCAGCAAACCTTAAACAATGGCGAGCGCTCCAGGCTCCTCCTCACGCCCTCACGGTCCCCTTCAAGGTGATTGGGCGAGCTGCTTAGTTTCCCCGCATTTGACTGGGTAGCCTCGAGACGCAAGGGTATCTACCCGTATCAGATCTCGCGTCCACCCGCCCCGGATTGACTTCTGCAAACTGCGAGGCTTTTGCGGAGAACTTCCCCGCCCCACGCGGGGAGGAAAGGGTATGCTTCGTGCCCTTCCTCTTACGGGGTTTAGGCTTCCCATTCACCCCTTCCTGAGGGGTTTGCTAGAATTTTACGGGATCCAGCTCCACCATCTCACCCCAGGCTCAATTCTGCACATCTCGGGCTACGTTGCCCTTTGTGAGATGTTTCTGGGCTACGAAGCCCATTTCGAATTATGGAGGAAATACTTCTGCCTTGTCCCTCGCACCCGAGGAGGGACAATCTATGAGGTCGGTGGAGCCGAAGTGTGGTGGATCGCCGGAACGGGGTATCCTGTAGGGACCCCCAAGAAGGATGTTGAGGAGTGGACCTCGGAGTGGTTCTATATCGAAGACGTCCCCCCTATTCGATCCAGCTCAGAGGGGGCTACCCGAATTCTTACTTGCTCCTCCGAAGAAGCGGTTTAACTGGCGACCGAAGAGCTCTTCCCAAGAGGAAAGTGCCGAAGTAGCGCGCCTAGCCGCTCAAGTCAGGTGGCTAGTCCATAACGGGTTGACCATTATTGACGTGATGGCCAAAGCCATTACCCGGTGCGTTCAACCTCTTCAACAAAGGGTGCACCCTCTATGGAGTTACAGTGGGGCGAATGACTCGACCCGATACACTCGAAAGGGACCTGCCGACCAGGCGGCAATGGCAGCCGTACTGGCCGATCTCTTCAACGGGGAAGAGCAAGAGTTTGCTCGACTAAAGCCCAAGGATGGCTTCTCGAGCTATAAACCCATCGAAAGGGTGAGTCCAACTACACTTTATAGTTTGGATGGTACACCAATTTTCCTTAATCGGATATTTAATTTATCCGAATAGAGCTGGAGGCGCTGGATCGAGACAGTGAGTTGCCCTGCTCCTCAACCGGAGAGTCATTCTCGTGACGATGACCCCGGGTTTCACGACGATCCCGAAACGTCGATCATTTTTGAGGAGGGGGTTTTCTACCAGGAGAGTCTTGACGGCTCTAAAGTGGCCCTTTTGGCCGATCACCTCGGGACACTTCCCTCCTCCGCTATAAGTGACCAACAGGCTTCTTCTCGAAAAAGATGCTCAGCTCCTGCGGCTCCGAGTACACTGACTTCTACTACCAAGGGCCGCCGCACAACGCGCCGGACATCTGCGAGAGCGGCACCGGTGGCTCCTGCGGCGAGTGGCCACAGGGCGTCCAAACATGCGGTGACAATGGGAGTCACGCCATCCGCGCCCCTCCCAAAGAGGTAATGTATCCACTGTACTTTTAGTTTCTTTATCTTTGATAACCACTACGAATATCAACAATTTTCTTTACTGTGACCTGCAGGCGATATGTAGAACCACCTCCGTCCGAGGACGTTGAAGGGGTGCAGGGGGGTGACCCAAGACAGAGGTCCCTGGTCCTGGCCGGTGTTACTTCAGAGGTCCCTGCTGAGGACCAACATCCAGAGGACTCAGAGGGCATCTCGGTCACCAACTCCGAGGTCGAAAGCGTGATGAATCACCGGCGGCGAAAGGCATCGCTATGGCACTCTGCGTTTTCCGATCAGGAGTTTAATGCTCTTAGTTCGGTAGACGCGTACCTCGAAGCTGCCTGTACGGGACTTGAGGGAGTAGTTAAACTTCTGTCTACCAATCTGCAGGTATGCCGTTGATTTTGATAACTGGTCACCTAACCCGGCCCAGTAGCCCTCTCAGAAAAAGTTTTTCTGAAGTAAGGGAAAAGGAGGAATTAGCGGATCTTGTAAGATCATTCCCACGAGGGATTGTAGCCCCCGAGACCCTGGACGACGAAAAAAGTGTTGGGGAACGTTGCATGGGAAACAAAAATTTTCCTACGCACACACAAGATCTATCCATGGTGATGAGCATCTACGAGAGGGAGAGTGAATCTACATACCCTTGTAGATCGCTAAGCGGAAGCGTTTAAGAAACGCGGTTGATGTAGTCGAACGTCTTCGCGATCCAAATCGCCGAGCGTCCCGCGATCCAATCACAATCCTTCCGATCTAGTGCCGAACGGACGGCACCTCCGCGTTCAACACACGTACGGCTTGATGACGCCTTCACCTCCTCGATCCAGCGAGCGATGGTGAAGTAGTGGTTGAGTTCCAGCAGCACGACGGTGTGGTGATGGTGGTGAGGAACAATCTCTGCAGGGCTTCGCCAAGCACTACGGAGATTATGACGGAGGAACTAGAGGGTTAGGGTTGCCGCACACGGCTTGGGGAAATCTTGATGTGTCCCGTGTGCTAGCCCTGCCCCTCTATTTATATGTTGAGCCTTGGGGTCTAAACTTGGAGTAAAAGCCTCCTCTAGGTCGGTTTTGCCCGCACAAGGTCGGTTTGGCCCGCAGGGAAAGAGTCCAACTCGGACCCCTGCCGAATCGTGCACAGCCGCACACAAGCGGTAGTACCGCTTCACACAAGCGGTAGTACCGCTTGGGCGGTAGTACCGCTTCACACAAGCGGTAGTACCGCTCCGGCGGTAGTACCGCTTCACCAAGCGGTAGTACCGCTTACGCGGCAGCAAAACTACTTTTGCACTTTCCAATACCTTGTGGGTTTTATCCTTTTGGCTCATATAAAGTGTTGCTGCACCCGAACACTTCGGTAAACATCCGGAACCCCTTCCGGTGAACTTCGGAACCCTTCCAGAGATCAAAACACTATTATCACATATATCAATCTTTACCTCCGGACTATTCCGGAGATCCTCGTCATGTCCGGGATCTTATCCGGGACTCCGAACAACTTTCGGTCACCAACATAATAACTCAATTATACTAATCGTCACCAAACGTTAAGTGTGTAGACCCTGCGGGTTCGAGAACTATGTAGACATGACCGAGACACCTCTACGGCCAATAACCAATAGCGGGACCTGGATGCCCATATTGGATCCTACATATTCTACGAAGATCTTTATCGGTCGAACCTCTATGTCAAGGATTCAGTTAATCCCGTATGCTGTTCCCTTTGTTCTTCGGTATGTTACTTGCCCGAGATTCGATCGTCGGTATCACTATACCTAGTTCAATCTCGTTACCGGCAAGTCTCTTTACTCGTTCCGTAATACAAGATCCTGTGGCTAACTCTTTAGTCACTTTGCTTGCAAGGCTCAATGTGATGTTGTATTACCGAGTGGGCCCTGAGATACCTCTCCGTCACACGGAGTAACAAATCCCAGTCTTGATCCATGCCAACCCAACAGACACCCTCGGAGATACCTGTAGAGCACCTTTATAGTCACCCAGTTACGTTGCGACGTTTGATACACACAAGGTATTCCTCCGGTGTCTGTGAGTTGCATGATCTCATGGTCAAAGGAACAGATACTTGACATGCAGAAAACAATAGCAATAAACTGACACGATCAAATGCTACGTTTACAGTTTGGGTCTTGTCCATCACATCATTCTCCTAATGATGTGATCCCGTTATCAAATGACATCTCATGTCAATGGCTAGGAAACCTTAACCATCTTTGATCAACGAGCTAGTCAACTAGAGGCTTACTAGGGACACAGTGTTGTCTATGTACCCACACATGTATTTGAGTTTCCAATCAATACAATTATAGCATGGATAATAAACGATTATCATGAACAAGGAAATATAATAATAACCAATTTATTATTGCCTCTAGGGCATATTTCCAACAGTCTCCCACTTGCACTAGAGTCAATAATCTAGTTCACATCACTATGTGATTTACATTGTAATGAATCGAACACCCATGCAGTTCTGGTGTTGTTCATGTTTAGCCCTTGGAAGAGGTTTAGTCATCGGATCTGCAACATTTAGATCCGTGTGTACTTTGCAAATATTTATGTCGTCCTCCTTGATGTAATCGCGGATGGAATTGAAACGTCGTTTTATGTGTCTGGTCCTCTTGTGAAATCTTGGTTCCTTGGCTAGAGCAATGGCACCAGTATTATCACAAAACAGAGTCATTGGGTCAAGTGCACTAGGCACTACTCCAAGATCTGTCATGAACTCCTTCATCCAGACACCTTCCTTCGCCGCCTCCGAGGCTGCGATGTACTCCGCTTCGCATGTAGAATCAGCTACCACGCTTTGCTTGGAACTGCACCAGCTAACCGCACCCCCATTAAGAATAAATACGTATCTGGTTTGCGACTTAGAGTCATCCGGATCAGTGTCAAAGCTTGCATCGACGTAACCCTTTACGACGAGCTCTTGATCACCTCCATAAACGAGAAACATGTCCTTAGTCCTTTTCAGGTACTTCAGGATATTCTTGACCGCCGTCCAGTGTTCCATTCCTGGATCACTTTGAAACCTTCCGACCATACTTATGGCAAGGCTGACATCGGGTCTTGTGCACAGCATTGCATACATGATAGAGCCTATGGCTGAAGCATAGGGGATGACACTCATCTTTTCTCTATCTTCTGCAGTCACTGGGCATTGAGTCTTACTCAACTTCACACCTTGTAAAACAGGCAAGAACCCCTTCTTGGACTGATCCATTTTGAACTTCTTCAAAACTTTGTCAAGGTATGTGCTTTGTGAAAGTCCTATTAAGCGTCTCGATCTATCTCTATAGATCTTGATGCCTAATATGAAAGTAGCTTCTCCTAGGTCCTTCATTGAAAAACTCTTGTTCAAATATTCCTTTACGCTTTCCAGCATTTCTATATTGTTTCCAATCAGCAATATGTCATCCACATATAATATTAGAAACGCTATAGAGCTCCCACTCACTTTCTTGTAAATACAAGCTTCTCCGTAAACTTGTATAAACTCGAACGCTTTGATCACCTCATCAAAACGAAGATTCCAACTCGGAATCCGGGCTCATCATCGCTTCTCCATAGCTCGTAGGTTCATCGTTGTCTAACAACATGACTTCTAAGACAGGGTTGCCGTACCACTCAGGAGTAGTACGCGTCCTTGTCGACCTACGAGGTTCAATAGCAACTTGATCCAAAGCTTCATGATCATCATCATTAACTTCTTCTTCAGCTAATGTAGGCTCCACAGAAACAACTTTCTGCACTGCGCTACTCTCAGGTTGAAGTAAAGGTTCAACAACCTCATCAAGTTCTATCTTCCTCCCACTCAATTCTTTCGAGAGAAACTCTTTCTCAAGAAATGTTCCGTTTTTAGCGACAAACACTTTGCCTTCGGATCTAAGGTAGAAGGTATACCCAACTGTCTCTTTTGGGTATCCTATGAAGACGCATTTCTCCGCTTTGGGTTCCAGCTTTTCAGGCTGAAGCTTTTTGACATAAGCATCACATCCCCAAACTTTAAGAAACGACAGCTTTGGCTTCTTGTCAAACCAAAGTTCATATGGCGTTGTCTCAACGGATTTCGATGGTGCCCTATTTAAAGTGAATGCAGCTGTCTCTAATGCATAACCCCAAAACGATAGTGGCAAATCGGCAAGAGACATCATAGATCGCACCATATCCAATAAGGTACGATTACGACGTTCGGACACACCATTACGCTGTGGTGTTCCAGGCGGTGTTAATTGTGAAACAATTCCACACTGTCTTAAGTGACTGCCAAACTCATAACTCAGATATTCTCCTCCTCGATCAGATCGTAGGAATTTAATCTTCTTGTTACGATGATTCTCAACTTCACTCTGAAATTGTTTGAACTTTTCAAATGTTTCAGACTTGTGTTTCATTAAGTAAATATACCCATATCTACTTAAGTCATCAGTGAAGGTGAGAAAGTAACGATAACCACCGCGCGCCTCAATACTCATTGGACCGCACACATCAGTATGTATGATTTCCAATAAGTCACTTGCCCGTTCCATTATTCCAGAGAACGGCGTTTTAGTCATCTTGCCCATGAGGCATGGCTCACATGTGTCAAGTGATTCAAAATCAAGTGACTCCAAAAGTCCATCAGCATGGAGCTTCCTCATGCGTTTTACGCCAATATGACCTAAACGGCAGTGCCACAAGAAAGTGGTATTATCATTATCAATTCTACATCTTTTGGCATCAATGTTATGAACATGTGTATTATTACTATCGAGATTCAATAAGAATAAACCCCTCACATTGGGTGCATGACCATAAAAGATATTACTCATATAAATAGAACAACCATTATTCTCTGATTTAAATGAGTAACCGTCTCGCAATAAACAAGATCCAGATATAATGTTCATGCTTAACGCAGGCACCAAATAACACTTATTTAGGTTCATCACTAATCCCGACGGTAATCGAAGAGCGAGCGTGCCGACGGCGATCACATCAACCTTGGAACCATTTCCCACGCGCATCGTCACTTCGTCCTTTGCCAGCCTCCGTCTATTCCGCAGTTCCTGTTTTGAGTTGCAAATATGAGCAACCGCACCGGTATCAAATACCCAGGCACTACAACGAGAGTTGGTAAGGTACACATCAATAACATGTATATCATATATACCTTGTTTGTTGTTGGCCGCCTTCTTGTCAGCCAAATACTTGGGGCAATTCCGCTTCCAGTGTCCAGTTCCCTTGCAATGAAAACACACAGTTTCTGGTTTGGGTCCAGCCTTGGGTTTCTTCACGAGAGGAGCAACTGCTTTGCCACTCTGCTTGGAGTTACCCTTCTTACCCTTGCCATATTTCTTGAAACTAGTGGTTTTATTGACCATCAACACTTGATGCTCCTTCTGAATTTCAGACTCAGCGGCTTTCAGCATCGCAAACAGCTCGGCGACTGACTTGTTCATCCCGTGCATGTTATAGTTCAACACGAAGCTCTTGTAGCTAGGTGGCAATGATTGAAGAACTCTGTCAGTGATAGCCTCTGGCGGAAGGGGCATCCCTAACTCAGCCAGACGGGTGGAGTACCCAGACATTCTGAGCACGTGATCACTGATAGACCCGTTCTCCTCCATCTTGCAAGCATAGAATTTATCGGAGATCTCATATCTCTCGATCCGGGCATTCTTCTGAAAGATAAACTTCAACTCCTGGAACATCTCATATGCTCCATGACGTTCAAAACGTCTTTGAAGTCCCGGTTCTAAGCCATACAACATTGCACATTGAACTATTGAGTAATCATCAGAACGAGCCTGCCAGGCGTTCACAACGTCTAGAGACTCAACTGGAGCGGGTGGATCACCAAGCGGTGCATCAAGGACATAAGCCTTCTGGGAAGCCGTAAGGATAATCCTTAGATTACGGGCCCAGTCCACAAAGTTACTTCCATCATCTTTCAACTTAGCTTTCTCTAGGAACGCATTAAAATTCAGGGGTGCTACTGCGCGAGCCATGATCTACAACATAAATATCGCAAAGACAACTTAGACTATTGTTCTAGATAATGAGTTTAGTTAATCATATTACTTAAAAAACTCCCACTCAAATTGACATCCCTCCGATCATTCGAGTGTAACATGATCCAAATCCACCAACTCAAGTCCGATCATCACGTGAGTTGAGGTGGTTTCAATGGTGAACATCTTCATGTTGATCATATCTACTATATGACTCATGTTCGACCTTTCGGTCTCTTGTGTTCCGAGGCCATGTCTGTACATGCTAGGCTCGTCAAGTTTAACCCGAGTGTTCCGCACGTGTAACATGGCTTACACCCGTTGTATGCGAACGTAGAGTCTATCACACCCGATCATCACGGCGTGTCTCGAAACGACGAACTTTCGCAACGGTGCACACTTGGGGAGAACACAATTTATCTTGAAATTTAAGTGAGGGATCACCTTATAATGCTACCGTCGTCCTAAGCAAAATAAGATGCATAAAAGGATTAACATCACATGCAAATCATAAGTGACATGATATGGCCATGAACTTGTGCTTTTGATCTCCATCTCCAAAGCACCGGCATGATCTCCATCGTCACCGGCATGACACCATGATCTCCATCATCTTGATCTCCATCAACGTGTCGCCATAAGGTTGTCGCGCCGACTGTTGCTTCCACGACTATAGCTAACGTTTAGCGATAAAGTAAAGCATTACATAGCGCTTAATGATTGACACGCAGGTCATACAATAATTAAAGACAACTCTATGGCTCCTGCCAGTTGCCGTATTCATCGACATGCAAGTCGTGATATTCTATACAACACATGATCATCTCATACATCACATATATCTCATCATGTAATTGGCCATATCATATCACATCATACCCTGCAAAAACAAGTTAGACGTCCTCTAATTGTTGTTGCAAATTTTACGTGGCTGCTACGGGTTTGCAAGAACCGTTCTTACCTACGCAAAACCACAACGTGGTGTAGTGATTGCTTTTTGATCTTCTAAAAGAACCCTCTTCATTGAAATCGATTCAACTAAAGTGAGAGAGACAGACACCCGCTAGCCATCTTTATGCAACGAAGTTACATGTTAGTTGAAGGAACCTGTCTCGCGTAAGTGTACGCGTAATGTCGGTCCGGGCCGCTTCATCTCACAGTACCGCCGAATCAAATATCAACTAGTAACGGCAAGCAATATGTATACATCCACGCCCACAACTCGTTTGTGTTCTACTCGAGATCTCATCTACGCATAGACCTAGCTCATGATGCCACTGTTGGGGAACGTTGCATGGGAAACAAAAATTTTCCTACGCACACACAAGATCTATCCATGGTGATGAGCATCTACGAGAGGGAGAGTGAATCTACATACCCTTGTAGATCGCTAAGCGGAAGCGTTTAAGAAACGCGGTTGATGTAGTCGAACGTCTTCGCGATCCAAATCGCCGAGCGTCCCGCGATCCAATCACAATCCTTCCGATCTAGTGCCGAACGGACGGCACCTCCGCGTTCAACACACGTACGGCTTGATGACGCCTTCACCTCCTCGATCCAGCGAGCGATGGTGAAGTAGTGGTTGAGTTCCAGCAGCACGACGGCGTGGTGATGGTGGTGAGGAACAATCTCTGCAGGGCTTCGCCAAGCACTACGGAGATTATGACGGAGGAACTAGAGGGTTAGGGTTGCCGCACACGGCTTGGGGAAATCTTGATGTGTCCCGTGTGCTAGCCCTGCCCCTCTATTTATATGTTGAGCCTTGGGGTCTAAACTTGGAGTAAAAGCCTCCTCTAGGTCGGTTTTGCCCGCACAAGGTCGGTTTGGCCCGCAGGGAAAGAGTCCAACTCGGACCCCTGCCGAATCGTGCACAGCCGCACACAAGCGGTAGTACCGCTTCACACAAGCGGTAGTACCGCTTGGGCGGTAGTACCGCTTCACACAAGCGGTAGTACCGCTCCGGCGGTAGTACCGCTTACGCGGCAGCAAAACTACTTTTGCACTTTCCAATACCTTGTGGGTTTTATCCTTTTGGCTCATATAAAGTGTTGCTGCACCCGATCACTTCGGTAAACATCCGGAACCCCTTCCGGTGAACTTCGGAACCCTTCCAGAGATCAAAACACTATTATCACATATATCAATCTTTACCTCCGGACTATTCCGGAGATCCTCGTCATGTCCGGGATCTTATCCGGGACTCCGAACAACTTTCGGTCACCAACATAATAACTCAATTATACTAATCGTCACCAAACGTTAAGTGTGTAGACCCTGCGGGTTCGAGAACTATGTAGACATGACCGAGACACCTCTACGGCCAATAACCAATAGCGGGACCTGGATGCCCATATTGGCTCCTACATATTCTACGAAGATCTTTATCGGTCGAACCTCTATGTCAAGGATTCAGTTAATCCCGTATGCTGTTCCCTTTGTTCTTCGGTATGTTACTTGCCCGAGATTCGATCGTCGGTATCACTATACCTAGTTCAATCTCGTTACCGGCAAGTCTCTTTACTCGTTCCGTAATACAAGATCCTGTGGCTAACTCTTTAGTCACTTTGCTTGCAAGGCTCAATGTGATGTTGTATTACCGAGTGGGCCCTGAGATACCTCTCCGTCACACGGAGTAACAAATCCCAGTCTTGATCCATGCCAACCCAACAGACACCCTCGGAGATACCTGTAGAGCACCTTTATAGTCACCCAGTTACGTTGCGACGTTTGATACACACAAGGTATTCCTCCGGTGTCAGTGAGTTGCATGATCTCATGGTCAAAGGAACAGATACTTGACATGCAGAAAACAATAGCAATAAACTGACACGATCAAATGCTACGTTTACAGTTTGGGTCTTGTCCATCACATCATTCTCCTAATGATGTGATCCCGTTATCAAATGACATCTCATGTCAATGGCTAGGAAACCTTAACCATCTTTGATCAACGAGCTAGTCAACTAGAGGCTTACTAGGGACACAGTGTTGTCTATGTACCCACACATGTATTTGAGTTTCCAATCAATACAATTATAGCATGGATAATAAACGATTATCATGAACAAGGAAATATAATAATAACCAATTTATTATTGCCTCTAGGGCATATTTCCAACAAAAAGCTGACCAGGGTATCGATGCTTATTTATTAAACGCAGAACCCAGTAGCCCCCGAGCCTTAATTTGGGCGGGACAACCGAGTTAAGGGTTCGATGTTATAATGATGCGCTTATGTTGCAGACTGTTCGGGAACAGAACAAAAAGTTGGCCGAAGACCTCCGGCTGACACAAACACAGTTGAAATCTGTGGAGGCCGAGCTAGATGGGGTCAAGAAATGGACCAGAGAGGCACATGGTAAGTCACAGACTTAAATATGTCTAATAAAGAATGTTATGGAACACCTTTTCTAATGAAAGATTGGTCCATAGCAGCTGAGTCGATAAGTCAACTGCAGAAGGATCTGGACGCAGCCAGAGCAGCTCAAAGGTATGCAGAGTCGTAGCAAGAGGCTGGCTACCGTGCGCTAACCCGAAGTCATGAGAAAAGGGATAAGCTCAAGGCGGAAAATGAACAACAGGCCCAAGGCATTGAGAGCTTGAAAACTCAACTGGCTCTATCCCAGGGGGAGAACCAGAGACTGAAAGCTGGCATGTTCGGTGAGTGCAACCTAGCTTTCCGAAACATAGACTGCATGTATTATACAACTATATAAACAATGCCATGTCTCTTTTTAGTTCTCCTTACCGGACGCACCAAAGAGGAGGTCAGCTCTTTCGGACGGGACCTGCTGAAGGAGCTATCCGCCGTACATGAGCGGGCCCGAAAAGCTATGAAGAGCATGTTCAAGGCATTGTGGCCTAGCGAGGTGGCTCCAGAAGGGATGACCGAACTCACAAATCGATTTAAAGGAGCTCGGCGCCGCTTTGAGCTATGGAAAATATCAGCTTGTCGAGAGGGAGCGCGGGAGGCTTGGGCGATGGTTAAGACCCGCTTCACCAAGCTTGATCCGGGGCATTTGGCTCGGGTTGGGCCGGTAGGGCCGGATGGGCAGGAAGTGCCCCTGCATTTGGTATATGACCAAGTGATGCCTGCTGCTCAGTTTTCCCAGGAAGATTGCGCCCTGGAGACCTGAATAGATGGCCTTGACCAAGAGTAGTGTTTTGATTCTATGTATCTATGTACTTTACATCAAATATTCTCCAAACCGTGCTTTAAACGTTGTCTTAACCGGCCATCGGCTTCTGCCTCCTTAGCCAGCGGCCGAGGAGTGTTTCCTACTACGTGATCCGAGAACATCGGAAAAACACTTCGGAGAACCAGGAAATCCGGCCATTTGGTGCAAACAGACAAAACACGCTCAGGGAGTTATGTTATATTACTTTTTAACGTAAGAAACATCTTCCGAAGAAAATAGTTCCTCCATGGGTTCCTTTCCTCGGGTTGTCTTGTTGACCATGGGCGTACAACCTAATACCCGAAATATACAGGTAATGGTTACTTCTGGAAAATAACCCCGGCATCTGGTAATAACTACCAATTTTTTTCACTTCCCTCGTGGCTTTGTGAGTTCTTAAGAACTCTAACTTTCGGCTTCACCCATCTGAGGTACGCACCCGGGTAATCCGAACGTAACAATCGCAGAGGTGCTCCCTTCACCCATCTGAGGTACGCACCCGAGGCAACCCGGCTTGGCCAAATCTTAAGTCAAATCGATGCATATGATGGCTTTAAAATGATACTGGAAGGTTGCAAACATGAAAAAACTGATGGTTGCACAAAGGATGTATTACCGGCTTCGTAAAAGAAGCCCCCAGGTAAAAAAGTTTGGTACATTTGAAGATGTTCGCCGAGAAAAACTTAACGTAGCTCGGCTTGACCGAACACAACCTGGGAAATACTTAGCCAAATGAGAAAGAGAAAACATAAATCCGAAAAGGATAGACCGAAGAGGGTGATGTCGCTGGTCTAGCCGTAGAAGCGCCGAAGCCGAGCTGCGTTCCATGGGTTTGGTTCTAGGCGATTGTCCTTTGGGTCGTGGAGACGATACGCTCCCCGTGCGAGTACTTGATCAATTATGAAGGGCCCCTCCCATTTGGGCGATAGTTTATGCTTCTGCTTCTCCGGGAGACGCAGGACGAGGTCGCCCGCGTTATATGCCTTTGCCCGTACTTCTCTACTCTGATAGTGTCTGGCCTGCTGCTGATAAAAAGCAGAACGAGCCCGAGCTACGTCGCGCTCTTCTTCCAATGCGTCCAGGTCATCTTGCCGATCCAGCTCGGCCTCCCTTTCTTCGTACATGCGTACTCGAGGTGCGTCATGAATAAGGTCGTTGGGGAGAACAACCTCTGCCCCAAACACCATGAAGAATGATGTATAGCCCGTGGATCGATTGGGAGTGGTGCGCAAGCCCCACAATACGGAGTCGAGCTCCTCCACCTAGTGGCAGTCGGACTTTTTTAAAGAACGGATCAAACGGGGCTTAATGCCGCTCAAAATTAGTCCATTAGCTCGCTCGACTTGTCCATTGGACTGTGGGTGGTATATAGAGGCATAGTCAAGCTTAATGCCTAAGTTAGCGCACCAGTCCTTTACTTCCTAGGCAGTAAAATTGGATCCATTGTCCGTTATTATGCTATGGGGGACACCGTAACGGTGAACCACGCTGGATATAAAATCGATGACCGGCCCGGACTTGGCTGAGGTTACTGGTTTCGCCTCAATCCATTTTGTGAATTTATCGACCATAACTAGTAGATACTTCATTTTCTTGGTCCCCCCTTTAAGTGGTCCGACCATATCCAATCCCCAGACCGCAAAAGGCCAAGTGATCGGTATCGTCCGAAGAGCCGTGGGGGGCATGTGACTTTGATTTGCGAAGCACTGGCATCCAACACAATGTTGGACCAAAGTTTGGGCATCTGCGCGGGCAGTGGGCCAAAAGAACCCAGCTCGGAAGGCCTTGCTGACCAGGGCCCGAGCTGCTGCGTGGTGACCGCCCATGCCAGCGTGAATCTCGGCTAAGAGCTGTCTCCCCTCCTCTTCGTTTATACATCCTTGGAGGACGCCGGTGGTGCTTTTCTTGTACAGTTCACCCCCGTGGACCTTGTAGGTTTAGATTGCCGAATTATGCGCCTTGCCTCAGTCTGGTCATCGGGTAGCTCTTGGCGGAGGAGATAGGCGAGGAAGGGCTCGGTCCATGGCGCGATTATTGCCATGACTTCATGGGCCGAAGACGTTTCTTCGATTGCCGAGCCCCCGATAATTCCTTCGTCTGGTTCGATGATTGGAGGGATGAGCTCTCCAGAGGCTTTGGTTTCAGCGTCCTTGCCATCATCCTGCCACACCACGGACGGCTTGAAGAGTCGTTCCAAAAAGGTGTTCTCAGGAACGCGATCGCGTTTGGCGCCCATTCGAGCAAGGACATCGGCGGCTTGGTTGCTGTCTCTAGAGACATGATGGAACTCCAGCCCCTCAAACCGGGCGGATATTTTTAGGACGACATTGAGATATGCTGTCATTTTTCGGTCTTTTGCGTCGAATTCGCCGTTGGCTTGAGAGATGGCGAGATTAGAGTCTCCCCATACCTCGAGCCATTGTACACCCATTGACGCTGCCATCCGAAGTCCATGCAACAGAGCCTCGTATTCGGCTGCGTTGTTAGAGTCGGTGTACATAATCTGCAGTACGTACCGGATATTGTCGCCGGTGGGGGATGTGAGAACCACTCCCGCCCCCAGTTCGGCGAGCATTTTGGAGCCGTCAAAGTACATCGTCCAATGTGAGTACGTACTGTACTCTCTAGGGAGCTCAGCTTCCGTCCATTCTGCCACAAAATCCGCCAACACCTGAGATTTAATAGCTCGTCGTGGTCGGTATATGATTTCGAAGGGGAGGAGCTCAATGGCCCATTTGGCTATACGGCCCGTGGCGTCCCTGTTGTTAATTATATCATTCAGGGGTACTTCGGATGCCACCATGACCGAGCACTCATGAAAATAGTGTCGGAGCTTTCGGGATGCCATGAAAACTGCGTAGGCGATCTTCTGGTAATGCGGGTACCTTGTTTTACATGGGGTAAGCACTTCGGATATGTAGTAGACTGGCTTCTGCACCTGGAGCTTGTGACCTTCTGCCTCTCTTTCAACGACGAGAATTGCACTGACAACCTGGTTTGTGGCCGAAATGTATAGCAGCATTGGCTCACCTAAGCTGGGTGCTGCCAAGATGGGATTGCTAGCCAGTAATGTTTTATTTTCCTTGAGTGTGGCTGCTGCCTCGCTAGTCCATTCGAAGTTTTTGTTCCGTTTAAGCAGCCTATAAAGTGGTAGGGCCTTTTCTCCCCCCAGGCGCGCCCTGGTGGCTCGTGGGGCCCCTGGCCAGCCTCTGGCCCCCATTTTCTGAAATATAAGTCCATTTTCCCTAGAAAAAAATATAGAGAAGACTTTCGGAGCGGTGCACCGCCGTCTCGAGGCGGAACTTGGGCAGGAGCACTTTTGCTCTCCGGCGGAGAGATTCTGCCGGGGATACTTCCCTCCGGGAGGGGGAAATCGTCGCCATCGACATCACCAACGACCCTCTCATCGTGGGAGGACCAATCTTCATCAACATCTTCATCAGCACCATCTCATCTCAAACCCTATTTCATCTCTTGTATTCAATCTTTGTCTCAAAACCTCAGATTGGTACCTGTGGGTTGCTAGTAGTGTTGATTACATCTTGTAGTTGATGCTAGTGGGTTTATTTGGTGGAAGATTATATGTTCAGATCCATTATGCTATTCAATACCCCTCTGACCTTGGACATGAATATGGTTTGTGAGTAGTTACTTTTGTTCTTGAGGACATGGGAGAAGTCTTGCCATAAGTAATCATGTGAATTTGGTATTGTTCGATATTTTGATGATATGTATGTTGTTGATTCTCTTAGTGGTGTCATGTGAACGTCGACTACATGACACTTCACCATCTTTGGGCCTAAGGGAATGCATTGTGGAGTAGTAATTAGATGATGGGTTGCTAGAGTGACAGAAGCTTAAACCCTAGCTATGCGCTATTCCGTAAGGGGATGATTTGGATCCATATGTTTAATGCTATGGTTAGAGTTATCTTAATTCTTCTTTCATAGTTGCGGATGCTTGCGAGAGGGGGTAATCATAAGTGGGAGGCTTGTTCAAGTAAGAACAGCACCCAAGCACCAGTCCACCCACATATCAAATTATCAAAGTAGCGAACGCGAATCAAACCAATGGAACGGTACATCCTGATATGCACCTGATCTATGTGGATGAAATTTGTGGATTGTTTAAGCTTGCAGGTTTATCCGGAGATGGAGTTAAAAATAAAGTATTCCCTTTATCTTTGGAGGGAAAGGCATTGACATGGTATAGGCTATGTGATGATACTGACACACGGGATTGGAACCGATTGAAACTGGAATTCCATCAGAAATTTTATCCTATGCATTTGGTTCATCGTGATCGGAATTATATATATAATTTTTGGCCTCGTGAAGGAGAAAGCATCGCTCAAGCTTGGGGGAGGCTTAAGTACATGATGTACACATGCCCCAATCAGGAGCTATTAAGAGAAATTATCTTACAAAATTTTTATGCTCGGCTTTCTCATGATAATCAAACCATGATCGATTCTTCTTCGACTGGCTCCTTTACGGAGAAAACTATTGAATTCAGATGGGATCTTCTGGAAAGAATTAAATGCAACTCTGAAGATTGGGAACTCGACAAAGGTAATGAGTCAGGTATAATACTTGAGTTCGATTGTGTTAAATCTTTTATGACTACCGATGCTTTTCATAAGTTTAGCACTAAATATGGACTTGACTTTGAGATAGTAGCTTCCTTTTGTGAATCATTTGCTACTCATGTTGATCTCCCTAAGGAGAAGTGGTTTAAATATCATCCCCCTGTTAAAGAAAAGAAAGAAGAACCCGTTAGTGTTAAAGAAGAAACAATTGTTTACCATACTGTTCCAGTTGTGCCTACTGCTTATATTGAGAACCACCTTTTCCTGTTAGGATTAAGGAACATGCTAAAGTTTCAACTGTGGTTAACAAAAGTAATATTAGAGCACCTAGACCCTCTGAACAAATTAAAGTTGAACCTAATGTTGCTATGGTTAAAGATCTCTTGGTCGATAATATAGATGGGCATGTTATTTACTTCTGTAATGAAGCAGCTAGAATTGCTAAACTGGATCCTAAAGATAAAAACAGACCTGTAGTAGGCATGCCTGTTGTCTCTGTTAAAATAGGAGATCATTGTTATCATGGCTTATGTGATTTGGGTGCTAGTGTGAGTGCTATTCAGTTTACCTTATATCAAGAAATTATGAATGATATTGCACCTATTGAAATAGAGGACATTGACATTACTATTAAGCTTGCAAACAGAGATACCATTACGCCGCTTGGGATACTAGTCTTGTGTGGAAAAATAAAATACCCTACTGATTTTCTAGTCCTCGGTTCCCCACAAGATGATTTTTGTCCCATTATATTTGGTAGACCTTTCTTGAACACTGTTAATGCTAAGATTGATTGCGCTAAAGGAACTGTTAGTGTTGATTTTGGTGGTATGTCTTATGAGTTTAATTTCTCCAAGTTTCGTAGACAACCTCATGATAAAGAATTGCCTAGTAAAAATGAAATTATTGGTCTTGCTTCTATTGCCATACCTCCTACTGATCTGTTAGAACAATATTTGCTAGATCATGAAAACGATATGCATATGAATGAAAGAAATGAATTAGATAAGATGTTCTTTGATCAACCACCTATCCTTAAACACAATTTGCCTGTTGTAACTCTTGGAGGCCCTCCTCCACCTAAGGGCGATCCTGTATCTGAATTGAAGCAATTTCCTGATACATTGAAATATGCTTACCTAGATGAAAAGAAGATATATCCTGTTATTATTAGTGCTAACATTTTGAAACTCTTGGAGGCCCTCCTCCACCTAAGGGCGATCCTGTATTTGAATTGAAGCAATTGCCTGATACATTGAAATATGCTTACCTAGATGAAAAGAAGATATATCCTGTAATTATTAGTGCTAACCTTTCAGAGCATGAAGAAAAGAGATTACTAAAAACTCTGAGGAAGCACCGTGCTGCTATTGGATATACTCTTGATGATCTTAAGGGCATTAGTCCCACTCTATGTCAACGCAAAATTAATATGGAGCCTGATGCTAAACCAGTTGTCGACACCAACGACGATTAAATCCTAAGATGAAAGAGGTGGTAAGAACTGAAATATTAAAACTTCTGGAAGCAGGTATAATCTATCCCATAGCTGATAGTAGATGGGTAAGTCCCGTTCATTGTGTCCCTAAGAAAGAACGTATTACCGTTGTTCCTAATGATAAAAATGAACTCATTCCACAAAGAATTGTAACTGGTTATAGGATGGTAATTGATTTTAGAAAATTAAACAAAGCCACTAGAAAAGATCATTACCCCTTACCTTTTATTGATCAAATGTTAGAAAGATTGTCTAAGCATACACACTTTTGTTTCCTAGACGGTTATTCTGGTTTTTCTCAAATACCCGTATCACAATCCGACCAAGAGAAAACCACCTTTACTTGTCCTTTTGGAACTTATGCTTATAGACGTATGCCTTTTGGTTTATGCAATGCACCTGCTACCTTTCAAAGATGTATGACTGCTATATTCTCTAACTTTTGTGAAAAGATTGTTGAGGTATTCATGGATGATTTCTCCGTTTACGGAACTTCTTTTGATGATTGCTTAAGCAACCTTGATCGAGTTTTGCAGAGATGTGAAGAAACTAATCTTGTCTTGAATTGAGAGAAGTGCCACTTTATGGTGAATGAAGGCATTGTCTTGGGGCATAAAATTTCTGAAAGAGGTATTGAAGTTGATAAAGCTAAGGTTGATGCTATTGAGAAAGTTCCTTGGTCATGCTGGTTTCTATATGAGATTTATTAAAGACTTCTCTAAAATTTCTAGGCCTCTTACCAATCTTTTGCAAAAAGATGTTCCATTTGTTTTTGATGATGATTGTCTAGAAGCCTTCGAAACACTTAAGAAAGCCTTAACCACTGCACCTATTGTTCAACCACCTGATTGGAACTTGCCTTTTGAAATTATGTGTGATACTAGTGATTATGCTGTTGGTGCTGTTCTAGGACAATGAGTTGATAAGAAATTAAATGTTATCCATTATGGTAGTAAAACTCTAGACAATGCTCAAAGAAATTATGCTACTACTAAGAAAGAATTCCTAGCAGTTGTGTTTGCATGTGATAAATTCAGATCTTACATAGTTGATTCTAAAGTAACTGTTCACACCGATCATGCTGCTATTAAATATCTTATGGAGAAGAAAGATGCTAAACCTAGACTCATTAGGTCGGTTCTATTGCTACAAGAATTTGACTTGCATATTATTGATAGGAAGGGAGCTAAGAATCCCGTAGTAGATAATTTGTCTAGAATGGAAAATGTTCTTGATGACCCACTACCTATTAATGATGATTTCCCTGATGAACAATTAGCAGTCATAAATGCTTCACGTAATACTCCTTGGTATGCAGACTATGCTAATTACATTGTTGCTAAATACATACCACCTAGCTTTACATACCAACAAAAGAAAAAGTTTTTCTTTGATTTAAGACATTACTTTTGGGATGACCCACGTCTTTATAAAGAAGGAGTAGATGGTATTATTTGACATTGTATACCTGAGCATGAACAGGAACAAATCCTACGGAAGTGTCATTCCGAGGCTTGCGGTGGACACCATGCGGGAGACAGAGCTGCACATAAGGTATTACAATCTGCTTTTTATTGGCCTACTCTTTTCAAGGATGCTCGTAAGTTTGTCTTATCTTGTGATGAATGTCAAAGAATTGGTAATGTTGGTAGACGTCAGGAAATGCCTATGAATTATTCACTTGCTATTGAACCATTTGATATTTGGGGATTTGATTATATGGGACCTTTTCCTAAATCCAATGGGTATACTCATATTTTAGTTGTTGTTGATTACGTTACTAAGTGGGTAGAAGCTATTCCAACTAGTAGTGCTGATCATAACACCTCTATTAAAATGCTTAAAGAAGTTATTTTCCCAAGGTTCGGAGTCCCTAGATATTTAATGACTGGTGGTGGTTCACATTTTATTCATGGTGCATTCTGTAAATTGCTTGCTAAATATGATGTCAATCATAGAATTGCATCTCCCTATCACCCTCAATCTAGTGGTCAAGTTGAATTGAGCAATAGAGAAATAAAATTAATTTTGCAAAAAACCGTCAATAGATCTAGAAAGAATTGGTCTAAGAAACTTGATGATGCACTATGGGCTTATAGAACTGCTTATAAAAAGCCTATGGGTATGTCTCCTTATAAAATGGTTTATGGAAAAGCATGTCATTTACCTCTTGAGTTAGAACATAAAGCATATTGGGCAATTAAAGAACTCAATTATGATTTTAATCTTGCCGGTGAAAAGAGGTTATTTGATATTAGCTCATTAGATGAATGGAGAACCCAAGCTTATGAAAATGCCAAATTATTTAAAGAAAAAGTTAAAAGATGGCATGATAGAAGAATTTAAAAACAGGAATTTAAAGTGGGTGAGCAAGTTCTATTGTACAATTCTCGTTTGAGATTCTTTGCAGGAAAACTTCTCTCTAAATGGGAAGGACCGTATATCATCGAAGAAGTTTATCGCTCCGGAGCCATCAAAATAAACAACTCCGAAGGCACTAATCCGAGAGTGGTGAATGGGTAAAGAATTAAGCACTATATTTCAGGTACCCCCATTAATGTTGAAACTAATATTATTGAAACAATTACACCAGAGGAATACATAAGAAAGACCTTCCGGAATGCTCCAGAATCCTGAAAAGTGGTAGGTATGTGATACGGTAAGTAAACCGACTCCAAAAATTCCATAAAAATATTTTCTGTCAGTTTTGGAATATTAGAAAAAATACAAAAATAAGAAACAGCCGAGGGGACCCACCTGGTCCCCACGAGGCACCAGGGCGCGCCAACCCCCCAGGCGCGCCCTGGTGGCTCGTGGGCCCCTCGTGAGCCTTCCCGACTCCGTTTTCTCCTGGAATACTTGTTTTGCAAGATAAAAATTCTTTATATATACTCCAGGACATTTTGACCACCGTATCGCAGAAATCTCCTCTGTTCTTGTTTCGTGCTATTTTTCTGACAGATCTAGATCGCCATGGCTCCCAAAAAGCTCCGTACCAAGCACCGTATTGTGCAACCATCACCGGGCAAACGCCATTACAGCGAGGTTTACTACGAGTGGCCATCGGGAGAGGAAGACGATGGCAAGGAGGACAAGGTCGAGGAAATTGAAGGAACCCAGGCTCTAGAAGGAGGGCAAGCGATCCCCATGGAGGAGACCGCAGAGAAGGGAGATATACTTCAACCCTTATATGATCATCTCTCCCCATCCATAATTGAAGCCCTAAGAGTCTTTGAAATAGTTTTTGTTCAGAATAAATCTCTCACTCATGAAGTTATTTTGTTGGAAGAGCAAAACATCGCTCTTCGGAGCATCAACCGTAGATTGATGTATCTGCTACAGCTGAAGGACAAGCTCGCCACTTCATCATCACCATCATCACCGAAGAAGGAAACTTGAATACAGGGGTATGGGCACTCCCCTTGGCTTGTGCCAAGCTTGGGGGAGGTGCCCCGGTATCGTATCACCATCACTTTTATTATCTTGACCTATTTTTAGTTCGATCCTTAATTATTTCATGATCTAGTTGAATAAAAGTTTAGTATGATCTATTTTCGAGTGCTAGTTTCGTGATCTATCTATCTATGTAATCGAGTTAAGAGTTATATAATAATGAGTAGTTTGAGTTTTTGCCTCTTTTCTTTCATATTTCAATTTTAGCAATGAAAATAATGAAAAGATCATATGATAATCTTATGGAAGTAATGACATTACATAAAGAAAAGTGTAAGTGGTAAAATTTATTGGAAGCTAACAAGCATAGCATTTGTCAATGATACAATTCATGAAAAATTAATAGGGAAGAGAAGATTCACATGCAAATACACTATCTTGGACATCTTTTATGATCGTGAGCCCCCATTAAGTCTTTTATGCCAAATTGTTGACGTTGGACAAGGAAGACAACGTAATGAATTATGTTTGCTTATATTCACATAGAAGTTATATTGTTATAGATCCTCCAACATGTGGTGCTTGCCCAATATCTTTGCTAGACAAAAATCCGCACATAGTAGAGATACTACTTGTGCATCCAAAACCCCTAAACCCAGTTTCATGTCATGAGAGTCCACTATATCTACCTATGGATTGAATAAGATCCTTCATGTAAGTTGTCATCGGTGCAAAAAGCAATAAAAATTGCCACTAAATATGTCTGAACTTTTATTGTAAGGGAAAATAAGCTTTGTACGAACTTGTGATGCTAAAGAAATAAAAGCGACGGACTGCATAATAAAGGTTGCTATCACAAGGGGCAATATAAATTGACATTCCTTTGCATTAAGAGCTTGTGCATCCAACAACAAAAAGCGCATGACAACCTCTGCTTCCCTCTGCGAAGGGCCTATCTTTTACTTTTATGTATCTTGCAAGCATCATGTGGTGGGGAAAGATCTAGGAATATATATCCAGTTGGATATGAGTGATCATGAGTTATTATTGTTGACATCACCCCTGAGGTGAATAAGTTGGGAGGCGAAATTATAAGCCCCTATCTTTCTATGTGTCTGGCTGAAACTTTTTGCTCCATATATATGTCGTGAGTGTTAGCAATCATAGAAGACTAAATGATGGTTGAGTATGTGGACTTGCTAAAAAGCTCCTACATGAGACCCTTCCTGAAAATATTATGAATTGCAATTGCATTGTTGACTGAGAACATAGTTTGTTAGTTTTCAAGAAAGTTTATGTCTTATACTTCGTTGTTGTGATGAATTGTTACTTGCTCATGAGAAGTTATATGATAATAAATATTGCTGTTATAATAATGATCATGATGCTACTATGTCCGTATTTTGTTTTTATCGACACCTCTCTCTCTAAACATGTGGACATGATTATCGATATCGGCTTTCGCTTGAGGACAAGCGAGGTCTAAGCTTGGGGGAGTTGATACGTCCATTTTGCATCATGTTTTCCTACTATTATTTATAGTGTTTTTAATCAATATAACACTTTGTGGAGCAATTCTAATGCCTTTTCTCTCTTAATATGCAAGATTAATACAAGGAGGGAGATTGCCGGCAGCTGGAATTCTGGACCTGAAAAAGCTATGTCAGAGATACCTATTCTGCACATCTCCAAATGAGCTAAAATTTTACGGAGATTTATTTTGGAATAAATAAAAAATACTGGAGCCAAGAAGTACCAGAGGGGGCCACCTAGGTGCCCACGAGGCACCAGGGCGCGCCACCCCCCCAGGCGCGCCCTGGTGGCTCGTGGGGCCCCTGGCCCCCATTTTCTGGTATATAAGTCCATTTGCCCTTGAAAAAATATAGAGAAGACTTTCAGGACGGTGCGCCGCCATCTCGAGGCAGAACTTGGGCAGCAACACTTTTGCTCTCCGGTGGAGTGATTCTGTCGGGGATACTTCCTTCCGGGAGGGGGAAATCGTCGCCATCGACATCACCAATGATCGTCTCATCGTGGGAGGACCAATCTGCATCAACATCTTCACCAGCACCATCTCATCTCAAACCCTAGTTCATCTCTTGTATTCAATCTTTGTCTCAAAACCTCAGATTGGTACCTGTGGGTTGCTAGTAGTGTTGATTACTGATGACCCACAAGTATAGGGGATCAATCGTAGTCCTTTCGATAAGTAAGAGTGTCAAACCCAATGAGGAGTAGAAGGAAATGACAAGCGGTTTTCAGAAAGGTATTTTCTGCAAGCACTAAAAATATCGGTAACGAGTAGTTTGATAGAAAAATAATTTGTAACAAGTGACAAGTAGCAATAGTAACAAAGAGTGCAGCAAGGTGGCCCAATCCTTTTTGTAACAAAGGACAAGCCGGAATGATCTCTTATAGTAAGCAAAGCGTTCTTGAGGACACATGGGAATTTCATCTAGTCACTTTCATCATGTTTGTTTGATTTGCGTTCACTACTTTGATAATTTGATATGTGGGTGGTGTAGGGGAACACAGCAGAAAACAAAAATTTTCTGACCTACGCACCAGCCCAGGACCACTATGAAGACTGCATACAAGGTTTAGATCTTTTCGTTACCGACTCGCAGTGCTGCGGAAGTAGAGTCGATGACGTTCGGCGGTGCAGATCCCCGCAGCTAGGATTTACAACCTCCCAACCGCGAGGATGTACTCCCTCATCAGCTCACCGGACGGATCTCCGGGTAGCCCTTCGGGAGGCCTCGGGACAGTCCCTCAGACAGTCCCACCGGACGGATCCTCGGACAGCCTGATGTCCAACCAAAGTGATCAAAGCACTAGAGTCGATAATCTAGTCAATGCTAATGCACTTTACACCTATGGCATACCGGTGTAAAAATGCTTCGCTTGTGGTATAGCCTGATGTCCAACGGATCTGACAACTTCAGTTCCGTGTGTATCTTTGCATCTCCTCGCATTTTCACGCTTTCACAAAATTCATATTTTGTGTGGACTTGGCTTTGTATATATGTGAATCACAGGTCAAACCTTGATTCCTTAGACTGAGCTATGGAGCAACTATCTTCAATAGTGTTCCATTGACCAAAGCCATCTTGGAATCATACTAAGTTCATGAACGAACTGAACGATTCAACATCTTCTATGTCGCTTTGAAAGCGGCAACATACTTAGCCTTTGTTATAGAATTTGCCACAGTAACCTGTTTGGAACGATTTCCAAACACCGTGCCACCATATCGTGTATTTACACAAAACCCTTAACTTAAATCGAAAATCGCATGGAGCATTGATGAAGACTGTATCAAAGCAATTTCTTACAACGAGCACTTCATAATCTCTGCTTGCGAGAAAACATGTCATCAGTGCTACTTTAGTACTTAATGACATTTTTCACTGTTGTCCCATGATCAGTACTTTGATCACTTTGGTATCTATACTCACAACAGCTTTGGGAGTATTGGACATATCTGGTTGTCTTACATACCATGGAATACATGATTAATCCAAACACAAAGGTGTGTGGAAAATCCATCATGTATTTTGCTCATCAGTGTTTTGGGACACCGAGTCTTGCAAAACTCTTTCCATGTGACTTCGGCAAGAATCACTCCTGGGCGTTCTTATGTTAAACTGTTTTAGCATCTTGTCAATATGTATTTTTGGCTTAGCCTATTAGGAAATTCTATCTCGTAGATAAATATGCCTAATATCAAGGCTATTTAGCCCAAGCACTTCATCGAAAAACTATTTTCAATGAAGTCCTAATTCGTGTCAAGAAATTTATATTATTTCTAGTCAACAATGTAACCACAAGCATCTTTGTTATCCTTTGATGAAATCAAACTCTTTTGACTATTTCATCAAAAAGAAGATTCCAACTCCATTTTGCTATCTTATGTCCATTGCTGGAACTCTGAAGTTTGCATACTTACTAGCATCCTCTGGATTGACAAAATACTTCAGACTGTATCACATGCAAGTCCTAGGTTGCATTTCCATCACATGGAAATCCTTTTGGCATCCATGTAACATATCTCAAGATTGAAATATGTATTAATTGCTAGTTTAGCCCGATCTGACTTTAAGCATCGCTACGGTGAGACAATCTCATCGTAGTCAACTCCTTGAATTTGTTATTGCAACAAGTCGAGCTTTATGGATAAAACATTTTATCCACATCAGTTTATAGTTCCATTAATGTTCGTTAGACTCTAAGTCTTTTGAAGGGTTTATCAAGATATAATCTTGAATCATTTGTATGGAAACTATTTCAGATTATATTGGCATTTAGCCAATTCCAGAGTCAGGGCCCGTCAACGCTTCCTTGTGTATCGTAGGTATACTGTTGTCTAACAACAATATCTCGCTTGCGCACCTGAGAGGTTTGCACGAGTTTTGCCTACGTGGTTCAGTTGCAAGTTCGACCGAAGTCCATACATCTCATGCAGAGGCTTCCGTATCAGTCGCAGTAGGAAACTCTGGAATTACTTCCAAGGTTTCTTTCCTTTGATCTGATGACAAAGATACTGTTATCTCGTCGAGTTGCACTGTCCTCCCACTCACCTTTTTGCAAGAACCATTTTCTTCAAAAGCATACCGTTTTTGTGGAAAAACCTTTTGCCTCGGTATAGTGGTGGAGGAATTCCCAATTACTTGGGATAACCTACAAAGTAGTACTTGTCTGATTTGGAATAGGTTTGTAAATATTTTACACAAGCACCATATTCCAAATGTTAAGAAAAGACATAACATGGTTGGGTGTACAATACCATGGAGTCATTTCAACAGATCTGATGGTGCTCTTTTCAGTGTAAAAGCCGCAGTCTCTAAAGCATTACTTTTAAAAGGGATAATGGCAAATTGATTTATGTCATCTTTGATCTTACCATGTCATAAATGGTTTGATTACATCTTCACGGATATTCCACTCACAGTGGTGCTCCGTGAGGTGTAAGTTATGAAACTCTTTTCACAACTCATCAGACATTCGCTAAACTTGTAACTCAAACATTCCTTTCCGCAATCAAATTGCAAAAACATAATTTTCTTGTTACAATAATTTCTACTTCATATTGAAAACCTTATGAATGATTTCAAAAGATCCAGACTTATGTCTCATCAAGTATATATCCATATATCTACTTGAGTCATTTCTGAAGATAGATAAATCCACTGCTAGCAACAACATTTATCGGACTACATACATCAAAATGTATGAACACCAATAAGTTCGTTGCTCGTTCCTTATGGCCTATGAATGGTATTTCAGTCACTTCACTTTTCGGAGGAAAGTTGCAAGTGTCAGATGATTCATAATCAAACGACTTCAAAATCCATCATTATGGAATTTCTCCATGCGGGTTTCTCCAATGTGACCAAATACAGTGCCACACATGTGTGGTATTCTCTTAGTCTTGCGACATTTAGCGTCAGTGTTATGGATGTATCATATTACCATCAATATTCATAACAAACATCCCATCCACGATGGAAGCATGGCCCTTATGTTATTCATGACACTGAACAACAATTGTTCTTTTATGAACAACCCTTTTGCACCAAACATTATGCAATGGGCTAGAGTGTGTAAAACTCTAAAATGAATTATGAAAGTAAATACAGAGGTAATGTATTATTATCAATATTCATGACATGCATCTCATTCATAATGAAAGTATGGCCCTTAAGTTATTCATAACATCGAACATCAAAAGTTCTCTTATGAACAATCTTCTTGCAAGATACCTTATGCAATGGGCTAGAGTGTGTAAAGCTCTAAAATGAATTATGAAAATAAATACATAGGTAATACACCGATGGAATGTATAGTAATATTTACTATGTTCCCAGCGCGTATCTGAACCTCACTCCGGCCAGTCTTTTAGGCCGTAGTAGTTCTTGCATCGAATTGCAACAGAATGCAATCGAGCGGGTATCCCTGTGATCAACTCACAATACCCAAGAATCAGTGATTAACATGTTTAATCATAATTCCCAAGAACTATTTCCTTGACCAGCCTTCTATACATCAATAGGTTGTATGACTTTCATACATGAGCTGGATATTCCAGTCTTCTCTCTTTTTGCCTTTATACTTCTAACAGTTTTACTTCCAATAATTCTCCTACTCTCAGAAGAAGCACCAACTTGAAGAGTGGCGTTAGCCCCAGACTTCCTAGGTGTGTAAGTCACACTAACACCCTTTGGACATTTCCTTTCTCTTCAGTTGTTGTTTTATTCACCATCATCATATGACAGGCGTTCTACTGGATCCCTCTGTTATTAGTCAAATGCATAGTAAACACTTTTACTAATAGTTTGCAAAACAAACATTGCTTTGGATATCCCATATCTTTTAGCCTTTGTTTGTGTCTGAAAATGATTTTCAGTTCCATGAATATCACATAGCTATCCCCAAACTTTTGAAGTTCGGGTCTTATGGAAGCAAACATATTGCACTTGACCGTAACGGAATTCTAGCTTTTGGATCGAAGGACGAGAGTCACATTATCCATAGCATTAGCGGGAGAATACCAAAAGCATGCGATAGGACAAAGTCCTTCTCAGCACTTTTGAGGACAATCCTCACATTACGTTACCAACCGTAAAGTTTTAACCAGATATTTAACAGCTATTCAATTTTAATAGGGAAGGTGGAAATGCGAGCCATTCTTCTATAACTATTATGCAAATCACACTTAGACAGTGTTCATAATTAATTGCACTGAGAATTAAACAAGTTAATTCTCCAGTGCGCTCCCACTCAAATCAATATCTCTCATAATTGATTTTGAGTGATGCAAGATCCGCATTTCCATTCAACGCCATTGTTCGAGATGAACACTGATGGCGCCAACTTCAATCGGTAGGCAAACCTGCCGATCACATCTCTATGTGACTCTTGTTCATCTTTCGATGCGTGTGTTCTGAGCTCAGCACGATCCTGCCATGAACATCAAGACAACCAAGTGATCTCGCTGCGAGGTCTGACCTCACCCGCCTTACACCCGTACAATTGTTCGTACCCATGTAGATCATGGCGCACCCTGAAAGGAAAGATGCTGTGACGGTGCTACACTTGGATGAACACTAACTACTTGATATTTTTGTGAGAGATCACCCTAATAAAAGCGACTACCGCGCAACCAAGAAGGGTGCATCATAAGGGATAAACATCTCAGGCAATTCATAATAGCATGATATGGTATTGCCCTTTCTGACGGAGAAGTCTTTTATTTCTTCGTCTTCGGCATTCGCGTCGGTGTTCACCTTTGCAAAGATTGCCACCACCTTGTCGATGCACCAGATAATATAGCTATCTCTATAGCTAGTAAAATAAGTGCAATACTTAAGGTTGACACGCAGGTCATTAAAGTGACAATCATATGGCTCCAGCCATCATGCCGAATCATGACACGCAGGTCATGTTAATTTACATTATATAGTCATCTCATACATAATAAAATTATTACGAGCACTGCTATACCACATCACATGCACATCCTGCAAAACCAAGTTAGACGCCTCTAATCGGTTCATACAAAATTTCATTTTACGTGGCTTCTAAGGTTTCGAGGCAAACCGAAGCTACCAATGTCCATCATCAAGTATGATTATTCAAGTCGCTAGATTAACTTTACGGGGTGTATGAAACACGAGATAATAAAATCTCGAGCCCCATACTGAACTTCGTCATACGCATGACCCCCGTGCAGATCATATCTGCATTGCCCTTTCGTTTGCGAAATTTCATCTTTCTCTCTAACTATGGTGGAATTCAACGAACTGTTAGCACTTCATTGATCAATCAGGATCGCGGATTGCCAGAACTTTGAAACTCCACCATACTGTTATCAAGATCAGAAATATGCAAATTCTAGGGAAGCAACAAGAACATCGGGTAACAGATTTCATCTGCTACCCGCACAAATAATTTTCAGTAATAGAACTCATCTACTACAAATTATATTGTGCAACACCCATACATCTCTATGTATTCTAGATCGTAACCTGCATCTACGCATAGCACAGCTCATGATGCCACTGTAGGGGAATGCAGCAGAAAACAAAAAATTTCCGACCTACGCACCAGCCCAGGACCACTATGAAGACTGCATACAAGGTTTTGATTTTTTCGTTACCGACTTGTAGCGCAGCGGAAGTAGAGTCGATGACGATCGGCGGTGCAGATCCCCGCAGCTAGGATTTACAACCTCCCAACCACGAGGATGTACTCCCTCGCCAGCTCACCGGACGGATCTCCGGGCAGCCCTTCGGGAGGCCTCGGGACAGTCCCTCAGACAGTCCCACCGAAAGGATCCTCGGACAGCCCTTCGGGAGGCCTCTGGACAGTCCCTCGGATAGTCCCACCGGACGGATCCTCGGACAGCCCTCCGGGAGGCCTCACGGACAGCCCTTTGGGGCGGGTCTCTCGGACAGCCCTTCGGGCAGGTACTCAAACAGCCCCACGGGCAAAAGATCGAATCTACGACCTCTCTATGGGGTTGCACACATACGGTGTCAGCTATCCGGCAGGGTATCACCGTCCAGAACTAGTTCCCACCGGAACCCAGACAGCCTTTCGGCTCTATGAAACTATTTCGCGGGGAGGGAGAGAGAAGGCCAGATCATGCATGGCTTGTGTATGTTGAGAAAGAGTGTGTCTTTAGGCATCCCCCTCCACCCCTATTGATAGGCCAAGCCCAAGGGTGGCTTCTCCAAGAAGCCAAGGGGGGAAATACCAAAAGGACCTCAAGGTGGCTTCTCCAAGAAGCCACCCAAAAAGCACTTTCACTATTCATGAAAACATTTTTCCGCGACCGTTAAATCCGAAAATATTTCTGTGGGTCTTAGAATAATTCCAGTACCCACTAAAATGAATTTGGACGCATTCCGAAACAATTCCGGATTAGTGATTTTCATCTGCGAAAAGCAACCAAACCGGTTCCGGCAGCTCCAGAACATTTCCGGTTTTTATCCCGAAAAAATCCCAGAAGTTTCCAGAACAATTCTGGCACCCTCCAAGAATTTCCAGGCGTGTGCCAAAACCAATTTGACTTAATGGTATACCCTGAAACAACTTTTCAGTTTTACCAAAACTATTCCGGTGTTCTCTCTCCGAAACTTTTCCGTTGTCTCCGAAACTTTTCCGGTGACTTTCTCTCAGACTCCCTGTCTAGTATTCAGCAGATAGATGACCCTTAAGCGTGTGACCCTATAGGTTCGGTGAAGTATAGACATGACCGGAACTCTTTCCGATCAATGATCAACATCGGAGCCGTGGACACCCATATCGACCCCTATACCCACACGAATAAATATTCGAGTGAACCTCCAGTTGTCGTGTGCTATTCCTGTTGCTTCGCGATATGTTACAAATACCCGAGGTGAGACTTATCGGCATCCCCGTGGATCAACAACTTTTCCACTATGCCAGTTACCTCGTTACCGGTTTTGTTCTCTTTTCTCGTTCCCGTGTTCCGGCATCCCTGTGATCAAATCACATTGTGTCTGGCCAGACGATGGTGGATACCGTAACACCGAGAGGGCCCAGAGATATCTCTCCATCGTCGGAGGAGCAAATCCCAATCTTGAGCTATCAAGTTACTTGACATACTTTCCCATGAACCCGTAAGCCGCCGTAATAGCCACCCAGTTACGGATGACGTTTAACAAACCCCAAAGTTCATGAATCAAGCATGAAGAAACTCAATACTCTCATGGTCTAAGGAATTATGCAAACGTAAACTTTCTCTGTGTTATTAACCATTAACTTGTGATGAATGTATCTCATAGCATAACATCAATTCGGGTCGATTCAACACAAGTCTTCTCCTAACATTGTGCCCTCAAAATTGCCGGCATAGATATGCCCATGATCAGGAAAACGGGACCATCATGCAACACTTGAGCTAGTCTTAGAGGCATGACTAGGAATACATTTTAGCATTTATTATTCCACACGTGCATATGAGTCTTCCTCCGAGCCTCGTGCTTATTGCAGACTCGAGAAGCATAGCAGTTATAGCATGGAACATAAACTTAATCAGGAACATGAAGATAAATAATAACATTTATTATTGCCTCTAGGGCATATCTCCTACAGGTGGACCGGTGCTTGGGTGCTGTTCTTACTTGAAGAAGCCTCCCACTTATGATTACCCCCTCTCGCAAGCATCCGCAACTACGAAAGAAGAATTAAGATAACTCTAACCATAGCATTAAACATATGGATCCAAATCAGCCCCTTACGGAATAGCGCATAAACTAGGGTTTAAGCTTCTGTCACTCTAGCAACCCATCATCTAATTACTACTCCACAATGCATTCCCTTAGGACCAAAGATGGCGAAGTGTCATGTAGTCGACGTTCACATGACACCACTAAGAGGATCAACAACATACATATCATCAAAATATCGAACGAATACCAAATTCACATGATTACTTATTACAAGACTTCTCCCATGTCCTCAAGAACAAAAGTAACTACTCACAAATCATAATCATGTCCAAGATCAGAGGGGTATTGAATAGCATGATAGATCTGAACATATAATCTTCCATCAAATAAACCAACTAGCATCAACTACAAGATGTAATCAACACTACTAGCAACCCACAGGTACCAATCTGAGGTTTTGAGACAAAGATTGAATACAAGAGATGAACTAGGGTTTGAGATGAGATGGTGCTGGTGAACATGTTGATGAAGATTAGTCCTCCCACGATGAGAGGATCGCTGGTGATGTCGATGGCGACGATTTGCCCCTCCCAGAGGGAAGTTTTCCCGGCAGAATCTCTCCACCGGAGAGCAAAAGTGCTCCTGCCCAAGTTCCGCCTCGAGACAGCGGCGCACCGTCCCGAAAGTCTTCTCTATATTTTTTCTAGGGAAAATGGGCTTATATACCAGAAAATGGGGGCCAGAGGCTGGACAGGGGCCCCACGAGCCACCAGGGAGCGCCTGGGGGTGGGAGGGGGGGTAGCGCGCCCTGGTGCCTCGTGGGCACCTGGGTGGCCCCCTATAGTACTTCTTGCTTCCAGAATTTTTTATTTATTCCAAAATAAATCTCCGTAAAATTTCAGCTCATTTGGAGATGTGCAGAATAGGTATCTCTGACATAGCTTTTTCAGGTCCAGAATTCCAGCTGCCGGCAATCTCCCTCCGTGTGTAAATCTTGCATATTAAGAGAGAAAAGGCATTAGAATTGCTCCACAAAGTGTTATATTGATTAAAAACACTATAAATAACAGTAGCAAAACATGATGCAAAATGGACGTATCAACTCCCCCAAGCTTAGACCTCGCTTGTCCTCAAGCAAAAGCCGATATCGATAATCATGTCCACATGTTTAGAGAGAGAGGTGTCGATAAAAACAAAATACGGACATAGTAGCATCATGATCATCATTATAACAGCAATATTTAGTATCATAAAACTTCTCATGAGCAAGTAATAATTCATCACAACAATGGAGTATAAGGCATAAACTTTCTTGAAAACTAACAAACTATGTTCTCATTCAACAATGCAATTGCAATTCATCATATTTTCAGGAAGGGTCTCATGTAGGAGCTTTTTAGCAAGTCTACATACTCAACCATCATTTAGTCTTCTATGACTGCTAACACTCACGACATATATATGAAGCAAAAAGTTTCAGCCAGACACATAGAAAGATAGGGGCTTGTGATTTCGCCTCCCAACTTACTCACCTCAAGGGTGATGTCAACAATAATAACTCATGATCACACATATCCAACTGGATATATATGCCTAGATCTTTCCCCACCAGATGATGCTTGCAATAGAGAAAAATAAAAAGGAAGTAGAGGAGAACACTATTGACTCTTGCATAAAAAGTGATGGGGAACGGAGCATGAATTTCAAAAAAAATTCCTACGCTCACGCAAGATCTATCCATGGAGATGTATCGCTACGAGAGGGGAGAGTGTGTCTACGTAGCCTCGTAGACCGTTAGCGGAAGCGTCTCATAACTTGGTTGATGTAGTCGAACAATCCTTCGAGCTCCACCGATCAAGTACCGAACGTACGGCACCTTCGAGTTCTACACACGTGCAGCTCGGTGACGTTCCTCGCCTTCTTGATCCAGCAAGACATCGAGGTAGTAGATGAGTTCCGTCAGCACGACGGCGTGGCGACGGTGACGGTGAAGTGATTACGGCAGGGCTTCGCCTAAGCTCTCCGAAAATATGACCGAGGTGGAAAACGGAGATCGGGGCACCGCACACGGCTATGGGACAATTGTGTACTTTGGGGTGCCCCCTTGCCCCCGTATATAAAGGATGAGAGGGAGGAGGCCGGCCCCCTAGGGGTGCGCCAAGTGTGGGGAGTCCTACTAGGACTCCTTAGTCCTAGTAGGATTCCACCTCCCATACGGAGTAGGAAAGAGGGAAGGGAGAGGGAATGGAAAGAGGGGGCTGCGCCCCCTCCCCTAGTCCAATTCGGTTTGGGCAACGGGGGGCGCGAGCCTCCTCACGTGGCCTGCCTCTCCTTTTCCCGTATGGCCCAATAAGGCCCATTACTTCTCCCGGTGAATTCCCGTAACTCCCCGGTACTCCGAAAAATACCCGAATCACTCGGAACCTTTCCGACGTCAGAATATAGCCTTCCAATATATGAATCTTTACCTCTCGACCATTTCGAGACTCCTTGTCATGTCCGTGATCTCATCCGGGACTCTGAACAAACTTCGGCACCAATCACATAACTCATATAGTACTAAATCGTCATCGAACCTTAAGTGTGCGGACCCTACGGGTTCGGTAATGATGTAGACATGACCGAGACGACTCTCCGGTCAATAACCAACAGCGGAACCTGGATGCTCATATTGGTTCCTACATATTCCACGAAGATCTTTATCGGTGAACCTCATATGTCAACATACGTTGTTCCCTTTGTCTGGCGGTATGTTACTTGCCCGAGATTCGATCGTCGGTATCCAATACCTAGTTCAATGTCGTTACCGGCAAGTCTCTTTACTTGTTCCGTAATACGCCATCTTGTAACTAACTCTTTAGTCACGGTGCTTGCAAGGCTTCTGTGATGCTGTATTACCGAGATGGCCCAGAGATACCTCTCCGATAGTCGGAGTGACAAATTCCAATCTCGATCCATGCCAACTCAACAAACAATTTCGGAGATACCTGTAGTGCACCTTTATAATCACCCAGTTACGTTGTGACGTTTGATACACCCAAAGTATTCCTACGGTATCCGGGAGTTGCATGATCTCATGGTCAGAGGAACGTGTATTTGACATAGTGAAAGCAATAGCAATAAACTGAACGATCATTTGCTATGCTAACGGTTGGGTCAAGTCCATCACATCATTCTTCTAATGATGTGATCCCATTATCAAATGACAACTCATGTCCATGGTCAGGAAATCTTGACCATCTTTTGATCAACGAGCTAGTCTAGTAGAGGCTTACTAGGGACACAGTATTTGTTTATCTATTCACACATGTATTTAGTTTCCGGTCAATACAATTCTAGCATGAATAATAAACTATTATCATGAACGGGGAAATATGATAATAACTAATTTATTATTGCCTCTAGGGCATATTTCCAACAAAAAGTAAATACATAAAAGTAAAGGATAGGCCCTTCGCAGAGGGAAGCAGATGTTGTCATGCGCTTTTTGTTGTTAGATGCAAAAGCTCTTAATGCAAAGGAACGTCACTTTATATTGCCACTTTTGATAGCAACCTTTATTATGCAGTCTGTCGCTTTTATTTCTTTACCATCACAAGTTCGTACAAAGCTTATTTCCCTTACAATAAAAGTTCAGACATATTTAGAGGCAATATTTATTGCTTTTTGCACCGATGACAACTTACTTGAAGGATCTTATTCAATCCCTAGGTAGATATAGTGGACTCTCATGACATGAAATTGGGTTTAAGTGTTTTGGATGCACAAGTAGTATCTCTACTTGGTGCGGATTTTTGGCTAGCAAAGATATTGGGCAAGCACCACATGTTGGAGGATCTATAACAATATAACTTCTATGTGAATATGAAGAAACATAATTCATTACGTTGTTTTCCTTGTCCAACATCAACAATTTGACATAAAATACTTAATGGGGGCTCACAATCATAAAAGATGTCCAAGATAGTGTATTTGCATGTGAATCTTCTCTTCCCTTATTAACTTTTTCATGAATTGCATCATTGACTAATGCTATGTTTGTTAACTTCCAATAAATTTTACCACTTATACTTTTTTTATGTAATGTCATTACTTTCCATAAGATTAGCATATGATCTTTTCATTATTTTCATTGCTAGAATTGAAACATGAAAGTAAAGAGGCAAAAACTCAAACTACTCTTTATTACATAACTCTCAACTCGATTACATAGATAGATAGATCACGAAGCTAACACTCAAAAATAGATCATACTAAACTTTTATTCAACTAGATCACGAAATAACTAAGGACCGAACTAAAAATAGGTAAAGATAATAAACGTGATGGTGATACGATACCGGGGCACCTCCCCCAAGCTTGGCACAAGCCAAGGGGAGTGCCCATACCCATGTGCTCAAGTCTCCTTCTTCAGTGATGGTGGTGATGATGAAGTGACAAGCTTGTCCTCTGGCTTCCATGGCATAGGTTCCCCATCATAAAAAGATGAACGAGTCTCCGGAGTCCTGAAACTTGCAGCTACAATCATACCTTTGAATCTTGCCTCATACTCAAAATTTTGGTTTTGAAGGTCATAGATTTGGCCTTGGAGATAGTCAATTCGGTCATTAAGCTTGAAGATGATGTCCCCCATCGATTGGCCATCCACCTTGTGATTACGGGTGAATTCCGTGATCATGGAGTGGTTGGCACTGAGTCCACATTCCACCATCCCTTGGCACTTGAAGATCTCCTGCTCCACCGCTTCGAGCCTGGACTCCACGCTCCCAGTCTTCTTGGATCCTTGAACATCCTGGATGTGAAGCACCCCCTCACGCATCTCAATGGCTTGAGGGTGTTTCATCACCTTTGGTAGGTAGGGGTTGATGACCTTCTCGTAGAACTTGTCCTTGGAAGAGCTTGGTGGAGCCATAGCGATCTAGATCTATCAGAAAAATAGCACGAAACAAGAACATAGGAGATTTCTACGATACGGTGGTCAAAATGTCCGGGAGTATATATAAATATTTTTTTATCTTGCAAAACAAGTAATCCAGAAGAAAACGGAGTCGGGAAGGCTCACGAGGGGCCCACGAGCCACCAGGGCGCGCCTGGGGGGGGGGTGGCGTGCCCTGGTGCCTCGTGGGCACCAGGTGGGTCCCCTTGGTTGTTTCTTATTTTTGTATTTTTTCTAATATTCCAAAACTGACAGAAAGTATTTTTATGGAATTTTTGGAGTCGGTTTACTTACCGTATCACATACCTCTTCCTTTTCTGGGTTCTGGAGTGTTCTGGAAGGTCTCTCTTATGTATTCCTCCGGTGTAATTGTTTTAATAATATTAGTTTCAACATTAATAGGCGTACCTGAAATATAGTGCTTAATTCTTTGCCCATTCACCACTCTCGGATTAGTGCCTTCGGAGTTGTTTATGTTGATTGCTCCGGAGCGATAAACTTCTTTGATGATATACGGTCCTTCCCATTTAAAGAGAAGTTTTCCTGCAAAGAATCTCAAACGAGAATTGTACAATAGAACTTGCTCACCTACTTTAAATTCCCATTTTTGAAATTTTCTATCATGCCATCTTTTAACTTTTTCTTTAAACAATTTGGCATTCTCATAAGCTTGGGTTCTCCATTCATCTAATGAGCTAATATCAAATAACCTATTTTCACAGGCAAGTTTAAAATCGTAATTGAGTTCTTTAATTGCCCAATATGCTTTATGTTCTAACTCAAGAGGTAAATGACATGCTTTTCCATAAACCATTTTATAAGGAGACATACCCATAGGATTTTTATAAGCAGTTCTATAAGCCCATAATGCATCGTCAAGTTTCTTAGACCAATTCTTTCTAGATCTATTGACGGTTTTCTGCAGAATTAATTTTATTTCTCTATTGCTCAATTCAACTTGATCACTAGTTTGAGGGTGATAGGGGGATGCAATTCTATGGTTGACATCATATTTGGCAAGCAATTTATGGAATGCACCATGAATAAAATGTGAACCACCATCAGTCATTAAATATCTTGGGACTCCAAACCTTGGGAAAATAACTTCTTTAAGCATTTTAATAGAAGTGTTATGATCAGCACTACTAATTGGAATAGCTTCTACCCACTTAGAAACGTAATCAACAGCAACTAAAATATGAGTATACCCATTGGATTTAGGAAAAGGTCCCATATAATCAAATCCCCAAACATCAAATGGTTCAACAGCAAGTGAGTAATTCATAGGAATTTCCTGACGTCTACCAACATTACCGATTCTTTGACATTCATCACAAGATAGGACAAACTTACGAGCATCCTTGAAAAGAGTAGGCCAATAAAAACCAGATTGTAATACACTGTGTGCAGTTCTGTCTCCCGCATGGTGTCCTCCGTAAGCCTCGGAATGACACTTCCGTAGGATTTGTTCCTGTTCATGCTCAGGTATACAACGCCTAATAATACCATCTACTCCTTCTTTATAAAGATGTGGGTCATCCCAGAAGTAATGTCTTAAATCAAAGAAGAACTTTTTCTTTTGTTGGTACGTGAAACTTGGTGGTATAAATTTAGCAACAATATAATTAGCATAGTCCGCATACCATGGATTATTACGAGAAGCATTTATGATAGCTAATTGTTCATCAAGAAAATCATCATTAATAGGTAGTGGGTCATCAAGAACATTTTCCATTCTAGACAAATTATCTGCTACGGGATTCTCAGCTCCCTTTCTATCAATAATATGCAAGTCAAATTCTGGTAGCAATAAAACCCACCAAATGAGTCTAGGTTTAGCATCTTTCTTTTCCATAAGATATTTAATAGCAGCATGATCGGTGTGAACAGTTACTTTAGAATCAACTATATAAGATCTGAATTTATCACATGCAAACACAACTGCTAGAAATTCTTTCTCAGTAGTAGCATAATTTCTTTGGGCACTGTCTAGAGTTTTACTAGCATAATGGATAACATTTAATTTCTTATCAACTCTCTGTCCTAGAACAACACCAACAACATAATCACTAGCATGACACATAATTTCAAAAGGCAAGTTCCAATCAGGTGGTTGAACAATAGGTGCAGTGGTTAAGGCTTGCTTAAGTGTTTCAAAGGCTTCTACACAATCATCATCAAAAACAAATGGAACATCTTTTTGCAAGAGATTGGTAAGAGGTCTAAGAATTTTAGAGAAGTCTTTAATAAACCTCCTATAGAAACCAGCATGACCAAGGAAACTTCTTATACCTTTAATATCTTTAGGACATGGCATTTTCTCAATAGCATCAACTTTAGCTTTATCAACTTCAATACCTCTTTCAGAAATTTTATGCCCCAAGACAATTCCTTCATTCACCATAAAGTGGCACTTCTCACAATTCAAGACAAGATTAGTTTCTTCACATCTCTGCAAAACTCGATCAAGGTTGCTTAAGCAATCATCAAAGGAAGTTCCGTAAACGAAGAAATCATCCATGAACACCTCAACAATCTTTTCACAAAAGTCAGAGAATATAGCAGTCATACATCTTTGAAAGGTAGCAGGTACATTGCATAAACCAAAAGGCATACGTCTATAATCATAAGTTCCAAAAGGACAAGTAAAGGTGGTTTTCTCTTGATCGGCTGGTGATATAGGTATTTGAGAAAAACCAGAATATCCATCAAGAAAGCAAAAGTGTGTATGCTTAGACAATCTTTCTAACATTTGATCAATAAAAGGTAAGGGGTAATGATCTTTTCTAGTAGCTTTGTTTAATTTTCTAAAATCAATTACCATCCTATAACCAGTTACAATTCTTTGTGGAATGTGTTCATTTTTATCATTAGGAACAACTGTAATACCTCCTTTCTTAGGGACACAATGAACAGGACTTACCCATCTACTATCAGCTATGGGATAGATTATACCTGCTTCCAGAAGTTTTAATATTTCGGTTCTTACCACCTCTTTCATCTTAGGATTAAATCATCGTTGGTGGTCGACAACTGGTTTAGCATCAGGCTCCATATTAATTTTGTGCTGACATAGAGTGGGACTAATGCCCTTAAGATCATCAAGAGTATATCCAATAGCAGCTCGGTGCTTCCTCAGAGTTTTTGGTAATCTCTTTTCTACATGCGCTAAAAGGTTAGCACTAATAATAACAGGATATATCTTCTTTTCATCAAGGTAAGGATATTTCAACGTATCTAGCAATTGCTTCAATTCAAATACAGGATCACCCTTAGGTGGAGAAGCGCCTCCAAGAGTTTCAACAGGCCAATTGTGTTTAAGGATAGGTGGTTGATCAAAGAACATCTTATCTATTTCATTTCTTTCATTCATATGCATATCATTTTCATGGTCTAGCAAATATTGTTCTAAAAGATCATTAGGAGGTACGGCAATAGAAGCAAGACCAATAATTTCATCTTTACTAGGCAATTCTTTATCATGAGGTTGTCTACGAAACTTGGATAAATTATACTCATGAGACATACCACCAAAATCAACACTAACAGTTTCTTTAGCGCAATCAATCTTGGCATTAATAGTGTTCAAGAAAGGTCTACCAAATATAATGGGACAAAAATCATCTTGTGGAGAACCGAGGACTAGAAAATCAGTAGGGTATTTTATCTTTCCACACAAGACTTCAACATTTCTAACGATCCCAAGTGGTGTAATGGTATCTCTGTTTGCAAGCTTAATAGTAACATCAATGTCCTCTATTTCAACAGGTGCAATATCATTCATAATTTCTTTGTATAAGGTAAACGGAATAGCACTCACACTAGCACCCATATCACACAAACCATGATAGCAATGATCTCCAATCTTAACAGAAATAACAGGCATGCGAACTACGGGCTTGTTCTTGTCTAACATATCTCGTTCATTTCTAACAGGTTTAGCAATTCTAGCAGCCTCATCACAAAAGTAAATAACATGCCCATCTATATTATCGACTAAGAGATCTTTAACCATAGCAACATCAGGTTCTACTTTAATTTGTGCAGAGGGTCTAGGTGCTCTAATATTACTTTTGTTAATCACAGTTGAAACTTTAGCATGTTCCTTAATCCTAACAGGAAAAGATGGTTTCTCAATGTAAGCAGTAGGCACAACTGGATCAACATGGTGAACAATTGTTTCTTCTTTAACACTAGCAGGTTCCTCAATCTTTTCTTTAACAGGGGGATGATATTTAAACCACTTCTCATTAGGGAGATCAACATGAGTAGCAAATGATTCACAAAAGGAAGCTACTATCTCAGAGTCAAGTCCATATTTAGTGCTAAACTTATGAAAAGCATCTGTAGCCATAAAAGATTTAACACAATCAAACTCAAGTATTATACCTGACTCATTACCTTTGTCGAGTTCCCAATCTTCTGTGACGCCCCCGACTTAATCGTGCACTAATCATACACGCAAATGCACACGATCAAGCCTAGGGACTCACTTGAAGATATCACAACACAACTCTAGACACAAATAAAATAATACAAGCTTATTATTACAAGCGAGGGGCCTCGAGGGCTCGAATACATAAGCTCTATGTCATACAAGCATCAGCGAAAGCATTAGATATCTGAGTACAGATATAAAAGTAAAACAGATATACCCTAACAGGCGGGGCAAAACAACAACACAGATCCAAAAGGCGCAGGCCTCCTGCCTGGGAGCCTCCTAACTACTCCTGGTCGGCTGGCTCGATCCAGAAGTAAGTACCATCTGGACCCTCCTGGTAGTAAGCTCCGGCGGTGGCATCTGGCTCCTGGGCTCCATCGTCTGATGTATCATCATATGGGTATGGAGGAAAAGAAGAGCAAAGCAACCGTGAGTACTCATCCAAAGTACTCGCAAGACTGACATCAGAACTATGCTACATATGCATTGGTATCAAATGAGAAGGCTGTATTTGTGGACTGTATTGCAGAAATGCCAGAGGAGAGAGAAAGGCCTAGCCCATCGAAGACTAGCATCTTCAAGCAGTCTTGCAGCATCAGAAGAGAGTAGATAGTAGTAGCATACATGTTGTCATACAGTAGCAATGCCCTGAGATCCTTTCTCGACACCCTGCGAGAAAGCGATCCCGAGAGCAGTATTAACAGTTTATCATGTATCATCATCTCTTTATAGTTGTCATGGATCCGGGCACAACTCCAAGCGTCCTGTTACCGTGGACACGGCTATTCGAATAGATATCTTCCCTGCAGGGGTGCACTACTGTTACCCAACACGCTCGATTACCTCCGGCCGGATACACTTGCTGGGTAATACCCGGCCTCGGGTGATCGACACAACGCAGCCCGACCTAGAGCTCAGCAGACAGGCCAACACGCCGGTCTAAATCCTAAGTGCGCAGGGGTCTTCGGCCCATCACCCATTGCACTCCTGCACGTTGCGTGGCTGGCCGGAGAAACAGGCGCGACACTGGACAACCCAGTGACGTAACCAGCCCAATCCCGGCGATCAGCCCGCAAAGTAACATGTGACGTCTGAAGAGCTTTCGGCTGATACTACGCTGCAGAGGGCCCCATTAAACCATTATCCCACGTGGTGGTAGTGCGAAATGGGCACGACGACCCACTCAGATCAAATACCCAGTTCCGTTAGGCGTATTTAGTATCGCGCGGGTGCTCTTGGAGCCGACCCGTCTTTAATGATATTCGCTCGCGGGCACCCTTGGGGCCAGCCCGACTTTACATTTCCCCGCGGGTACCTCTCGAGGTGGACCCGCCTGTAACAAAGGTCAAAGTAACCGTGTGTCCAAGTAACGAGGAGGAATCCGAGGAATCACCCTCGTTGGATTCCACTCCGGGAGTTGCACGACATCAGCTTAAACGGAAGTGATGAAAGAGGAATCACCCTCGGTAACACACATCCGGATAGCTATTCTACAGAGGCACCATCGGAAGTGAGCTAAGAGGTATCACCCTCGGCACTCGATGCCAGCTCTGCAATGTCGGGCAATTTAGGGGGTGTGTGGTGATGTGCTGTCTTCAGTCCATCGGTCTTCCATTTCGCCGATCATATTGATCGGGGCTTCGATACTAGAGCGGAGCAACTATAGCAAGGGAGAGGGGCCACAGATGGTTTTCCATCCAACCTATACTAAGCAGTTTGGATAATAAGGCAGGTATCAATAGCAGTTATCAAAAACAGGCTATGCATCAGAAATAGGATAAAACAGTAGCAGCGGTAATTTCTAATGCAAGCAGGAGGGAGAAAGGAATGGATGATATAGGCATGCGTCAAGGGGGGGTGCTTGCCTGGTTGCTCTGCGGCAAAGGCGGGGTCGTCAGACGTAGTCGTACACAGCAGTTTCATCGGTAGTCTCAGCGTCTATCGCAGTATCAGGGTCTACCGAAAAAGAAGCAACGAGGGGAAACAAATAAATAACAGCGCAAACAATAGCATCACAAAGCATGACACGGCAATACGCGGTGACAGAGGGGATCTAACGCAGTGTTACACGACACCGAGAAAGGGGGATCCTATCCGGGAAAGTATTCCCGGTTCCGGACACGTGTCAGACAGATGACCGGAGGGGGCAATGTTCCAGGCTGCGATGTTGTAAGCATGGGACAGCTAGGATGCAGCGCAGGGTTGATATACTGCCTATCTAAGTGCTCTAGTCAATTTAGGAATTTAACCGGAATTATTTTATTAAAGTCATGCACTATTCATCTGCCAGAAACAGGCAAAAAGTTACAGGTGTGCTATGCTAGGGGCATCTGACAGACTAACGGACAGCGTAACCGGATTCGTCTCGTCGTTCTGAGCAACTTTCATGTTCAAAGTTTTTCGATCCGGGCTACGGTTTATTTTATATTAATTATTAAAGATTTAATCATTATCTAAATTTCTTTTAATTAATATATCCTAATTATCCGAAACAGTATTTACTGTTTATTTAAATCAATTAATTAACAGATTAATTAATCACCCTAATTAACCTTAATCAGTTAATTAATTAACTAATTACCTAATTAATTAAATCACTAATTAATTAATCTAATTACTTAATTATTAATATTAATATTTATTTATTTATTTACTTTCTAATTTCATTTTTATTTTAAATACTTTTATTTTTATTTTGTTATTAGTATATACGTGTATGTGTGTACGTATATACGTATATCCATACGTATATACATACACACACAACACAACACACACGCACGCTACACGCACACACACATTACACACACATCCACACACGCACACACGCACGGGCACGGCCGAGCCGGCCGGCGCGACGGGAGCGGGCCGGAGCGCCGGGGGGGGGGGGGGGGGGGAGGGAGGGGTGTGCTCACCGGGGGAGCAGGGGCCGGCGGGAGGCGGTCGCCGGTGGTGGCAACCGGCGGCGGGGCGGAGGCGAGCGGCGCGGACGGAGGCGAGCGGCGCAGGGCGGCGGGGCTGGCGCGCAGGCGGCGGGGGGAGGCGGTGGCCGGCCGAGCCGGCGGCAGTGGCCGCGGGCGGCGGGGGCTGGCGGCGCGGGCCGAGCCGGCCGTGGGCGGAGGGGCGGCGGAGGCGTGGCGCTCGCGCGCGGCGGCGTGCGGGGAAAATGGGGCGGCTGGGGCTAGGGTTTCATCCCGTTTCGTATATATAGCGTGCGGACGGGCCACCGAATTTTGACCCGGTTAGGTCCAATTTTCCCACCGTTTCAAAATTCGTTTTAAATACTTTTGGGGCTCCAATTAAATTCCAAAATTACCGATTTCAATTTTATAAAATATTACGAGATATTTCCAACCCATCCAACATTTTTTTTATTTTAGTTTTGAACAACTTTATCATCCGCCTTTTTCGGACGATTTAAATTGCAACGAAAATTAACGGGGTTTGCACGGACGCGAGTTCAACAACAGTGATCGCGGCAACAGTGATCGCGGTGAGGTGGCATCACTAACGTAGGATTACTGTAGCTTAATTACCGAAATTACTGTAGCCTAATTATCCGGGCGTCACAATTCTCCTCGTCTAACAAGAATTCTCGTCCCGAGAATTTAGAGGTAGAGCAAGGGGGAAAAGGTTCAGCCATGTAATTCTAACGAGTCTTCTTGTTCTTGTTGATCTCATCGAAGAGGTTGATCCCTTTCGTTGATGTCTTCAATTCTTTGTTCCGGATCATCCTGATGAAGCCGTTATCCTCTCTTCGAGATTTTCATCGTCCTACGAATGCGATGGGAGGGAAAACTCTAGAAGAACGCATCTCCACCAAGTTGGGCGTTTGACGATGAACCCAGGGAAAGTCATGATTCATCTCTCGAGTTGCAATTCGGATAATTCATCGAGAGCAATAAGCGATGGTTCAAAGTTTCAAATGGGTAGGCAATCATTCGATGCCCAAACAAAAGGTGGAAGGGTTCAGAGCAACAAATTAAATATTGCGTCTGATACAACAATAGATCATCCCTTGGGCAATGGCTCGGAAATTACGTACGAAGCCAAGCGCAAAGGATACTTTGGAATCAAAGTGATACAGGAGAGTCAGGTTTCGATCCTGTAGAACTATGGGTTATGAGCCGAACATGTGGCAAGAGCAGATGAGCGGTGACATCTTGTACGGCCATGGTAACAAGACATGTCAGAGGATAGTCTGTCAACTATGTCGGCAACAGCATCGGTAACGAGGGCGGGGGACGAAGAGAACCATCTTCCTGCTCGTTGAAACGAGGCGGACCAATAGGCAAAGTTCTCGTCCACCGGCAGTTACCGGAATGTTAACAATAATAGTAACAGGGTCTTACTGACAGAGTTGTACACCGAGGTGTTTACCTAAGCAGGGAACTATCACTGCTCAGATCAAATAATTCTCAAGAAAGGCTAAACAGACCAATGGACAGGAAAATGTGAATATCACATTAAACAGACCAATGGAAAGGAAAATGTGCATACACGAGCATCAGGTGTATATCCTTTCCAAGAGCAAGCAGAGCGGATTAATCATGATAGGGCTCCAGGTATGTAACCATTTAGTCAAGGGGCAAGGAATTTATGATGTTTATCCATACAACGATGTTTGGATAATTGATCAAGAAACAATGTGCATCGAGCTTACATTATTCCTTTTGATGATCGATGTACCACATCCATGCTTCGGGATAGCCATGATATGGTGTTTCGAATAAAGGATGGAGTTTGGATACACAAGGATCCAGTAGGGACAACTTATAAGATAAATCTTACAATTCCCCCATGGAAGAATGGCAACCCTGCTGAGCAAGATACTGTAACATTAGTTGCTCCGGACATGTGTGCTAACCATAACATCACCTTATCGAGTAACGGGGATCAATGTTATATTTCCTGATAATGTTACAACCATCATATCTGACTGAGATTCAGATCTGGCTGAGTTTACAGGTACTTCAGATGTTTGGTTCTACAACAACGGGGATGCGAGATCCACGGAGATGTGGATGTGGACGCGGTTACTTTTTATTGCGAGGAGGTGGGGTGTGGAGGTACTTGATCCTCATCTGCGTGAGGACGAGACGGTAAACTCTATCCATCCACCGACCCACGAGTTAGGTAAAGAGTTTCACTATGCGCGCCATTGTTGCATGCATGGCACGGAAGGTCCATGCGTGGCTGGCTTCTCACGTGGAGGGACACGCGTGACACGTACCGTACCGGCGCATGTATGGACAGACTGACCTGACCGTGTTTAACAGTGGCGCCTCTCCACTTTGGACAAGAACAGCCGGGAGGTCACCTTGGACGATAGACCTGGGATTGATCACCGATCGACCAGAACATATGGCACGTGGCCATGGATGGAGGTCTCTGCAAGACGGGACACTGTTACGCGCGAAAGAGGTCAAGATCTCAGCGTCGGCTGCAGCACCAAATCCAGCAGGGACCTACGGGATGTATTTGTATGCCGTCTCCAGTATAAGACGAAGATGTTCAGCATGCTCTTCTTTATTCATGGAGTAAACCAGGATATCGTCTAGATAAAACACGACAAATTTATCGAGGTAACCCATGAATATATAGTTCATCATTAAACCAAGGAGAGGATGAGAAGGTGGCTAATGGACTCAGCGACAATTCATCGAGAATTCCAAACGGATGGATTTCCACAATTATGTGAACAAGGAGATGACATTTGTCAGCTCAAATGATATAATGTTGTATGATCGAGGAAACATACGTCACTAATCATTGATTGAAAAGTGCGTCCGAAATATGACCTTAGGCAGCAAGATCAATGTTAGAGCGGCGACTCAATAACCAACAGTCAAAGAACGAACTGTCGATCGTTATCTTCAAGGCAATACGGTTGATAGAATTACAGAATCCAAGCAGCATCGCTTGTTGATGGTATCCCGGTTAGAATCAACACGGGGACCAAGAAAGAATGGTGATGGTGAGAAGTATCACTATGCCAAGAATTACTGAGAGGTGGAGCAATCCTCACAACATACTCAGCATAAAAGACGGTAATACTTCAAGGCAGAACACAATGCAAGCTGGAGAGCAAGTTGCATTCATAACGTGGACAAGTTCATGATGAAAGGAAGTCAAGGATGTTGTCGATGATATCAAAAATCATCGAGGGCAAGGAGGGTATTTATCATCATGAATCAGCTGACGTCTCGGAAGAAGTCAAATTGTGGACGATGATCACGACTCCATTTGTCGAGAGTATTCAAGAGAATGCAACCGAACAGCGGTGGCGTCAAGTAGGGGAATGACAGCGTGGAAAGTTATAGGAAACAACAGACAAGATGCAAGCTCAATATCGGGGTTGCTTTTCAAGACAAACAACATGATGTTGAAAACTCGACGTAAGTCGTGCTCATACTCTGAAGAATTGGTGCACAAGAGTAGGACGAGGTGGCACAGTCAAAAATAGCTGGACAAAGGATGCAACCGATAGTCTAGGAATGACATGATTGAATTTAAAATTTCCCAGTAACAATTACTAGGCGTATTGAATTGCAGTGTGGCATAAATTTTCCTATCGGTGTTCTCGGTTGACAACAATCCCAGAACCCGTGGAGTGATTAAGACAAGGAAAAATTTATTACCTCATCAAAGTTATTAAGATGGCATGCAAAGGCATGATATCCTCAAGATACCAGAGGGTAAAACTCGAGGGCAGAACATGATAGAAGTAGAGCTGGGGCGTTGACCGACGACAGCAGATATTTTATCCTTGTCAAAAATTTGACGAGCCACGGGAATGAATTTCTTTCAAACATTTTGAATAAGGACAGCATGGTCGGAACCATAACTACAAGGGATCAATTTAGTGACACTGAAAGAATCATACAGCTGGATAATTATTTTGCAAGAAGCTTCCGAGACGGTCTACATCGTTTCCATGGGCATGAACACAAAGTTCAAGGTCGACTCCCACTTCTCCAATGCATAACATTTCATTCACCTCTCGCTCTGATAAAGCTGTAGTGTTGGAATTTTATCTGGTAGAACACCAGAAGGGTAAGACTTGTGAAAACTTTCGGGTTCTCACGGATTAGGGGAAGGCATAGGTTCAACCCATTGGGGCATCTTAGGAACATATACCACAAGCTTCAAGAGTAATTAACACAAGCTCGAAGGTGGAGTAGGGTTGAAAACAGCAGAGGATACAATTCTACCAAAGGCATTTCAAGTATCAGGGAGAGAACTCACAAGATTCGAATGCGAAGGATTCTATCGGATAACAACCCAGCAATGGGTCTGACGATTCACAACAGAGCTGATGTGAGTATTGGTACTCAATCACAGGAAGAGAGAATGCAAGGCATCGGGGTATAGAACTCCCGAACAATTCGATGCTTAAATAACAAAGGAGTTATGACTTCCAAAATGAAGGATCAGCAGCAGACGCTCTGATCAAGGATGGATAAGTTGAACAGACTCAAAGGCACAATCGGTCAAGGTTTGATTTGCCGAGAACCATCTCATGTCCGAAAGGACGTCTGAGTTAGAAAGATAATTTAAAAGGATAAGCTGATGACTGCGTGTATTTGCACACAGGCTGAATCAATATGATCCGAATGACAATCATAAGGGATTTTAATGAACATTGCTAGACATATGTAATTAACCATAATGCAAGCAGACAAGAATTTCAATAGCAACAAGCTGCAGAGGATCTTTAGAAGATCGAAAAGCATTCCGAAGAATTTTGTGAAACACATGAACAACTGAGAAGAACGAATCCTCGATAAATGTGAGGAATTAACCGTAAGGATTTTTATGCGGAACAAAACTGCAAGGCCGTAAACTCAAAGGATTCTCGGGTCAACGGAGAGTAATCCGGGGCATCTTGTAACAAGAAGAGCCACGAGAAATTATCGTATGAATGACAATCGCGAGTAGTCATCCATAGGGATATATCGGTGGTAGGGAATTGCAAAGCCGATAAGTTCAAAGTCTCGGAAAACATCAAAAGGGTATTGTCAGAACCTTCTGACGAAACAGGTGATCTTCTGGTATGAGGGCTCTCCGGGAGAAGTAGTTACGAGAACCTAGAGTCAGAGCTTAGTAAAATCTTTAACCCGAAAAGAAGAGAGATCAGAGTCCCAGAGTATAGAAAAGGAATAAAAGATCCTAATACCACCCAATGGCGACGTGGGCCCGTAAGCCACACAGCCATGTTAGTAAAACAGTTTTCGGAAATACTAGACTCAACTGCGGCCAAGGAGTCGGAGGGGGGCTTCCTACAGGCAGTCGGCTCTGATACCAACTTGTGACGCCCCTGACTTAATCGTGCACTAATCATACACGCAAATGCACACGATCAAGCCTAGGGACTCACTTGAAGATATCACAACACAACTCTAGACACAAAAAAAATAATACAAGCTTATTATTACAAGCCAGGGGCCTCGAGGGCTCGAATACATAAGCTCTATGTCATACAAGCATCAGCGAAAGCATTAGATATCTGAGTACAGATATAAAAGTAAAACAGATATACCCTAACAGGCGGGGCAAAACAACAACACAGATCGAAAAGGCGCAGGCCTCCTGCCTGGGAGCCTCCTAACTACTCCTGGTCGGCTGGCTCGATCCAGAAGTAAGTACCATCTGGACCCTCCTAGTAGTAAGCTCCGGCGGTGGCATCTGGCTCCTGGGCTCCATCGTCTGATGTATCATCATATGGGTATGGAGGAAAAGAAGAGCAAAGCAACCGTGAGTACTCATCCAAAGTACTCGCAAGACTGACATCAGAACTATGCTACATATGCATTGGTATCAAATGAGAAGGCTGTATTTGTGGACTGTATTGCAGAAATGCCAGAGGAGAGAGAAAGGCCTAGCCTATCGAAGACTAGCATCTTCAAGCAGTCTTGCAGCATCAGAAGAGAGTAGATAGTAGTAGCATACATGTTGTCATACAGTAGCAATGCCCTGAGATCCTTTCTCGACACCCTGCGAGAAAGCGATCCCGAGAGCAGTATTAACAGTTTATCATGTATCATCATCTCTTTATAGTTGTCATGGATCCGGGCACAACTCCAAGCGTCCTGTTACCGTGGACACGGCTATTCGAATAGATATCTTCCCTGCAGGGGTGCACTACTGTTACCCAACACGCTCGATTACCTCCGGCCGGATACACTTGCTGGGTAATACCCGGCCTCGGGTGATCGACACAACGCAGCCCGACCTAGAGCTCAGCAGAGAGGCCAACACGCCGGTCTAAATCCTAAGTGCGCAGGGGTCTTGGGCCCATCACCCACTACACTCCTGCACGTTGCATGGCTGGACGGAGAAACAGGCACGACACTGGACAACCCAGTGACGTAACCAGCCCAATCCCGGTGATCAGCCCACAAAGTAACCTATGACGTCTGAAGAGCTTTCGGCTGATACTACGCTGCAGAGGGCCCCATTAAACCATTATCCCACGTGGTGGTAGTGCGAAATGGGCACGACGACCCACTCAGATCAAATACCCAGTTCCGTTAGGCGTATTTAGTATCGCGCGGGTGCTCTTGGAGCCGACCCGTCTTTAATGATATTCGCTCGCGGGCACCCTTGGGGCCAGCCCGACTTTACATTTCCCCGCGGGTACCTCTCGAGGTGGACACGCCTGTAACAAAGGTCAAAGTAACCGTGTGTCCAAGTAACGAGGAGGAATCCGAGGAATCACCCTCGTTGGATTCCACTCCGGGAGTTGCACGACATCACCTTAAACAGAAGTGATGAAAGAGCAATCACCCTCGGTAACACACATCCGGATAGCTATTCTACAGAGGCACCATCGGAAGTGAGCTAAGAGGTATCACCCTCGGCACTCGATGCCAGCTCTGCAATGTCGGGCAATTTAGGGGGTGTGTGGTGATGTGCTGTCTTCAGTCCATCGGTCTTCCGTTTCGCCGATCATATTGATCGGGGCTTCGATACTAGAGCGGAGCAACTATAGCAAGGGAGAGGGGCCACAGATGGTTTTCCATCCAACCTATACTAAGCAGTTTGGAATATAAGGCAGGTATCAATAGCAGTTATCAAAAACAGGCTATGCATCAGAAATAGGATAAAACAGTAGCAGCGGTAATTTCTAATGCAAGCAGGAGGGAGAAAGGAATGGATGATATAGGCATGCGTCAAGGGGGGTGCTTGCCTGGTTGCTCTGCGGCAAAGGCGGGGTCGTCAGACGTAGTCGTACACAGCAGTTTCATCGGTAGTCTCAGCGTCTATCGCAGTATCAGGGTCTACCGAAAAAGAAGCAACGAGGGGAAACAAATAAATAACAGCGCAAACAATAGCATCACAAAGCATGACACGGCAATACGCGGTGACAGAGGGGATCTAACGCAGTGTTACACGACACCGAGAAAGGGGGATCCTATCCGGGAAAGTATTCCCGGTTCCGGACACGTGTCAGACAGATGACCGGAGGGGGCAATGTTCCAGGCTGCGATGTTGTAAGCATGGGACAGCTAGGATGCAGCGCAGGGTTGATATACTGCCTATCTAAGTGCTCTAGTCAATTTAGGAATTTAACCGGAATTATTTTATTAAAGTCATGCACTATTCATCTGCCAGAAACAGGCAAAAAGTTACAGGTGTGCTATGCTAGGGGCATCTGACAGACTAACGGACATCGTAACCGGATTCGTCTCGTCGTTCTGAGCAACTTTCATGTTCAAAGTTTTTCGATCCGGGCTACGGTTTATTTTATATTAATTATTAAAGATTTAATCATTATCTAAATTTCTTTTAATTAATATATCCTAATTATCCGAAACAGTACTTACTCTTTATTTAAATCAATTAATTAACAGATTAATTAATCACCCTAATTAACCTTAATCAGTTAATTAATTAACTAATTACCTAATTAATTAAATCACTAATTAATTAATCTAATTACTTAATTATTAATATTAATATTTATTTATTTATTTACTTTCTAATTTCATTTTTATTTTAAATACTTTTATTTTTATTTTGTTATTAGTATATACGTGTATGTGTGTACGTATATACGTATATCCATACGTATATACATACACACACAACACAACACACACGCACGCTACACGCACACACACATTACACACACATCCACACACGCACACACGCACGGGCACGGCCGAGCCGGCCGGCGCGACGGGAGCGGGCCGGAGCGCCGGGGGGGGGGAGGGAGGGGTGTGCTCACCGGGGGAGCAGGGGCCGGCGGGAGGCGGTCGCCGGTGGTGGCAACCGGCGGCGGGGCGAAGGCGAGCGGCGCGGACGGAGGCGAGCGGCGCAGGGCGGCGGGGCTGGCGCGCAGGCGGCGGGAGGAGGCGGTGGCCGGCCGAGCCGGCGGCAGTGGCCGCGGGCGGCGGGGGCTGGCGGCGCGGGCCGAGCCGGCCGCGGGCGGAGGGGCGGCGGAGGCGCGGCGCTCGCGCGCGGCGGCGCGCGTGGAAAATGGGGCGGCTGGGGCTAGGGTTTCATCCCGTTTCGTATATATAGCGTGCGGACGGGCCACCGAATTTTGACCCGGTTAGGTCCAATTTTCCCACCGTTTCAAAATTCTTTTTAAATACTTTTGGGGTCCAATTAAATTCCAAAATTACCGATTTCAATTTTATAAAATATTACGAGATATTTCCAACCCATCCAACATTTTTTTTATTTTAGTTTTGAACAACTTTATCATCCGCCTTTTTCGGACGATTTAAATTGCAACGAAAATTAACGGTGTTTGCACGGACGCGAGTTCAACAACAGTGATCGCGGCAACAGTGATCGCGGTGAGGTGGCATCACTAACGTAGGATTACTGTAGCTTAATTACCGAAATTACTGTAGCCTAATTATCCGGGCGTCACATCTTCAGAATTGCGTTTAATTCTTTCCAAAAGATCCCATCTGAATTGAATAGTTTTCTTCATAAAGGAGCCAGTCGAAGAAGAATCGAGCATAGTTTGATTATCATGAGAAAGCCGAGCATAAAAATTCTGTAAGATAATTTCTTTTGAGAGCTCATGATTGGGGCATGTGTACATCATGTACTTAAGCCTCCCCCAAGCTTGAGCGATGCTTTCTCCTTCACGAGGCCAAAAATTATATATATAATTCTGATCACGATGAACCAAATGCATAGGATAAAATTTCTGATTTAATTCTAGTTTCAATCAGTTCCAGTCCCATGTATCAGTATCATCACATAGCCTATACCACATCAATGCCTTTCCCTCCAAAGATAACGGGAATACTTTCTTCTTGACTCCATCTCCGGATAAACCTGCAAGCTTAAACAATCCACAAATTTCATCCACATAGATCATGTGCATATCAGGATGTACCGTTCCGTCTCCTGCATAAGGATTAGCTAGCAGTTTCTCTATCATACCCGGAGGAATCTCATAATAAATATTTTTAGTAGGTGCCGTAGGTTGAGGAGCAACTATTTGTGTTTCTGGTCGAGGTGAAGATACCCCGAACAAACCCCTCAAAGGATTACTTTTCATAGTAACAAGTGACAGTAAATTTCAGCACGTAATATAAATGTTTCCTTACCAAATTCCACTCACGAAAGGCGCTTCACTCCCCGGCAACGGCGCCAAAAAAGAGTCTTGATGACCCACAAGTATAGGGGATCAATCATAGTCCTTTTGATAAGTAAGAGTGTCGAACCCAACGAGGAGCAGAAGGAAATGACAAGCGGTTTTCAGCAAGGTATTTTCTGCAAGCACTGAAATTATCGGTAACGAGTAGTTTGATAGCAAAATAATTTGTAACAAGTGACAAGTAGCAATAGTAACAAAGAGTGCAGCAAGGTGGCCCAATCCTTTTTGTAACAAAGGACAAGCCGGAACGATCTCTTATAGTAAGCAAAGCGTTCTCGAGGACACATGGGAATTTCATCTAGTCACTTTCATCATGTTTGTTTGATTCGCGTTCGCTACTTTGATAATTTGATATGTGGGTGGACCGGTGCTTGGGTGCTGTTCTTACTTGAACAAGCCTCACACTTATGATTACCCCCTCTCGCAAGCATCCGCAACTATGAAAGAAGAATTAAGATAACTCTGACCATAGTATTAAACATATGGTTCCAAATCTGCCCCTTACGGGATAGCGCATAGCTAGGGTTTAAGCTTCTGTCACTCTAACAAGCCATCATCTAATTACTACTCCACAACGCATTCCCTTAGGCACAAAGATGGTGAAGTGTCATGTAGTCGACGTTCACATGACACCACTAAGAGGATCAACAACATACATATCATCAAAATATTGAACGAATACCAAATTCACATGATTACTTATGACAAGACTTCTCCCATGTCCTCAAGAACAAAAGTAACTACTCACAAATCATAATCATGTCCAAGATCAGAGGGGTATTGAATAGCATGATAGATCTGAACATATAATCTTCCACCAAATAAACCAACTAGCATCAACTACAAGATGTATTCAACACTACTAGCAACCCACAGGTACCAATCTGAGGTTTCGAGACAAAGATTGAATACAAGAGATGAACTAGGATTTGAGATGAGATGGTGCTGGTGAAGATGTTGATGAAGATTAGTCCTCCCACGATGAGAGGATCGCTGGTTATGTCGATGGTGATGATTTCCCCCTCCCGGAGGGAAGTTTCCCCGGCAGAATCTCTCTGCCGGAGAGCAAAAGTGCTCCTGCCCAAGTTCCACCTCGAGACGGGGGCGCACTGTCCCAAAAGTCTTCTCTATATTTTTTTCTAGGGCAAATGGGCTTATATACCAGAAAATGGGGGCCAGAGGCTGGCCAGGGGCCCCACGAGCCACCAGGGCGCGCCTAGGGGGGGTGGCGCGCCCTAGTGCCTCGTGGGCACCTGGGTGGCCCCCTCTGGTACTTCTTGCTTCCAGCATTTTTTATTTATTCCAAAATAAATCTCCATAAAATTTCAGCTCATTTGGAGATGTGCAGAATAGGGATCTCTGACATAGCTTTTTCAGGTCCAGAATTCAAGCTGCCCGCAATCTACATCCTTGTGTAAATATTGCATATTAAGACAGAAAAGGCATTAGAATTGCTCCACAAAGTGTTATATTGATTAAAAACACTATAAATAACAGTAGCAAAACATGATGCAAAATGGACGTATCAATTACATCTTGTAGTTGATGCTAGTGTGTTTATTTGGTGGAAGATTATATGTTCAGATCCATTATGCTATTCAATACCCCTCTGATCTTGGACATGAATATGGTTTGTGAGTAGTTACTTTTGTTCTTGAGGACATGGGAGAAATCTTGCCATAAGTAATCATGTGAATTTGGTATTCGTTCGATATTTTGATGATATGTATGTTGTTGATTCTCTTAGTGGTGTCATGTGAACGTCGACTACATGACACTTCACCATCTTTCGGCCTAAGGGAATGCATTGTGAAGTAGTAATTAGATGATGGGTTGCTAGAGTGACAGAAGCTTAAACCCTAGCTATGCGCTATTTCGTAAGGGGCTTATTTGGATCCATATGTTTAATGCTATGGTTAGAGTTATCTTAATTCTTCTTTCGTAGTTGCGGATGCTTGCGAGAGGGGGTAATCATAAGTGGGAGGCTTGTTCAAGTAAGAACAACACCCAAGGACCGGTCAACCCACATATCAAATTATCAAAGTAGCGAACGCGAATCAAACCAACATGATGAAAGTGACTAGATGAAATTCCCATGTGTCCTCGAGAACTCTTTGCTTACTATAAGAGATCGTTCCGGCTTATCCTTTGCTATAAAAAGGATTGGGCCACCTTGCTGCAATCTTTGTTACTATGGCTACTTGGCACTTGTTACAAATTATCTTGCTATCAAACTACTTGTTACCGATAATTTCAGTGCTTACAAAAAATACCTTGCTGAAAACAGCTTGTGATTTCCTTCTGCTCATCGTAGGGTTCGACGCTCTTACTTATCAAAAGGACTACGATTGATCCCCTATACTTGTGGGTCATCAAAGAGTAATTCCTCGGATCGATAGTTCTCGGGAGTTCCGAAGACTACGTCGAGAGTGACTCGGCCACTGCAACGTGCCTCCTTTCCGAGAATGATCCCTCGAAAGGTGGTGTGACTTTGCTCGATGCGAGATCTGTCGAACAACGTTTTGTCCAAGGTGTCCTCATAAATGAGGTTTAACCCACTACCGCCATCCATTAACACCTTTTGGAGTCAAAATCCGTCCACTATGGGATCAAGGACAAGGGCGGCAGCAGCTCGGACAGGGCGGGACCTCGGGTGGTCTTCTTCGCCGAAAGTGATAGGTGTGTCTATCCATGAGTCCGTCGCTGCCACATGGTGAATTTGACTGAGCTCTCGAAGGGCTCTTTTCCTCTGATTCTTTGAGGAATAAGCCTCGTAGATCATTAGGATCTCGGCATCATCCTCTGAGGGCGTTGCTAGACATCTATTTGAGTATGAGCCTCCGAGGATGGCTTCGCCGCTCTTGGCCACTTGCCTGACCACCCAGCAAGCTCGAAGGCTGTGAGTTGGGTTTGTGTTGAGCAGGACAGAGTGTATAGGGCACGGTTTGTCCAGTAGTTCATCAAGAACTGTTCTGGATCCTTCCCGGATTTTCTTCTTTTTCTCGGATGGCTCATATTGAGCTGACCGGCGGGGGTGTGCGCGTTTCGCCCGAACTCGTCTTGATTCTTCGGCATGGAATAAATCCGTTTGCTCTTGCTGAGCCTGCCAAGCATCCTCCATGGCGCAGTATTTGGACACCAAGTCCGATAACTCAGCAAAGTTTTGAATGTAACGGCGGGCGAGGGCATTTAGGATGCCTTCGTCTCGGCAGTTATGCCAGAAAGCCGCCAGCATTTCCGTGTCGTGACAGTCCGCTATTTTGTTTTTGACGAGAAGGAATTTAGCCCAGAATTGCCGAACTGTCTCTCCGGGCTGTTGTTTCACATACATTAGATCCCATACGTCGGGCTGTCCCGAGTTACTTGGGCAGTACTTGATGTGGGGGGTGGGTGGGATAAAAAAATTAATCCCAACAGGATGTGAGTCCGGAGTCTTGGCAGCTGCGTCCCGGACCGTCGTGGAGCCCGACGAGCGGGGCTCTAGATTCGAATTTTTGGCCCAGCATGGTTGTGTAGACTCGAGGCCGTGTGCCGAATCGGACCTCGGCTTTGGACTCTCTCCGGAGCGGAGGTCGGCTGCCGAGCTAGAGGACGGAGCTTGATGATCGGAAATTTGTACCCGATCCGCTCTTGGCTCCAGAGGGAGGAGGCACGAGCCCTCGGCCAAGTCTTCGATAGTGGCGACTAAGTGGGTGGCAGGCGGGATGTAGATTTCCCTATCATCGGCATTAAGCCTGATCTGGTCGTAGGCCGAGGACTGGCCGTCGGTAATTCCCATGGCCTAGATCTGATCCAGTATCCCGTTTAATTGCGAGAGATCTGTCGGATCCATGCTACTTGTGATCTGCGTTGGTTTTTCCCCGAAGAGGAAGGGATGATGCAGTACAGTAGAGATAATTATTTCCCTTAGTTATGAAACCAAGGTTATCAATCCAGTAGCAGAATCACGCAACACCTTGTTAACTGTACCTGCACACAAAATAAGAAATCCTTGCACCCAACGCAAACAAGGGGTTGTCAATCCCTTGGCGGTTAATTGCAAGATTAAATTGTATGGTGATAGATAAATAGATCGAGAAAAAATACAAAATAAAATAAATAAAGTAAAGTGCAGCAAGGTGTTTTTAGGATTTTTAATATATGATAGAAGTAGACCCGGGGGCCATAGCTTTCACTAGAGGCTTCTCTCTTGAAAATAGCATACGGTGGGTGAACAAATTACTGTTGGGCAATTGATAGAAAAGCAAATAATCATGACGATATCCAAGGCAATGATCATGTATATAGTGTCGTGGTTTTAACATGGCAGATGCCCTTGTGAAAGGACTTTGAGATGAGGCCATCGCACGAAGGTGGAAGCTTAACGGGGTTGATCGGGAACGAGAAGACGCCGGGTTACCCAGGTTCGGCCCCTCACGGTGGAGGTAAAAGCCTACGTCCTGCTTGATTATATTGCCGTAGATCTCGATTACAAGGATGCGGATTCGCTAACCTAGCTCTCGAGGAGATTGCAACTTAAGTCTTTTTCACGTAGGTGCTCCCCTTTATATACACAGGTGGAACCCTAGATTACATGAGAGTCTGGGTCATTCTTTGACCCGTCTCCTTATTCCTTCCTACTTGTTCTCCAAGACGGTCTTCTTGCCATCTATCTTGTCGTGAGCCGGCCCACCGTGTAAGCCGGCCTATCCTTACCGGTCCTCGTCAAGCCGGCCCACATAGAGTCTTCAGCCCCGCAGTGAGATGACCCGCTAAGCTCGCGTTATGGCCGGGTTAACACTCTACCGGGTCTCCATGCTGGTAAACATCCCCAACATTAGCCCTCAGTTTGACTTGAATTTATTCACGTTAAACTTCAACCTGAAAAAGCAAAACATCAATAATACTATCCAAGCGTTCCCATGCCGGACTTTTAAAACACCATTCTAGGCCAGCTCAATTTGCCAGGTTAAATAGATCGGCGGGTCTCCTCATCGGGTTCAGACTTAGGCATTTTCAGCTCTTTGTTCCTCATGACGTCAGAATCCACTTTCCGCAAAATCTGAGATGACATCACACCATATCCTTGAGTGGGTTCGAATCAGCATGTCAGGCGCGAAAATCGAGGAACCCGTAGCTGGAAATTACTGCGCCGCCTCAGGCTCCGCACCCGCCGTTCTAATTTTTACTGTGTCTATAAGTACGCCAGCTCACCCTCATTTTCAGTTTTCACCTTTTGGCTCTTCTTCTTCATCGCGTCTACTCTTCTCAACCCCGAAGCGCCACCACCAACGAGCTCCCCGTCCGCCTCGACCGCAACCTCGTCACCGCCTCTGTCACCGCCGAAGCTCATCAAGATCTCTCCAGCCTCATCCACCGTGCTCTGGTACACCCGAACCCCTCTCTTTCATATCTGTACTGTCCAGTCTTCTTTTTAGTTCGTCGGCGTTCATCAGAGTTCATCCTTCTTCTCTCGTGCAGTAGATCCAAATGCATCTGAATCACTTAAATAAGTATTTTCTGCATTGCAGCGACGCCATTTTTCGCATATTGATTTCTGTATCATCTTCCACAGACCCGCATTGACCACGGGCTCTTATATCCACCCCCACCTAGGTTTTAAAGTTTTCTTTTCCATGGCATTTTCAGATCGGTAATTGCAACTGCTTCGTTAGATTCCTGTTTTTAGTTAGCTCAACACTTAGGAGAAATCCAATGCACCACGGATTCAACAGCGCCGGCTCATTGCCACACCGGTTTACCATTGCTTTTTGGCGGCTTGCATAACCCGGGTCATGACTTGTAACAACTATGATCGCCTCATTACCTTGCCGGTTTACACCTCATGAGCTTAACACGTCGGCTCATCATTATTGTTTTTGCAGTTAAAATCTGAAGCCGCCATGGCCCCCAAGACCGACAAATCCTGCAACTGGGTTAGATCTCTAGTCTCAACCCTGATGCTGAACGAGCTCGTGGGGCAAGGCCTCTTGCCTGCTCAAACCGCAATCAGCTAGCGGGTGCCTGAAGAAGAAAGCACCCCCAACCTCATCAAGACAAAGTGGTGGTCTTCGCAGATCATCTTCATAAGGGATTTCGGCCGCCCGGGTCAAAATTCTTTGGCGACGTCCTTAACTTTTTCGACCTCCGACCACAGGATCTTGGCCCCAACTCAATCACAAATCTATGCCAATTTCAAGTTTTCTGTGACGTATATCTTCAAACAGCTCCAACAGTCCTCCTTTTTTGAGAGTTTTTCTATATCAACCATCAGACTGAGTTCACTGACGGCCCCAGCATAGAACTTGGTGGCGTCTCTATTCAAAGGCGAAGAAACACTCCCTTTCCTGAGGCCAAGCTGGCGAGTCACCCCAAGGGCTGGAACAAGACTTGGTTTTACTACCAGAGCACTGCCCCTCGAAGTGAAAATCCCCTACCGGGTTACAGACCAGACCGGCTCAATGCCACAGTGGCTTTTCCGGGCTGGCCATCAACAGAAGAGCGCAAGCAATTCGCCGCTATTTACTCCAAAATAAGGGCCTTGGTTGCTAACGGCCTTACTGGGATTGATCTGACCCGGTGCTGGATAAGCTGGCAAATCCAGCCCCTTAGCCACAGGGGCGACCTGATGTGCAATTATACTGGTGAGCCGGCTGACGCGCAATGCTTCAGTCAAGTCAATTTATCCGTGAGTGATATCAACAAGACCACCAAGAGGCTATTGGGAGAGCCTCAGGAGAAATGCAATAAAACCGGGTTGGCCCCCTTCTGCTTAACCAACCCGGTGCCTTCAGTAAGTGTTTGCACCTTCTTACTCTGTTCTTAACTCGCCCTCCTCATCTCATTTTCAACTGCCAACTCGTCACAATACAGGCGAACGACAAATTTTGGAAGAGGAAGAAACCCCAACAACCCGCCCCTGCTCCAGCGGAGCAACAAGATGAGCCGGCTGGTGCTGATGAGCCAGCCGCAAAAGGCGAGGCTGAGGTAGAACTTGACTCACTTGGTCGTCTTTTCATTCAACTTGCTGACGCCTCTTCTCTTCAGGATGAAGCTGAAATTAGCCATACCAACGAGCCGGAGATAACCTTGATCTCTTCTAATTCTGATTCCCCAATTCCTATTCGGAAGAAAACCCGGGCTGTGATCCGCAAGGTTTGAAGGAAGCCCCGGGTTGCCGTCCGTAAGGTCTCTTTTTCGCACCAGGATGCTCATTTAGATCCCAAATTTGTTTTGAAGAAGACTCGTCAAACCGGGACCTCCAAAAGGAAGACCCAGAGCAGTGAAGGCGAATTAAGCGGCGGGCTTCCATATGAGCCGCCATCCCGTAAAGCGCGAGCTGAGGTGCTTCTTAGTCTAACTTCTTCTTTTCCTCTAGCCGGCCGTTTTAAGGAACCCTTACATTTAAATGACTCGGCATATCAGACATCCCATTCCTCGGGCGAGTCAAGCACGATGCAGGCGCTGGCTTTCAATATCAACGTTGGGTAAGTAAATACTAACATAGCAGTTCCTTAATTCTTCCCCCGTTCAAATGAATAACTCCTTTGTTTTTTGCACAGTACGAAAGCTATCAAGAAGAAAACGCTTGTCGGGTCATCTGACCCGGTCATTCAACCTGGCACTCAAGGGGATAAAGTGGCCACCTTGGTCAGCCAAGATGAGCAAGCAGTCCAGAACAGCCCACCGGCTCAAGACCCCGTCAGCCCGGCTCGTCCTCCTTCGCCTGTTATCCAGGAAAGTGAAAATCCAGCTGAATAACAACCCAAAGAGCCGCCCGCAGCACCGGCTCGGGAAGACGTGGTGGTGACTGGAGAACAGCAAACAACTCCGGAGGCTTCCACCGCTCTTGCCAAAATCCCTGCCAAGTCTGAGCCGGCCTCGAAGGACAAGGGAATGACGGCTCTGAATTTTTTTTCATTTGAAGACCAAGACGCCGATTCCTTGCACCAGGCCGTGCTGACCCGGCTGTCGGAAAGCCGGGACACGAAGATCGCCATGATCACTTCTCTGAAGCGGAAATATGAGGTAAGCTGCACCCATCATCTTGTACCATATATATATATGTAGCCCCCAAGGGCCGGATCATTATGGAATAATGACCCGGGACTTCAAAAATGTTTAATTTGTAAGCTCAACTTCAATCGGTATCCCCAAGGGCCGGCTCACCATGCATGGCGGGCGGGTCTTCATAACTTGTAAGCCGGATAGATCATTTTAGGCATTAGCCCCCAAGTGCCATGTAGAGTGCTTGCAACTTCATGGAACTTGCCTTTGAAGCTTGATAACATGTAGCCCCCATGGCCCGGGTTGTTCTTTAGGGCGACCCGGGTCATATGTATACTTTTTATAATAGTCTGCTCTGCAGGAAATGCTGGACCAAGTGGAAGCCCAGGCCGCCGGCTTCCGAAAGGAAGCCAAGAAGGAGAAAAAATTGCACCAGGAATATGAAGAAGCCGTGGCCAAAGCCAATAAATCGCTGGCCATTGTAAGGGCCACCTTGCAAGAGACAGAGGCCGCAAGAGCCGCCTTAGCCATGCGTGTTGAAGAGGCCGAAGCTAAACTAGAGCCGGTAACGCAAGAGCTGACCACTCTGAAGAGCCAGATCACAGCCATGTCCCGGGCCATCTTTGGTAAGTAAAACGATGAGAATGAGGCAATTGGACCGGCTTACCAGACTGATCCGGCTTAACGGATCCGTATACTTCTCTTGCAGGTCGCAAGAATCAACTGCTGCTACAGCCACCAGTGGAGAAATTGAAGGCAATATACACCTTTGTGGAGCAACTGTACATTGGCAGCTCTCGATGCATTATGGCTGCCAAAAACACGAAGTCGCCACCTCAACTAATTGCTGATATGCTGAGAGAGCTGTCAGTCGTACCCAGATGGTTTGAGGACTGGAAGAAAGCATGCTGCCACTCTGGGGCTCTGGTCGCACTCGCCTGAGCTAAGGCATATGTGCCAGAGCTCGATCCGGCTCAAATCATAGGCGGATACCCAGAGTTCAACATGGATGACTCGCCATTCACCGAGAAGGATTTTCAATGCTGCATTAAAGCAACCCGGGTTGCCGCCACCGAAATCGCAGAGGAGGCTGACCTGACCCGGTACTAGGCACCCTATTCAAAAGATAATGAGCGGATAGAGCCACCAAATCATGAGCCAGTGGCCCTAACTCGGACACGTAAGACATCCTTCGCTCCTGAAGTCGACCCTTCTTCTCTGATACCCACCGATGCCCTGTTTGAAGCGTTGGGCTCAATTCAGTGGTCGACCGGCGACTCAAGCAAAGAAGCGGACGATGACGACGGCCACGAAGAGCCGGCCCAGGGCACTACATCAGGTGCTGGCGCCAGCTCTGACCCGACCGCATAGGGCGCCGGCTTATATGGAGGCAGAACTTGTAAATTTTTGTCATGGCTGCAGTTGATGGGCGGTTTGTAATAGCATAGCATAAAACTCTTGACTGGTGCCAGGGCCATCATGCACTGCGCTTTTGTAATGTCTCTGCAAACACTTGGTGCTTCTGTGAATCCTCCTTTTGGCCGTAAGAGCCAGTTTTTCAATAGATTAATTCTGCCGAAACAATAACAGTTGCATGTGATGGTTACTAATCAAATCATATTGAATCGAGTAACTTTTGTTACTGTTTGCAATGAAAATACTTAAATGGAACTAAGCAAATGATATGCATGGATGTATATATGCAGAGATGATATGCATGAATGTATGTATGCGGAGATGATATGCATAGATGTATGTAGGTTAAATAATCGTAAGTCGGAATGTGCCTGAAATGGCCGGCTTATAAAGCACAAGCCGGAGTGTGCTTTCATGAAGCTGGCCCTTTGGCCTGTTGATTTGTCCTTGCTCTCTGAAAGCCGGCTCTCACACAACCAATCGGTCGCTTTAACTCTGACGAATTCACGGTCACCTATGTGATTGACTCATCAGGCGTATGCCGGGTCGTTATTCAGGGAGTAGCATCTTGCTAACAGGCAGGCTTAACCAACGTTGTGGCATCTCACCGGGTTAAAAGGGTTTTGTAAGCTAAACTCAACTGATTTGGAAGCCCCCAAGTAACCATGATCAACAAATAAAGATCAAGTACACAAGTTTTGAGGCAAAACAACACCTTCACACAGTGTTGCTGGTCGTTATTTTATTTGATCGAAGACAGATATATACAGGATAAAGGTATGTACAAAGATATGACCCGGTCAATGACTTAGGTGTAGTCTGGACGAAGCTGGGCAATGTTCCAGGGCCGGCTTGTTTCCTCCTCAGAAGTACGTGACTTGTCTCCTTCCCGTATATCAATCAAGTAATGTGACCCATTGTTGAGATTCTTGCTAACCACAAAGGGCCCTTCCCAAGGTGGTGACATCTTATGCATGCCTGTCTGGTCTTGTATCAGACGGAGTACTAAGTCACCTTCCTGAAAAGTACGGCTTCGAACTCTACGGCTATGATAGCGACGTAGGTCTTGCTGATAAATTGCTGATCTGGATGCAGCAAGGTCACGCTCTTCCTCCAGAGCATCAAGAGCGTCTTGGCGAGCCAGCTCATTATCTGATTCCACATAAGCCGCCACTCAAGGGGAGTCATGACGAATATCGCTTGGAAGTACTACTTCTGCACCATAGACGAGGAAAAACGGCGTATAGCCTGTTGACCTGTTGGGAGTAGTCCGTATGCTCCAACGCACCGAAGGTAACTCCTCTTCCCAGCAACCCGGTGTGCGCTGCAGAGGCACCATGAGCTGGGGTTTGATACCATGAAGCAACTCCTGATTAGCCCGTTCGGCCTGCCCGTTGGACTGAGGATGCGCAACCGATGCCAGATCAAGCCGAATGTGCTGCTGTTGACAGAACTGTTCCATGGCTCCCTTGGAAAGATTGGTCCCATTGTCTGTAATGATACTGTGTGGGTAGCCAAACCAGAATATTAGCTTTTTCAGAAATTTGACCGCTGTAGCCGCATCGTAGTTGCTGACCGGCTCTGCTTCCACCCACTTGGTAAACTTGTCAACAGCCATGAGTAGGTGCGTATGCTTATTCTTAGAGACGTTTAAAAGGCCCTACCATGTCAAGCCCCCAAACCGCGAAAGGCCAAGTGATCGGGATCATCCTCAATTCCTGAGCCGGCACATGGGCCTGGCGAGCATATTTCTGGCAACCATCACACTTGCGGACAATGTCCTCTGCGTCAGCATGAGCCGTGAGCCAATTAAAACCGTGCCGGAAAGCCTTCGCGACAAGTGACCTTGAGCCGGTATGGTGCCCACAATCACCAGAGTGAATCTCATTGAGAATTGCGCGGCCTTCCTCAGGTGAAACACAACGCTGAAAAACACCTGTGACGCTTCATCGGTGTAACTCGCCATTGACAATAGTCATAGACTTGGATCGTCTAATGATCTGCCGAGCAAGCAGTTCCTCTGTTGGCAGTTCTCCCCGGCTTAGATAAGCCAAGTAGGGGACCGTCCAATCAGGGATTGCGTGGATAGCAGCCACCAGAGCCGCCTCTGGGTCTGGAACAGCCAAGTCCTCTTCTATTGGTAGCTTGACAGACGGGTTGTGCACAACGTCCAGGAACACATTGGGTGGCACCGGCTTGCGCTGCGAGCCTAAGCGAGAGAGTGCATCTGCTGCCTCGTTTTGCCTGCGATCAATGTGATCAACTTGATAGCCTTTGAAATGTCCTACAATATTCGTGACCGCGTGCCGATAAGCCGCCATAAGGGGATCCTTGGAGTCCCAGGTACCAGAAACCTGCTGGGCCACCAAGTCTGAGTCGCCCAAACACCTGACCCGGCTCAGGTTCATATCCTTAGCCATCCGGAGCCCATGAAGCAAGGCCTCATATTCCGCTGCATTGTTAGTACAGGGAAACATAAGTCTCAAAACATAACAAAATTTGTCTCCTCGTGGGGAAGTGATCACAACTCCAGCCCCCGAGCCTTCAAGCTGCCTTGAGCCGTCAAAGTGTATGGACCAGTATGTTGTGTCGGGCTTCTCTTCAGGAGCCTGCAACTCTGTCCAATCATTAATAAAATCCACCAACGCCTGAGATTTGATTGCTGTGGGGGGCACGTATTTGAGATGCTGCGGACCAAGCTCAATAGCCCACTTAGCAACCCGGCCTGTCGCCTCCCGGTTCTGGTTTATATCCCCAAGAGTTGCTGAGCTGACCACCGTGATCGGATGCTCGTGGAAGTAATGCTTTAGCTTGCGGCTAGCCATAAATACTCCATAGACCAGTTTCTGCCAATGTGGGTACCGCTGCTTGGACTCGGTTAACACCTCACTGACATAATACACCGGGTGCTGGACTGGATACTCCTTGTCATCCTCCTTGCGCTCCACCATGACTGCCACACTTACAGCCTTGTTATTAGCCACAATATATAGCAACATCGGCTCTTTCTCACGGGGGGCAGCAAGGACTGGCGGCTCAGACAACTGCTTCTTGAGGGCCTCAAAAGCCTAATCTGCAGCATCACTCCAGATGAAGTCATCTGATTTCTTAAGCAACTGGTATAACGGAATGGCCTTTTCTCCAAGCCGGCTTATGAACCGGCTTAACGCTGCAACCCGCCCAGCAAGCCTTTGCACATCGTTCAGTCTGGCCGGCTTAGCCAGAGTTGTGATTGCCTTAATCTTTTCCGGGTTAGCCTCAATGCCACGCTCAGAAACAAGAAATCCCAGAAGTTTTCCAGCAGGAACTTCTCCGGGTTAAGCTTCATCTGATAGATGCGGAGGTTGTCAAATGTTTCTTTGAGATCCTCCAACAGTGTTTCCTTCTTCTGGGACATGACCACAATGTCATCAACATAAGCATGAACGTTCCGCCCGATCTGTTTGTGAAAGCAGCTCTGGACACAACGCTGGTAAGTCGCCTGTGCACACTTCAGACCAAACGGCATGGTTGTATAGCAGAAAGCCCCAAAGGGTGTGATGAAAGCCGTCTTTTCCTGGTCTTCCAACTTCATTTTGATCTGATGATAGCCAGAGTAAGCATCCTGGAAACAAAAACTCTCACAACCAGCTGTAGCATCAATGATCTGTTCAATACGGGGCAAGGCAAAGGGGTCACTAGGACAAGCCTTGTTCAGGTCTGTGTAATCAACACACATCCGCCAAGTCCCGTTTTTCTTCAGAACAAGCACTGGGTTAGCTAGCCATTCAGGATGGAAGACTTCGACGATGAACCCGGCAGCTAGGAGCCGGGCCACTTCTTCACCAATAGCTTTCCGCCTTTCCTCATTAAAACGATGGAGATACTGGAGAACTAGCTTGAACTTGGGATCCACATTAAGGGAGTGCTCAGCGAGTTCTCTCGGTACACCTGGCATGTCAGAAGGTTTCCATGCAAAGATGTCCCGGTTCTCACGGATGAACTCGATGAGCGCGCTTTCCTATTTGGGATCCATATTTGCCCCGATGGTGAACTGCTCAGAAGAATTGCCTGGGGTGAAATCAACTTGCTTGGTGTCTCTGGCTGACTTAAACTTGAGCAGGGGGTCTGACTCCGTAGTGGGCTTCTTCAGAGATGTCCTGTAAGTCGGGCCAACGTTGTCCTTATAATACCGCAACTCCTCCGCAGCGCAAGCCGACTCAGCATAAGCGGCATCTCCTTCTTCGCACTCAAGTGCAATCTTGCGGTTCCCTTCCACTGTGATGGTTCCTCTTGGTCCTGGCATCTTCATCTTCAGGTAGACGTAACATGGCCGCACCATGAACCGCGCGTAAGCCGGCCGGCCAAATAAAGCGTGGTATGGGCTCTTAAGGTTAACCACCTCAAAGGATAGGAACTCAGAACGCCAGTTATCCTCTGAGCCAAAAGCCATGTCAAGGGAAATTCTTCCCATGGGATAGGCCGACTTGCCAGGAACAATGCGGTGAAAGACTGTAGAGGATGGAGTTAACTGCTTATCAGACAGATTCATCCGCCTGAACGTGTCATAATATAGAATGTTGATGCTGCTGCCTCCGTCCATGAGCACCTTAGTCAGGGTGTAACCGCCGACCTGCGGTGCAACTACCAGAGCCAGGTGGCCAGGGCCATCGACAAGGACATGATGATCTTCCCTGCTCCAGATAACTGGCTGCTCAGACCAGTTGAGGTAGTAAGGAGCCGCCGGCTCAACCACGTGGGCAGCTCGTCGCTGTACCTTCCGATCCCGTTTGCAAGTGCTAGTGGTGAAAACGTGATACTGTCCACTGTTTAGCTGCTTTGTGTTACTCTGGAAACCTGCCGCACCAGCCTGATGCTGATTTCCCTAGTTGTTCCGCTGATTGCCGCCTCCAGTGTTACCAGCCCATTGAAACTCGCCGCCATGACCACTGTTCCCTTGGAAGCCGGGTCCTGCGAAGGGCCCTTGCAAGCCGGCGCCTGAGAAGCCGAGTCCCTGGTTGGCGGGTTGCCCGCTGCTGCCGCCTCCATTATGATGATTCTGGAAGACGCGCTTGGCAAACTCTTGCATAAGGTAGCAATTCTCCCAGGAGTGACTGGACGGCTTACCATTGTAACTGTGTTTCGGACAAGGAGCTTTGAGAGCTTCCTCGTAAGTGAGAGGGCGATTCCCAGACTGCCTCCTTGAACCGTCATTCTGTCGTTGACCTTTATTCCCTGTGCTTGTGTTCGCCACCAGATCGGAACTACCGTCATGACGCTTGCGTTTACTACCACTGTTGTTCTGACCATTACTGTTGTTCTGCTGCTGACCCTTGCCACCAGCCTTCGTTCCCTTGTCAGATTTCTCCTCGGCTGACAGCAGATCCTTGGTGTTATCTGACTCCGCATACCGGATTAAGACATCCATGAGATCTCCCATATCCTGGACCTTGCGCTTGAGTCGCCCAAGCTTCTGGACCAGGGGCTAGAACTTGCACGTTCGCTCCAGAACGAGCACTGCCTGAGCCGCCGAGATGCTATCTGAACTATGTATGACTTCCGCAACCCGGCGAGCCCAGTGATGCGCCGACTCATCCTCGCGCTGGACACAACGCTCAAGATCAACAATGGTGGTTGGCCTTTTACAGGTTCCCTAGAAATTCTTGATGAGGCGCTCCTTCAGCTCCTGCCATGTGTTGACAGAATTCGCCGATAGGTTTTTCATCCAGGTGCGTGCAGGGCCTTCCAACATCAGAGGGAGATAACGTGCGCATACTGACTCACTTGCGCCCAACAAGTCCATTGCCAGCCCATAACTCTCGATCCACTCGGTTGGCTCCAGATTTGCCGTATAGTTAGGGACCTTGCGAGGCCCTTTGAAATCGTGGGGATGCGCGCTTCTCGCAGCGCTGGTACCAAACAGGGAGTTCCAATCATGCGGCTAGAAGAGCTCCCGAGTCGGCCATCTGTCGGGGTCGTGGCGGGTGAGTTAACATGCAGCGGCGGGTTAGCTCGCACCGGCGAATTGTGCCATGTACGCGCATTTGCTTCTTCCCAAGCCCGCAGAATCCGGGCAGCGTCTGCAACGTCTTGCGGGATCCCGGGCTGGTGTTGCTCTGCCAGCGGCTGGGAGGCTCTCCTACGGTGTGCGCTGCTAGAGACCGCTGGCGACTCAGGGCGCTGACTCCTGGTGCAGCTCTGAGGAGGGGTCGAGTGAAGCCGATGCTGGCTATGCGAATAGTTGGCTTGCTGCACTACGACTGTTTTGAGCATCGCAATGGCGTTCCTGGCCTCGGTCTAAATCGGACCGTCCCCCTCGATCGGAATAGCCGCCAGGTTGTGGTTGCTGCCAGCACATTATCCACCCGGTTAGAGTAGTGTCCAATTGGGGTCTGGAACCGGCGAGACGGTGACTGCTGCTGCTGCTCCGGCGTGCGATGCTGTGCCGGCTCCCGCTGCTGGACTGGCTGTTGCAAAGGCGGCTCTCCCGTGGGGATGACTCCAGCCCCCGGGTTCGTATGAGCCGGCGGTGTGGTAAAAAGCTGAGTCGGCTCAAGACTAGCCGGAAGCCGGCTCTGATGACGCCTCCTGTGAACGAGCTCTGACTCGGCCTGCCGGCGGTTCAGGTAATGTGCCTCCTCCTCCAGGCGCTGCCTCTCATCGGCAATTCGGGCTTGTTCCTGTATCATGCGAGCGTTCTCCGCGTTGATGTCCTCTTGGATCTTGGCCATCTGTTCGCGACACTTCGTGATCTCCGCGTTACGTGCCGTCGCGTTCTCCGCGGTGACCGGCTCGGCCAACAGGGCTGCCAGCGTAGTCATCAAGTCTGTGAGCGCCTGAGCCCCAGTTTTCTGAGAACCGGTGGCGGATGCGCCGGCTCCTCCTGAGCCAGCAAGGATGTTATTCTGCCCTGCCGTTGGATTGGCTGGGTCCCGCGCCTGATCTTGCCTTCCCGCCATGTACACCGCCGCGAAGTGAGGCGGACTAGGGCTCTCCGGAAAGACGTCGTCCGTGTGCCCGAGCCCTTCATCATACGGCGGAAGAATTGACTCGGTTTCCCCCGACGAGGACTCACCGTCAGATTGAACGAGCATATCATCCTGAGGCAGGGAGTTCTTCGATAAGGCCACCCCTTGGGTGAATCCAACGAAGGCGTGGCTTGGGCCGGCTTGACGCGGGCCGGGTCTCGTCAGGTGCTGGCCAGAGCGGCAGGCCGACTCAACTCCGACGACGCTCTCCAACCCGGTGACCGGCTCGCCGACCACGCCGATGAAGGTATGGATCTTGCCGAAGGGACCCGGTACCCGTACTCGATTGAGTCGGCGTCAGGGCCCCAGTATGAATCGTCGATGTAGAACTTCCCGCGGCGGCTCTTGGTCATCGTGCCAACCGCGTACTTCCCGAACCCTGGAAGAGATCCCGCTAAGAACTCAAGTCCACCGTGCTTAGGCCCCACGGTGGGCACCAACTGTCGTGGTTTTAACACGGCAGATGCCCTTGTGAAAGGACTTAGAGATGAAGCCATCGCATGAAGGTGCAAGCTTAACGGGGTTGATCGGGAACGAGAAGACGCCGGGTTACCCAGGTTTGGCCCCTCGCGGTGGAGGTAAAAGCCTACGTCCTGCTTGATTATATTGCCGTAGATCTCGATTACAAGGATGCGGATTCGCTAACCTAGCTCTCGAGGAGATTGCAACTTAAGTCTTTTTCACATAGGTGCTCCCCTTTATATACACAGGTGGAACCCTAGATTACAAGAGAGTCCGGGTCATTCTCTGACCCGTCTCCTTATTCCTTCCTACTTGTTCTACAAGACGGTCTTCTTTCCATCTACCTTGTCGTGAGCCGGCCCACCGTGTAAGCCGGCCTATCCTTACCGGGCCTCGTCAAGCTGGCCCACATAGAGTCTTCAGCCCCGCAGTGAGTTGACCCGCTAAGCTCGCGTTATGGCCGGGTTAACACTCTGCTGGGTCTCCATGCTGGTAAACATCCCCAACATATAGGCATCACGTCCAAGACAAGTAGACCGACTCCTGCCTGCATCTACTACTATTACTCCACACATCGACCGCTATCCAGCATGCATCTAGTGTATTAAGTCCATAAAGAACAGAGTCACGCCTTAAGCAAGATGACATGATGTAGAGAAAGTAAACTCACGCATGAATAAACCCCTTCTTTTTACCCTTAATAGCAATGATACATACGTGTCATGTCCCTTTCTGTCACTGGGATTGAGCACCGCAAGATCGAACCCATTACAAAGCACCTCTCCCATTGCAAGATAAATCAATCTAGTTGGCCAAACCAAATCAATAGATCGGAGAGAAATACAAAGCTATAATAATCATGCATAAAAGAGTTCAGAGAAGACTCAAATAATATTCACGGATAATCTGATCATAAACACACAATTCATCGGATCCCAAAAAACACACCGCAAAAAGTGATTACATCGGATAGAACTCCAAGAACATCGAGGAGAACATTGTATTGAAGATCAAAAAGAGAGAAGAAGCCATCTAGCTACTAACTATGGACCCGAAGGTCTGTGGTAAACTACTCACGCATCATCGGAAGGGCAGCAAGGTTGATGGAGAGCCCCTCCGTGATCGATTCCCCCTCCGGCGGAGTACCGGAGAAGGCCTCCAGATGGGATCTCTCGAGAACAGAAGCTTGCGGCAGCGGAAAAAGTATTTCGTGGACTCCTCTATTGGTTTCCCAATTTTACAGAATTTATTGTGGAGGAATTAGGTCAAACGGAGCTGTGTGGGCCCCACGAGCCACCAGGGCGCCCCCCCGGGGCGCTGATACGTCTCCAACGTATCTATAATTTTTGATTGTTCCATGCTGTTATATTATCAATCTTGGATGTTTTTATATACATTTACAGCAATTATATATCATTTTTTGAGACTAACCTATTAACCTAGTGCCCAGTGCCAGTTGCTGTTTTCTGTCCTGTTTTTGTTTTACAGAAAATCAATACCAAATGAAGTCCAAATGCCACGAAACTTTTTTGGAGATTTTTTTATGGACAAGATAAACACTAGAAGCTTCGGGAGGAGGCCAGAAGCCCCAGGGGGTGCCCACGAGGCAACAGGGCGCGCCTGGGGGGGCAGGCGCGCCCTGGTACCTCGTGGGGCCCACAGAGCTTCGTTTGACCTAATTCCTCTACTATAAATTCTCAAAAAATCAGAAACCGTCAGGGGAGTCCACGAAATACTTTTTCCACCACCGCAAGTTTCTGTTCTCGAGAATCACATCAGGAGGCCTTCTCCGGTACTCCGCCGGAGGGGGAATTGATCACGGAGGGGCTCTACATGAACCATGTTGCCTCTCCGATGATGCGTGAGTAGTTTACCACAGACCTTCGGGTCCATAGTTAGTAGCTAGATGGCTTCTTCTCACTTTTTGATCTTCAATACAATGTTCTCCTCGATGTTCTTGGAGTTCTATCCGATGTAATCACTTTTTGCGGTGTGTTTGTTGGGATCCGATGAATTGTGAGTTTATGATTAGATTATCCATGAATATTATTTGAGTCTTTTCTGATCTCTTTTATGCATGATTATTATAGCTTCGTATTTCTTCTCCGATCTATTGATTTGGTTTGTCCAACTAGATTGATTTATCTTGCCATGGGAAGAGGTGCTTTGTAATGGGTTCGATCTTGCGGTGCTCAATCCCAGTGACAGAAAGGGACATGACACGTATGTATCGTTGCTATTAAGGGTAAAAAGATGGGGTTTATTCATACATGAGTTTATCTTGTCTACATCATGTCATCGTTCTTAAGGCGTTACTCCGTTCTTTATGGACTTAATACACTAGATGCATGCTGGATAGCGGTCGATGTGTGGAGTAATAGTAGTAGATGCAGGCAGGAGTTGGTCTACTTGTCTCGGACGTGATGCCTATATACATGATCATTGCCTTGGATATCGTCATGATTATTTACTTTTCTATCAATTGCCCAACCGTAATTTGTCTACCCACCGTATGCTATTTTCTTGAGAGAAGCCTCTTGTGAAAACTATGGCCCCCGGGTCTATCTAAATCAAATTACTAAAACCCTAAAAATATTGCTGCACTTTTCATTTATTTGTTTTATTTTATATTTTTGTTTCAATCTATCTATCTATCACATACAATTTAATCTTGCAATTAACCGCCGAGGGATTGCTAACCCCTCGTTTGCGTTGGGTGCAAGGATTTGTTGTTTGTGTGCAGGTGCTGCTAACGCGGTGTTGCGTGGTTCTCCTACTGGATTATTAACCTTGGTTTCATAACTGAGGGAAATACTTACCTCTCCTGTGCTGCATCATCCCTTCCTCTTCGGGGATAAAACCAACGCAAGCTACAAGTAGCAGGAAGAATTTCTGGCGCCTTTGCCGAGGAGACATCATCAACATCTATCAAGTACCTTTGTATAAACTCTCATCTCCTTGCATTTACTTTATTTGCCTCTCGTTTTCATCTCCCCCACTTCTAAAATGTTTTTACAAAAATAGAAAAATATTTGTCGTTTGCCTTTTTCTTGTTTGCTTGTTTGCTTGCTTGTTATCTTGTTTGCGTAGTCACGATGTCTCAAGAAAATACAAAATTGTGTGATTTTTCCAATACTAGTAATAATGATTTTATTAGTACTCCGATTTCTCCTCCCGCCGCTAGTGCCGAGACTTGTGATATTAATGCCGCTTTGCTAAATCTTGTCATGAAAGATCAATTTTCCGGTAGTCCTAATGAAGATGCCGCATCCCATCTTAACACTTTCGTAGAATTGTGTGACATGCAAAAGAAAAAAAAAGATGTGGATAATGATATCGTGAAATTAAAATTATTCCCATTCTCGTTGCGGGATCGTGCAAAAATTTGGTTTTCATCTTTACCACGAAATAGTATCGATTCTTGGGATAGGTGTAAAGATGCTTTTATTACTAAGTATTTTCCTCCCGTGAAGATTATTTCACACAGAAATCAAATTATGAATTTTAAGCAACTTGATCATGAACATGTTGCCCAATCTTGGGAGAGGATGAAATTAATGATAAGAAATTGCCCTACTCATGGTTTAAATTTATGGATGATCATATAAAAAATTTATGCGGGATTGAATTTTGTTTCTAGAAATCTTTTAGATTCCGCCGCGGGTGGTACTTTTATGGAAATTACTTTGGGAGAAGCTACTAAATTGCTTGATAATATTGTGGCAAATTATTCACAATGGCATACTGAAAGAGCTCCTACTAGTAAAAAGGTGAATTCTATTGAAGAAATCAGTACTTTGAGTGATAAAGTTGATGCGCTTATGAAATTGGTTGCTAGTAAAAATGCTCATATTGATCCTAATGATGTTCCTTTGTCCACTTTGATTGAGCAAAATAATGATCCCATAGATATGAATTTTGTCTCGCGAAACAATTTTAATAATAATGCTTATAGAGGTAATTTCAACGCTAGACCGTTTCCTGGAAATTCCTCTAATAATTATGGCAATCCTTATGGTAATTCTTATAATAATAATAATAGGATGCCCTCAGATCTTGAAAGTAATATTAAAGAATTTATTAATGCTCAAAAAGTTTTCAACACTACGATAGAAGAAAAATTGAGTAAACTTGATGATATCTCTAGGAGCATTGATAGAATTATTCATGATGTGGAAAATCTTAAGACTAAAATTTTTCCACCCAAAATTGATATTAGCGAATCAATTAAAGCTTTATATGTCTCCATGGATGAGAGTAAGAAAAGAACCGCCATGCTAAAAGCTAAACGAGAATTTTTAGAAAAAGTGATTCCTCCTGGTTTTTATCGTAGTAATGATGAGGATATTAAAATGATTGGTGTTTCATCTATTGATTCTTTGTTTAGCCTTATAAAAATTGATGAAAAGGGGACTGAAGAAGAGTGAACTTTATCTTGTAGGCGTTCCCATAATTCGGAGGGTGAAAATCTTGATAAGAAAATCGATAAAAGTGGGTTTGGAGAGGTAAATACTTTAACTAGCGATGTGCCCACTCTCTTGGATTACAAATATTTTAATTATGATAATTGTTCTTTGATTGAATGCATTTGTTTGTTACAATCCATGTTAAATTCACCCAACGCTTATGAGCAAAACAAGGCGTTTACTAAACATATCGTAGAAGCAATGATGAAAGCATTAGAAGAAAAGCTAGAACTAGAAGTTTCAATTCCTAGAAAATTATATGATGAATGGGAACCCACCATTAAAGTTAAAATTAAAAATTATGAGTGCAATGCTTAATGTGATTTGGGTGCTAGCATTTCCACAATTCCAAAATCTTTATGTGATGTGCTAGGTTTCACCAATATAGATGAATGTTCTCTTAATTTGCACTTGGCGGATTCTACTATTAAAAAACCAATGGGTAGAATTAATGATGTTCTTATTCTTGCAAATAGAAATTATGTGCCTGTTGATTTTATTGTTCTTGATATTGAATGCAATTCTTCTTGCTCCATAATACTTGGCAGACCGTTCTTACGAACTATAGGTGCCGTTATTGATATGAAAGAAGGGAATATAAAATTTCAATTTCCATTAAATAAGGGTATGGAGAATTTCCCTAGGAAAATAATTAAAGCACCATATGAATCAATTATGAGGGCCACTTACGGAATCAACTTGAAAGATGACAATACTTGAAACTATGCATTATGCCAAGCTAGGGGCATAAAACAATACCGCTTGTTGGGACGCAACCCAATGAATAAAATAATTTTTTTCTGTTATTGTGTGTTTTCACAATTATGTTACTGGTATGATTGTGTTTTTGTGTTTTTAATTAGTGTTTGTGCCAAGTAAATCCTTTGGGATGATTTGGAAGATAATATAATTGATGTTGTTTGGAAAACAGAAAGTTTTGCGTCAAGTACCCGAATTTTGTTTCTGTACTGGAGCGTCACAAAAATCTGAAAGTTTTACACAGTATTGGTATATGAATTTCCCAAGTTTTCCTAAATTTTCAGAATTTTTGGAGTTACAGAAGTATGGATTTTAAATAGATTCCAAAGACAGTTCTGTTTTTGACAGATTCTGTTTTTGATGCACGACTTGCTTGTTTTGATGAATCTATGGATTGTATCGGGGGGTATAAGCCATGGTGAAGTTAGAGTACAGTAGGTATAATGCAAAAATAAAATATGAATGGGTTTGCAACAGTACTTAAAGTAGTGATTTATTTTGTTATACTAACGGATCACAAGAAGGTTTTGTTGAGTTTTGTGTGATTGAAGTTTCAAGTTTTGGGTGAGATCACGATGGATGAAGGAATAAGGAGTAGTAAGAGCCTAAGCTTGGGGATGCCCAAGGCACCCCAAGGTAATATTCAAGGAAGACTCAAGCGTCTAAGCTTGGGGATGCCCCGGAAGGCATCCCCTCTTTCTTCTACCAACCATCTGTAATTTTACTTGGAGCTATATTTTTATTCGTCACATGATATGAGTTTTGCTTGGAGCATCTTGTATTATATGAGTCTTTGCTTTGTTTGCCATTTAGTTTGTCGCAATCATCTTTGCTGAACACACCTATCTTGAGAGAGCCACACGTTTATCATCATTTGTTAGAATACTCTATGTGCTTCACTTAAATTTTTTGAGCTAGGCAGTTGCTCTAGTGCTTCACTTAAATCTTTTTGAGCACGGTGGTGGCTAAATTTTGAATAAATAAACTCTCATGCTTCACTTATATTATTTTGAGAGTTGATTGAAATTTTGAAGAAATGAATTCTCATGCTTCACTTATATTATTTTGAGAATTGATAAGATTGAAATTTTGAAGAAATATTTGCACTCTCATGCTTCACTTAAATCTTTTTGAGAGTTGATAATAGTAATAGTAATTTGCACAAGATATGAATTTGGTCCCAAAGTGATGAATATTCAAGAGGGATATGATAAAAACTTTCATATAAGTCATTGGATATGATGAGTGTGATTCCTTGCAATAGTTTTGCGATATGGAAATGATGATATGTGAGTCATGTTAGTGAGTAATTATGATTTAGTAAGAATATTAGTGTTATGGTTTGTGATTCCCTATGCATGCATATTAAGTCAATAGTTATGCAATGAAATTATATCCTACTTATGGTGCATTATTCGGTGTTAGTTATGTTCAATGCATGTTTATGACCGTTTTCGTTTTATGGTTGGTTGCTTCTCAATCTATTTGCTAGCCTTTATTTGTACTAAGCGGAAATACTGCTTGTGCATCCAAAATCCTTAAACCCAAGTTGTGCCAAATGAGTCCACTATATCTACCTATATGCGGTATTTCAATGCTGTTCCAAGTAAATTTGCGTGTGCCAACTCTAAATTTCAAAATAATTTTTCCGTTTTGTGTGCCCGTACCGCTCATGAAGCGGCAAGGGGTGGCCATTATTTTCCATGCTAGGTGTGTTATTCTCACGATGAGTGTTTATTCACTTGTAATTGCACGAGAGAGTGGCTGGTAATAGGGATGCCCAGTCCCACAATGAGATAAAAAATAATAACAACAAAATTCTTTGAAAAATGTTGGTATGGAGGGCACCCGTGGATACGGCTAGCCATCGATTGTGAAAGAAATGGTGGAAAGGAAATAAACTTTACTTTCTGTTTGGGTACCACCTATGATGTGTCTAGCATAGAAAATATTGGAAATTCTCGGTCGTTTTCGTTGACAGGAAAAGCATGCCTCTCAAAATATTTTTATCTCTTTAATTTCAGCTTTGAGCTCTGGCACATTTGACAAATCTCTGCTTCCCTCTGCGAAGGGCCTATCTATTTACTTTTATGCAATTTTTCTTTTTTATTTGAGTCTCCATCTTCTCTTACAAAATCACCAACTAGAGAGCACTATTGTCATACTTGTGCATTGTGTGTAGCTAATATTTAAGTGTGTTTCATGAATGGATCAATGATTGAGCATCATGGGCTAGGGATAACTTTCTTTAGCATTGATATTTTGAAAGACATGGTTGCTTGTTAGCATGCTTGAGTATTTATATCTTCATGTCAAATTATAGACTATTGCTTTGAATCATTCAAGTCCAATGTCCATGCTATAAAAGAAAAGAATATATGATGAATATGATAGGCAGCATTCCACATCAAAAATTCTATTTTTATCATTTACCTACTCGAGGACGAGCAGGAATTAAGCTTGGGGATGCTGATACGTCTCCAATGTATCTATAATTTTTTATTGTTCCATGTTGTTATATTATCAATATTGGATGTTTTTATATACATTTACAGCAATTATATATCATTTTTGGAGACTAACCTATTAACCTAGTGCCCAGTGCCAGTTGCTGTTTTCTGTCCTGTGCTGTGCTGCATCATCCCTTCCTCTTCGGGGATAAAACCAACGCAAGCTACAAGTAGCAGGCGCGCCGTGGTGCCTCTTGGGCCACTACTTCATCTTCTCGTCTCCTCCCGAAGCTTCTAGTGTTTGTTATGTCCAGAAAAAATCTCCAAAAAGTTTCGTGGCATTTGGACTTCATTTGGTACTGATATTCTGCAAAACCAAAAACAGGCAAAAAACAGCAACTGGCACTGGGCACTAAGTTAATAGGTTAGTCCCAAAAAATGACATATAATTGCTGTAAATGTATATAAAAACATCCAAGATTGATATTATAATAGCATGGAACAATAAAAAAATTATAGATACGTTGGAGACGTATCAAGCATCCCCAAGCTTAATTCCTGCTCGTCCTCGAGTAGGTAAATGATAAAAACAGAATTTTTGATGTGGAATTCTACCTATCATATTCATCATATATTCTTTTCTTTATAGCATGGACATTTGGACTTGAATGATTCAAAGCAATAGTCTACAGTTTGACATGAAGATATAAATACTCAAGCATACTAACAAGCAACCATGTCTTTCAAAATATCAACGCTAAAGAAAGTTATCCCTAGCCCATTATGCTCAATCATTGAACCATTCATGAAACACACTCAATATTAGCTACACACAATGCACAAGTATGACAATAGTGCTCTCTAGTTGGTGCTTTGTAAGAGAAGATGGAGACTCAAAATAAAAATAAAAATTTCATAAAAGTAAATAGATAGGCCCTTCGCAGAGGGAAGTAGAGATTTACGAATGTGCCAGAGCTCAAAGCTTAAATTGTAGAGATAAAATTATTTTTGAGAGGCATGCTTTTCCTGTCAATGAAAACGACCGAGAATTCCCAATATCTTCCATGCTAGACACATCATAGGCGGTTCCCAAATAGAAAATAAAGTTTATTTCCTTTCCACCATTCTTTCACAATCCACGGGTGCCCTCCATACCAACACTTTCCAAGGAATTTTGTTGTTATTAATTTTTAATTCATTGTGGGACTGGGCATCCCTATTACCGGCCACTCTCTCATGCATTGATAAGTGAATAAACACTCATCGTGAGAATAACTCACCTAGCATGGAAAATATTGGCCACCCCCTGCCGCTTCATGAGCGGTATGGGCACACAAAACGGAGAATTATTTTGAAAATTAGAGTTGGCACATGCAAATTTACTTGGAACGGCATGGAAATACCGCATATAGGTAGATACGGTGGACTCATTTGGCACAACTTGGGTTTAAGGAGTTGGATGCACAAGCAGTATTCCCGCTTAGTACAAATGAAGGCTAGCAAATAGATTGAGAAGCGACCAACCAAAAGTGAAAACTGTCATAAACATGCATTGAACATAACTAACACTGAATAATGCACCATAAGTAGGATATAATTTCTTCGCATAACTACTGACTTTATGTGCATGCATAGGGAATCACAAAACTTAACACTAATATTCTTACTAAATCCCAATTACTCACTAACATGACTCACATGTCATCATCTCCATATCGCAAAACTATTGCAAGCAATGACACTTATCATATCCAATGATCTTTCATGAAAGTTTTTATTATACCCCTCTTGAATATTCATCACTTTGGGACCAAATTCATATCTTGTGAAAATTACCATTACTATTATCAACTCTCAAAAAGATATAAGTGAAGCATGAGAGTTCAAATATTTCTTTAAAATTTTATCTTATCAACTCTCAAAATAATATAACTGAAGCATGATAGTTTAAATATTTCTTCAAAATATGGCCACCGCCATGCTCAAAAAGATTTAAGTGAAGCACTAGAGCAACTGCCTAGCTCAAAAGATTTAAGTGAAGCACATAGAGTATTCTAACATATCAAGATAAACGTGTGGCTCTCTCAAATAGGTGTGTCCAGCAAACATGATTGTGACAAACTAAAAAGCAAACAAAGAAAAGACTCATATAATACACGACGCTCGAAGAAAAACACATATCATGTGACGAATAAAAATATAGCTCCAAGTAAAATTACCGATGGTTGGTAGAAGAAAGAGGGGATGCCTTTCGGGGCATCCCCATGCTTAGACGCTTGAGTCTTCCTTGAATATTACCTTGGGGTGCCTTGGGCATCCCCAAGCTTAGGCTCTGGCCACTCCTTATTCATTCATCCATCGTGATCTCACCCAAAACTTGAAAACTTCAATCACACAAAACTCGACAAAACCTTCGTGACATCCGTTAGTATAACAAAATAAATCACTACTTTAAGTACTGTTGCAAACCCATTCATATTTTATTTTTGCATTATACCTACTGTATTCTAACTTCTCCATGGCTTATACCCCCCGATACAATCCATAGTTTCATCAAAACAAGCAAGCAGTTCATAAAAAACAGAACAGTCTGCAGAGATCTATTTAAAAGCCATACTTCTGTAACTCCAAAAATTCTGAAAAATTAGGACAACGTGGGAAATTAATATACCAATACTGTGTAAAAATTTCAGATTTTTCTGATGCTCCAGTACAGAACCAAAATTCCAGCACTGGACGCAAAACTTTCTGTTTTCCAAACAGCATCAATTATACTATCTTCCAAATCATCCCAAAGGCTTTACTTGGCACAAACACTAATTAAAACATAAAAACTCAATCATAACAGTAGCATAATTGTGTAAACACACAAGAACAGAAACAAAAAGTAAAAAATTATTTTATTCATTGGGTTGCCTCCCAACGAGCGCTATTGTTTTATGCCCCTAGCTAGGCATAATGCATAGTTTCAAGTATTGTCATCTTTCAAGTTCACTCCATAAGTGGCCCTCAAAATGGATTCATATAGTGCTTTAATTTTCTTCCTAGGGAAATGTTCCATATCCTTTTTTAATGGAAACTAAAATTTTATATTCCCTTCTTTCATGTCAATAACGGCACCTATGGTTCGTAAGAACGGTCTACCAAGTATTATGGAGCAAGAAAGATTGCATTCAATGTCAAGTACAATAAAATCAATGGGCACATAGTTCCTATTTGCAATAATAAGAACATCATTAATTCTACCCAAAGGCTTTTTAATAGTGGAATCTGCAAGATGCAAATTAAGAGAACATTCATCTATATTGGTAAAACCTAGCACATCACATAGAGATTTTGGAATTGTGGAAACGCTAGCACCCATATCACATAAAGCATTGCACTCATAATTTTTAATTTTAACTTTAATGGTGGGTTCCCACTCCTCGTATAATTTTCTAGGAATTGAAATTTCTAGTTCTAGCTTTTCTTCTAACGCTTTCATCATTGCTTCTACGATGTGTTTAGTAAAAGCCTTATTTTGCTCATAAGCGTTGGGTGAATTTAGCATGGATTGTAACAAAGAAATACATTCAATCAAGGAACAATTATCATAATTAAAGTCTTCGTAATCCAAGAGAGTGGGCACATCGCTAGTTAAAGTTTTTACCTCTCCAAACCCACTTTTATCGATTTTCTTATCAAGATTTTCACCCTCCGAATTATGGGAATGCCTTCTAGCTAAATTTGACTCTTCTTCAGTCCCCTTTTCATCAAGTTTTATATTTCTAAACAAGGAATCAATAGATAAAACACCAATCATTTTAATATCCTCATCATTACTACGTTCTAATGACTCCGGCTTAGCTGCCATTTGATTTACTAGCGTAGCTTGCGCATCAGAAATTTTTCCTAGCAAATTTTCAGTAAGAGCAAATTGAGATTGAAGACTAGCAACTTCTGTACTAACATCATCGAGTTGTTTTGCAATAGCATCCAATAAAGTAGAGTGCTCTTTGAGTTCCTCGGTAAAAAAATTGTTGTGCTCAAATTGCGTAGTCATGTAATCTTTAGTATTTTTCTCGATTTCGGACAAAATTTTATAATAAGAGGTATCATGATAATTTTCTCAGGGCATCATGATTAAGCAAACAAGGTAACAAGCAAGCAAACAAGAAAAAGGCAAACAGAAAATATTTTTGTATTTTTGTAGAAAATTTTTAGAAGTGGGGGAGATGAAAACGAGAGGCAAAGGCAAATAAAATAAAATAAATGCAAGGAGATGAAAGTTTATGTGTAGGTACTTGATAGATGTTGATGATGTCTCCCCGGCAACGGCGCCAGAAATTCTTCCTGCTACTTGTGATCTGCGTTGGTTTTTCCCCGAAGAAGAAGGGATGATGCAGTACAGTAGAGATAAGTATTTCCCTTAGTTATGAAACCAAGGTTATCAATCCAGTAGGAGAATCACGCAAGACCTCGTTAACAGTAGCTGCACACAAAATAACAAATCCTTGCACCCAACGCGAACAAGGGGTTGTCAATCCCTTGGCGGTTAATTGCAAGATTAAATTGTATGGTGATAGATAAATAGATTGAACAAAAATACAAAATAAAATAAATAAAGTAAAAGTGCAGAAAGGTATTTTTAGGATTTTTAATATATGATAGAAGTAGACCCGGTGGCCATAGCTTTCACTAGAGGCATCTCTCTTGAAAATAGCATACGGTGGGTGAACAAATTACTGTTGGGCAATTGATAGAAAAGCAAATAATCATGACGATATCCAAGGCAATGATCATGTATATAGGCATCACGTCCAAGACATGTAGACCGACTCCTGCCTGCATCTACTACTATTACTCCACACATCGACCGCTATCTAGCATGCATCTAGTGTATTAAGTACATAAAGAACGGAGTAACGCCTTAAGCAAGATGACATGATGTAGACAAAGTATACTCACGCATGAATAAACCCCATATTTTTACCCTTAATAGCAACGATACATACGTGTCATGTCCCTTTCTGTCACTGGGATTGAGCACCGCAAGATCGAACCCATTACAAAGCACCTCTCCCATTGCAAGATAAATCAATCTTGTTGGCCAAACCAAATCAATATATCGGAGAGAAATACGAAGCTATAATAATCATGCATAATAGAGTTCAGAGAAGACTCAAATAATATTCATGGATAATCTGATCATAAACTCACAATTCATCGGATCCCAACAAACACACCGCAAAAAGTGATTACATCGGATAGAACTCCAAGAACATCGAGGAGAACATTGTATTGAAGATCAAAAGAGAGAAGAAGCCATCTAGCTACTAACTATGGACCCGAAGGTCTGTGGTAAACTACTCACGCATCATCGGAAGGGTAGCAAGGTTGATGGAGAGCCCATGCATGATCGATTCCCCCTCCGACGGAGTACCGGAGAAGGCCTCCAGATGGGATCTCTCGAGAACAGAAGCTTGCGGCAGTGGAAAAATTATTTTGTGGATTCCTCTGTTGGTTTCCCGATTTTAGAGAATTTATAGTGGAGGAATTAGGTCAAATGGAGCTGTGTGGGCCCCATGAGCCACCAGGGAGCGCCCCTCGGGGTGCGCCATGGTTCCTCGTGGGCCACTGCTTCATCTTCTCGTCTCCTCCTGAAGCTTCTAGTGTTTGTTATGTCCAAAAAAAAATCTCCAAAAAGTTTCAAGGCATTTGGACTTCGTTTGGTGCTGATATTCTGGAAAACCAAAAATAGGCAAAAAAACAGCAACTGGCACTAGGCACTAAGTTAATAGGTTAGTCCCAAAAAGTGATATATAATTGCTGTAAATGTATATAAAAACATCCAAGATTGATATTATAATAGCATGGAACAATCAAAAATTATAGATACGTTGGAGACGTATCAATCCATGCTCTGACAGTTCTCGGGGTCAACCCGCAATATTGCTGCGCCGGGAGCGTTCGAAATTGCCCCGTAGTCATGCTCGGCCAAGTCCGATCTTGGGCTGTCGAGCGTGGAGATTGGATCCGGGCTCAGGGCCAGATCCAGAGTGGTGGCCGACCCGATAACGGGGTAAGCCGGACCCGAAGTCAAAGCCTCAGGATCTACTGGTCCTTCCGGTAGAGCCGAGAACCCTGTGAGAATAAGGTCTCCCCGGGAGTCGACAACGAACTCTAGGTTTCCAAACCTGATCTCCTGATCGGGGGTAAAGCTACCGACCCGGCCAAGACGACCGGTCGGATCGGCGTGTAGCACGATGCTGCCAAACGCAAGGAGCTGGCCGGGAACGAAGACGTCCCTGCTGCGGATGCCGTCGCTGATGACTAAGCGGGCCATTGATCCTTGATGATCCTATAGTGGAACTCTCAATGAAAGCACCAATGTCGGTGCTAAAACCGGCGGATCTCGGGTAGGGGGTCCCGAACTGTGGATCTTAGAGTCAATGGGTAACAGGGAATGTAGAGACAGCGTTTACCCAGGTTCGGGCCCTCTCGAAGAGGTAAAACCCTATGTCCTGCTTGGTTGTATTGATGTGTTTGTATGACAATTACAGAGTTGATCTACCTCGAGATCAGACGAACTAAACCCTAGGTGGGTATATCGATAATGGTCCCCCCCTCTGCGGACTAAACCCTCTGGTTTATATATACACCAGGGGTGCGTAGGGTTACATATGGTCGGTTGCCACCAGGTGATAAACATGCCAGCCACGCTAAACTTTTCTTGGAGGAGACGCCAAGTCTTCGGAGGTTTCCTTTTGATACATGGGGTTGCCCGAAGTCCGGCCTTCCTTCGATGAGTTGGGAGCGGCCCATGAGTACGGCCCACGATAGACAGGCCGGCTGCGTGAGGACCCCTTAGTCCAGGACATCCTCACTTATGTTGCACAATATTGTATAGAGATGGATATTGTATGGTTAGAGACGTCTCCCCTAACCAAGTATCTTTCCAGAATCTAGTCGTGTTACGATTTCCAATGATAAATCTGGATCTTTGGAAGAAGGCAGCTCTCGATCTCATTATCCCCTTCCAGAAAGGAGAGTCATTGGGTCTGACAGTAACCTGGGCCAGAGTCTTGGAATGTAGGTACTTATTCCGCAAAATTTGTATCCACATTCCTTCGGTCTCCACCGACAGCCTGTACAGCCATTTCCTGAGCAAGCATTTATTCTCAACTTCTAAGTTCTCAATCCTTAGCCCACCCTGGTCCTTCGGTCTACAAATAATATCCCACTCGGAAAGCCTGTATTTTGCTTTGTTTTCATCGCTTTGCCAAAATAATCGTGACCGATAGAAGTCTAACCTTTTCCATACCCCTACAGGCACTTCAAAGAAAGACAATAGAAACATTGGCATACTTGTCAACACTGAGTTGATCAAAACAAGATGTCCACCATAAGTCATAAGCTTACCCTTCCAGCAGCTTAGTTTTTTTTTCAAATCGATCTTCAATACATTTCCATTCCTTATTGGATAACTTACCATGATGAATTGGGATACCTAAATAACTAAATGGTAGAGAGCCCTATTAATAGCCAAACAATTGTCTGTAAGCTTTTTATTCTTCTTTGGCTCTTCCAAAACAGAACAATTCACTTTTGTTAAAATTGATCTTCAATCCCGACAACTGCTAGAAAAGGCATAGGACAAGCTTCATATTTCTAGCCTTTGCCATGTCATGTTCCATGAAAAATAATTGTGTTAGCTGCATATTGTAGAATGGACACACTACCATCCACTAGATGGGGTACTAGTCCACCTACTTTGACTGTCCTCCTTGGCCCGACCAATAAGAATTGCCAACATGTCTGCAATAATGTTGAACAAAATAGGAGACATCGGGTCCCCTTGTCGTAGGCCCTTTTGTGTCTGGAAATAATGACATGTGTCATCATTCACCTTAATCCCAACACTGCCTTTTTGAAGAAATGATTCAACCTAGTTCCTCCAGGAATCGTCAAAACCCTTCATACGTAAGGCCTATTGGAGAAACGATCATTTAACCTTATCATACGCCTTCTCGAAATCCACTTTGAAGATAACTGATACGTCTCCAACGTATCTATAATTTTTGATTGTTCCATGCTGTTATAATATCAATCTTGGATGTTTTTATAATCATTTACAGCAGTTTTATATCATTTTTGGAGACTAACCTATTAACTTAGTGCCTAGTGCTAGTTGCTGTTTTCTGCCCTGTTTTTGCTTTACAGAAAATCAATACCAAACGAAGTCCAAATGCAACGAAACTTTTTGGAGATTTTTTATTGGACCAGAAGAACACTAGAAGCTTCGGGAGGAGGCCAGAAGACCCTGGTGGGGCCCACGAGCCACCAGGGCTCGCCTGGGGGGGCAGGCGCGCCCTGGTGCCTCGTGGGTCCCACCAAGCTCCGTTTGACCTAATTCCTGCACTATAAATTCCAGAAAAATTAGAAACCCACAAGAGAGTCCACGAAATACTATTTACGCCGCCGCAAGCTTCTGTTCCATAGAGATCCCATCTGGGGTCCTTCTCCGGTGATCTGCCGGAGGGGGAATCGATCACGGAGGGGCTCTACATCAACCTTGCTGCCTCTCCGATGATGCGTGAGTAGTTTACCACAGACCTTCGGGTCCATAGTTAGTAGCTAGATGGCTTCTTCTCTCTTTTGATCTTCAATACAATGTTCTCCTCGATGTTCTTGGAGTTCTATCCGATGTAATCACTTTTTACGGTGTGTTTGTTGGGATCCGATGAATTGTAAGTTTATGATCAGATTATCCATGAAATTATTTGAGTCTTTGATGCACTCTTTTATGCATGATTATTATAGCCTCATATTTCTTCTCTGATCTATTGATTTGGTTTGGCCAACTGAGTTGATTTATCTTGCCATGGGAAGAGGTGCTTTGTAGTGGGTTCGATCTTGCGGTGCTCAATCCTAGTGACAGAAAGGGACATGACACGTATGTATCATTGCTACTAAGGATAACAAGATGGGATCTATTCATTGGGTTTATTAATTCGTGAGTTTGTCTTGTCTACATCATGTCATCGTTCTTAAGGCATTACTCCGTTATTTATCGGACTTAATACACTAGATGCATGCTGGATAGCGGTCGATGTGTGGAGTAATAGTAGTAGATGCTGGCAGGAGTCGGTCTACTAATCTTGGACGTGATGCCTATATACATGATCTTTGCCTTGGATATCGTCATGATTATTTGCTTTTCTATCAATTGCCCAACAGTAATTTGTCTACCCACCGTATGCTATTTTCTCGAGAGAAGCCTCTAGTGAAATCTATGCCCCCGGGTCTATCAAAATCATATTACTAAAACCATAAAAATATTGCTGCCATCTCTTTTTATTTATTTTATTTTGTATTTTAGTTTCAATCTATCAATCTATCACATACAATTTAATCTTGCAATTTACCGCCGAGAGATTGACAACCTCTCGTTTGCGTTGGGTGCAAGGGTTTGTTGTTTGTGTGCAGGTACTGCTAACGAGGTGTTGTGTGATTCTTCTACTGGTTAGATAACCTTGGTTTCATAACTGAGGAAAATACTTATCTCTACTGTGCTGCATCATCCCTTCCTCTTCGGGGAAATACCAACGCAAGCTACAAGTAGCAGGAAGAATTTCTGGCGCCGTTGCCGGGGAGACATCATCAACATCTATCAAGTACCTTTGCACAAAGTCTCATTACTTTACTTGCCATTTGCCTCTCATTTTCATCTCCCCCACTTCTAAAACATTTTTATAAAAATACAAAAATATTTTTTGGTTGCCTTTTTCTCGTTTGCTTGTTTGCTCGCTTTACCATTATGGCTAGTTCGTTGCTCGTTACTATTACCCCTGAAAATGAAGTACTTAATTTTAAACAAAGGGGAGGAGAGAATTAAAAGATGCTTGGTATAGGATTTGCGATGCCCATAATAGATCGACTCGTAAGCAATCCTCCACTATTCTTCTTCGCAATTTTTATGTGGGAATTACTACTTGGTATAGATTTGTGCTTGATACTATTACTGGAGGGAATTTCTTGATGTGTCCCTCTGCGGATGCTTTTAATGCTATGGGAAATTTAGTGGGATCACCACCTATCACTATTAGTGAAACAACTTTGACTTTGGCTATTGAAAGTAAAATGTCTACTATTGAACACCTTGAGAATTTGGATAAAAAAATTAATAATCATATCACTCAATTTGGCTCTAAGGTAGGAATCGCATTGAAAACCTTAAAGGAAAAGGAACCAGTAGTTAATGAAAGAATAGAACAAAGTCCTGCAAGAATCGATAAGATAGAAGAAATTATTATCAATTTGGGATCGGCCTTTTCCTCTGTTAAGAACGTTGATAAAACTCCTCCAAATAAAAATTGCAAGTTCATATATGTTCCTAAATGCAATGGTGCTACTTCCAGTAGGGGAAATGAGGATCTTAAAATGATTAGCGTGCACCCCAATTTCATTGATATGATTAAGGAACCTATTCACAAAAGTAAAATTCTTGATTTTGTGCCTAGAAGTGTGATGGTGAGAAACACTTATGTTAAATCTATTAGAAAAAATGGATGTGTGATTGAGGAGTTGGAAACCAAAGATGACAATACTTGAAATTATGCATTATGCCTAGCTAGGGGCATAAAACAATAGCGCTTGTTGGGAGGCAACCCAATGAATAAAATAAATTTTTTCTATAAGTTTCTGTTATGGTGTGTTTTTACTGTCATGCTACTGGTATGATGGTGTTTTTGTGTTTTTAATTAGTGTTTGTGCCAAGTAAAGCCTTTAGGATGATTTGGAAGATAGTATAATTGATGCTGTTTGAAAACAGAAAGTTTTGCGTCCAGTGCTGGAATTTTGTTTTTTCTCTGGAACATCAGAACCTTCTGAATTTTTTACACAGTATTGATATATGAATTGGCCACGTTTCCCAAATTTTTCAGAATTTTTGGAGTTACAGAAGTATGACCATATTTCAGAACTCTACATACTGCTTTGTTTTTGACAGATTCTGTTTTTGTTGCACTACTTGCTTGTTTTGATGAATCTATGGATTGTATCGGGGGGTATAAGCCATGGTGAAGTTAGAGTAAAGTAGGTATAATGCAAAAATAAAATATGAATGGGTTTGCAACAGTACTTATAGTAGTGATTTGTTTTGTTATACTAACGGATCTCACGAAGGTTTTGTTAAGTTTTGTGTGATTGAAGTTTTCAAGTTTTGGGTGAGATCACGATGGATGAAGGAATAAGGAGTAGCAAAAGCCTAAGCTTGGGGATGCCCGAGGCACTCCAAGGTAATATTCTAGGAAGACTCAAGCGTCTAAGCTTGGGGATGCCCCGGAAGGCATCCCCTCTTTCTTCTACCAACCATGGATAATTTTACTTGGAGCTATATTTTTATTCGTCACATGATATGTGTTTTGCTTGGAGCGTCTTGTATTATATGAGTCTTTGCTTTGTTTTCTTTTTAGTTTGTCACAATCATCTTTGCTGAACACACCTATCTTGAGAGAGCCACACATTTATCATCATGATTTATTAGAATACTCCATGTGCTTCGCTTAAATTTTTTGAGCTAGGCAGTTGCTCTAGTACTTCACTTAAATATTTTTGAGCACGGTGGTGGCTATATTTTGAAGAAATGAACTATCATGCTTCACTTATATTATTTTGAGAGTTGATTAAAATTTTGAAGAAATGAATTCTCATGCTTCACTTATATTATTTTGAGAATTGTTAAGATTGAAATTTTGATGAAATATTTGCACTCTCATGCTTCACTTAAATCTTTTTGAGAGTTGATCAATAGTAACGGTAATTTGCACAAGATCTGAATTTGGTCCCAAAGTGATGAATATTCAAGAGGGATATAGATAAAAACTTTCATATAGATCATTGGATATGATAAGTGTGATTCCTTGCAATAGTTTTGCGATATGGAGATGATGATATGTGAGTCATGTTAGTGAGTAATTGTGCTTTAGTAAAAATATTGGTGTTAAGGTTTTGATTCCCTATGCAAGCACATTAAGTCAATAGTTATGCAATGAAGTTATATCCTACTTATGGTGCATTATTCGGTGTTAGTTATGTTCAATGCATGTTTATTACCGTTTTCGTTTTTTTGGTTGGTTGCTTCTCAATCTTTTGCTAGCTTTCATTTGTACTAAGCAGAAATACTGCTTGTGCATCCAAAATCCTTAAACCCAGTTTTGCCATATGAGTCCACTATATCTACCTATATGCGGTATCTCAATGTCGTTCCAAGTAAATTTGCGTGTGCCAACTCTAATTTTCAAAATATTTTTTTTGTTTTGTGTGCCCGTACCGCTCATGAAGCGGCAGGGGGTGGCCAATATTTTCCATGTTAGGTGTGTTATTCTCACGATGAGTGTTTATTCACTTGTCATTGCACGAGAGTATGGTTGGTAATAGGGATGCCCAGTCCCGCATGAAATGAAATTAATAACAACAAAATTCCTTGGAAAGTGATGGTATGGAGGGCACCCGTGGATACGGCTAGCCATGGAATGTGAAAGAAATGGTGGAAAGGAAATGAACTTTATTTTCTGTTTGGGAACCACCTATGATGTGTCTAGCATGGAAAATATTGGGAATTCTCGGTCGTTTTCGTTGACAGGAAAAGCATGCCTCTCAAAATATTTTTATCTCTTTAATTTCAGCTTTGACCTCTGGCACATTTGAAAAATCTCTGCTTCCCTCTGCCAAGGGCCTATCTATTTACTTTCATGCAATTTTTATTTTATTTGAGTCTCCATCTTCTCTTACAAAAGCACCAACTAGGGAGCACTATTGTTATACTTGTGCATTGGATGTAGCTAATATTCGAGTGTGTTTCATGAATGGATCAATGATTGAGCATAATGGGCTAGGGATAACTTTCTTTAACGTTGATATTTTGAAAGACATCATTGCTTGTTAGTATGCTTGAGTATCTATGTTTTCATGTCAAATTATAGACTATTGCTTTGAATCATATAAGTCCAATGTCCATGCTACAAAAGAAAAGAATATGTGATGAATATGTTAGGCAGCATTCCACATCAAAAATTCTATTTTTATCATTTACCTACTCGAGGACGATCAGGAATTAAGCTTGGGGATGCTGATACGTCTCCAACGTATCTACAATTTTTTATTGTTCCATGCTGTTATAATATCAATCTTGGATGTTTTTATAATCATTTACAAAAGTTTTATATCATTTTTGGAGACTAACCTATTAACTTAGTGCCCAGTGTCAGTTCCTGTTTTCTGCCATGTTTTTGCTTTACAGAAAATCAATACCAAGCGAAGTCCAAATGCAATGAAACTTTTTGGAGATTTTTTATTGGACCAGAAGAACACTAGAAGCTTCGAGAGGAGGCCAGAAGACCCTGGTGGGGCCCACGAGCCTCCAGGGCGTGCCTGGGGGGGCAGGCACACCCTGGTGCCTCGTGGGGCCCACCAAGCTCCGTTTGACCTAATTCCAGCACTATAAATTCCAGAAAAATCAGAAACCCTCATGAGAGTCCACGAAATACTTTTTACGCCACTGCAAGCTTCTGTTCCAGAGAGATCCCATCTGGGGTCCTTCTCTGGTGATCTGCCGGATGGGGAATCGATCACGGAGGGGCTCTACATCATCCTTGCTGCCTCTCCGATGATGCGTGAGTAGTTTACCACAGACCTTCGGGTCCATTGTTAGTAGCTAGATGGCTTCTTCTCTCTTTTTGATCTTCAATACAATGTTCTCCTTGATGTTCTTGGAGATCTATCCGATGTAATCTCTTTTTGCGATGTGTTTGTTGGGATCCGATGAATTGTAAGTTTATGATCAGATTATCCATGAAATTATTTGAGTCTTTGCTGCACTCTTTTATGCATGATTATTATAGCCTCATATTTCTTCTCCGATCTATTGATTTGGTTTGGCCAACTGAGTTGATTTATCTTGCCATGGGAAGAGGTGCTTTGTAGTGGGTTCGATCTTGCGGTGCTCAATCCCAGTGACAGAAAGGGACATGACACGTATGTATCGTTGCTACTAAGCATACCAAGATGGGATCTATTCATTGGGTTTATTAATTCGTGAGTTTGTCTTGTCTACATCATGTCATCGTTCTTAAGGCATTACTCCGTTCTTTATCGGACTTAATACACTAGATGCATGCTGGATAGCGGTTGATGTGTGGAGTAATAGTAGTAGATGCATGCAGGAGTCGGTCTACTAATCTTGGACGTGATGCCTATATACATGATCATTGCCTTGGATATCGTCATGATTATTTGCTTTTCTATCAATTGCCCAACAGTAATTTGTCTACCCACCGTATGCTATTTTCTCGAGAGAAGCCTCTAGTGAAATCTATGGCCCCCGGGTCTATCAAAATCATATTACTAAAACCCTAAAAATATTGCTGCCATCTCTTTTTTTTTTTTTTTTTGTATTTTAGCTTCAATCTATCAATCTATCACATACAATTTAATCTTGCAATTTACCGCCGAGAGATTGACAACCTCTCGTTTGCGTTGGGTGCAAGGGTTTGTTGTTTGTGTGCAGGTACTGCTAACGAGGTGTTGTGTGATTCTTCTACTGGTTTGATAACCTTGGTTTCATAACTGAGGAAAATACTTATCTCTACTGTGCTGCATCATCCCTTCCTCTTCGGGGAAATACCAACGCAAGCTACAAGTAGCAATAACCTCATCTAGTTTCTTCGAGTGGATTTCATGTAATGTTTCATGTAGGACAACCACACCCTCTAGTATATGTCTGCCCGGCATGAAAGCCGTCTGAGTTGGTTGTACCACACTATGCGCAATCCTCATCAGCCGGTTCGTACCAACTTTACTGAAAATTTTGAAGCTCACATTAAGCAGAAAACAATTAGAATGTTTTGATTTTTTCTAGTTTTTTCAGGATTTTACTTTTCATCGAAAGTGCATATGAGCTCGAGACTAGAATGACACTTTCACTCTCTATTCACTCTTTCTTCAAAGGTCAAAGGAAAAAAAAACTTTTCATTTCATTATAAAAAATGACTTTTCCTCACTAGTCTGGCCATCTCGTGGACATAAACATTTTAAAAAAAACTGAATATGTGTGCGCTGGTACCGAATGATACGTAAACCATATTGAAAAAGTTCAAATCCACCAAATACTCACTCTCATCCTGCATGTTTGCACCATATTTAAACTAGAGATGCGATCTGAAAATGAATGAAACGCCACAAATGATCGACATTTTTAATAGGCCATAGCAGGGTCGAGCCCTAGGACCGGGCTAAAAGGGCACTCAGCCACTCACCAAGGACCTCTGATCTCATCTGGCATTCTAATGGAGTGTTAAAGTTTTGGGGCGCTGTTTACGTTTTAAATGCCAGGTTATTGGAGTTATGGAGGCTGGTGTTGCACGTCGTGGAATGTGTTGTTGACTAGCCTTTTTTGTGTCGTTTTTATTATATATTTTCGGCCAGTGTGCCAAGTATTGTTTGAGAAAGTCCGTATTTTGCCAAAGGCCTAAGGTATTATATTAAGCATCATATGTCCTTACAAACACACCCATACAGAAAAACAAAATTACAATCAAATCCTTGGTGGTGTCGAAGTCTTTTTCCTCCTGCATCCATTGGTGGCACGCCATAAGCATAGCTCAATGCCGCCTCGGCGGAGCAAATATTTTTAAACCCAGGAGCTTGTAGAAGCAGCGGTGGGAAGTCGTCGATACAGACTAGGAGACGCCGACAACCATGATCTGCAAAGCAAATCATCGTCTCGGAGAAGAAAACACCGACAAGGGCATGTAGAAACTTTGAAGACAATGAAAGATGGCCGAATCCAGATGAATCCACCAAAAATCTAAACCAACTGGATCCCAAAAGACTTGCCAGAGAGACACGGCTCCACACACCCCCCAGCTGCCGGTGATAAGCACACCAATGAAACAGGGAAAGAGCAGGAGAATATTATTCCTACAGTGGAGCAGCACCGCTGCTTTGCCGACCCAAACCAAACTCGAAGACGCCCTAAAGAAAATTTGGGAAAAAGCATCCATGCCGTTGCATGACAAGTTCGGGTCTGATGTTGAGCTCGTCGCTGTCTAGGACTGTGCATCGACTCCCTCTTCTCCCGTGACCTAGCCAGACCAGGTCACCGTTGAAGATCGCTGCATTGGTCATTGCCTCCGCCGCCGAGCACTGCCTCACGAAGACCGCCACTCAAGCACACATCTCTTTTATCATCCCGCAGTAGCCCTCTAACTCCTCCACAGGCAGGCCGTGCCCGATCGGGACCTCCCTACCGGCGCAGGTGCCGCATGGGAGGCCTGGCGGCGGCGAGAGAGGAAGTAGATGGGGCGGCGGCTGGGGTTTTGATCGTCCGCCTTGTCCTCTTCATGATTTTTTTAATCTTTTCGTCTATGTTTGTTGTTTCTTTGACCATCAACAGTGAAAGCTGGACGTGTCTTTGCCAGCGCATGGAAACTACGAAAGGCCAAATATGTTTTAGTAAAACCAAGCAATATAGAGTGGTGTGCACCTATAGCTTTGACTTGATTTTTTTAAAATCAAATGACTAATGCATGCAAAGAGAGCCTTGGCTCAATGGTTGGGCATGCGGTTGTGTAGCCTAACAACCCGAGTTCAATTCCTAGAATTGACAGGTGATGCATAGGGGTTTTCCCCTATTTATTAAGGATCAAGCTTGGTGTGTGGTGGATCCACTCATCAAGAAATATCTTGATACTCATTTAAAAAATTATAAGGACCATGTTTATCTACTAAAATGGCTGTATGCATCCCTAGTTGGTGCAGAGGCCGGGAAGTGAAAAACTCTCCCGTTTTTTGGTTCGAAATAGCCTCCCCTGGGCGACGCCTCCCCTGGGCGCCGCCAGCAGCCAACATGACACGGCTCTCCTCCGCCGCTACCGCCAGCATAGGCCGTGGTGGTGGCGGGCCCGGTGCCGAAGGGGCCGGGGTGCTGGATGCGATGGTGTCCCTCATGGATCGGCTGGGGCGAGTCCAACGAGGAGCACGTGTGCAGCGGTCAGGGCGGCGCCCCTGGTCATTGATGACCCACAAGTATAGGGAATCAATCGTAGTCCTTTTGATAAGTAAGAGTGTCGAAACTAACAAGGACCAGAAGGAAATGATAAGCGGTTTTCAGTAAGGTATTCTCTGCAAGCACTGAAATTGTAGGTAACAGATAGTTTGATTGCAACGTAACTTGTAACAAGTAACAAATAGTAACGGTAACAAAGGTGCAACAAGGTGGCCGAATCATTTTTATAGCAAAGGACAAGCTAGAATGAACTCGTATAATAAGCAAAGCGTTCTCGAGGACACATGGGAATTTCATCTAGTCACTTTCATCATGTTTGTTTGATTCGCGTTCGCTACTTTGATAATTTGATATGTGGGTGGACCGGTGCTTGGGTGTTGTTCTTACTTGAAACAGCATCCCACTTATGATTACCCCTCTCGCAAGCATCCATAACTACAAAAGAAGAATTAAGATAAATCTAACCATAGCACGAAACATATGGATCCAAATCAGCCCCTCACGGAATAGCGCATAAACTAGGGTTTAAGCTTCTGTCACTCTAGCAACCCATTATCTAATTACTACTCCACAATGCCTTCCCTTAGGCCCAAAGATGGTGAAGTGTCATGTAGTCGACGTTCACACGACACCACTAAAGGAAGCAACAACATACATGTCATAAAAATATTGAACGAATACCAAATTCACATGATTACTTATGACAAGACTTCTCTCATGTCCTCAAGAACAAAGGTAACTACTCACAAATCATATTCATGTTCAAGATCAGAGGGGTATTGAATATCATTAAGGATCTGAACATATAATCTTTCACCAAATAAACCAACTAGCATCAACTACAAGATGTAATGAACACTACTAGCAACCCACAGGTACCAATCTGAGGTTTTGAGACAAAGATTGAATACAAGAGATGAACTAGGGTTTGAGATGAGATGGTGCTGGTGAAGATGTTGATGAAGATTGTTCCTCCCACGATAAGAGGATTGTTTGTGATGTCGATGGCTTCGATTTTCCCCTCCCAGAGGGAAGTATCCCCAGCGGAATCGCTCCGTCGAAGAGCAAAATTGCTCCTGCCCAGGTTCCGCCTCGAGACGGTGGTGCTTCATCCTGAAAGTCTTCTCTACAATTTTTTTAGGGCAAATGAGCTTATATAGCAGAAGGAGGGGGCCGGAGGCCAGCTGTGGGCCCCACAAGGCATCAGGGCGCGCCCGGGGGGCGCCCTATTACCTTGTGGGCAACTGGTGGGTCCACTCTGGTATTTATTTTCTCCAGTATTTTTTATATATTCAATAAAAAATCTCTGTGAAGTTTCAGGTCAATTGCAGCTCTATAGAATAGGTATCTCTGTTGTAGTTGTTTCAGGTCCAGAATTCTAGCTATCGGTATTCTCCTTCTTCATGTAAATCTTGCAAATTAAGAGAGAAAAGGCATAAGAATTACATCATAAAGTGAAATAATGTTCAAATACATTACAAATAACAGTAGGAAATCATGATGCAAATTGGACGTATCAACTCCCCCAAGCTTAGACCTCGCTTGTCCTCAAGCAAAATCCGAAATCGATAATCATGACCACATGTTTAGAGAGAGAGGCGTCGATAAAAATAAAATACGGACATGAAGGCATCATGATCTTTATTATAACAACAATATATCGTCATAAAACTTCTCATGAAAAAGTAACAATTCATTCACAAGTTAAAGTATGAACCATAGACTGTATTCAAAACTAACAAACTATGATCTCAGTCACTGAAGCAATTACAATTCATCATATTATCAGAAATAGTCTATGTAAGAGCTTTGTTTAGCAAGTTCAGATACTCAACTATCATTTAGTCTTCTATAATTGCTGACACTCACGGCATACTTATGGAGAAAAAGTCTCAGTCAGACACATAGAAAGATAGGGGCTTAGAGTTTCACCGCCCAACTTATTTACCTCAAGGGTAATGTCAACAATAATAATTCATGATCACATACATCCAACTGGATATATATGTCTGGATCTTTCCCTACCACATGATGCTTTCCAAGAGAGAAAATAAAAACAGAATAGAGGAGAATACCATTGACTCTTGCATAAAAGTAAATAAATAAAGTAAAAGATAGGCCCTTCGCAGAGGGAAGCAGAGGTTGTCATGCACTTTTTATTTTTGGATGTGCAAACTCTTAATGTAAAGGAACGTCACTTTATATTGCCCCTTGTGATAGCGACCTCTATTACGCAGTCTGTCGCTTTTATTTCTCCACCACCACATGATCGTACAAAGCTTATTTTCTCTTACAATAAAAGTTCATAAATATTTAGGAGCAATTTTTATTGTTTTTGCACCGATGACAACTTACTTGAAGGATCTTATTCAATCCGTAGGTAGATATAGTGGACTCTCATGACATGAAACTGGGTTTAAGGGTTTTTGGATGCACAAGTAGTATCTCTACTTAGTACGAAATTTTGGCTAGCAAAAGATAGGGGGCAAGCACCACATGTTAGAGGATCCAAAACAATATAACTTCTATGTGAATATAAGAAAACATAACTCATTACATTGTCTTCCTTGTACAACGTCGACTATTTGACATAGAATATTTAATGGGGGCTCACAATCATAAAAGATGTCCAAGATAGTATATCTATATGTGAGACCTCTCTTCCTTTATTACTTTTTCATGAATTGCAACAATGACCAATGCTATGTTTGTAAACCTCCAACAAGTTTTATCAATTATACTTCTTTTATGGGAAGTCATCACTCCCCATGGGATTAGCATATGATCTTTTTATTCTCTTCATTTTATTTCTAAGATTGGATTAACAAAAGCAAAACACTCAACTCAAACTAATCTTTATTATATAACTTTCACACATGATTACATAGATAGATAGATCACAAAGCAAGCACTCGAAACTAAATCATACTAAAACTTTATTCCTCTAAATCATGAAATAACTAAGGATCAAACTAAGATAGATAATGATGATAAAAGTGATGGTGATACGATACCGGGGCACCTCCCCCAAGCTTGGCACAAGCCAAGGGTGGTGCCCATACCCGTGTACTCAAGTCTCCTTCTTCAGTGATGGTGGTGATGAAGTGATAGGCTTGTCCTCCATCTTCCAAGGCATAGGCTCTCCATCATAAAAGGATCAACGTGTTTCCGGAGTCCTGAAATTTGCAGCTAAACTCATACCTTTGAACTTGGCCTCATACTCAAAATTTTGGTTTTGTAGATCATAGATTTGGGCCTGAAGATGACCAATCCGATCATTGTGCTTGAAGATGACGTCTCAATATCCTTGCTGTCCACCTTATGCTCACGGATGAATTCCGTGATAATGGAGTGGTTAGCACTGAGTCTGTGTTCCACCATCCCTTGACACTTGAAGATCTCCTGCTCCGCTTCTAGCCTGGCCTTCTCACTCCCGGTCTTCTTAGGCCCTTGAACGTCCTAGATGCGGAGCACCCCCTCACGCATATCAATGGCTTGAGGGTGCTTCATCACCTCTGGTAGGTACGGGTTGATGACCTTCTCATAGAACTTGTCCTTGGACGAGCTTGGAGGCGCCATGGTGATCTAGATCTGTCAGAAAAATAGCCCGAAACAAGAATAGAGGAGAAACTTGTGATGCAGTGGTCAAAACACCCGTGAGTATATATATAAAGAATTTTTATCTTGCAGAACAAGCATACGAGAGGAAAACGGAATCAAGAAGGCACACGAGGGGCCCACAAGGCAACATGGCGCGCCCCCTGTTGCCTTGTGACCTCCTCGTGGGTCCTTCGGCTGTTTCTTATTTTTGTATTATTTCTAATATTCCAAAATGGACAGAAATAATTTTGATGGAATTTTTGGAGTCGGTTTACTTACCGTATCACATACCTACTCCTTTTCAGGGTTCTAGAGCATTCCGGAAGGACTCTTTGATGTGTTCCTCCCGTGTCATTGTCTGAATAATATTAGTTTCAACGTTAATGGGAGTACCTGAGTATAATGCTTAATTCTTTGCCCATTCACCACTCTTGGGTTGGTGACTTCGGAATTGTTGATTTTGATAGCTCCGGAGCGATAAATTTCTTCGATGATATATGGCCCTTCCCATTTAGAGAGAAGTTTTCCTGCAAAAAATCTGAAACTAGAGTTGTACAATAGAACTTGCTCACCCACTTTAAATTCCCATTTTTGAATTCTTTTATCAACCTTTCTTTAAATAACTTGGCATTTTCATAGGCTTGGGTTCTCCATTCATCTAAAGAGCTAATATCAAATAACCTCTTTTCACCGGCAAGTTTAAAATCATAATTAATTTCTTTAATTGCCCAATAAGCCTTATGTTCTTACTCAAGAGGTAAATGACATGCTTTTCCATAGACCATTTTATAAGGAGACATACCCATTGGATTTTTATAAGCACTTTTGTAAGCCCATAATGCATGATCAAGTTTCTTAGACCAATTCTTCTTGGATCTATTAATGGTCTTTTGCAAAATTAATTTTATTTCTCTATTACTCAATTCAACTTGACCACTAGACTGAGGATGATATGGAGATCCAATTCTATGATTAACATCATACTTAGCTAGCAATTTATGGAAAGCATCATGAATAAAATGTGAACCACCATCAGTCATCAAATATCTAGGGACTCCAAATCTCGGAAATATAACTTCTTCAAGCATTTTAATAGAAGTGTTATGTTCAGCACTACTAGTTGGAATAGCTTCTACCCACTTAGTAACGTAATCAACAGCAACTAAAATATGAGTATACCCATTAGAGGAAGGAAAAGGTCCCATATAATCAAAACCCCAAACATCAAATGGTTCAATAACAAGTGAATAATTCATAGGCATTTCCTGACGTCTACCAACATTACCAATTCTTTGACATTCATCACAAGAAAGGACAAACTTACGTGCATCTTTGAAGAGAGTAGGCCAATAAAAACCAGATTGTAATACCTTATGTGCAGTTCTGTCTCCCGCATGGTGTCCTCCGTATGCCTCAGAGTGACACTTCCGTAGGATTTGTTCCTGTTCATTCATAAGGATTAGCTAGCAGTTTCTCTATCATACCCGAAGGAATTTCATAATAAATATTTTCAGTAGGGTCAGTAGGTTGAGGAGCAACTCTTATTGCTTCCGCTCGAGGTGAAGATACCCCGAACAAACCCCTCAAAGGATTACTTTCCATACTGATAAGTGACAGTAAATTCAGCACGTAATATAAATGTTTCCTTACCAAATTCCACTCACCAAAGGCGCTTCACTTCCTGGCAACGGCACCAGAAAAGAGTCTTGATGACCCACAAGTATAGGGGATCAATCATAGTCCTTTTGATAAGTAAGAGTGTCGAACCCAACGAGGAGCAGAAGGAAATGATAAGCGGTTTTCAGTAAGGTATTCTCAGCAAGCACTGAAATTGTAGGTAACAGGTAGTTTGATAGCAAGGTAACTTGTAACAACTAACAAATAGTAATGGTAACAAAGGTGCAGCAAGGTGGCCCAATCCTTTTTATAGCAAAGGACAAGCCGGAACGAACTCGTATAATAAGCAAAGCGTTCTCGAGGACACATGGGAATTTCATCTAGTCACTTTCATCATGTTTGTTTGATTCGCGTTCGCTACTTTGATAATTTGATATGTGGGTGGACCGGTGCTTGGGTGCTATTCTTACTTGAACAAGCATCCCACTTATGATTACCCCCTCCCGCAAGCATCCGCAACTATGAAAGAAGAATTAAGATAAATCTAACCATAGCATGAAACATATGGATCCAAATCAGCCCCTTACGGAATAGCGCATAAACTAGGGTTTAAGCTTCTGTAACTCTAGCAACCCATCATCTAATTACTACTCCACAATGCCTTCCCTTAGGCCCAAAGATGGTGAAGTTTCATGTAGTCGACGTTCACACGACACCACTAAAGGAAGCAACAACATACATGTCATCAAAATATCGAACGAATACCAAATTCACATGATTACTTATGAGAAGACCATGTAGCAGTAACTACTCACAAATCATATTCATGTTCAAGATCAGAGGGGTATTGAATATCATTAAGTATCTGAACATTTAATCTTCCACCAAATAAACCAACTAGCATCAACTACAAGATGTAATCAACACTACTAGCAACCCACAGGTACCAATCTAAGGTTTTGAGACAAAGATTGAATACAAGAGATGAACTAGGGTTTGAGATGAGATGGTGCTGGTGAAGATGTTGATGAAGATTGTTCCTCCCACGATAAGAGGATTGTTTGTGATGTCGATGGCTTCGATTTTCCCCTCCCAGAGGGAAGTATCCCCAGCGGAATCGCTCCGTCGAAGAGCAAAATTGCTCCTGCCCAGGTTCCGCCTCGAGATAGCGGCGCTTTGTCCCGAAAGTCTTCTCCATAATTTTTTTAGGGCAAATGAGCTTATATAGCTGAAGGAGGGGGCCGGAGGCCAGCTGTGGGCCCCACAAGGCATGAGGGCGCGCTGATAACCCACAAGTATAGGGGATCAATTGTAGCTTTTTTGATAAATAAGAGTGTCGAACCCAACGAGGAGCTAAAGGTAGAATTAATATTCCCTTCAAGTTCTATCGACCACCGATACAACTCTACGCACACTTAACTTTCGCTTTACCCAAAACAAGAATAAAACTACTTTGTAGGTGTAAGGATAAGTTTGCAAGAATAGAACTAGAAGTACTTAGTAAGAATAAAACTACGAGTAAATTGCAAGATAATAAAAGTTAGTTGTTTAGTATAAAGATTTTGTAACACAAGATTAGGATTTGTCCCTAGGAAATCGATAACTGGACCGGTAATCATTATTGCAATTTTATATGAGGGAGAGGCATGAGCTAACATACTTTCCGTACTTGGATCATATGCACTTATGATTGGAACTCTAGCAAGCATCCGCAACTACCAAAGATCATTAAGATAAAACCCAACCATAGCATTAAGTAACAAGTCCTCTTTACTCCATTACACAACAACCCCCTTACTCGGGTTTGTGTTTCAGTCACTCACGCAACCCACTATAAGCGAATTATGAACGTATTGCAAAACCCTACAGCGGCAATCCCTCACGCTTGCGCGACATAGAGGGCACCATAGGACAGCACCAAAATAAAACAGACAAGTCAAACCAATCACGATCATCAATCAACCGATAGGACAAAACGAATCTACTCAAACATCATAGGATTGCCACATATCATTGGATAATAATAAATAGCGTTGAGCACCATGTTTAAGTAGAGATTACAGCGGGGAGAAGAGGTGTTACACCGCTACATAGAGGGGCAGAGAGTTGGTGATGACGGCGGCGAAGTTGTTGGTGTAGATCGCCGTCATGATGGTTGCCCCGGCGGCGTTTCGGCGCCACCGGGAGAGAGGGGGAGAGAGCCCCCTCCTCCTTCTTCCTTGGCCTCCTCCCTAGATGGGAGGAGAGTTTCCCCTCTGGTCCATGGCCGCCATGGCTCCCGGAGGGCAGGAGCCCCTCCGAGATTGGATCTCTCTCTCTGTTTCTCTTTTGTTTCGCGTTCCTGTTTTCTGGCCCTTCACCGTTTCTTATATTTCCGAAGATCCGTAACTCCAATTAGGCTGAAATTTTGAGGGGATTTTTATCCGGAAATTATCTTTCTTGCGGCGAAAGAAGGGCCCCAACTGACGTTCGAGGGAGTCACAAGGAAACACGGCGCTACCCCCCTGGGCCGCGCCCTGTTGCCTTGTGGCCACTTCGGGCACTGTCTTGCGTTGATTCTTCTTCCTAAAAATCACATATATTCCAAAATAATTCTCCGTAAAATTTTATCGCGTTTGGACTTCATTTGATATGGATTTTCAGCGAAACAAAAAACATGCAACAAACAGGAACTGGCACTAGGCACTAGATCAATATGTTAGTCCAAGAAAATCATATAAATTGTTGCCAAAAGTATGTAGAAGTTGTAAAATATTGGCATGAAATAATAAAAAATTATAGATACGACGGTGACGTATCAGCATCCCCAAGCTTAATTCCTGCTCGTCCTCGAGTAGGTAAATGATAAAAAGATAATTTTTGATGTGGAATGCTACCTAGCCTAATCTTCATCAAATAATCTAATCATGGCATGAATATTAAGATACGAGTGATTCAAAGTAATAGTCTATAATTTGATATAAAGACATCAATACTCAGGCATACCAACAAACAATCATGCCTTTTAGAATAAAAATGCTAAAGAACATTATCCCTACAAAATCATATAGCCTTGTCATGCTCCATCTTCTTAACACAAAATATAAATCATGTACAACCCAGATGTTAGCCGGGCAATTGGTTCATACTTTTTAACGCGCTTCAGCTTTTTCAACCCCCACGCAATACATGAGCGTGAGCCATGGACATCGCACTATAGGTGGAATAGAATACGCTGGTAGGGATCAAGAAGGAGAAGTCAAAAAGGGAGAAAGTCTCGCATCAACTAGGCGGATCAACGGGCTATGGAGATGCCCATCAATCAATATCAATGCGAGGAGTAGGGATTGCCATGCAACGGATGCACTAAGAGCTATAAGTGTATGAAAGCTCAAACTGAAAACTAAGTGGGTGTGCATCCAACTTGCCTCCTCATGAAGACCTCGGGCATTTGAGGAAGCCCATCATCAGAATATACAAGCCAAGTTCTATAATGAAAAATTCCCACTAGTATATGAAAGTAACAACATAGGAGACTCTCTATATGAAAAACATGGTGCTACTGTGAAGCACAAGTGTGGTAAAGGATAGTAGCATTGCCCCTTCTCTCTTTTTCTCTCATTTCATTTTTTTTGTTTTCTCTTTTTTTTCTTTTTTCCTTTTTTTTTGTGGGCTCTTTTTTGGCCTCCTTTTTTTAGAACAGTCTCATGGACCTCATCCCCACTTTTTCGAGGACTCATTAGTCTCCACCATTCTTTCCTCACTGGGACAATGCTCTAATAATGATGATCATCACACTTTTATTTACTTACAACTCGATAAAAACTATACAAGATGACTCTATATGAATGCCTCTGGCAGTGTACCAGGATGTGCAATGATCTAGCATAGCAAAGATATCAAAAAACGGAAAAGCCATGAAAATATCATGCTAGATATCTTACGATCATGCAAAGCAATATGACAATGAATGCTCAAGTCATGTATATGATGATGATGGAACTTGCATGGCAATATATCTCGGAATGGCTATGGAAATGCCATAATAGGTAGGTATTGTGCCTGTTTTGAGGTGAGAAAGGGCAATGCACGGTACCGAAGAGGCTAGCAAATTGCGGAAGGGTGAGAGTGCGTATAATCCATGGACTCACATTAGTCATAAAGAACTCACATACTTATTGCGAAAGTCTATTAGCCTTTGAAGCAAAGTACTACTACGCATGCCCCTAGGGGGGAGGTTGGTAGGAGTTAACCATCGCGCTGTTGGGGAATGGAGCATGAATTTCAAAAAAATTCCTACGCTCACGCAAGATCTATCCATGGAGATGCATCGCTACGAGAGGGGAGAGTGTGTCTACGTACCCTCGTAGACCGTTAGCGGAAGCGTCTCACAACACGGTTGATGTAGTCGAACAATCCTTCGAGTTCCACCGATCGAGTACCGAATGTACGGCACCTCCGAGTTCTACACACATGCAGCTCGGTGACGATCCTCGCCTTCTTGATCCAGCAAGACGTCGAGGAAGTAGATGAGTTCCGTCAGCACGACGGCGTGGCGACGGTGACGGTGAAGTGATTCCGGCAGGGCTTCGCCTAAGCTCTCCGAAAATATGACCGAGGTGGAAAACGGAGATCGGGGCACCGCACACGGCTATGGGACAATTGTGTGTTTTGGGGTGCCCCCTTGCCCCCGTATATAAAGGATGAGAGGGAGGAGGCCGGCCCCCTAGGGGTGCGCCAAGTGTGGGGAGTCCTACTAGGACTCCTTAGTCCTAGTAGGATTCCACCTCCCATACGGAGTAGGAAAGGGGGAAGGGAGAGGGAAAGGAAAGAGGGGGCTGTGCCCCCTCCCCTAGTCCAATTCGGTTTGGGCAAGGGGGGGGGCGCCTCCTCACGTGGCCTACCTCTCCTTTTCCCGTATGGCCCAAAAAGGCCCATTACCTCTCCCGGTGAATTCCCGTAACTCCCCGGTACTCCGAAAAATACCCGAATCACTCGGAACCTTTCCGACGTCCGAATATAGCCTTCCAATATATGAATCTTTACCTCTCGACCATTTTCGAGACTCCTCGTCATGTCCGTGATCTCATCCGGGACTCCGAACAAACTTCGGCCACCAATCACATAACTCATATAATACTAAATCGTCATCGAACCTTAAGTGTGCGGACCCTACGGGTTCGGGAATGATGTAGACATGACCGAGACGACTCTCCGGTCAATAACCAACAGCGGAACCTGGATGCTCATATTAGTTCCTACATATTCCACGAAGATCTTTATCGGTGAACCTCATATGACAACATACGTTGTTCCCTTTTGTCCGGCGTTATGTTACTTGCCCGAGATTCGATCGTCGGTATCTAATACCTAGTTCAATCTCGTTACCGACAAGTCTCTTTACTCGTTCCGTAATACATCATCTTGCAACTAACTCTTTAGTCACGGTGCTTGCAAGGCTTCTGTGATGCTGTATTACCGAGAGGGCCCAGAGATACCTCTCCGATAGTCGGAGTGACAAATCCCAATCTCGATCCATGCCAACTCAACAAACACTTTCGGAAATACCTGTAGTGCACCTTTATAATCACCCAGTTACGTTGTGACGTTTGATACACCCAAAGTATTCCTACGGTATCCGGGAGTTGCATGATCTCATGGTCAGAGGAACGTGTATTTGACATAGTGAAAGCAATAGCAATAAACTGAACGATCATTTGCTATGCTAACGGTTGGGTCAAGTCCATCACATCATTCTCCTAATGATGTGATCCCGTTATCAAATGACAACTCATGTCCATGGTCAGGAAATCTTGACCATCTTTTGATCAACGAGCTAGTCTAGTAGAGGCTTACTAGGGACTCAGTATTTGTCTATTATCCACACATGTATTAAGTTTCCGGTCAATACAATTCTAGCATGAATAATAAACCATTATCATGAACGGAGAAATATGATAATAAACACTTTATTAATTGCCTCTAGGGCATATTTCAAATAGTCACCCACTTGCACTAGAGTCAATAATCTAGTTTACATCTCCATGTAATTAACATCCAATCAGTTCTAGGGCTGATCATGTTTTGCTTGTGAGAGAGGTTTTAGTCAACGGGTCTGCGAAATTTAGATCCGTGTGTTCTTGGCAAATCTCTATGTCATATGTAGATGCTGCTATCACACTCTGCTTGGAGCTACTCCAAAAACGACTGTCCCACTTTACGTATCCGGTCTGAGACTCATAGTCTTCCGGATCGGTGTTTAAAGCTTGCATCGACGTAACCCTTTGAGACGAACTCTTTATCACCTCTATTCCCGAGAAATTCTTCCTTAGTCCTTTTCAGGTACTTCGGGATATTCTTGACCGCTGTCCAGTGATCTACTCCTGGATCACTTTGGTACCTTCCCACCAAGCTAATAGCGAGGCATACATCAGGTCTAGTACACAGCATGGCATACAAAATAGAGCCTATGGCTGAGGCATAGGGGATGACACTCATCTTCTCTTTGTCTTCTGCTGTGGTCGGGCTTTGAGTCTCACTCAATCTCACACCTTGCAATACAGGCAAGAACCCTTTCTTTGACTGATCCATTTTGAACTTCTTCAAAATCTTGTCAAGGTACATGCTTCGTGAAAGTCCTATGAGGCGTCTCAATCTATCTCTATAGATTTTGATGCCTAACATGTAAAACAACCTTTACCTAGATTTTCAAGTCTTACTCCACTTCACACCAGGCAAGAACTCATTTCTTTGACTTGATCCTATTTTGAACTTCTTCAAAAAAACTCATCAAGATGTGTGAACTTTTATCAGGCATTTTGATCTATCTCCATAGATCTCGATGCCCAATCTGTGGATAACTCAAAAACAGGTTTTTATTGAAAACCTCCTTTCAATTCTTTATGCTTTCCAGAAATTCTACATCATTTCCAATCAACAATATGTCATCCACATATACTATTAGAAATGCTATAGAGCTCCCACTCACTTTCTTGTAAATACAAGTTTCTCCATAAACTTGTATAAACCCAAACGTTGTGATCACTTCATCAAAGCGAGTATTCCAGCTCCGAGATGCTTGCACCAGTCCATAGATGGATCGCTGGAGCTTGCATATTTTGTTAGCACCTTTAGGATCGACAAAACCTTCCGGCTGTATCATATACAATTCTTCCTTAAGGAATCCGTAAAGGAATGCCATTTTGACGTCCATTTGCCAGATTTCATAATCATAAAACACGGCAATTGCTAACATAATTCTGACAGACTTTAGCATCGCTACGGGTGAGAAAGTCTCATCGTAGTCAACTCCTTGAACTTGGTGATAACCTTAAGCAACAAGTAGAGCTTTATAGACGGTGACATTACCATCAGCGTCCGTCTTCTTCTTAAAGATCCATTTTTTTAATAGCTCACCGTTCATCGGGCAAGTCTACCAAAGTCCACACTTTGTTCTCATACATGGATCCAATCTCGGATTTCATGGCCTCAAGCCATTTGTCGGAATCCGGGCTCGCCATCACTTCTTCATAGTTCGTAGGTTCACCGTTGTCTAACAACATGACCTCCAAGACAGGATTGCTGTACCAATTTGGTGCGGAGCGTGTCCTGGTTGACCTACGAGGTTCTGTAGCAACTTGATCCGAAGCTTCATGATCATCATCTACTTCCTCTCTGGTCTGTGTCGGTGTCACAGAAATTTCTTTCTGTGGTGTACTACTATCCAGAGGAGGTACAATTACCTCATCAAGTTCTACTTTCCTCCCACTCACTTCTTTCGAGAGAAACTCCTTCTCTAGAAAGGATCCATTCTTTAGCAACGAAAACTTTGCCTTCGGATCTGTGGTAGAAGGTGTACCCAACGGTCTCTTTTTGGGTATCCTATGAAGACGCACTTATCCGCTTTGGGTTCGAGCTTATCTGGCTGAAGCCTTTTGACATAAGCATCGCATCCCCAAACTTTCAGAAACGACATCTTAGGTTTCTTGCAAACCACAGTTCATACGGTGTCATCTCAACGGATTTAGACGGTGCCCTTGTTTAAAGTGAATGCAGCTGTCTCTAATGCATAACCCCAAAATGATAGTGACAAATCGGTAAGAGACATCATAGAATGCACCATATCCAATAGAGTACGATTATGACGTTCGGACACACCATTACGCTGTGGTGTTCCATGTGGCGTGAGCTGTGAAACAATTCCACATTGTCTTAAGTGATTGCCAAACTCGTAACTCAAATATTCTCCTCCACGATCAGATCGTAAGAACTTCATTTTCTTGTTACGATGGTTCTCTACTTCACTCTGAAATTCTTTGAACTTTTCAAATGTTTCAGATTTATGCTTCATCAAGTAGTCATAACTATATCTACTCAAATCATCAGTGAACGTGAGAACATAACGATATCCACCGCGCGCCTCAACACTCATCGGACCGCATACATCGGTATGTATTATTTCCAATAAGTTGGTTGCTCGCTCCATTGTTCCGGAGAACGGAGTTTTAGTCATCTTGCCAATAAGGCACGGTTCACATGTCTCAAATGATTCATAATCAAGAGATTCCAAAAACCCATCTGCATGGAGTTTCTTCATGTGTTTAACACTGATATGACCTAAGCGGCAGTGCCTCAAATATGTGGTACTATCATTATCTTTTGGCATTCGTGTTCTGAACATATGTATTACTACGATCAAGATTCTATAAACCTTTCATTTTAAGTGCATGATCATCAATGATATTATCCAAATAAATAGAATAACAATTATTCTCTGAAATTGAATAACCGTCTTGCAATAAACACTATCAGATATAATGTTCATGCTTAACGCAAGCACCAAATAACAATTATTTAGGTTCATCACTAATCCTGAAGGTAGAGAGAGCGTGGCGATGGTGATCACATCAACCTTGGAGACACTTCCAATGCACATCGTCACCTCGTTCTTAGCTAGCCCTCGTTTATTCCGAAGCTCCATGTTTCAAGTTGTAAGCAACTGAACAAGTATCAAATACCCAGGTGCTCCTACGAGTACTAGTAAGGTACATATCAATAACATGTATATCAAATATCTTTGTTGACATTGCGAGTCTTATTATCTGCCAGTTACTTTGGGGAAGTTCCGCTCCCTGTGACATTTCCCTTTGCAATGGGAGCACTAAGTCTCGGGTTTGGTTCAGCCTTGGGTTTCTTCGCGTGAGCGGCAACTGTTTTACCGTTCTTCTTGAAGTTCCCTTTTCTTTCCCTTGCCCTTCTTGAAACTAGTGGTCTTATTAACCATCAACACTTGATGCTCCCCTTTTTGATTTCTACATCCGCAGATTGTAGCATCGCGAATAGCTTAAGCATCTTCTATCCCTTGCATGTTTATAGTTCATCACGAAGATCCAGTAGCTTAGTGATAGTGACTAGAGAACTCTATCAATCACCACTTTATTCGGAAGTCTAACTCCCACTTGATTCAAGTGTTTGAAGTACTCAGACATTCTGAGTACATGCTCACTAACGGAGCTGTTCTCCTCCATCTTGTAGCTATAGAACTTGTCGAAGGTGTCATACCTCTCGACCCGGGTGTGAGCTTGAAAAACAGATTTTCAGCTCTTGGAACATCTCATATGTTCCGTGTTGCTCAAAACATATTTGGACCTCCGGTTCTAAGCCGTAAAGTATGGCGCACTGAACTATCGAGTAGTCATCTTTTCTTGTCTGTCAGACGTTCATAACGTCCTCAGATGAAGCCGTAGGGGTATTTCACTGAGCGGTGCATTAAGGACATAAGCCTTCTGTGCAGCAGTGAGGACAATCCTCAGATCACGGACCTAGTCCGCATAGTTGCTTCCATCAACTTTCAACTTCGTTTTCTCTAGGAACATAATAAAACAGGGGAACTACAGCGTGGTCTATTGATCTACATCATAAATTTGCTAAGACAAGTAAGACTATGTTCATGACAATTGAAGTTCAATTAATCAAATTACTTTAAGAACTCCCACTTAGATTAACATCAATCAAGTTGTCTAAGTGTAACATGATCCATATCAACTAAACCACGTCCGATCATCACGTGAGGTGGATTAGTTATCAATGGTGAACATCTTTCATGTTGATCATATCTACTATATGACTCATGTTCGACCTTTCGGTCTCTTGTGTTCCGAGGCCATATCTGTATATGCTAGGCTCGTCAAGTTTAACCCAAGTATTCTGCGTGTGTAAAACTAGCTTACACCCGTTGTATGCGTACAAAAGAATCCATCACACCCGATCATCACGTGGTGCTTAGAAGTGTCGAACCTTCGCAACGGTGCATACTAGGGGAGAACACTTATCTTGAAATTTAGTGAAGGGATCATCTTATAATGCTACCGTCGTCCTAAGCAAAATAAGATGCATAAAAGGATTAACATCACATGCAATTCAATATATGTGACATGATATGGCCATCATCGTCTTGTGCTTTTGATCTCCATCAGCAAAGCACCGTCATGATCTCCATCGTCACCGGGTTGACACCTTGATCTCCATCGTAGCGTCGTGACACCTTGATCTCCATCGTAGCGTCGTGGTTGTCTCGCCGGCTATTGCTACTACTACTACTACTAACTTATAGCGGTAAAGTAAAGCAATTACATAGCGTTGGCATTGCATACAATAAAGAGACAACCATAAGGCTCCTGCCGGTTGCCTGATAACTTACAAAACATGATCATCTCATACAACAACTTATATCACATCATGTCTTGGCCATATCACATCACCAGCATACCCTGCAAAAACAAGTTAGACGTCCTCTACTTTGTTGTTGCAAGTTTTACGTGGCTGCTACGGGTTTGCAAGAACCATTCTTACCTATGCAAAACCACAACGTGGTGTAGTGATTGCTTTTTGATCTTCTAAAAGAACCCTCTTCATTGAAACCGATTCAACTAAAGTGAGAGAGACAGACACCCGCCAGTCACCTTTATGCAACGAGTGCACGTAGCGGTGAAACCTGTCTCGCGTAAGCGTACGCGTAATGTCGGTCCGGGCCGCTTCATCTCACAATACCGCCGAATCAAGTAACAACTAGTAACGGCAAGCAATATGTATACACCCACGCCCACAACTCACTTGTGTTCTACTCGTGCAAATCACATCTACGCATAGACCTGGCTCGGATGCCACTGTTGGGGAACGGAGCATGAATTTCTAAAAATTTCCTACGCTCACGCAAGATCTATCCATGGAGATGCATCGCTACGAGAGGGGAGAGTGTGTCTACGTACCCTCGTAGACCGTTAGCGGAAGCGTCTCACAACGCGGTTGATGTAGTCGAACAATCCTTCGAACAATCCTTCGAACTCCACCGATCGAGTACCGAACGTACGGCACCTCCGAGTTCTACACACGTGCAGCTCGGTGACGTTCCTCGCCTTCTTGATCCAGCAAGACGTCGAGGTAGTAGATGAGTTCCATCAGCACGACGGCGTGGCGACGGTGACGGTGAAGTGATTCCGGGAGGGCTTCGCCAAAGCTCTCCGAAAATATGACCGAGGTGGAAAACGGAGATCGGGGCACCGCACACGGCTATGGGACAATTGTGTCCTTTGGGGTGCCCCCTTGCCCTCGTATATAAAGGATGAGAGGGAGGAGGCCGGCCCCCTAGGGGTGCGCCAAGTGTGGGGAGTCCTACTAGGACTCCTTAGTCCTAGTAGGATTCCACCTCCCATACGGAGTAGGAAAGGGGGAAGGGAGAGGGAAAGGAAAGAGGGGGCTGCGCCCCCTCCCCTAGTCCAATTCGGTTTGGGCAAGGGGGGGCGCGCGCCTCCTCACGTGGCCTGCCTCTCCTTTTCCCGTATGGCCCAAAAAGGCCCATTACCTCTCCCGGTGAATTCCCGTAACTCCCCGATACTCCGAAAAATACCCGAATCACTCGGAACCTTTCCGACGTCCGAATATAGCCTTCCAATATATGAATCTTTACCTCTCGACCATTTCGAGACTCCTCGTCATGTCCGTTGTCTCATCCGGGACTCCGAACAAACTTTGGCCACCAATCACATAACTCATATAATACTAAATCGTCATCGAACCTTAAGTGTGCGGACCCTACGGGTTCGGGAATGATGTAGACATGACCGAGACGACTCTCCGGTCAATAACCAACAGCGGAACCTGGATGCTCATATTAGTTCCTACATATTCCACGAAGATCTTTATCGGTGAACCTCATATGACAACATACGTTGTTCCCTTTTGTCCGGCGGTATGTTACTTGCCCGAGATTCGATCGTCGGTATCTAATACCTAGTTCAATCTCGTTACCGGCAAGTCTCTTTACTCGTTCCGTAATACATCATCTTGCAACTAACTCTTTAGTCACGGTGCTTGCAAGGCTTCTGTGATGCTGTATTACCGAGAGGGCCCAGAGATACCTCTCCGATAGTCGGAGTGACAAATCCCAATCTCAATCCATGCCAACTCAACAAACACTTTCGGAAATACCTGTAGTGCACCTTTATAATCACCCAGTTACGTTGTGACGTTTGATACACCCAAAGTATTCCTACGGTATCCGGGAGTTGCATGATCTCATGGTCAGAGGAACGTGTAATTGACATAGTGAAAGCAATAGCAATAAACTGAACGATCATTTGCTATGCTAATGGTTGGGTCAAGTCCATCACATCATTCTCCTAATGATGTGATCCCATTATCAAATGACAACTCATGTCTATGGTCAGGAAGTCTTGACCATCTTTTGATCAACGAGCTAGTCTAGTAGAGGCTTACTAGGGACTCAGTATTTGTCTATTATCCACACATGTATAAAGTTTCCGGTCAATACAATTCTAGCATGAATAATAAACCATTATCATGAACGGAGAAATATGATAATAAACACTTTATTAATTGCCTCTAGGGCATATTTCCAACACGCGCACCCCCGACCTCCACTCAAAGGAAGACACTCAATAATAAATCATGCTCCAACTTCTTAGCATAACTAAAGACTGTACATGCATGCTTCGGGAATCACAAACCTTAACACCAATATTCTTACTAAACCACAATTATTCACTAGTACCTCCGACATATTACCATCTCAATATCGCAAAACTATTGCAAGGAATCAAACTTATCATATTCAGTGATCTAGAAGTTTTATGTAGGATTTTATGACTAACCATGTGAATGACCAATTCCTGTTGACTCTCTAAATAGATATAAGCGAAGCATGAGAGTTTAATTCTTTCTACAAAAGACCACACACTAATAAATATAAGTGAAGCAAAAGAGCATTCTACAAATAACGGTTTTCTAGATGTAGAGAAACAGGCATCCAAACTTCAAATAATATAAGTGAAGCACATGAAGCATTCTATAAAGCCATACTCAAAAGATATAAGTGAAGTTCATGAAGCATTCTATAAATAAACCAAGGACTATCTCATACCAACATAGTTCATTATTAAAAGAAAAATAAAAAGCACACTACGCTACAAGATTTTACCCATATCATGTGAACAAAACAAAAACCGAGACATACTAATAATTGTCGAAGAAAGATGAGATGCCTTCCGGGGCATCCCCAAGCTTAGACGCTTGAGTCTCCTTGAATATTTACTTGGGGTACCTTGGGCATCCCCAAGCTTGAACTCTTGCCTCTTTTTATCCTCATATCGATACCTCCTCATTCTTCGAACACTTCATCCACACAAAACTTAACCGAACTTTTTATTAGAGGGATTAGTACATGTAACATCAAATCCCATCATGTCCTGCTGTAACATTATTGTATAATTATAATCAAACATTACCCACTGTATGCTATCACAATTCTGTGGCTCCCAAGTCAATGGGGCTCAACAAGATTTCAAACATACGTAAATAAAGAAACTATAACAGCAATCTGTGAAAACAGGATAGTCTGTAAAGATGCAAATGAAACATATACTTATGTAACTCCAAAAATTCTGAAAAATTAGGACCTAATAAAAATTTTGCATAGAAGTACTGTCTAAAAATTTCAGAATTTTTTCACACTCCAGTAAATTATGAAAATTCAAGCACTACAACAAAAGTTTCTGTTTTTGCACTGCACACACCAAACAAGCAATTTAAACATCCTAAAGGTAAATGTTGGCACATTATTTTTATAATACAATGGATTTGTACAAGGGGATAATTATTTTTGCGAAAAACTTCCATGGAAAATTCCACATTGTTTCCATGAGCATGAACACAATTGTTCAAGGTCGACCCTCACTTCTCCAATGCATAACCTTCCAATCGCTTCTTTTTTTGAAAAAGGTTTTAGGTTCCCCTCTATATTTTTTGTTTTTAAACTTTTTAAAAGCACACAATAGAAATAAATGACTCTCTAAAACTTTCGGGTTGTCTCCCAGGCAGCGCTTTCTTTAAAGCCATTAAGCTAGGCATAAAGTGCTCAAGTAATCGATCCACCCGGATCCCAAGGTATATCAAAGCCAATTTTAATTAACAATGATTTGTAATTTAGTAGTGAGCACAAAGCAACATATTTCATGCAATGAAGAAGTCTAACTCTCTTCCTATGCATCGGCATGTCATAAAAGAACAATTCATGCACACATAATAAAGGCCGATACATAGCATATTATATCCATCAAAATCATCATGTGTAGTGGTGAAATGCAACCCATCAATATAATCCTTAATAAGAGCAAACTTCTCCGATATAGTGTAGTTGGGAGAATTCAAAAAGATAATAGGACTATCATGTGTGGGTGCAATAGCAACTATTTCATGTTTAACATAAGGAACTATAGCAAGTTCATCTCCATAAGCATCATTCAAATTGACATCATGGCCACAAGCATAGCAAGCATCAATTTCATCAAAAAGGGATATTTCAAATGAATCAAAGGGATCATAGCAATCATCCTTCGGTAAGCACGAAGGGAAATTAAACAATGTATGAGTTGAAGAGTTACTCTCATTGGAAGGTGGGCACGGGTAGCTAATCCGCTCTTCCTCCTTTTGTTCTTTGCTCTCCTCGTCATCTATTTCATCTAATGATCTCACAATGTCATCAATTTCTTCTTTCATAGATTCCTGCAAAACGTTAATCTCCTCTTGGACAGCGGGGACTTCCATAATATATTATTTAACATAAGCATTAGAAGCATAGTGTTCATAGCAATATTTAAGTATGGAAAAAATTTCAGATTTGTGAAGCGTCGCATCACACTTTTCAATCAAAGAAGCAATTTCATAAGCACCCTTAAAAGAAACAAATTCTTCAATTTGTTCAATATCATAGTAACTATAAACACATTTGGCATAAGAAGATAAGATTCCATTATCCTTAAACTCACATTGGTAATGAAGGTGTTTTTTAGGGTTTTCAGAACAACAAGTAAAATCATATATTTTGGATAAATTCCAAGCATAGCATTCCAAACAATTAATTTGATACCTTAAGAGTTTCCCTTTTTGAGACAAACGGTGTCACACAAAACAAGCATGCTCATCTAATGATTTTCCCTCCACTAAGCTAGTTGGGTTTTCAGCACGAGCACAAAGCGATCGAAGATGATCCAAGTAGAAAGCTTCAACAGTATGAAAGATTTTGGGTGGTTCTTCAACCATTGGTTTAGCAAGTACAACTATTTTTTTTGGTATTTTACGTTTCCTACCCATAACTAAAGATAGAAAACAAGAGCACAAAATAAAAACTACTTAGTGATAAAGCAAACAAGCACACACAAGAATATCAACCCCACGCTATTGCTCCCCGACAACGGCGCCAGAAAAAGGTTTTGATAACCCACAAGTATAGGGGATCAATTGTAGATTTTTTGATTAATAAGAGTGTCGAACCCAATGAGGAGCTAAATGTAGAATTAATATTCCCTTCAAGTTCTATCGACCACCGATACAACTCTGCGCACACTTAATGTTCGCTTTACCCAAAACAAGAATAAAACTACTTTGTAGGTGTAAGGATAAGTTTGCAAGAATAAAACTAGAAGTACTTAGCAAGAATAAAACTATGAGTAAATTGCAAGATAATAAAAGTTAGTTGTTTAGTAGAAAGCTTTTGTAACACAAGAGAAGGATTTGTCCCTAGGAAATCGATAACTAGACCGGTAATCATTATTGCAATTTTATATGAGGGAGAGGCATGAGCTAACATACTTTCCATACTTGGATCATATGCACTTATGATTGGAACTCTAGCAAGCATCCACAACTACCAAAGATCATTAAGGTAAAACCCAACCATAGCATTAAGTAACAAGTCCTCTTTACTCCCATACGTAACAACCCCCTTACTCGGGTTTGTGTTTCAGTCACTCACGCAACCCACTATAAGCGAATTATGAACGTATTGCAAAACCCTACAGCAGCAATCCCTCACGCTTGCACGACACGGAGGGCACCATAGGACAGCACCAAAATAAAACATACAACTCAAACCAATCACGATCATCAATCAACCCATAGGACAAAACAAATATACTCAAACAAAATCATAGGATTGCCACATATCATTGGATAATAATAAATACCGTTAAGCACCATGTTTAAGTAGAGATTACAGTGGGGAGAAGAGGTGTTACACCACTGCATATAGGGGGAGAGAGTTGGTGATGACGGCGGCGAAGTTGTTGGTGTAGATCGCCGTCACGATGGTTGCCCCGGCGGCGTTCCGGCGCCACCGGGAGAGAGGGGGAGAGAGCCCCCCTCCTTCTTCTTCTTCCTTGGCCTCCCCCCTATATGGGAGGAGAGTTTCCCCTCTGGTCCATGGCCACCATGGCTCCCGGAGGGCAGGAACCCCTCCGAGATTGGATCTCTCTCTCTCGCTTTGTGTTTCTCTTCTGTTTCGCGTTCCTGTTTTCTGGCCCTTCACCGTTTCTTATATTCTCGGAGATCCGTAACTCCGATTAGGCTGACATTTTGAGGGGATTTTTATCCGGAAATTATCTTTCCTGCGGCGAAAGAAGGGCCCCAACCGACGTTCGAGGGAGTCAGAAGGAAACACAGTGCGACCCCCCCTGGGTTGTGCCCTGTTGCCTTGTGGCCACCTCGGGCACCGTCTTGCATTGATTCTTCTTCCTAAAAATCACATATATTCCAAAATAATTCTCCGTAAAATTTTATCGCATTTGGACTTCGTTTCGATATGGATTTTCTGCGAAACAAAAAACATGCAACAAACAGGAACTGGCACTGGGCACTGGATCAATATGTTAGTCCAAGAAAATCATATAAAGTGTTGCCAAAAGTATGTAAAAGTTGTAAAATATTGGCATGAAACAAAAAAAATTATAGATACGACGGAGACGTATCACGCGCCCGTGGGGGGTTGGGGGGCGCCCTGTTGCCTTGTGGGCAACTGGTGGGTCCCCTCTAGTATTTCTTTTCTCCAGTATTTTTTATATATTAAATAAAAATTCTCTGTGAAGTTTCAGGTGAATTGGAGCTCTGTAGAATAGGTATCTCTGTTGTAGCTATTTCAGGTCCAGAATTCCAGCTGCCGGTATTCTCCCTCTTCATGTAAATCTTGCAATTTAAGAGAGAAAAGGCATAAGAATTACATCATAAAGTGAAATAATGACCAAATACATTACAAATAACATTAGGAAATCATGATGCATATTGGACGTATCAGTCATGCGGCGGCGGTGCTAGCCCCCATGGCCGCCGGGAACCGGCGGGTTCCCGGCGATGGTGGGCATGGCGGCGGCCGCGGATCTAGATCCCACCCAGATCTGTCGTCGATTCTTGACGTGGATGGTCGGCGGCGCGATGACGGCTCTGGTGAGGGGATGGAGGACCTCCGCCGGAGTACATCATACCCACTCCATTTGCATCTCTCCTCATTAATTACTTGCCACATCATATCTTTTACCTGCATGGCACGCATGTTACTACTTATGTTACTCCCACTATGAGCAGCTTGACAGCCACGCCGCCACCGCAAACAGGTGGGTTTGGGCGGGATTTACAATGGACCCCAACCATCTTAAACACCTGTATTCGAATGACCACCGATAAATGTTGAAGAATTTTGGATGGATCACACGTATAAATGAAGAGAAGTCGTCCCCACGCGGTCCAAATAACCAGACCTAGGTTTCCCTTGATGCTCGAAGAAGGGCACAGATGAATGCTATGGCAGCGCCTCCAAGAAGGAAACGGCACCCGCTGGTGTCACCACTGCCAGCATCGGCAAGCCGAGCAAGGATTTTGCCCTGTCCTTAGTCTGAGCAAACCCAATGCGCTTTGGGTTAGATTTCAGAGAAGTGTAAGTCGAGTCGTAGGCCGGAACCACCATCGAAGGAATGGGAGCAACGCTTGTTGGATCTAAATTCGGCAGATCTCGGGATAGGGGGTCCTAAGTTAGACGCCTTGAAACGAGGGTAACAAGCACACTGAGATTTTACACAGGATCAGGCTCTCCGAGAAGATAATACCCTACGTCATTCTTGTGTTTATTGTGTTGGTGTGAGTAAAGAGTACAGGTAATCTACCATGAGATTGTAATGTGTTTTCTATGATCCCGGGCCCTCGGTTTATATGTATTGGGGGTCCTAGGGTTACAAGATCCTAATCGGCTATGTACGGTTCCTCTTGTGGTTGCCCGATGGTGGCAAGAGGTAGCCGCCATATCGGGCAACCACCAGAGGAACCCCATGGACGCGGCCATTGACGCCATTACTGTAGCCTGAGGGAAGGGGGAGGTGTCGGTGCTAAAACCGGCGGATCTCAGGTAAGGGGGTCCCGAGCTATGGGTCTGAGAACGATGGTAACAATAGACGAAGGGAGACGATGTTTACCCATGTTCGGGCCATATCGAAGAGATAAAACTATTGGAAATATGCCCTAGAGGCAATAATATTTGTATTATTATATTTCTGTATTCATAATTAAAGAGTTTATATTCTATGCTATAACTACTATGATCCTGGAATATGTGATTCAGTGGAAAACTCATATGCACGCATGGAATGATAAACGGTTAAATAAAAGGTTCCTACTATTGCCTCTAGGACTAGCTCAAGTGTTGTTGGTGATCATGTTTTCCGGATCTTAGGATATCATTAATCTTAGGATATCATTATGTGTTAAACGACAGTCCTAAAACAACATTGAGATTATGACGTTGGAAGAACGATCATATTGAATCGACCCAAACTTGTCTGTTATGAATTGAGTTTATATCGTCTGTAATCAATTGTAATAACACAAAGTGTTAACATGTGGTTTTGCTCCTTAGACCATGAGAGTATCGTAGTCACTTCTTACCGTACGGTGGACTTTGGGGTTGCTCAAACGTCACCTGTAACACGGTGATCATAACGACAACTTACAGGCCCATCGGAAAGTTTGACAAGGGACTAGATAGCTCGAGAGTGGGATTTGCTCCTCCGACGATGGAGAGATATTCTTAGGGCCCTCTCGGTGTGACGGCATCCATCATCGTCTGGCCAGACACAGGTGCCTACGTCATGGGGATGTCGGAATACGACAACGAGAAAGAAGAACGAAACCGGTAACGAGGATAACAGTATAGTGAGCATGTGATGACTCAGGAGGATACCGATGCATCCCGGGTTTTGTGAAGTATCGCGAAGCAAAGAGAACATCACATGATAACCAAAGGTTCACTCGAATATCATTCGTGTGCTCATAGAGATCGATATAGACGTCCACGGTTCCGCCGTCGGTCATTGAACGAACAGTTTCGTTCATGTCTATGAGTTACCGAACCTACGGGGTCACAAGCTTAAGGCAATCATGATCTACTGAGTGTTAGTGGGACAAAAGTGATGAGAACATATTTGTGGAATTGTTTCATAAATATTCGAAATTGTTTCGAGAGGAACCGGATACGTTTCGGGGTCACCGGAAGCGTTTCAGAGAGTATCGGGTAATACCGGGTATTACCGATAATTAATATATAGGTGGAAAATGTTTTCGGGGCTGTTAAATTATATATAATATGCTCTAGTAATTGTTAGAGGGCTTTTATGTTTAATTTAATATCAACGGGCCTTAAAAGGTCAAACGGCCCAATATGGGTGGAGCCCCCTCTCCCATGGAAAGAGGGGAGGGGAGGCCGAATTGGATGGGGTTTCCCCCTCCTTGGCCGGCGCAAGGGGGAAGGGAAACCTTCCCCCCTTGTGGCTGCCCCTCCCTCCTCCTAACCTATATATACTAGGGTTTTTTCCTCTATGCGATACACAAGTTTTGGAGCCTCCTCTCGTTCCTCTAATTCTAGTTCTAGTTGATCCAAGTTGATCAATTAGAGCTTGACATAGATCATCTAATTCTCATAATTAAAAGCCCAGTGTGGTTCTAATTTTCTCCCTCTAATTCTCCGGCGATGATTAGCTCTGGACGGCGAACCACTGCCGGATTGTGAAGGCTGCACGCTTGCAACCAAGTAGAGAGGTTGTGTTTTCGGTCTTCGGTTCGAGGGACTGTTCGTGAGCGGTTCGCGGGATCATTCATGACGGTACGAAGGACTCCAAGTATGATCTACACCGGCTCGTTCTTCTTGTGCTCCTCAGTCTCCTCGGCCCGCTACAGCCCATAGTATTTTTTGTCCAGCACCTGCGTATTGTTTTGCCCAAAAAAATAACTGCGCATTGCACCGCCAAGGCCTACAGAATCGTCGGGTCTGAAATCTCTGTGCATGGAGACCGGGGAGCGGCTTCAGTGTTTGCCTGAATGAATTTCAAAAGTATTTGGGGTCCTCATGGATCACCTGGGCCGGGATTTCAGACCCGGCGATTCTGGAGGTGTAGGCGATGCGAGAAGCGTTGTCAAACACAGCAGGTGCCCATGAAGCTATTGTAAGATCAGACTCCATGCTCAAGCTTTTGACTAGTGAAATGTCATTCATGAGAGCAGATCAAGGAATTATGACTCTGATAGTTTAGCGAAACATTCTCTGTACTTAGACATTGGTAGACATGTGTGGCTACTTGAGCCGCTTGACTCTGTAATCATTCCTCTGGAACTAGTTAATCAATAAAGATTTTTGTTCCCTAAAAAAAAACCTGCGCATTGTTTTGTCCATGGTCGCAGCACTCTCCTCACTTCATTTCAACACATTCGTCTACAAAAAACTTCATTTCAAAACAACTAAAACAAATTTGAATACATACACGCACTAAAAGGTATGTTATGGTTTGCGGGCCATGCTTTCTGTTGCGCAATGCACTTTTTTTTAACATAGTACAATCGAAGTCGTGATACAATGTGATTTTGATGTTCTCATGGTTTGGTTCCTGGATCCAAAAACAGGCACGTGTACACATGGTGAACAGGTTGGCCTAGATCAGCAATGTGGACACCGGAACACATACACGGCCATCAGAAATCCTAGGTTCGTCGTCCCAGATGGAGGTGCAGGCGGCACAAAAATACACCCTAGAAAAGTAGAACGTTTTCCACTGATACAAATACATATGCAAGTGACTGAAAGGTTTTTGCAAAAGTACGTAGTCATCCTTAGGAAAAGGTGCCTTGCTCTTGGTAAACTAGAGGAAGGAGAATAGGAGATCAAATAAAAAGTCTGTTTGAGGTAAACAAGGAATCAGAAGTTAGACCATCTCCAATAGTAGACCCAAATTTTGGCTATCCAAATCTATTTTGGACGGAGGCCGGAGAAGATTTGGGTAGCCGGAAATTTTTCCGCCTTTTCAGCACACTCAAAACTTTTTTTTTTTTTTTTTTGCGGGGAAGCACACTCAAAACTGGAGACTCATATTTCAAAACACAAACATAGAGATAACACATAGTTCATTGTGGCGAGGAGCTAGGGGCCGAACCGGACTGCAGCTCGAAGATGGTGGTGGGGAGCTCGGGGAATGGTGGTGCCATGTTTGTTCACGGTCAGCGGTGGTGGATCCGGTGGCAAAGAGTTCGCGGACGGCCGGAAATGCGCGACGGGGTCGCGGCGGATGGTATGTGGGCGGCGGCCAGCTGCCGGAATCGTCCAACATGGAGACAGGGTGGGGTGACAGTGCAGCCCTCCAAAAACATATGGTGACAGTGCGAACCAACCTGTGGTTGGATGGTTAGGTGGACAATCGTATCCCCAGCCCACCAGGGTTCAAATCCTGGTGCTCGCATTTATCCTGGATTTATTTCAGGATTACCGGCGATGTGCGTTCAGTGGGTGGAGACGTTCCCGTCAACTATGAGACGCCTACGGTGACTTCGTAAAATCTCAAGATGATATGTCGGCTCTGTCTCTCGAAGATGCTCATAGGGGTAGGGTGTGCATGTGTGCGTTCGTAGGGGTGAGTGTACGCGCGTATATATGAGCGCTTGCGTCTGTAGTGTGTTCAAAAAGAAGTATTAGTTTTTGGGTCCATCTAGGGCACATCTAGATGTGAGTCATGTGACATAGCTATATCACATCTAAGGGTGACATCAACGGCGTAGCCAGGATTGGCCGACGCCCCGGGCCAAAAATGAAGGGCCAAATTTTTTCTCAAAAACTACCATAGTTTTAAGGCATACCAAAAGTAACGCTCATTTGCAACTGATAAGAATCTGAAGACAATATTTAATAGTGCTTCATCTGATAATGTAACACATAACAAAAGAAAATATAAAGGATAAATAATAGTACAAAAGAGGGTACCAAATCAAAGGGTTATTTGATTTTAGCTTCACGCGATTACATCTTCAATAGTAACAGATGTCATTGTCCTGGTTCTTTTGTCATCTTGTCTTCGGTCTTCCTGTTAATTGGAACAAAAATTAGGAAATTAACAGATGAACTTGCAACTCGTACAGAAAAAGGGCCAGGGCCCAGTTGCAAGTTGGGTCTGACTTTGCAACTAAGGCAAAAAAAAAATGGATCAGGCCTAGGTCAAGCCCAGTTGCGTGTCGATAGTGGACTTGGAACTGCGACAAAAAAATCGGGCTCAGTTATGAGTCGATGGTGGATTTGCACCTCAACAAAAAAAATTGACCCTTATTGCGAGTCGATGGTGAACTTGCAACTGGGACCAAGAAAAGTCGCGCTCAGTTGCGCGTCTGTGGTGGACTTGCAACTCAGGAAAAAAAGGACAAACCCATTTGCGAGACGAGGGTGGACTTGTAACTGATATAGAAAAAAAGGTCGAGCCCAGATCGTACAGTTGCAAGTCGATGATGGACTTGCAACTGTGAAATTTTTGACCCTCATTGCGAGTTGAGGGTCGACTTGCAACTGGGACAAAAAATGATTAGAGCTAGTTGCAAGTTAATACTAACTTTGCAACTAAGAAAATAAAAGGTCGGCTCGGGATCAAGCCCAATTGCGAGTCGATGATGGACCTGCAACTGAGATGAAAAAGGCCAAGGCCCGGTTTCAAGACCACGGTGCACTTGCAACTAGGAAGAAAAAAATGTTGAGCCTAGTTGCAAGTTAAAGGGTGACTTTGCAACTAAAGGCAAACAAGGTCGGGCTTCAGATCAACCCTTGTTGTGACTTGATTGTGGACTTGCAATTGCGACACAACCAAATTTCAAGCCCAGTTACGAGTCGAGGATGGACTTGCAGTTGGAACAAATAAAAAAATCCAGGCCCAATTACGAGTTGAGGCTGGACTTGCACTGAGGCAGAAAAATGAGTCAAGCCCAGATCGAGTCGATTGTGTTTGGTGATGGGTATACAACAGGCACAAACATTTTCCGCAAACAAAAATGACATTGACAAAAAATGAATGAAAAATGTTTTTGAATTTAAAATGAATAAATGAAAAAGAAACATGAAAAAACGACTAGGGACATCGCAACCCACACAAACGAGCACATATAACAACTATTGACTTATAATAGGACGAACAAAGGTTGACCCCGATTCCGAGCCGAGGGTGGACTTGGAACAGAGGAAAAAAGAATCAGAGTCATTTGCATGTCGAACTTGGACTTCCAACTGGGACAAAAAAGGCTGGGCCCAGTTGCGAGTTGAGGGTGGACTTGTAACTTCGAAAAATGGGTCAGGGGTCAGTTGCGAGTTAAGAGTGGGCTTGTAATTGGGCAAAAAAGGACCGGCTCCAGTTGCAAGTCGAGGGTGGACTTGCAACTGGGGTGGTAAAAAGGTCAAGGGACAAAAAATGTTAGTCCCAGTTGTGAGCCAAGGGTTAAGTTACAACTGGGGACAAAATAAAAAAATATTGGGCCTAGTTGCAACTCGAGTGTGGACTTGCAACTATGATAAAGAAAAGGTAAAGGCTTCGAGTGCGAGTTGACGGTGTACTTGCATCTCGAACATAAAATGTTAGGGACTAGATGCGAATTGTGGGTGAGCTTGCAACTGAGGCAGAAAAAGTCGGGCCAATTGCGATTCGACCGTGGACTTGCAACTGGGAGAAAAAATGTCGAGCCCAATTGCGAGTCAACGATGGGCTTGCAACTAGGGTAAAAAGGTCAGGACTAATTGCAATTTGTGAATGGACTTGCAACTCGGACGAAAAAAAATGTCGGGCTCCAGTTGCGAGTTGATGGTGGCCTTGCAACTGGGACAAAAAAGGTCAGACCAGTTGCGACTCAAGGGTGGACTTGCAGCTGGGACAAAAAAATGCCGAGTTGCGAGTCCACGATTGACATGCAACTGAGACAAAAAAAATAGGTTGACACTAATTGCAAATCGAGGGGGAGCTTGCAGCTAAGGCAAAAATCGAAATCGAAATTGGGATTCGGCGATGGGCCTGCAACTGGACAAAAAACAGATCGGCTCCAATTACAAATCGAGGATGAACTTGCAAATGAGACATAAAAATGGTCGGATCCAATTGTAAATGAACGAAAACGACCAATTCCAGGTCGACTCGCCCTTTTTGCTTGTGTCGGCTCTACGAGAAGACAAAAGGGAAAACAAAGAGAGAGAGAGAGAGGGGAATGGGAAGGCACAAAGTGAAGATAATAAACTGGCAGTGACTAACGGAATCTGTCTCTTCCACTTCTACAACGGAGGCTAGTGAAAAAACAAGAAAAGCCCATGAAAACAGCCAGCCAAAAGCAAAAACAAGCCAAACAAATGGGCCAAAAAAGAGAGCGTGTGTGACACAAACATGCCTAAAAGAGGAGCGCGCGTGACACAGATGAGCCGATAAAAATTGGACATCACGACAATCTGGGAACACTGGACTCGCTTGAAAAATTGAAGTGGGAACAATATTTCCACGGATATTACAACAAAACATCGGATGGACCGCCAAAATGAGACAAAAAATGTATTTGAAAGATGTTTGTGAATTTTAAAAGGTATTCAAAAATTGAAAAAATAAATGTAAATTCAACAAAAACAAGAATTTACAAAATATATTTACAAATTAGAAAATGTTGACTAATTCCAAAAAATATGATTCGAAAAGAAGATAAAAATGTTTGAGAATTAACAAAACAAAAAACAAAGAGGGAAAACAAACAAAATACAAAATGAAAGAAAAGAGGGATGAAAAACAGAAAAAGAAAGAAGAAAAAAACGCAAGATGCACACGACCAGCAACGCAACATAGAGGTCTCCTTGACTTTTGATTCTCAAATCTATGATGTTGCACTGAATAAACAAAGAAAAAGGGGGAAAATAAAGAAAAAAAACACCCACAAAAAACGTGGATGGGAAACTCACAGCAGCCCATGTAACACAGAGAAAAGCAATCGCGAGTGGGCTGCAGGAGTCAGAATCAAAAAGACTACAACGCGCGCCCAGGACAAAGTTCTGCCCGAATCTAATAGCAATTGATAATGCGGTAGAAAACTTAGATGTGCAATACTTATTTCTCATCTAGATGTGATTTAATAAAACTGTAAAAAAACAGTTTACACGAATCTTATAGCAATCAATCATGTGGTTGGAGACTTAGATGTGAGGTAAGTATATTACATCTAGATGTGAAATAGCAATCCCGTTAGTTTTTTGGTTAAGTAAAACTTCCTTAACTTTGACTAAATTTGTAGAGAAAATATATCAGCATCCACAATATCAAATCTATCTATCTATCTATTATATACTTAATTAAAACAGAAGAAAAGAAATGGCCAGGATTAAGGATTAAAAAACAGAAGAAAAGGAACGGCCAGGATTAAGAACTAACTAGACATATAAGGAAAGCAATGACATCATTGCACGATGGATTGATTATCGCGTGCTTTGTATGACTCGGAGAAGGAATCCAGGAGACATACGTTCTACTTGCACTAATCAAGCAGTCCTCGAGGTACACGGCGATTTTGGTTATTAGATCGAAAGCTAATCCAAAATTTCCATGCAAATCTTCAGGGTCACGGAAACAAGATCCTCCCACGATCGAAAAGGAGATCCTCCCACGATCTCATCCATGGCTGCCTCTTCCCGTCAGCGGTGTGCCTGCAGTTCTCCGTTCACACACTTTCATACAAAGCAAGTTTTTTTAGAGAAAAGGCACATGCCGAGCCTCAGAAAAGGTTCGAACTTTGGCCGGCTTTGAATTAACAAAGCCATCAACCGGCCAGGATTACAAGAGCAGGACATTACAGGGAAAGTAAAAAAGCGAAATGGAAATAAAGGATACAAGGTACATAGTGGAACAGACTCTAAGGCAGCGACAACCCCAGGCGAGAGCTTGAAGCACCGATGCCACCATCCACTGCACGCCATCACTGGCAGACCAACAGGTACACGAGAAGGAGGCATGCCGCGCTTGCATTGTGTCGCTAACTGCATCCGGAGGACCAAATAGGGGCCAAGCATGGTCTGTCTCTCCCGCCGAAAAGGGCCACTACCCTTCACCCAGGCTCGATGGGTGCCGCACCGGCGACCGGCAGAATGGTTCCCAGAACTCAGAACCATGGTGCACACGGAGACACAGTAGAAACAGACCCGCAAGCAGCAACACACCAACCACCATGGCACCGTCGTCGGCAACAGGAAGACATCACGCCAGGCGAGAGCTGTCAATCGAAGGCGCAACCATGGAGCAGGCCAAAGGGGCAACACGGAGCACCGAGGTCCATCATGTTGCCGGAGATAAGAGCAAGCCAACAGCGCCGCCACCAAGCCACCACTACTCCCCCACCGCCTAGCAGATGCCGGCCGACGACTTCAAGAAGGAATACGACACCACAGCGCCGTCATTGGCCAAAGCAGGGGGCCAAGGGATTTCTCCCACGCTCAGGAAAGGGGTTGGGCAGGGGAGGATCCTCACCGGAGCCTCCAAGGAGGGGATCGGCACCCAAAGGTGTCGTCTTCGACGTGGCCGCCGCGCCGACCAGAAGTTTCCTCCGGATCCACACCCTCCCACCAGATCCATGGAGCCAGCACACCCGGAGGACGACCACAGCCGCCGGTAGCCGGAGCCGCCGCGGAACAGAGTAGATCGGGCGAAGGGCGGAGCAGCACCAAGATACAGCGGATGGCCAGCACGGGGCCACCGCCCACGCAGCGACCGACCGCCGCCCCTCGCCGCCCGCATGGCCGAGGGACGACCCACCAGCACCCGCCGGCGCAGCCCGCCGCTCGGGCTCCGCCGAGCGCCACCGGCCGGGCCACCGCCCCGGAAGCCGAAGCCCTCCACGCGAGGTGGAGTCGCGAAGTCCCCGCCGCCACCTTCATCGGTGCTGCGCGCCCGCGCCGGAGCTCACCTCTGGCAGCGGTGGAGGAGAGGTAGGGAGGAGGGAGAGCGCTGGCGACGGCTAGGGTTAGCCCCCGCGTCGCCTCAGAGGAGACGACGCGGGGATGGGGGGTTGTGTCCTACAAAGCAAGGTGTACTATCCGTTTTGTATAACCGCGTAGGCATACAAAAATTGCAACCGGTTACATCACTGCCGGTGTCATCAATCATTATAATTGATTTAATTGGTTTTTTGCATGGTAATACGTGTCTCATTCATATCATAAAGATCAAAGTACAAGTCACGTAAAGACCAATATGACAAAACTGAAAAGACAGCAGAACATCTCTGAGCTTGACACCAACGTCTGTCACCTGCCTCCGGCACCACCATAACAGCCACCAAAAGAAAAGAAAATGACGGATCACCTCCTCACCCGAGCTCGACACGGCTCCATTGCTGATATGCAGTTTTGCGGACCTCCAAGGTGGCTCACCAAAGGTGAAGCCATTCCCGTTGAACGAATCAGACCGGGGCAACACCCCGGACACGCCATCGAACTCCAGGTCTGGCACCCCACCACGACTAAGACGCCGAAGCGGGAAACCATACCTGCCATCCATCAACCACGAACCCATCACACGTTCGGTCTTCCAGATGTCGTCGATGCAGACCACAATCTGCATCCGCTCCTGGACTACCTCCCAAGCTCTGCTTCTTAGCAATTATTAGTAACTACTTTTTTTTACATAGAAATTAGGTAAGTACTTTTAATAAAATCATTTTGTATTATTTTAGGAAAAATCTATATATTACATAAAAGAGTATGCATACATATCAAGATAAAAATAAAATAAAAATAATATATTTTCTTCCTCAAAAATATAGTTTCATATATTTACTTCACGAATTTCATAAATAGCTGAATTTTATAGTAGTCATATTATAACTATTATTTCGACTAGGGAAAAGATGAGCGGAGATACAGTTGAATTGTCGATCATTGACGTATTTCACTATTACCGCATGCCCGTAACCGACAATGAACTGATCTATGGACGAATTAAAATCTCCAATATATGCATTACATCTGTTACCTAAGAGGAATAGAAATATCGATTCCAATGTGCTACATGCGTGAGTGGTCTATCATACAAAAAAATTAAAATGATGTTGTAGCTATGATGGTACATGCTGAAATTAAGCAATATAAATGTCGAGAATGTTATTCCGATATTATGTCTTAGCTTATAGTCACATGAGATTTGCACACACAAAACAACAAATACAATATACCAAAATACACGATATCTAAAAGGTTAGGTGATTTGAGTTTCATATTTCGTCAGAAAGTCCAGCGGTACCACTATGTAGTCAATAATTCATCATTAATTTGTAGGGAGTGGTTATTTTTTAGGTCACTTGTAAATAGTTATTATATCCAAATCAACATTTATAGCCGTTTGACGAAGATATTCACAACTTTTTTATATAACAAATATATTCAATTACTCTTTTTTGGTACAACTAACTATTTTTTGGCACACCTTGCAAATGAATTCCTCATACACAATCAAGTGACAATAATATAAGTTCTCAAACATAAAAATATATTTAAAATACCAAGATATAGTTACTAAATATAATAATTATGGATAAAAGTCTAGCCACGCAAATGCGCGGGTAAGAGCACTAGTTTCTTTGATGAGAGATCTATAAGAAAGTTTTGTCCAAGAAGATTTGACATATTTTCTTATTCACCATCAGTAGGGGCCTCTGGTGGGATTCTAGTTTTATGGAATTCTAGTGTTTTCTCTGGCAATCTAATTGAAATTAATAGTTCTGGCATAATCATATCTTTTACTTCTATGCATAACTCAAGTCAATGGACTTAGGTTACTGTTTATGGACCCTGGCAACGCCAGCTCAGAGATGAATTTGTTAATTGGCTTTATCACATGAACATACAAACTGATGATTTATGGATCCTTGTTGGTGATTTCAATTTTATTAGGTCCCTTGATAACAGAAACTTGCCTGGAGGGAATGTCATATCTTCCTTTTTAATGAAATTATTGGACACCTTGGCCTATTTGAGCTACCTCTAAAAGGAATATCACACACTTGGTCCAATATGTAGGAAAACCCACTTTCAGAGCAACTAGATTGAATCTTCACCTCATCAAGTTGGATCATTGAATACACCAACACAATAGTTATGCCCCTAGCCAGAAGTACCTCTGATCATGTGCCATGTGCGGTCAGTATTGCTACTTCAATCCCAAAAGAAAAAGTTTTTAGGTTTGAAAATTATTGGGTTGATATGCCTGGGTTTTTTTATTGTGTTGAGGCCTCCTGGAAGGCACCAACTTCTAAAACCAATTCTGTAGCAATTTTGACTGAAAAATTCAAGAGGTTAAGATATGACTTGAAAAAATGGCATACAGGTTTATCCAAGTTAAAGATCCTAATACAAGCTTGCAACACTATGATACTTGCCTTTAATAATCTTGTGGAAAGAAGAGCCCTGTTCAGACATGAATTCAACTTCAGAAAAGTGGTTAAGCCGCACCTTGAAAAACTCCATCATCTGCAATTTGTCTACTGGAAACAAAGATGTACCATCAGGTGGATAAAAGTTGGGGAGGAAAACTCCAAATTTTTCCAAGCAATGGCCACTGAAAGATTCAGGAAAAATACCATTGCCTGTTTGCACAATGATGAAGGAGTGGCAATCACAGACCAGCAGGAAATGGCTAGTATGCTTTGGGGGGCTTTCAAAGACAGAATGGGGGTGGCTCAGGGAATTAACATGAAATTTGATCTGAATTCTTTGATTGATAGAGTCCCTAATTTGGAAGATCTGTCTGCCCCTTTTAGCCAGGAAGAAATTGAGGAAGTTCTCAAGAATTTGCCAACTGATAGGGCTCCAGGCCCTGATGGTTTCACAGGATTATTTGTTAAAAAGTGTTGGGCAATAATCAAGCATGATTTCATTTATCTAATAAATGATTTCTACAATGGCAAAGTCAGTCTTGCAAGCATCAATGGTTCCTTAGTAACTCTGATCCCTAAAATCCTTTCTCCAGAAGGACCTAATGATTTCAGACCCATCTCCCTCACCAACACATCTCTGAAATTCCTCACCAAGTTGCTTGCTAACAGACTCCAGAAGGTTATCCTCAGATGCATACACAAGAATCAATATGGTTTTCTCAAGTGCAGATCTATCCAGGATTGCATAGCCTGGACTCTGGAATATATCCATCAATGTCATGCCTCTATAAAGCCAATTCTGATTCTCAAGCTGGATTTTGCAAAAGCTTTTGACACAGTAGAACATGAGTTGATCTTGCAGATTCTGAAACATAAACACTTTGACAACAAATGGATTGGATGGATTAGAGGGCTCCTTGCCTCTGGCACTTCCTCCATCCTCTTAAATGGTGTACCTGGCAAGCATTTCATCTGTAAGAGAGGGGTAAGACAAGTGACCCACTATCACCTTTGCTGTTTGTTCTGGCTGCAGACCTTTTGCAAACAATTGTCAATGATATGCTCAGAAGAGGGATACTCTCGCTGCCCATTCAATCTCATGACTGTGATGTCCCAATCATACAGTATGTTCATGACACATTAATGGTTGTTCCAGCTGAAGAATCTCAGTTAATTACAATTAAGGAAATGCTACATGCTTTCTCAGAGTCTACTAGGCTTAAGGTAAATTTTCACAAGTCTTATATTTTGCCATTTAATGTGGATGAGACTAAGACTGCCAGACTTGCATCCATCTTTGGATGCCAAGTTGGAACACTCCCTTTCACATACCTAGGGCTGCCTGTGCGAACAACCAGACCAAGAATTCGAGATCTCATGCCACTGGCGGACATAATTGAAAGAAGGCTCACTGCCAGCTCCTCCCTATTGTCTCAAGGGGCTAGATTACAATTGCTGCAATCTGTGCTCTGCTCAATGCCTATTTATTTTCTTTGCAGCCTTAGTCTGCCTGCTGGAATAATAAAGCAAGTAGAAAGAATAATGAGGCAATGTCTCTGGAGAGGTAATTCTGACACAGCAAAGCAATCCTTAGCTGCTTGGCCACTTGTTTGTAGGCCAAAACGAAATGGAGGTATGGGTATCATCAATCTGAGCATCCGAACAGAGCTCTTCTCAGCAAACATCTTTACAAGTTCTACCCTAAGGCAGATCTTCCATGGGTTCAGTTGATCTGGAATTCATACTATGATGGAGTAGTGCCACATGCTACCATTTTATGTGGTTCCTATTGGTGGAGGGATATCATGAAGCTTAATGATACTTTCAGACTGCACTCAATCATAACTGTCAACAGGGGTGATTCTGTTCTTTTCTGGCATGACCATGGACAGTCCTTAATTCCTTTACAGCTCTCGGGGAGAGGTTCCCAAGATTGTTCTCTTTTGTGTTGGATGATAAAATATCTGCCAATGATTTCTTAATGGAAAGTGAGCTCTCCTCTCTTTTCCAGCTGCCACTTTCACAAGAGGCAATGCAAGATCTGCTGGACATCCAAAACGGTTTAAATTCTTTACACAAAGATGTTAATGGGAATGATATTTGGTACTGGGTACCTGGTAAAGGACCCTATTCGGCCAAAATTTATTATGTCATGATGCATGCTCATTTGCGAATTGATGAACCCTGCAAATGGATCTAGCAAAGTAAATCCACAATGAAAATTAAAGTGTTTGCATGGCTATTGCTGTTTGACAGGCTAAACACTAGAGATATACTTGTCAGAAGACATTGGAGATCTCTGCAGGAAGACAATACATGCCCTTTATTGTCATGCCCAAGCTTGGGAACGCAGAGATCATCTGTTCTTTACCTGCTTGTTCAGTACCAGGGTGTGGAACTACCTGCAAATCGAATGGAAAGCTAACCTATCTGTCAAAGACTGCATCTTGGCAGCCAAGAGTAGCTTTGGGCATCCTTTCTTCTTTGAAGTGGTATATCTGTTTGCATGGAACGTGTGGTTAATCAGAAATGGCAAAATCTTCATAAATGAAAGGCCAACTTTTTCTGCTTGGAGAAGCAAATTTATCCATGATATTTCCCTGTTGGCATACAGGTTTAAACTTTCTGCAAGACCACCACTTCTTGCCTAGATATATTCTTTAAATTAATTTTCCTTTTGTACATAGCCTCTTGTACATAGGAAAGTGCATATACCCCCTTGTAACTTTCTGTACATTAGCCTTATCTTGTAGCCTAGAGCCTCGTAACTGTTTATTTTGTTATTAATAAAGGGCTGTGGGGCTTTTGCCTTACAGTAGTCAGTAAAAAAAAACATACGGCCCAAAAGGCAGTGGGCCAAGGGGCTCCACCGATAGCCCATTAGAGACAAGGAGGGTGGCATGAGACCACACTAAGTCCTAACAGTCGGATACCAGGCCACCCGATTGTCGACCATCAGCACTCGGCCGAAGACGATGGGAGCGGTCGGTAGGCCATCAGTCGGCGGCTACCTAGGATACCTCTCGGCCATGATGCCATAAGGACGGTAGTTACCCAACGGCGGTATAATTTAGTTAAGTATGGTAGTTACCACTACCAGTAGTAAATACCATGAAACAGACGGCCACACCTGAGGCTATCAAATAGCATTAATACCAGTCCATTATGTACCCCTACCCGGCACACTCTATATAAGCTAGGAGGGAAGCCTGTAACACCCCTCTGTAATGAGCAACAGTGATCCATGATTATTAAGCTAAGTCTCTGAGATTTGTAATGCTTAATCATGTTGGATAAATATCTCATTTCAAATTCCTCCATTGAATTCAATTCAAATTCAAAGTGAAATTTGAAGTTGCTCAAAAATTGCTGAAAAATAGTTCACTATTTAGCAAAAATTCCAAAATAAATGATGTTCAGGAAAACAACATCACCATCAATGCTAGATATGGGCTAGAGCATTAAAACGGTGCAAAAATAGCACTTTAAATGCCATTTCCATTTTTGAAAAATTCAAATGGATTCAAAAATTGCCCAAACTTTTTGTGGCAGAGCAGAATAATGCATTGTATTATTGTGGACCAATTTCACATTTTACATAAAGCATTTGGCAGCTCAATTCTTTTTCAAAAACCTTCTGTAAATTGGAAAACAGAAAAGAAAAAGAAAAGGCCTAGACCGGCTGGGCCTAAGTGCACAGTGCACTCGGCCCAGCCCAGCCGACCTGTCTCCCTCCTCCCGCTCTCTCTCTTCGCGCGTGTCGCCGTCGCCGTGGCTGAGCGCGCGCGCACCAGCGAACGGCCGACACGGCGACGCCCGCGGCCGGGCGAGGGGATAAGGTTGGCCCCCTCGGCCTCCCCTCCATCCTCATCCACTCCTCCCCTCTCCTCGCGCTCTCTCTCGCTCGCCCCCTTCCTCTCCCGTAGGTCGCCGTCGCCACGCCGCCGAGATCCCGCAGCCACCGGCCTCGTCTTGCCTCGCCGCCTTGTCCCTCGTCCTCGCCGTCGTCGACTACCCCGTCCCCGTCCACGCGCGCAAGCCGGGGAGCTCCATGTCGACCGAATCGAGCTCGTCTCCGACCACGGCCGCAACTTCTTCTCCGGCGAACTCCAGCACCCACGGCAGCTACTAAGCCACTCACCGGCCTCCTTGAGCCGCACGGTGAGCTCCGCCTCCTCTCTTTTCTTCTTCCTCGACTTGCCGCGCCCGTAGCTCACCGCATTCGCCATGGCCGAACGCAGCACCGCCGCCTTGCTCGTTGCCGTGGCCACAGCCACCGCCACGCTCGCCCGAGCGCACCGTTGAGCTCCTGGGGCTCCCAGGAGCCCAACGCGCGCAAGCACGCCTCACCCCGAGCATCCTAGCGCCCTAGGCGAGAACGCCCGTACGCGCCGCCGCCTCCGCCGCTCGCCGTCGTCGATTCCGGCCAGCTCCGACGACGGCACCGCCACCAGTCGATGCGCGGGTGAGCGCTCGTTTGAATGAGCCAAGCCGCGCATGAAACGGCCCGCCATAGCAATTTTTCGGCGAGCGCCCGTGCGCTCCGCCGCGTTTTTGGTCGCCGGCGTTGAGCCGCCGGCCACCGCTGACCTGGCCGCCACGTGGGCACCTCTAGGTCACTGAGCAGTGGACCCAGGGGCCCAGTTGACCAGTTGACCAGGTCCACTGTGCTGACGTGGCAGCACAGTGACACTGACTGATAACCCACAAGTATAGGGGATCGCAACAGTTTTCGAGGGTAGAGTATTCAACCCAAATTTATTGATTCGACACAAGGGGAGCCAACGAATATTTGCAAGTATTAGCAGTTGAGTTGTCAATTCAACCACACCTGGAAACTAAATATCTGCAGCAGAGTGATCAGTAGCACAGTAATATGATAGTTTGATAGCAGTAGCAATGATAGTAACAGTAACAGTAACGGTAGCAGCAGTAGTAGTAGCAATTGTAACAGCAGTAATAACAGTAGTAACTTAGCAAGAACAATATGTGAAAAGCTCGTAGGCATTGGATCGGTGATATTCGTTGGATAACATTCATCATGTAACAGTCATAACCTAGGGCGACACAGAACTAGCTCCAATTCATCAATGTAATGTAGGCATGTATTCCGTATATAGTCATCCGTGCTTGCGATAAGAACTTGCATGACATCTTTTGTCCTACCCTCCCGTGGCAGCGGGGTCCATAAGGAAACAAAGGGATATTAAGGCGTCCTTTTAATAGAGAACCGGAACAAAGCATTAACACTTAGTGAATACATGAACTCCTCAAACTATGGCAATCACCGGAAAGAATCCCAATTATTGTCACCTTGGGGTATGCGGATCATAACACATAGCAGGTGCATATAACTTGCAAGATCGGATCAAGTACACAAATATATTCATGAAAACATAAAGGGTTCAGATCTGGAATCATGGCACTCGGGCCCTAGTGACAAGCATTAAGCATAGCAAAGTCATAGCAACATCAATCTTAGAACATAGTGGACACTAGGGATCAAGCCCTAACAAAACTAACTCGATTACATGATAAATCTCATCCAACTCATCACCGTCCAGCAAGCCTACGAAGGAATTACTCACTCCCGGCAGTGAGCATCATGAAATTGGCGATGAAGGATGGTTGATGATGACGATGCCAGAAGATCCCCCTCTCCGGAGCCCTGAACGGACTCCAGATCTGGCCTCCCGATGAAGAACAGGAGGTGGCAGCGGCTCCGTATCGTGAAACGCAATAAAACTTCCTCCTTTATTTTTTCTCTTGAAAACTGAATTTATAGTGTTGGAATTAGGTCAGACGGAGCCACGTGAGCCCCACGAGGTACCAGGGCGCGCCGCCTCGTGGGCGCTGGGTGGCCCCCCTCCAGTAGTTCTTGATGCCAATATTTTTTATATATTCAATAAAAAATCTCCAGAAAGTTTCATCCAATTCCAAGAACTTTGATTTTCTGCACAAAAACAACACCATGGCAATTCTGCTGAAAACAACGTCAGTCCGGGTTAATTCCATTCAAATCATACAAATTAGGGGCCAAAACAAGAGAAAAAGTGTTTGGAAAAGTAGATACGACGGAGACGTATCAACTCCCCCAAGCTTAACTCATTGCTTGTCCTCAAGCAATTCAGTTGACAAACTGAAAGTGATAAAGAAAAACTTTTACAAACTCTTTTGTTCTTGTATCTATATATATGCTTAAGTAGTGTCCAGGTTTTCAGCAAAGATCATAACTAACCATGCAAATGATAACTCTTAGAAATTATATTCACTCATATCAATGGCATAATCAACTAGCGAGCAATAATAAGATATCTCCAATGCCAACACTTTGTCAAAACAATCATGATATAATATGATAACATGGTATCTCGCTAGCCCTTTCTGAGACCGCAAAACATAAATGCAGAGCACCTCCAAAGTTCAAGCAACAACTAAACATTGTAATTCATGGTAGAAGAGATCTAGTCATGATGCACACAACATTAACTATTCACAATGCATGAGAATGACAATAGTGCTCTCAGGTCTGGTGCTTATTTGAGAAGGTGATGACTCAACAATAAAAGTAAAATAACATAAAAGTAAATAGATAGGCCCTTCGCAGAGGGAAGCATGGATTTGCAGAGGTGCCAGAGCTCGAAGCTCAAATCAGAGATAAATAAATTTTGGGAGGTATGCCTTTCCTGTCAACGTCACGACCAAGAGTTTTCAATATCTTCCATGCTAAACACATTAGCGGCGGTTCCCAAGCGGTAAAGTAAAGTTTACTCCCCCTCCACCAACAATCACAAGCCATGGCTAGCCGAATCCTCGGGTGCCCTCCATACCAACAACTTTCCGGGGGAGTTTGTTTTATTATTTTGCATTTTTAATGATGGGACTGGGCATCCCGATTACCAGCCCCTCTCGTGCAAGGACAAGCGAGTAAACACTCATCATGAGAATAACCCGCTTAGCATGGAAGATACTGACCGCCCCCAGTCGCTCCATGAGCGGTACGGGCACACAAAACAGATGTTCATTTAAATAGTTAGAGGTGGCACATGCAAATTTACTTAGGACGGCAGAATAATACCGCATATAAGTAGATATAGTGGACTCATCTGGAATAACTTTGGTTTAAGGGTTTCGATGCACAAGCAGCATTCCCGCTTAGTACAGGCGAACGCTAGCAAATAGGTTGAGAAGCGACCAGCTAGAGAGCGAAAACGGTCATAATCATGCATTATGAATAATCAACATTGAATACTAGCATGAGTAGGATATAAACACCATGAACATAAATATCGTGAAGGCTATGTTGGTTTTGAATCAACTACATGCGTGAACATGTGCCAAGTCAAGCCACTTGAAACATTCAGAGGAGGATACCAAATCATCATACTACATCACAATCATTTTAATGCATGTTGACACTCAAGATAAATCATTATCCACTCCTAGCTATTTAAGCATGGCATGAGCAACTATAATCTCTAATTGTCATCACAAATATGTTTAATCATAATATGCTGATTCATGGATACTGAGTTAAACATATTTACAAAAACAAAGAACAAGTTGAGTTCATACCCGCTTTTCCTTGCCACAGTCACTTCATCAAATCATCGTCATTATTGCCTTTCACTTGCACGACCGAATGATATGAAAATAAAAAATAGTGCAAGTGTGCCGTGGACTAAGCTGGAATCTGCAAGCATTTTATTCAAAGGAGAAGACAAGGTAATATGGGCTCTTTGTCAGATCAACAATAATGCATGTGAGAGCCACTCATCATTTTCACCGTGGTCTTCTCCTTACAATGACTCAACAAACGAAAAGAAATGAATTTCAAAGAAACACACTGAAATATTTTTGGAGTTTTTAGTTTTCTGAAGAAAGCAAAAAAAAAGAAGAAAAAGAAAAACGAGAAAAGAAAACTATTTACACGGGAGAACTCCCAACAAGTAAAAGAAAAAAGGGGAAATCTTTTTGGGTTTTCTTTTAGTTCTACAACTAATTAAGCTAGAAAGAAAAACCGGAAAGAAACGAGAAATAATTTTGGATTTTCTCAAAGTTTTTCAAACAGACAAGCAGAAAACAGGAAAATAAAACTAGCATGGATTATACAATGAAAAAGTATGAACACCGACAACTGAAATGAAATGTGTGGACATGAATGTAATGTCGGTGAGAAATACGTACCCCCCCAAGCTTAGGCTTTTGCCTAGCTCGGTCTACGGCCATGGCTGTCCTGGATAATAATCGAAATGATAGCTCGTAGAGGCGTTCTGGGCTGCCTCCTCAGCCTGACGAGCAGCTTCGACAGCCGCCTTGTACTCGTGCACCTCACTCTCATGAAGAAAGTATCTATGTTTGTTCTGAAAATCAAAGAGAGCAGGCGCGGGCAAAGCAACATACACAGAGTGATATTTATTAAAGACTAGGTTATATTCATAACCCTGTGCATTGCGTTTTAAAAACCTATGTTCTCGCATTGCTTCAAAATTTAAATATTTATAAGGCAAGAGGGGATCATTGAATTTGGGCGAGACCCCTAACTTTGCAGCTAAGCGGGAGGCATAAACTCCTCCATATAAATCACCACTACCCGCATTACGCTGCAACCTACGTGCTACAATGGCCCCAAGATTATAAAGCTTGCACCGGTCAAAGCTGCATGAATAAGACTCAGATCAGGGGCACAAAGTGCACTATAGTCCTGCTTACCAGCAACACATTTACCATTAAAAAGCGCAAAGTACCGAATAGCGGGAAAATGAATGCTATTAATTCTAGCCTGCGTGATTCCCCTATCCTCACCGTTACAACGGCTATTAAGAAACAACTCATAATCAGATCTTGGTGGTTCATCTAACGAACCCCAATACGGAATTTTGCATGCATCACAGAATTCTTCTAGAGGCATATTATAAGATTTGTCATAGAGGTGAAATAAAACTCTAGAAGTGTGCTGATGAAAGTCAAAGTACTGAGTGAAGGAATGAGTGAGGTTGTAGTGCTGTGGTGGCTTATCTGCGATGAAAGCGGAGAGCTCGGCATTGTGAATATATTGGTCAAAATCCTCCTTGATGCCAGCACCTAGCATGAACTCGTTGCACGGCCACCGACATGATTTTGCTTCGGCACCTCGCACTAAACTTGCCCTTGGTTCCTCATATGATTGGCGTGCCGAGCTTTCACTTGATGAAGCTTCCGAGGACCTCCTCCTCGGAGAACTTCTCCGGAAGATATTCATTTTCCTAAGAACAATTTCTGAAAATTTTTGGGTCACAAAATGATATCAATAAAACTTCACAAGATTGATAGTAACTACTCATATGGATGTCTAGATGCTATATCAAGCATTCAAACTACTTGGAACTCAAAGAATTCAACATGCACGCTCATTTTCTGTAGCACCAATAGTAGCTAATTATGCAAAATATAAACCACTAAAGCAAAAACTAATTGGAGCAATGGGGGAGTCACATACCAAGGAGCAATCCCCCAAAACAGTTTCGGAAACGGAGCTCAGAGCAAAGAGATCAAAATTTTCAGTTTTGTGAGCAAGAACACGAGAGAGAGAGCTACCAGGAATTTTTGCTAGAGGTAAGAGAAGAAGTGAGCTAAAGGAATAAGTGAGGGGGGGCCTATGGGGCCCACGAGGTACCTGGGCGCGCCAGGGGGGTTGCGCGCCCTGCTGCCTCGTGGGCACCTGGGGCACCCCCCCCCCCCCCCTGGTATGATTTTTGTGCCAAAAATTCTTAAATATTCAATAAAAATTCATGTGAAAATTTCAAATCATTCTGAGCACTTTTATTTCTGGGCACTTTTTATTGCACGGATAATTCAGAAACAGGATAATCATGGCATTTTATTGCATTTAACTAAGAATAACAGAACATAAAAGATGGGTACAGAAAGTTGTGCCTACTAAATTCATCGACCACATGCCTCTCTGAAAGAATCCATTAATAAGGTTGATCAGGTCTTATTAACAAACCATTTCCGAGCAACATGAAACCGAAGAACTTTCGTATAACACTAAGTTACCTCAACGGGGATATGCATCTCCCCAACAATAAAAGTTTCATATTTCTTTTTAACAGCAGGAAGAGGGATTTGGAAACTTCCGATGGTAATTGTCGGAGTCCTATCAATAATATGAATACCATTCACTTGAAATTGTTTCTTCGGAAAGTGCACCGTATGTTCATTACCATTGATATGAAAAGTGACCTTGCTTTTGTTGCAATCAATAACAGCCCCTACAGTATTCAAAAAGGGTATACCAAGGATAATCGACATATTGTCATCCTCAGGCATATCAAGTATAACAAAGTCTGTCAGGATAGTAACATTTGCAACTACAACGGGCACGTCCTCACAAACACCGATAGGTATGGCAGTTGATTTATCAGCCATTTGCAATGATATTTCAGTGGGAGTGAGCTTATTCAAATCAAGTCTTTTATATAAAGAGAAAGGCATAACACTAACACCGGCTCCTAAATCACACAAAGCAGTTTTGACATAATTTCTTTTAATGGAGCATGGTATAGTTGGTATTCCTGGGTCTCCTAGTTTCTTAGGCACTCCATCCTTAAAAGAATAATTTCCAAGCATGGTAGAAATTTCAGCTTCAGGTATCTTTTTTTTATTTGTTACAATGTCCTTCATGTATTTAGCATAGGGAGGCATCTTTATAATATCAGTCAAACGAGTGCGCAAAAAGACTGGCCTAAGCATTTCAGCAAAGCGTTCAAATTCTTCCTCATCCTTTTTCTTAGATGGTTTAGGAGGAAAGGGCATGGGTTTTTGAACCCATGGTTCTCTTTCTTTACCATGTTTTCTAGCAACGAAGTCTTTTTTTATCATAACGTTTATTTTTAGGAGGTGGGTTATCAAGATCAACAGCAGGTTCAATTTCAACATCATTATCTAGTTCCTTATCGTTATCTGGTTGGGTATCCACATGAGCATCATCATTATTATTATCATCAGGTGAATGTTCATTACCAGATTGTGTTTCAGCATCGGAAACAGAAACATCATTACTATCCTCTAAGGGTCTTTCTACCTCAGGTTCACTAGAAGTATGCAAAGTCCCATCATTTTTCTTTTTCTTTTTCCTTTTAGATGGACTAAGTGCATCATCATTAATTCTTTGAGAATCTTGTTCAATTCTTTTTGGGTGACCTTCAGGATAAAGTGGCTCCTGAGTCATTCTACCTCCTCTAGTCATTACTCTAACAGCATGATCATTCATATTGTTATTTATTTCATTAAGCAATTCACTCTGAGATTTAGCAACTTGTTCTAATTGAGTTTGAACCATAGATGCATGTTTACTAACACCTTTAACATCATTAGCAATTCTAAATAACAAGTCACTCAAGCGATCTATCATATAGGTATTTCGTTTCAATTGTTTCATAACATTTGCATTGAAATGATCTTGCTTCATCATATAATTGTCAAATTCATACAAGCATTGACTAGGAGGTTTGTTGTCAGGAATATCACTTTCATTAAACTTTATAAGAGAATTTACCACTACTACCTATGACGGTTTGTCAAGACCATGTATTTCTTCAATAGGCGGTAAATTCTTAACATCTTCAGCTTTAATACCTTTTTCTTTCTGGCATTTCTTCGCTTCTTGCATATCTTCAGGACTGAGATATAAAATACCCCTCTTCTTCAGAGTGGGTTTAGGCGGTGGTTCAGGAAGTGTCCAATCATTATCATTCTTCAATATATTATTCAATAATTCCTCAGCTTGCTCAATAGTCCGTTCCCTGAAAACGCAACTCGCACAACTATCTAGGTAATCCCTAGAAGCATCGGTTAGTCCATTATAGAAGATATCAAGTATTTCATTTTTCTTGAGGGGATGATCAGGCAAAGCATTAAGTAGCTAGAGAAGCCTCCCCCAAGCTTGTGGGAGACTCTCTTCTTCAATTTGCACAAAGTTAAATATTTCCTGTAAGGCAGCTTGTTTCTTATGAGCAGGAAAATATTTTTCAGAGAAGTAATAAATCATATCCTGGGGACTACGCACACATCCAGGAGCAAGAGTATTATACCATTCTTTAGCATCACCCTTTAATGAGAAAGGAAATAACTTAAGAATATAGTAATAGCGAATTTTTTCCTCATGAGCAAATAGGGTGGCTATATCATTTAATTTAGTAAGATGTGCCACAACGGTTTCAGTTTCATAGCCATGGAAAGGATCAGATTCTACCAACTTAATCAGCTCAGGATCAACAGAGAATTCGTAATCCTTATCAGTAACAAATATGGGAGAGGTAGCAAACTTAGGATCATATTTTATTTTCTCCCTCATAGATTTTTCTTTCATATCAGCAAGCAATTTTATAACTTCGTCTCTATCATTACAAGCAAGGATGGCTCTAGCGGTCTCCCTATCAAAACATTGTTCCTCAGGTGTTTCAACTCTAGTAGGAGAGCTAGGCATAATAGGTGAATCATAATTCTCAAGAGTTTCAGCATTTTCAATTTCTTTAGCTTTGGCAATTTGTTCAGTAAGAAATTCACCAAGTGGCACAGCATTATCAGGCATAGTACTAGCATCATCATGAGTATCATTCATAGCAGAGGTACTATCATCAATAACTTGCGACATATCAGAATTAATATCATGTTGTGGAGTTGCAAGTTTACTCAAAACAGAAGGTGAATCAAGTGCAGAGCTAGATGGCAGTTCCTTACCTCCCCTCGTCGTAGAGGGAACGATCTTGGTCCTAGTGTCTTTAAGATTCTTCATAGTGATCAACATATATAAATCCCAAGTGACTTAGCAAATATAGCTATGCTCCCCGGCAACGGCGCCAGAAAAAGGTCTTGATAACCCACAAGTATAGGGGATCGCAATAGTTTTCGAGGATAGAGTATTCAACCCAAATTTATTGATTCGACACAAGGGGAGCCAAAGAATATTTGCAAGTATTAGCAGTTGAGTTGTCAATTCAACCACACCTGGAAACTAAATATCTACAGTAGAGTGATCAGTAGCACAGGAATATGATAGTTTGATAGCAGTAGCAATGATAGTAACAGTAACAGTAACGGTAGCAGCAGTAGTAGTAGCAATTGTAACAGCAGTAATAACAGTAGTAACTTAGCAAGAACAATATGTGAAAAGCTTGTAGGCATTTGATCGGTGATATTCGTTGGATAACATTCATCATGTAACAGTCATAACCTAGGGCGACACAGAACTAGCTCCAATTCATCAATGTAATGTAGGCATGTATTCCGTATATAGTCATACGTGCTTGCGATAAGAACTTGCATGACATCTTTTGTCCTACCCTCCCGTGGCAGCGGGGTCCATAAGGAAACAAAGGGATATTAAGGCATCCTTAATAGAGAACCGGAACAAAGCATTAACACTTAGTGAATACATGAACTCCTCAAACTATGGCAATCACCGGAAAGAATCCCAATTATTGTCACCTTGGGTTATGCGGATCATAACACATAGCAGGTGCATATAACTTGCAAGATCGGATCAAGAACACAAATATATTCATGAAAACATAAAGGGTTCAGATCTGGAATCATGGCACTCGGGCCCTAGTGACAAGCATTAAGCATAGCAAAGTCATAGCAACATCAATCTCAGAACATAGTGGATACTAGGGATCAAGCCCTAACAAAACTAACTCGATTACATGATAAATCTCATCCAACTCATCACCGTCCAGCAAGCCTACGAAGGAATTACTCACTCCCGGCAGTGAGCATCATGAAATTGGCGATGAAGGATGGTTTATGATGACGATGCCGGAAGATCCCCCTCTCCGGAGCCCTGAAAGGACTCCAGATCTGGCCTCCCGATGAAGAACAGGAGGTGGCGGCGGCTCCGTATCGTGAAACGCAATAAAACTTCCTCCTTTATTTTTTCTCTGGAAAACTGAATTTATTGCGTTGGAATTAGGTCAGACGGAGCCATGTGGGCCCCACAAGGTACCAGGGCGCGCCTGGGGGGTGGCGCGCCCTGGTGCCTCGTGGGCACTGGGTGGCCCCCCTCCAGTAGTTCTTGATGCCAATATTTTTTATATATTCAATAAAAAATCTCCAGAAAGTTTCATCCAATTCCAAGAACTTTGATTTTCTGCACAAAAATAACACCATGGCAATTCTGCTGAAAACAGCGTCAGTCTGGGTTAGTTCCATTCAAATCATGCAAATTAGGGGCCAAAACAAGAGAAAAAGTGTTTGGAAAAGTAGATACGACGGAGACGTATCACTGACCAATGGGCCCCCTGCGTTTAAATTAACTAATTAGGATTTTAAAATTAATCTGTTAATTAGATAGACACTGACATGTGGGGCCCACTCCCTAATTAACCCGGTTTAGTTTAAACTAACCCCTAATATATTATCTTTGTGTCACTGACTAGTGGAACCCAGCTGTCTGGTTTGACCTGAACAGCTGCGGTTGACCACTGACGTCACGCTGACCTCATGCTGACATCACCTATGTACTGTTCTGGATAATGCGAATTATTTAATTAAATTAATTCCAGGAATTTCAGAAAATAGTTTAAATCTTTGAAAATTCGTAGAAATTCAACCGTAGCTCGTATCGAAAAACTTTCTACATGAAAGTTGATCAAATAAATGAGACGAATCCGAATATGTGGTCAAAATGCTTGACCATCACTCCTATCTATCTGAACATGGAACCTTTCCCTCCGGTTCAGTATACCGAAATCCGCCTAAACGCCGGGAAAAATATCCCAGATATTCTCCCGCTTCGACTGCGACATGTAGCATTGCATTAGGCCACCACCCGCACTGCATATTGCCATGCCATGCATCTGTGTTGCATTGATTGCTTTTATTTATTGTTTCTTCCCCCTCTTCTTATCCGATAGCCCTCGAGAGCGACGCAGCTCCGGAGACCGACTACATCCCCGACCACCCCTCCTTTGCCGCAGAGCTTCCAGGCAAGCAAACCCCCCTTGACGCATGCCTATATCACCTATTCATTCTTCCTCCTGCTTGCATTAGAATTTGCTACTGCTATTGTTTAATCCTATTCTGATGCATAGCCTGTTTTTGTAAACTGCTTTTGATACTTTACCTGATATCCTAAATGCTTAGTATAGGTTGGTTGATAAACCATCTGTGGCCCCTCTTCCTTGCTCTAGTTGCCCCGCTTTAGTACCAGTGCCCCGATCGATGTGATCGACGGGCTGAGACCAGCACATCACCGCACACCCCCCTAAGTTGTTCGACTCTGCAGAGCTAATATCGAGTGACGAGGGTGATACCTCTTATCTCACTCCTGATGTTACCTCTGTAGTACAGCTAGTCGGTTGTGTGTTACCGAGGGTGATTCCTCTTTCACCACTTCCGATGAAGCTTCTATCGTGCAATCCCACAAGCGTGAATACCATCGAGGGTGATTCCTCCGGGTTCACCTTGGCGGATACGTCGAGTGGGAATCCAATGAGGGTGATTCCTCGGATCCCTTCTTGATGTTATGGACACACGGTTACTTTGACCTACTACAGATACTTAATAAAGTCGAGTCGGCCCCGAGGGGTACCCGCGAGAGATGGGAAGTCGGGTTGACCTGGAGGGTACCCGCGAGATAATTACGAGGCGTGACCGGGCAGGCAGACCGTGGGCCTGGCCCTTGCCGCAAGTCCTCGAGAAGGGGCGACGGGACCACAGAGGGTGGAGCACTGATCGTCACCGCACGCTCCCAACGCACTAATGGGTTAGGATATGTGATCTGAGTAGGCCACTGGCCTTATCGCACTAACCACCACGCGGGGATAATATGGGTACTCGGCGTCGTATGTATCAGCCGAAGTTCTTCAGACATCAGCGATTGAGCGGCGCGCGCCGGGTTGGACTGGGAACGCCCGCGCTTGTATTAAGGGGGCTAGGTCTGCTCCCGGCCGCCCACGCAACGCGCAGGAGTGCAAAGGGCGATCGGCCCAAGATCCCTGAGTGCTTAGGATGTAGACCGGCGTGCTGGCCTCTCTGTTGAGCCTAGGTAGGGCTACGACGTGTCGATCAGCCGAGGCCGGGCATGGACCGAGTAAGCGTGTCTGGCCAAAGTTAATCGAGCGTGTTGGGTAAGTTGGTGCACCCCTACAGGGAAGTATATCTATTCGAATAGTTGTGCCCATGGTAACAGGACGCTCGGAAAATATCCCGATCTTCTACAACTAGAAATGGGTTGAATATGATAGCTCCGAGATCACTTTCTCGTAGGGAGTCGAGGAAGGATCTCTGGGCGTTGTTGCTACTTGTTGCTACTACTATATTAATGTACTAATCTGCACTCTTCTTATGCTGCAAGACCCTGAAGATGCTAGTCTTCGATAGGCTAGGCTTTTCCCCTCTTTTCTGGCAATTCTGCAGTCAAGTCCACTTATACAACCATCCTTTGATAATGTTGCATAAGTAGAATAGTTCTGATGTAAGTCTTGCTGAGTACTTTGGATGAGTACTCACGGTTGCTTTGCTTCCCTTTTCCCCACATACCCGATTACTGCGACCAAATGACGGTGCCCCAGAGACAGCTGCCCCAGCCGGCGACGACTACTACTACCCCTCTAGCGGATACTACTACTACGAAGAGCCTTCCGACGACCAAGAGTAGTTAGGAGGCACCCAGGCAGGACGCATGCGCCTTTCGATCCAGTGATTTGTTTTACCCCGCCTTCTGAAGGCCTGTCTGTTTAACTTTTATATCTGTACCCAGATATCTGATGCTTCCGCTGATGCTTGTATGACATCGAGCTTATGTATTCGAGCCCTCAAGGCCCCTGGCTTGTAATATAAAGCTTGTATGACTTTTATTTGTGTTTAGAGTTGTGTTGTGATATCTTCAAGTGAGTCCTTAGGCTTGATCGTGTGCATTTGCGTGTATGATTAGTGCACGATTAAGTCGGGGGCATCACAAAGCCACGGGCTGAAGGTTGAACATCCACACATTGTACCCTATGCCAAGAGCAAAGAGCACCACACCTCCACCGTAGAGGGCCCGAACCTGTATAATTCCTTGAGCATACTCCCAACTGCACCTTTCGCTAGATACAATTGCCTCTACATTCATACCCTCCCTAGTATTGTCAAGATTATATCCACGACAGGGACACGCCGCTAGCCATGAAATACCCTCGACTCTATCATATTTATGGAGTGAAAAGATGTCCCTGTTGTCTCTGTGATCAGCCAGATAGTGTTGAAGTTGCGTTCAGAAGACCACTGATTGGGGACAAATGGACCTACTGGTTAAACCTTGTTGAAAGGTTGATGATGGTCAACCTTTCACATGAATCAGATACATTACGCTGGAAAATGAGTACTTCTGGTGCCTTCACAGTCAAGTCCATGTATATGGAGCTCACCAATGATGGGAAACCTTTCAACCATAAATATACCTGGAAAATGAAAGTCCCATTGAAATAAATATATTCATGTGGTATTTAGATTGCAAGGTCATCCTGACAAAAGATAACCTAAAAAAACGAAATTGACAATGGTGCACTAAATGTTGCTTTTGTGGCGATGAGGAGTCAATTCAGCATATATTTCTTCATTGGCCACTTGCTAAGCTACTATGGCGACCTGTCTATATAGCTTTTAATCTACCTCCACCCATGAGTAGTACTAATATGTTAGGAAACTCGTTAGTGGGGGTGCATCTCAAGTTGAAGTCTCAGATCCGTGTGGAAATTTGCGCTTTACTTTGGGCCATTTGGAACACTTGTAATGATTGTATTTTTAACAAAACGAAAGTTCCAACTTCTTGCAGGTTATCTTCATGGCCATCAGCTGGATCCATATGTGATCGTTACTGCGTATGGAGGAGGATCGGGCACCCACGGTCTTTGGGTGCAACCGATGGGAGATGGTCTCTCGGGATTTGTTCAACCTATTTGGTTGGCGGCCTACTAGTAGGATTTGTGATGCGTGAGGCACATTACCCTACGATCTTTTTTGTTTTTCCCTTGGGGCGGCCATGTGTGATAATTTTTTGGTTGAACTTTATTGTAGCCGGATGATGAACTTTGAAATGAAAATAAAAGGTTGCGTGCATCACTTGGTGCAGAGTCCGAGGGATATTCCCTTTTAAAAAAAAGATCTGAAGCCTTTCCTTTACAATAGACAATGTCCTGGGCAGTTGTGCCTATCGCATCATATCATGGCTTACATTGATTTCTTTTGATAAAGGGTGAATTTTACTAACTCAAAATGAAGCATCAACTAGATACAAAACACAATAAACACACACCTGGCGTCTGCATAGCTAGGATGTACAAAGCCAATACCAACGCACACATAAATAAATACGCCGCCAAATAGCAAAGTCATATAAGATCAAAGCTATGCCAAAGTAAGGAAAGAGAAAAAGACCCCAGAGCGATCAACAACAATCGACAAACTACATCGATACATGGGCTTACATTGATACCATTACGAGATGGTTATATAAATATAGCATGACGCTGTTAGCAAGATCTCTGCAGCTGTTGAGTGATGAACCCTGCCTATGGTTATTATAACATTATTTTGTTTGGAGTGCCCAAGTGTCCAAGTGTAGGATTATCTCTCTTTGTATTTTGGAAGGAAATGCACCATGCAAACAGATGGTGCCGACCAAAATCTACTTCTTAAATTAGCTGAAAAATCGCATGCATGCTCACTTGCGGCGGGCCACTAGATTGATTGGAATCAACATTTTTATGTAGAACCTTTTCTCACGCCAATCGTTTTTCCAATCAGATAAACCTAAGAAAGCAAGTGCAAGTTTTTAAAAGCCTTCGTCGTTCAGATGGGAAAGCTAAGCAGCTATGGATGAAGTCCTCGTTTCCAGTATTCAATAATTTCCCCTGCCGTCCCCATGGCATCACATCACATGGGATTAATTTGGTACCAGTCACGATGTTAACTAAAATATAATGGCGCATCTCGCTGTCCGATGCATACCACAGAGTATTATTTTTCAAAAATGGCATGGCATAGAGTATATTAGACGCAATCAAGATGCTTAATTAAGCTATCATGCACAACCGGTTTGGATGGCGGTCCAATAACAAAATAGTTTTTAGGCATCGTGTCCTATTTTTCGTCGGTTGTGGCATTTTTTTTATGATTTGATTTTGCTTACACACCTGAGATGAACTTCGTACTTTGTTGCTATATTTTTTTAATAAAATGGCTGTGTGCATTGCTTGATGCAGACCAGGGGTAATCCTTCTTTTCAAAAAAAAAGCTAGCTACCATTGTAAAACTAACACACTGACAATAGCCGTCAGTCACATGCGTGCAAGCAAAGGACGGGAAAGGGCATCTTAATTCATCGCTGCCAATTAAGTGGGCACGCATAGGTGTAGAAGACTTTGACAAGTCTTCCATCTTTTTTTCCGATAAGGGCAGAAGCGGAACTCATATCCATCTAGATCTAGCATCGATCCACTCATATCTATCTTCCCTGAACTGAGCGCTCCACCCATTATTCGCGAACTGCAGGTATGTATGTCCAATTTCTGTTGAATCAGATTATAAACTTGAGTTGTTTTACTCTGTTCCGCTCGTGTTGGAGAGCTTGTGAAATTTCTGCTGGCTGAACATCTGTACAGATCTAGCATCCAGTAGTACTGTGTCTGCTCGATTTGCTTCCTGTTAACTCCAACTATATATGTATGTTTGGTCAGCTATAAATGTGTCGATCTATTCCCTATGTATGTACTTTGGTATACTACTACATCCTATAGCAAATTTGGAGGTATCCCTGCTGCACAGCAAAAACATTTTGGAGCTATCCATTCCTTTCCGATTGAGGTTGATCTTAAAAGTTAAAGTGTTATGGGCCAATCTCCAAGCAAAGTGTCCCATCTAGTTTGGAGTTAAATTCCAAATACATGGTCAAGGTGGAGGTCTTTCAACTGCACTGGGACTTGAGGGGCACCTTGTTGCTGCTAAGATTTCTATCTTCAATAAAGAGCTTGTAAGCAGATTTCCCCAAGAAACACCCCTCTGTCGTAGTGCCAAGCAAGAGTGTCTTCAAAATTCTCCCTCAAAGGGGTGGATTTGATCACTACAGCATCTTCCCCTCCAAAACTTTGTTCCACTAAGTCATTGTCCCACTCATTTGGTCCAGGGCAAATAAGTTCGGTAACATTGGTCAGAAGGTTCAGGCCTCTCACGGCCACTGGTATGTGACTTGTGAGTTCTTCCCCTAGGCACCCATGGAACCTTCCACATGTTGATTTTATCCTGTGTACTCTGTTCTCCATATCACCCCATTTTTAGCAGGTCAACTCCTTTTAAGATGCCCCTCCATGTGTACGGCATTGCCCCCCGTGTGTTTTGCGATCAGCAAGTTGCTACCTAGGAAGTATTTAGCTCATAGGTCTCTAGAACATAAAGATTCAGGATTTTGGATCATCCTCCACCTTGCCGAGCAAGCCCCGCCGTTAAAGCCCTAAATCTCTCTGAAGCCCAAGCCTCCATCTTTTTGGGTTTTGTTAACTTTTCCCAACTCAACCAAAAAACTTTATTCTCCTTATCCTGCTGGCTCCACCCATATCTGTCCACCAATGTACTAATTTGATCACATATTGTTTTAGTAAGAACAACACGCAATATCGTGCAGGTTGGAATTGCTTATGCAATATAGCTTTACTGCCACCTTTGAATTCTATGCCGTCCCGAACCCTGTCCTTCAAATAGGCAAAATATTTCGTTCTCCATCTACCTATGTGGATCCGCAAACCCAAATATCTCTCGCTCTGAGCTTCTTTTGTAACTTCAAGTGTTTGCATAACTCCCCTTTTGTCTGCTTCATGTACATTGGAGCTGAACAAGATTGCTGACTTGCCCTTGTTAATTGCTTGCCCCGAACTAAATCCATAGAGCTCTATTCATTAGCTTGGTGGCAAACTGGCCATCTTTTAATTGTTTGTTGGGTTCATAACCTAATGGTCAATAGATTTCATATGAATCACAATAAATATTATTGCACCTCTCTTGTGAGGAAATTATCTAAATCACGGTATTGCTGTGGTCTATTGTGAAATAATATTCAGTAAATGTAACATAGGTCATAATGATGTGATTACATCTTGAACATGGTTTATGCTTTCTAAATGATCGAAGTTAGCGGCCAAATAACCAGTGCCTATGCTGGAGAACATGGCAGTTTTATTATCAATGCTTTATTATATGTTCAACACATTGATCTTTCTTATGAACGTCTTATAAGACTGAAATGAATAGGAATGACCCAAAGAAATGGATCACTTGGGTACACATGCATTTTTGCTTGTACAGGAGTTGATAAGTTTATGGAGCAGACCTTGCTGCATGAATTTTTGGCTATTCAACAAATTTATACCAAGAAAACAACTTAATTATTGTGTGGTTTGGCAGTTTGGCCATGCCAAAGAATTTTTTTTAAGCTATGAAGCTCTTGATTACGCTTCACTTAAGTATAATGCCGTCCCCATGGCATCACATCACATGGGCTTAATTTGGTACCATTCATGATGTTAACTAAAATATAATGCTCGCTATCCAATGCATAGCATAAGTATATTAGAGGCAACCAGGATGCTTAATTAAGTTATCATATACAATCGGCAACTAGCTAGCTTGTAAAACTAACACACTGACAGTAGCAGTCAGTCACATGCATTCAAGCAAAGGACGCGAAAGGGCATCTTGATTCATCGCTGCTAATTAAGTGGGCCTGCATAGGTGTTGAAGACTTTGCCAAGTCTTCCATCAAGCTAAATAGAGAAAGAAGAGAGGCTTCATAGTTGGATGGTTTCATTTCCCTCATATCCATCTTTTTTTCCGATAAAGGGCGGAAGCGGAACTCATATCCATCTAGAGCTAGCATTGATCCACTCATATCTATCTTCCCTGAACTGAGCGCTCCATCCATTATTCGCGAACTGCAGGTATGTATGTCCAAGTTCTGTTGAATCAGATTATAAACTTGAGTTGTTTTACTCTGTTCCGTTCATGTTGGAGAGCTTGTGAAATTTCTGCTGTGGCTGAACATCTGTACAGATCTAGCATCCAGTAGTACTGTGTCTGCTTAATTTGCTTTCTGTTAATTCCAACTATATATGTACTGGTTTGCTTCCTGTTAATTCCCTATATATGTACTTTGGTATACTACATCCTATAGCAAATTTGCGCTTGAAGAACATATGCATAGTCTTCAAAATCCCTGCCGCACAGCAAATACTTTGGATTGATATCCATCCTTTCCGATTGAGGTTGATCTTTAAAGCCAAAGTGTTATGGGCCAATCTCCAAGCAAAGTGTCCCATCTAGTTTGGGAAAGTTACAAGGCCAAGGTGGAGGTCTTTCAACTGCACTGGGACTTGAGGGGCACCTTGTTGTAATTAGATTTTCCCCAAGAAACACCCCTCTGTCATAATGCTAAGCAAGAGTGTCTTCAAAATTCTCCCTCGAAGGAATGGATTTGATCGCTGCAGCATCTTCCGCTAAGTCATTGTCCCACTCGTTTGGTCCAGGGCAAATAAGTTCAATAACATTGGTCAGAAGGTTCAGACCTCTCACGGCCAGTGCCCACTGGTATGTGACTCGTGAGTTCTTCCTCTAGGCACCCACGGAACCTTCCACATGTTGATTTTCTCCCGTGTACTCTGTTCTCCATATCACCCCATTTTCAGCAGGTCAACTCCTTTTAAGATGCCCCTCCATGTGTACGACATTGCCGCTACCTAGGAAGTATTTAGCTCATAGGTCTCTAGAACACAAAGATTCAGGATTTTGGATCATCCTCCACCCTGCCGAGCAGGCACCGCCGTTAAAGCCTTAAATCTCTCTGAAGCCCAGACCTCCATCTTTTTGGGTTTTGTTAACTTTTCCCAACTCAACCAATGTACTAATTTGATCACATATTGTTTTAGTAAGATCAACACACAATATCGTGCAGGTTGGAATTGCTTGTGCAATATAGCTTTACTGCCACCTTTGTGGATCGGCAAAATATTTTGTTCTCGATCTACCTATGTGGATCGGCAAACCCAAATATCTCTCGCTCTGAGCTTCTTTTGTAACTTCAAGTGTTTGCATAACTCCCCTTTTGTTTGTTTCATGTACTTTTTTTTTTTAGAGAAAAGGCATCAACCGAGCCCGAGATGGGGCTCGAGCCTAGCCCGAGTTTGAATTAACAAAGCCATCAACTGGCCAGGATTACAAGCACACGCCCTCAGGCAAAGAGAAGGAAATGCACGGCGAAAAGATACACAAATGATGGATAACATCAAACTAAGCCTCACACACTATGACAACTGAAGACAAGCAATGGAGGATGAAGCCATAGATGCCGAGGTCCTCAACCGAGAAAGTTGCACCAGGAGCAAGATCGCACAGGATCAAAGGAGAGAGAGACCGGCACCAGAGGGGCATGCCGTCCCCATGCACCTATGGACCGCGACACGGCACATTGAACACTTCATCTTCGAAGAAGGCCACTACCTCCTCGTCTGCATCGAAGGCGTCGCACCGTCGCAAGATGGGATGGATGCCGCCGGTGACGGCCACATAGAGAAGGTCAGCGCATCCCCCACGAGCCACCGGAGGCTCTCCTTGAGCATAACAATGCCATTGTACACATACAACACCGGAAGAGGGGAAGCATCATGCCGGGACGAAGAGGGCCCCACCACCGCCACCACCGACCACAAGGCTCCCAAGGTGACGCCTTCAAGAAGGGAGCGGCGCCGGGAGCGCCGCCGCAGCCACCGACCACCCACAAGCGCCCACTGACCACAAGGCTCCCAAGGCGGCGCCTTCAAGAAGGGAGTGGCGCCGGGAGCACCGTCGCCGCCCAACAGAGTTAGGGATTTCGCTCGAGACACCTAGGGGAAGGGGAAGTGGGGGGAACAGTCCATACCGACGCCTCCAAGGAGGGGAACGGCGCCCTCGGGTGTCGCCGTCGACGCGGCCGGCCATGGCCGGACAGGAATTTCGCCCGGACTGCCCCCACGCCACCAGCCGCATCCCCTTGTCCAGGAATCAGCGACCAAAGGAAGCACAGCCCAGCCAGGGGGACCCGCATGCCAAACAGGGGAGGGGGAAAAGCGCCAGATCTCGCGCCGCCAGCCGCCAGAGCAGCCACCAGCTGCCCACCTCCTCCACCAAGATCCCGCCGCCCACGCGACCAGGGACCCCAGATCCACCGCTCGCACCGCCGGTCGCCGCAGACACCCGGCGATGCCTCACCAGAGGAGCCGCCGCTCCAGTTCAAGGACTCCCCACGCGAGGGCAGCGAATGCCCCCCCCCCCCCCCCCCACAACCATCCTTGGTAGTGCCATGGGCTTGCCCGGCGCCTGCCTCAGGCGGCAGCAAGGGAGGTTGGGGGAAGGGGGTCGCCCGGCAGCGGCCTAGGATTGGGTGGGGTCGCTCTCTCCTTCATGTACATTGGAGTTGAACAAGATTCCTGATTGCCCTTGTTAATTGCTTGCTCCGAACTAAACCCATAGAGCTCTATTCATTAGCTTGGTGGCCAACTGGCCATCTTTCAATTGTTTGTTGGGTTCATAACCTAATGGTCATTAAATTTCATACGAATCACAATAAATAAAATATTATTACACCTCTCTTATGAGAAAATTATCTAAATCACGGTATTGCTGTGGTCTATTGTGAAATAATATTCAGTAAATGTAACATAGGTCATAATGGTGTGATTAGATGTTGAACATGGTTTATGCTTTCTAAATGATCAAAGCTACCGGCCAAATAACCAGTGCCTATGCTGGAGAGCATGGCAGTTTTATTCTCAATGCTTTATTATATGTTCAACATACTGATCTTTCTTATGAACATCTTATAAGACTGAAATGAATAGGAATGACCCAAACAAATGGATCACTTGGCTACGCATGCATTTTTGCTTGTACAGCAGTTGATAAGTTTATGGAGCAGACCTTGCTGCATGAACTTTTGGCTATTCTACAAATTTATACCAAGTCAATAACTTAAGCATGTTGTGGTTTAGCAGTTTAGCTATGCCAAGGAATTATTTTTTAGCTATGAAGCTCTTGATTACGCTTCACTCAATGATTTCTGAAGTATTTGACCATGCTCATGTGCTTTCTGTTGTCTTGGTAACATGAAGATCATTTTGTTCCTCGAGCAAATAATAATAGTTCATTTATTTCAGGACGGACGGGAGATTCGGGTAGGGACTGTGTTGTTTTTCGATGTTCCTGTTTTCAGGTGCACGCTCGGGAAAGGGGCCAAATGTTCGGTTAGCTTCCCAGCAATTGGATGCTTGTTCAGATGGTGTTCAAAATTGTGGTGCATCTGCAGGGACGAACAATGACACAGACAAGGCAAGAATTGATTCTGCTAAGGGAAATCGTGTTTGCCCACTTAATGTTGATGAGAGTAAACTAGAAAATGTTAAGAGGGACATTGTGTGGTCCAAAATCAAAGAGATAACAGAAAATGATAGACTTCCTGATGCTGAAGCGGCCGAGAAGCTAGTTCAATTATTGCAACTTGATCGAACTGAACAGAAAATAGACCTTGCCGGTCGAGCAAGGGTTGCTGATATTATCGCAGCTACAGAAAATCCTGATTGCCTAGGCAGGTTTATACAACTACGGGGCCTTCCCGTCTTGAATGAGTGGCTTCAAGAGATTTACAAAGGGAAGTCTGGTGAAGGGGGTAGTCCTAAAGAAACTGATAAGCCTATTGAAGAACTTATCCTGGCCCTGCTTCGTGCACTAGCGAAATTGCCTATCAATCTGAACGCCCTACAAAGCTGCAGTATTGGGAAATCTGTCAATCATCTACGTAGCTATAAAGACCAGGAGATACAGAGGAATGCTAGGTGTCTTGTTGATAGCTGGAAGAAGCGTGTTGACGCTGAAATGAAGTCGAATGACTTCAAGCATGTTGACACAGCCGCAACACCTGCCAAGAGGAAGTTCAGCCCCCCCAAGCAATCAAACTACAAGGTAAAGACCACTGTAAGGCTCATGTGGCCCAAGCTCACTTGTGTTTGTGTGGAAAGCTTAGGTAGAGTTTGACCACCATAAATATTGTGACCAAGCATAGCACCTCTAGGGTAACCCTTCTAGATGAACCTAGAATGAAAGAGTAAGTTGGGTGTTATACATATATGGGCCCACATCACATGTGGGCTTGGTATCAAGCAAACTTGGGTCAGGTTGTTACATATACATGAGTAGATCATATTATATCTCTACCAACTTTTTTAGTAGTCATTATTGTTACAAACATAAAGAGTACGTATTTGCTCCTAAGTCTGATGGATGAACGTGGTTAGATTTTAGCATCAATTTATCTTTTGCTCCATACTGGGGAACGCATCATATCAGGAAGTTGACCAAAACACGAAGTCCTAGTAGCAAGGTTGCATTTTCATTTCCGAGTTAAAAGAATCTGTTTCAATTTTGTGCGGCAATTTTATACAGTGTTCCTTGTTTTCTGACAGGCTTATGACATTGGAAAACATGACGATGGACAACCCATCATATCTTTAAAGAGCATCAGCTACCTTTTGTCTTCTTCAGGTTACTGCTATTCCAAATATTTAAAATGTTTGAATGTTAAATCCATGTATCTTTAAATTATACATGAGATTCATATATAACACTACAATCTGTCTTGAGGTGTAAAATATTATTAAATTAATATAATAGCTCTGTCATGTTGGGAACATGTATTACTATCTATTCTATTAAAAGAAGAATTACAGTTGGTCTTATTTGAGAATTTTTTGTATTACAGCAACGGCTGATCAATTAACTGAACTTAAAGCCCTTCAGAGCGTACTGATGGACGCAAATGCAGAGCCAACCAAGCTATCATTTCCATTCATAAGATACATCACACAAAAATTCACTCAAGAGATCGGTCGTGGTGGGTTCGGAGTGGTTTACCTGGTATGATTTCTTGATTGTGTATTTGTGTTGCAGCTCGTAATTGTACATGCATGTGTTTGCCTAGTGGAGCAAAATTATCGTGTCAATGCTAGATTTTTAATAAGTTAAGTAAACAGGGAGATATCGGAACTGGGAAGGTTGCTGTGAAGAAACTCTCCATAATGCAGAACTTTTCTGAGGCGACCTTTCTGGATGAGATTAATTGTTTAATAAAGGCAAAGCACACCAATATAGTGAGATTTCTAGGTTATTGTGCGGATACATACGGGGAATATGTGCGATACGAAGGAAGTCTTGTTCTGTCAGAGGTACCACAACGGTTGCTATGCTTCGAGTATGTTCCTAATGGAAACCTTCAGAAGTATCTTGAAGGTAAAACTTGCAACTTTTTTTTTAAGGAAACTTAAAATCCAGCACAAATAGGAGAAAATTTCGATGTCCATGCGGAATTGAATTTGATAGGACTATACATCCATTCTCCCTGGCCAAGGAAGCTAACATAATCTCTCCAATACATCATAGTTACCTAAACTCTTCTTGAGGAGTTAAGCGTGTTCTTAAACACCTCTGAAACCTAGGTCCCATAACTTGTTTAAATGGGACATGTTTTTTAGCAAAGTTTATATGGGTTACATCGGCCCAGATATGACATGTGTGACCATATATAGTACTAGAGACATGTTGATGACAAGAATACAACTCAACCCAATATCAGGATCGGAATGTACACTATATAGAGGATAAGTAGAGTTTACTGCATTTTAAAGACTATTTTATGACAACTGATGTAACCTGCTCTGTAGCTTGTACTGTGTGACTTAATGTGATTCATCTTCAGAATAGAAAATAACTGAACTTGCATATAGTTTTTAGCATCCAACTAGTATAATACTAGCAAAATACTGGTATATAGCAACCTTCTGATGTGTTCGACAACCATCAGTTGAACCTTACTAGTCAATCATACATAAGAGTATAAAGTAACTAAAACTCCTTATAATGTTTAGCATTCAAATATAATGACTAGGAAAATACATGTATATAACAACCTTCTGATGTTTGACAATATACAATCTAAAGATTTCGCCTTGATAATATAATATAAAAAATTGCTTAATGTTGCACATCCTCCACTTGTAGTTCTCCATCATTTTTCTAAAGGTGGATGATTTTTCATAACATAATTCACTCATAAGTCTTGGAGAAGAAAATATGCCATGTAATTTTTGTTGTTGTTGTTGGTGATGGTGGTGTTGCAGATAAGTCTCATAAAGATGAATGGAAAATACGATACCAAATGATTAGGGGAATTTGCAACGGTCTGAACTATCTTCACGACCAACGTATTATTCACTTGGATTTAAAACCCGACAATATTCTTTTGGATGCTCGCATGGATCCGAAAATTACAGACTTTGGGATATCAAGATGCTTTGATGAAGGAATAACTAGAATTTACACTAAAAATGTTCGTGGAACACGGTAAGTTAATACTATCATGATTTGTTTTTCTTGCTATTTAGTATGCTAAATTTGATTTATGCACACATATTAAAGTTAGCTATCATAATGTCATGCAGGGGAATTATTGCACCAGAGACCATAGTCCATGGAGAAATAACATTTAAATCAGACATATATGGTCTGGGTAATATAATCATTCATCTATTAACAGGGCGTAACAAGTATGACTTCGATAATGTAAGAAGAATTTACTTTTCCATTTCACAGTTGGTGTTTTATAATAAACTCACATCTTGCAGTTCCATACTATAGATAATAACTACAAGTCACATACTCAGTGCAACTAGAAACAACAATGTGGATTTTATGTACCAAAGTATATCAGTAGCTCTTAAGAAAATTCAGAGCACTCCGTAGTCTCGGTATGCATGGAAAATTTAGTTTTTTTTATTGGATTCACTTACATTTTATATAGGATATATATTAGTTCCATACACCAAAGAATGCAAAAAAGTTACTACATTCACACTCTTCATCTGAAATATAATACTGTAAAGGAACTTTCCATATGCTCGTTATGTTATTTGGCTTTTCACATCTCCAAGGTAATAGAGATTTCTTTACTTATCAAAGCTATAATATTTGAGACATGTATACCTCAATATCAGTATTTAGTTGCCAATAATGCTTTAAAAATATTGCCACCACAAGTTACAAGAGCGGTGATGTTTTTTATGGACTATATTTTAAAGTCAACGAAACATCTCTCATCATATCTTATAAACATATTTTGTAAGTCATTTAGTTCTGATAGAGAACTGTGTCTTGTGGATGATAGCAAGTTATACTATTATAATAGTTAACTAATAGCTAAAGCAACCACATTTTTTCCTCGGTTCTGGCTAGTAGTTTAGGTTAGGGTTTTTTAGTCCTCACAGAGGCGACGCTTGGATGGATGGCGGCACTTCTTCTTCGAGTTGGTCTTCTGGGCTTCGATACTCCTCGAATTCGTCTATCAGGACGGAGTCAAAGGAGGTCCGATGTAGATTCCTACCGTCTCCTTGGGGCAGCAAAGTTAGGGTTTCACTGCATGCGTAGGCGATGGCGAGATTTGGTTGCAGGTGCTCAGATCGATCCAAGGGTTCAACAACGGCGACTATGGTTCCAGAACGCTGGTGGATGAAGACTTCCCGACTGTACTCGACAAGATCAAGCCGACTCTGATATGGGAGCGGCGACATCGGCGCATGAGCGGCTCGTTCTGGCGGTTGTAGTGGTAGTTTGATGGTCTAGAGGCCTCGGTGCAATTTTCATTATGTTTGGGGTCCTTTGTACTTCCCATGAACTTTTATAATAGATCTGGGTATTTCGCAAATAAATAAATAAATAGTTAACTATATATTAAGGAAAGAAAACTGAAATGGTATATATCTTATATTATGTTATGTTCAACATATGAAACAGACACGCTTAATGCTTGAATTTTGCAGTGGCATACATCTATAGACGTGGACGGCCCACAAGCAAAGTGCTGCATTGATATAGCTAAAAAATGTGTGGCTTTTAACCAACATGAGAGACCTGCAATTGGTGAGATCAGGCAAAAGCTGAATGAGATAGAGACGATGTGATTCAAAGGGCCAGCACCTTCATTATACCAGATGTAATAATGTTCACTTAGGGATATATTTGGTGTATACTCCTTGCTTGTAGTGCATCTGTGGACATTCCACACTCATATTCTATAAATAAAGTAGTAAAATATATGTGCTTTGCAAAAAAAAGAACGCACGTAATAAATGTAACATAAAGGTCTATGCTTTTCTGTGCAAACATCTATTCTTCCCCTATTCCACCATGTTACAAGCCTACAACATGTGCAAGAATGACTAGTATTACATAGATATTTGTGCCTCAATGACTAATGTTATATAGATATTTGTGCCTCAAATTCGGCACTCCAACTACTTCAGACGGCAACAACATCAGCTAGTTGCACCGATTCATCCCGAGAGATAATGTAAACGGTTTAGAACATTTATCAACTTAATGAAGAGTTGAAGAGGGTACTATGGATAATTCTCAAATACTCCCCCCGTTCCATATTTCTTGTCATGAACTAAAACCACCACAAGAATTACGGAATGTGTTGTACTTTTGGTAACCTGATTAGGAGTCACATAAATGTGTTGTACTGGTTGATGCACCCGGCATGCTGGCATTGTCTCCGACTGAGTACACCTTTAGGTCGCAGCAGGTACTCTTTTTCTTTTTTGACATTAGTCACAGCTGGTACGTACTATGTTTAGAACAACTAGATGACCCGTTGCGCCGATGGCGCAAAGGGCGAGAGCGAACCAAGCTTTCAAACCCCGCACGTTAGAATATTTAGAGACCGGCACCTACTTATATTGCCTCGTGAATGTTACCATACTATTGAATTAGGAGTGATAACATGGCATATTCTTCAATAGCTCTTTCCCATTCCCTCCTCCTATTTATAAAACTGCAATAGTTACAAAAGTACTTTGGCAAACAGGTCACAATTCTACACAAACAGGTAAATACATAATATATTTATATCAGGGAATAACCTTTGCAAACTTAAGTAAAAGGTTTCATATGAGATCTGTTGATAAGCGGTAACATATGACCAATAAGCATGTGATGTGTTCCACTATTTAGTTTCAAGCACAAGAAGTTTCAGGTACCTATCAATTTCATACAAGCATTTTATATTAGAATTTTGGACTTGAAAACTCAGAAAGCATTATCTGTTCTCAGTCCTGTATAAGACTCATTTAAACCCTCCTGGTGCATTCAATTTTGAAACCTTGTAGCCGAAACCGAAACATCACCGTGCAGAAAGATTATTCTTCTACCGAGTTACCGGAGCGAAACACATGTCACCATGATCAAGGCCTCGACCAAGCGACACCGAAATAAATATGTAGAATCTCCCGTCGTCAGACTTACTCCCCCGAAATGCGGACACCTAGAGACATAAAAACAAATTAGCACCACATAGTTAATGACAGAGAACCAAAGCAGCAGAAATTAGCACCACATAGTCTCAAAAATATTTACCCATGGGTTTATTTGACAAGCAACACAAAAAGGAAATATAACCAAGCAACTTCTCTAGGAGTACCATACGAACCTTGTTTCAACACTATTTGTCCATCCCAAATACCCCATGGCACTTATGTAGATATCTTGGCAAGGAAAGAATCTTAAACCCCAATCATAGATTTAAAACTACATCTAGCTAAATTTTCCAAAAAATCACAAAGGTGTAAAGCCAAGATTATGAATGCTACACCCCTCCTTCCCATGACTGTTGCCGAATTCAGCATTTATCACTCCTCGGAACTGAATATGAAACCACTTGCAGATCACAGCCAAATTTACTTTCTTAGATACACCAACATGTAAAAGCACAATAAGCATTCAAGTAGAAAGCTATCCTCTTACATTGATATGCCCAAGGTCATATCTCCATGAACCGTATTTTGCACAATACATTTTTGGAATGTGAAATTTATAGTCGTACCAAACATAATCATCATCATCATAAGTAGCAAACTCAATCTGTTTATTAGACAATTAGCACCCAAATGCAAACCTCATGCTGACGCCTAGCATGATAAGGGCATTAAATCTTCAATGCACGTCCTGATTACTATATTATAAATAATGTGACAAAACAAAACTTTAAGAAAGGAACACAAATAGGAAGAGAAGGGGTACCTTGCTCTCACTTACAACCATTTCCTTCCACCTATGGTATTTTCCTGTTACAGATTAAATCATCTCAGAATAGCAGTGATGAATGCTAGTTTCTATTGACACACCAAGAAGCAACCAACAATTGCAACTGCAAGTAATAAAAGATGGGTAAAGAGATCTCCCATCTAAGGAGGTATCCAGTAAAAATCATGAGAGATATAGGATGATCAGCTTCCTTCTAGAAGGTGAACGGATTAATAAACACGATAAAGCAAAAAAGGTTTTATCAACACATTCTTCGTACCTAATAATAGCACAAGACCATCAAGCTGTGCTGGTTCAAACAAGGCACATGGTTCAAAGTCAGAAATTGGAGGCACTACTTTTGGCTGTTAAAAATATATGCAGACAGAAGTACTAAAACCAAACATTACACATACTAAAAGAACTAACTTTTGTTTTCAGCAGAATCCAAGAGAATACTCCATTTTCAAGCAAGTGCACAGTTGCAGAACACCTTTTTCAGTAGACCCATGCTTATAAATAAAATAAAATAAAGTATTCCATGAACATGGATCAGTAATAATAAGTACCAATATCATGTATCCCTTGGCCTGAGCTTGTTGGTGGGTGCATCCACGGCGCGGGGAGCGTTGTTTAGGACAGCGGATCTGCACCGTAGGCACGGCGCTGGACCGAACACAACACCTTCCGACAGAGAAAGAGGCGGCAATAATCAATACAACAGAAGAAGCAGTTGGCGAGCCAACAGAGCAGCAGACGACAAGGCAAGGCAATGCAAGAACAACAGGACCTGTAGAACAGAAGATGCCAATAAGCAGCAACCACTGTTATATGTTTAAGAATCTGTTAAGAGAACATTTTTCACGCTCACACGCCAGATATATAAACCATCTTTGCCAAATAAACTTGACGGAAGGAGTATCCTTGCTGAAGAATTCGTACAAAAATTGTTTCTCTAAGCTTGTCTGGATTTGGAGAAAACGGAATAACCTCTGTTTTTTATCCTGCTATAATCAAACATGTGTTATTCTTGTAGCAACGTGTTTCATCTATGAAGATTAAAAAAAAGGAACATAGATAAACTCAGTTGCTTCAGTTTCTTCATTATCAGGAACTATTTAATTTAAAGATATTAATAGAGAGGCCTTTGGTAACTGGTATGAATACAAAGGCATCATTGACCACTTTAGATGAAATTGCATTGCTAGTGGCTACACCTAAGATTTTGTATTATTTCTTAAATATTAACTCGTCCATAGTAAGCTAGCTAAGACTATATTTGCTGCTCCACAAAAAAAAGATTACATTTGCTGGAAGGAATCGATTATAAACATAAATGACAGAAGGCTCTTCGTGTATGTACTAAGAATTCAATCAGGCATGTAAGGAAACACTTATATACGTATATACATAGGCTAGGTCCAGAATTGTTCTATGAGGTTAGGAGCAGGTACTTATATACTTTCAGAGAATTATATTTAAACTTGTTCAGTTACAACCAAAGGCACGTGTTGATGTTTTTCCAACCGGGCTCACACCCCTTTCCATTAATTTTGCAACCAACGGAAATACATCAGTCTGTACCATCATTCGACCATCCAGGCATAGAGCTAAAACCAAACTAAACATGAGACTGAAAGGGGAGAGCGAGTTGGGGCATCGACAGGAAACCCACTGAGAGTGATTCTGCAACGAATCACCCCCCATGGGGCGAAAACCTGTCAACACCTAACCAGCAACCCAAAAACCTACACGAATCTGGCTACTACCTCTCAGGCAGCATGAGAGCCAAACCATCCAAGAGTCTAAAAGCGACTACATGAGACCAGCAGGCATCTAACCCCAGTGGGTAACTGCAAAATGAGGCTACGATATATATCACAAGTTCAGCTGGATCGAATTCCATCACCATCCCCCAGCAGAAGCCTCCCACGAGCACGCTGTCCATCCGCCAGACCTGCAGCAACACGAGCTAGACGCTTCACACCTGCCTGGAACTCCACCTTGTCGCCTTCTTTCAACAGCCCTGCCCAATACAGCATGAAAGAACAAGCAGTGAAGATTACCTCCAAAGGGGAGTGAACAATATGTCTCTCAAAGGTGACTTTGTTTCTAGCGCACCAAACCCCCCAGCAAACAGCCGCAATGATCATCATGAAATATCTTTTACCATCAGGGAACAATCTGTACAACCAAGCCCAACATTGCCATAAGGACTGTGGGCAACTAGAAGCACCACCAACCAAACCCAAGGCCCCCCAGACCGTGCGAGCAAGAGGGCAACCAAAGAATAAATGTCTAGCAGACTCCACATCCGGACAGAATGAACAACTAGGATTCCCCAGCCAGTTTCTCTGGCGTAAATTATCTCTGGTGGGAACGGCATTTTGAAAGAGTTGCCATAAGAAGATCTTAATTTTCAAGGGAATCGAAGCTTTCCAGATCCATTTATAACTTGGACCAGATAAATTTCGCTCCAGCCACTCATAGGTAGATTTTGTAGTATATTTACCGTTGGGACCAAAGGCCCAGGTAACCACATCAGGATTTTCATTCCAGGGATAATTTCTGGCTCCAGCAATAACTTGCCCCCATTGCTCAGTTAACTCACCAAACAGTCTGCGTCTAAAACAGGCACGTGTTGATGTAACCAACATGCATCTGTACACACGCTTTATTGAGCATGGTTTAGCATTTGCTACAGCCTGCTATGGCCAGAAGGCCTAACTCTGAACATATGTCACTACAATACCCACGTTTCTCTACAAAAAAGGTCAAGTGTAATCCAATGTTTAAAATAGCGCGCTAAGTCTCTTAGCGGCGGCTCGGCCAAAAGGTTTGAAACGCTATAGCGCAACTATAGCGTGCTAAGCCTCATTTAGCGTTTCATCATAAATTAATAAAAATAAACATATAATCAGGCATCAAATTAACATATAGCTGACAATTGACAGCACACTATAACAGCAGCCAGCAAATCAACAATTCAAGTTAAGTCTATGACAGCATGAATTGGTCAGGAAACAAAGCTTCTCTGGTTGGTTACAAATTTACACTCAAAGATGCATTTACAAGCTTCTCTGGTTGGGTCCCAATGCTGTCTAATTTCATCTAAACAAGTCCATACACCAATTTAACAGGGCATGACAGTAGTTCAATTACAAAGTTACAATACACCAGTCCATGACAGTAGTTCAATTCACTAATCATGAATCTCAAAACGGATACCCTCCATGACAGTAGTACAAATGTGCAATCCATACATCAACCCATACTGCCAAAGCTTACCTTGTGATGGATTATTATGTGCGAGCTCATGTTCAGAGTAGAGGCCGAGTTCGTTGCCTGGTCCGAATGATGACTGATGCAGCAGGGCCGTGGGCAAGGAGGCCGGCGACCTTGGCGAGGATGGCGAACTGAGGCGAGGCTGGCGGCGACCTACGGAAGGAAGGGGAGGCCGGCGACTTGGGGAAGAGGATGCGGGCGACCTAGGGAAGGGAGGCTGGGAGCTGCTCAGCCCACCGTCGGCGTCCGCAGCCGGTGGCCATTGCCGGTCGCCAGTGGCGCCGCCATTCGCTTCAGAGAACGAGGGGGAATGAGGTAGGGTTCGATTGGATCCACGGGATGAGGAGGGGCCGGGGTTATCGGAAAGGACTTTTGGGCCGATGGTGAGGGCGAGCAGCGGCTGTGTGGGGGGAGGGAGTGCAATGGAGCGTGCACGTCCTCTTTCAACGATGCGGAGAGTCCTATTTCGCCCCGTGCCAACACAGTTGGGCCGACCAGTGGCGGTGCCACTGTTTGTTATGTTGATTCTATCCCACAATGGAGAGGTCTGGTTTGAGCGTGCTCCGGCGGTAAACAAATTTCAGGTGAAAAGTGTCATATATAGATGGGAAAACTACAACAACCAACACCTTTAGAGTTGCACCTAGCCACTTTCAGATGTCATGTAAAATTGAATGTGCATTCTCCTTCATATTTGCGCCTAGCCACCTTCTGTTTCCTGAACATGTATCTGAATGCCTGTCATATTTGCGCCGAGAGAAACAACTTGAACCATATATTTGTATTAAAACAAGCACCGAGAAAACACAGCAATGTACTAACGGTGGCAACGACAAGACAGCATGAGTGCTCAAAATCATTGCTAATATAATCCGCTACATCTCTTATAAACGTGTCAGCAACACACTGCATATGAGAGCAATTCACTACACATCTCAGGGTAACAAAATTCAGTCTACATATATCAGCAAGCGTAATTCCAACCGAGAAACTGGTACAATCATGATGCCTGAAATCATGACTTATTACAGTACCAATCTAACTAGACTGTAATACAGGTTCTAGCAACACTTCACAAAAGAGGGAAACAAATTATCCATTATTATAAGCTCAATGGCCTCAGCTAACGTGGTAGGCTAGCAGATGACATGAACTCTGCCTCCAAGCTATAGCACCGTTGGCTACTTCCTGACCGTACGGACGATTGCCGAGCAGATCTAGTCCTTCGAGTTAATGACCTTGGTTGCATTGGTTCTTCATTTCCTCGACCTTGATCTGCTTGAGATAAGTTCACATGTTTTGTTAGCAGAGTCTGCAATTCCGTCTCCACCTGTTTCATGGTGGGTCTTTCTTCGCCGTGTAGCCTCAAGCACCGCTCTGCAAGAGAGGCGACACCGTTGATCTCTTCCTCGGTTGCTTCCTCGAGGACCTGGGAATTAACAAAACTTGTTATTCTTCCCTCATTGAATTCCTGGAGAAAATAGCTTGACAAGCCCATGATTGTGCCTGATTCACTTGTAAAGACTGGCTTCATTCTAAGGAGCAACTCCACTAGTACCACACCAAAACTGTACACATCGCTCTTCCCATTCAGCTGCCTGGTATGGAAATACTCTGGATCTAAGTACCCAAATGTACCTTGCACATTCGTGACAATGTGTGTTTGATCGATCGGAACCAATCTGGAAGCGCCAAAATCAGAAACTTTAGCTGTGTAGTTCACATCCAAGAGTATATTTGAGGACTTCACGTCACGATGGAAGATTGATATTGAAGCTGAAGAGTGGAGATAAGATAGAGCCCCTGCTGTTTCCAGGGCAATCCCTAAGTAATCACCCCAAGACAAAGAAAGGCCAATGCTTGCATCGGCATGAATAACCTGAGACAGTGAGCCACTGGATACATAGTCATACACCAGCAGTGGAACCTCGGTTTCGAGACAACATCCAAAGAGCTTCACAATATTTCTGTGATTTATCTGAGATAGGACTGCGACTTCATTGATGAATTGACTGATCTCACACTGCTCAATGGTCTTAGACTTTTTTATTGCAACGACACGCTGATCAGATAATATGCCTTTGTAAACCATGCCATGGCCCCCACGGCCGATGATACGTGTAGGATCAAAGTTGTTTGTTGCCTTCTCCACCTCTTCTAGCAAGAAAATCTTAGTATTCTCATTTGTGGTTTCATCAGATGATATCAATGTTTCTAGGAGAAGACCTTGGTTCTTCCGGAAATAAATCTTTCGTAGTTCCTTTTGAACATTTCTTTTCCAACTATGAATGACAAGTGCTGCACTAAAGCTCAGAAGTATAATGCCACAACCACAGCACAACCCAATAATTATACCTGCAGGCATTAAGCTGTTTTAAGTTTCTCTTCTACCTTGTGTATCAAAAAAAAATGTAACAATAATATAGTCTTACCATAGAATAGAGGCCCTTGTTTTATCCTGCCACAATGGAAGCTTCCTAAGGTGTTAATGCAGAAATCTTCACAAATGTTGGGTTGAACGTCGCATTCATCGATATCTGAAATTAACAAAATCTTGATAAGACACGTTGACAAAATATATAACATGGAAGTTACATCATCATTCAGTTAACATGAAGCCGTACACCAGCCAATTAAATGAAACCTACACGAATAATAAAAGAAACTAGAAATAGAAACAACAAAAAATCACTGTCTAACAATAACATGCAATATATTTCAATAAACACTGCTTCTAATACATCTGTACAACTTTATTTCAGAGAGTTAAGAAATAGCTAGTATAGTAACACTGGCGGAGCTAGGACTATGAGAGTGAAGAGAGAGGATGGGGGGAGTACCGCTTGACAACCACTTAGGATGTATGGATTTCCTTGGAAGCCATCTGAGCATTTGCAGTGGTAACCAGCATAGACTCTATCAACAGAATCAGGGTCTTTAACATTTACTTCGATGCACTTGCTGTTGTTACTTACGCAAGCATATCCAAAGGTATTCTGTTGGGCCTCTGCACAACTTAGTTTAGCAGCAACCCATTGCACAGAGGAGAATGGCCCAGAAGGAATAGGAAAGAGAAAAATTTCAGATATGACAGATCTCCCTTGTTGGTCAGGATTGGTGACGTTAATGGCCCCTTCTTCAATATATATATCGAAGACCTGGGCATTCCCCAACATGAGAGCAAGCGATGACGTCATATTTGCGCAGTTGAGGTGGAACTCTTAACTTGCAAAGCAACCCTCCTGTAAGCCGAAAGGGAATTGCACACTAGTGTTACCACACCGATGGGTGCAATCTGCCAAGCACATAATTGGTTTATACCCTAGTTTGGTCAGCCAAAAGTTAGCATGTATCAATGCCCGAAATAGTCAATAGCTGTTCATTTGGTTGCTAGATTAGGAAAAGAGGAGTTACCTCTGTGGTCGGGCTTGGAGCAACCACCTGGAATGTTGGGGTTACCTGTATAGTCAGTCCTGCACACGCAGTTGTAGCCATGGCCTCCGGTTGTACTGTCAATGCACTCGGCATGCTCGCTGATACAGGCATACTTTGTCCTGTTTTTCTTCGCAGCAGCACAGTTGGATTGTTCAACTATCTGCCACGATAGCAGAAAGCCACTCGGCCAATCACTTGTTATGCTGATTCTGTCCCACAGTTGAGAGGTCTGGTTGGGGCGTGCATCAATGTTGCTTTTGCTCTGGTTATAGACAAATTTGAACAGATAACTGCCGTCACCGTCCACATCAACACGACAGCATCCGGATGTATTTTTACAGTTGTGCATAGCCACCATCTCTGGGATTCTTGGGTCCAGGCACACAGTGCTGCATATTAACATGGTGGCATCGTCTCCAACAGAGTATACCTCCAGGTCACAGCCGGTAATGTTCAGATCAATGGACCCAAGAGAGAAGGACCTCCCTGGCAGTTCGAAAGACAAGTTGTAGACACTGACAGCAGATTTCATGGGGATGGTATGCGAGAAGGATGCCTCGATCAAGTTTGAACTAAAAAGAGGATTGTCAAATTCGATCACCTCGGTGATGCCGTCACGCAAGAAAAGCCTAGAGGGCTGAGTGGTGCCGTTGCAAGTGAGATTGAAGTCAGGACCACGGGAGCACATGGATCCGATGCCGAAGGGATAGGCAAAGCTCAGGTTGCCGCAGCTCATCGGGCAACCATAAAGTGTGGTACTGGCACGGGATGGTTGCGCCCAGTTCCCCTCAGGGCTCTGCTGGCCTGTTACAGCTCTGGAAGCCAGAGCTATTGGCTTTCCTAGTGACCGTAGTGCCAGCAGAGAGAACATCATCGGCAAGATGCCCATGATCAATCTACAGTCTACACTACACCCTGCACTAGGGAAAATCAGGCCAGGCAGCAGTGTCTTCTCTTCAAGGTACCACTTTCATGGCTGCTTTCCTAGCGCAGTATATATATCAATGATCACAAATTTACAGTTGACCCAAGGATGACTGGAACAGGATTGTGTGAATGTGGATGTGGATGTGGATGCGGTGTGTTTTGATGGCATGTGAAAGCAGATGATCATGACCGTCTGTACATGCCCATATGGATGTGGCAGTGGTGTGCTCAATACAATGTGAAGAAGATGACCATGAGCTCGTACTCCGTGCCTCAGGAAGAACTCAGCAAGTCAGTCCAGGGCCAGTCTATGCCTATTCGTAAAAAAACCACGTTACACATTTCCCGTGCGGATTTTGTGGGTTTCCAAAGGTTTGCTCTACACAAAGAGAGGAACATGCAGACTTGCATCATGTAATTGGCGAACCTCACAAGAAATTCAACTGGTTGGGAATGGCATCTTCAGTCTCCACAGATAGCTTGCAACCGAGTTAAGTGAATCCATCACCAAGAGCACAGACCGTAGTAAAAATTCTGAACAGACAGTAGCTAAATCTATCACCAAGGGTTCGTGTGGATGTGGTGTGTACCTTGATGACATGTGAGAGCAGATGATCATGACCCTCATACATGCCCATGTGGTTGTGGCAGTGGTGTACTTGATACAACGCATGTGAAGGAGATGACCATGACCGTGACCTCGTACGCTGTGCCACAGGAAGACCTCAGCAAGTCGGCCCATTAAAGGGACCAGTCTAAAGCACTGAAAAAAATAGCACGCTATAGTGTCGCTAATAGCACGCTATAGCGTACTGAGAATTGCCTCGCTAAATATATCAGTGTACAACATCTCGCTAATAGCATGCTATAGTGCGATATAGCACGCTAATAGCATATTTTGAGGTCGACGCTATTTTACTGTAGCGCGCTGTTTTTTTCCTTGGTCTAAAGTCTGTTCTTGATAAACCGCGTACTGAGGAAATCAAAGTTGAGAGGAAACAAATGAGCATGCAAAATTACAGCATGAAAATGGGGAACCACACAAAGAACTCACCAGCAGTAGGTGGGGCATCGGGAGAAAGCGGGATTGTACCATTCAACCTGTTGTGATTGTCATCCTGCTCGTCAACAACGGAGGCCAGCTAGAAATCTTCAGTACCCACCTGGTGGAGGCGACACTAACTGAATCCATCACCAACATTAGCTAGTGTCACTTAACCTGCGACCAAGGGAACCACGAATTAAATAAAAAAACTAACCATTGGCAATGAATTTATAGGTACAGACGCAAGCAAACCAGTAGCTCCAATTTATAGATAGTAGCTAACTTAGCTAAGTAACAGTAACTGAACTCCACCCCCAGTTTTAGTTGGTGTTTACTTAAGCTCCAACCGTGAGCACAGAGTAAACATTCTGGTTGTTGGAGATAAACTACAGACTGAATGTGATAGTGCAAATCTGTTCCTGATGATAATGATGACCCTTGGATGTGTACCTGGATGTGGCAGTGGTGTACTTCATACAATGTGAAGGAGATGACCATGACTGTGACCTAGTACGCGGTGCGGCAGGAAGACATCAGCAAGTCGGTCCATGAAAGGGGCTAGTCTAAAGTCTGCCCCTGATAACCACGTTACACATTTCGCTTGTGGATTTTCTGGGTTTCCAAAGGTTTGCTCTACGCAAGAAAGGCATTACCAACATAGAGATGAAATCAAAGCACATGGCAAAGGGAATAAATGGGCACACAAAACTACAGCATGAAAATGGCGAACCACAAAAGAAAGTCACCAGCAGCAGTAGGGCATCAGTAGAACGCGGGATTGCCACCTTGCTCGTCAACAACGGAAGCTGGTTAGCAATCTTCAGTCCCCACCTGGTGGAGACGGCCTAACTGATAGTATCTTCCAGCCGAGCAAGGTGACAGTTCCTTATGCGCCCATTTAACCAGCGGAGAGCAGAGAGTAAAAAGTGTGACTGCTGGGAATAAAATACAGAAAGAGAATCATGTACATCACAACCGAGGGAATCATGACGTAAAAACCTCTACCCACTGGAGATGAATTGAAAGATTCAGAAGCAAGCAAACCAGTAACTCCAATTTATAGATAAGCTAACTGAGCTAAGTCCATCGCCAATTTAGCTGTAGCTTGCTCAAGCTGCAACCAAGAGCACAGAGTAAACACTGTGATTGCTGGAGGTAAACTACAGATACAGAATCATGTGCATGACTGATGCTTGAAAAGATTTTTCTGTAAAAAAAAAACTCAAGAATCTGGTGTCTGTTACGGTAGTATAAATTACAGTATGAAGATGGGGAAACCACACAAGAAACTCTCCAGCAGTAGGTAGGGCATTAGGAGAATGCTGAATCGTGGCATGCAACCTGTTGTGAATGCCATCGTGGTCCCCATTTGGTGGAGACATTCTAATTGATAGCTTCCAACCGAACTTTTTTCGAAAAAGGGTGTATTTTATTAGATCAATATGGAGCATCAAGGGGATACAAACACAAAGCACTACAGGAAAATCCTGCTTTCCCGTGTGTTAGCCTAAAAGCCGTGAGTTTTTTTTCGGGTACTCGGCTTATGTTCCTCTAAGACGAGTCTAGAAAAAAAAACACCCGGCAAATACAAAGGACTCGGCTTATGGCCATCTATAAGCCGAGTGTTGCAAAAAAGCTCTCGGCTTACAGGGAGCACACGGTATCTACAATGAATAGCACCCGGCTTACAACTCGTGTTCGGCAAAGACATCTGCCACGTGTCTACAATGAAGGTGGCTGATGGCGCCGTCAGGGAGGAGCCTATAAGCCATGTGTCAAAAGATAGCACTCGGCTTATAGGGTATGTAAGCCGTGTGCCAAATGAAAGCACTCGGTTTACAGTGTATATAAGCCGTGTGTCTAATGAAAGCACTGGGCTTACATTTTTGCAGATTTTTTGCAACCCATTACATTTATGCAAAACTGGTTTAAATTAATTTCCATTGCATTTATCTTTACTACTTAATTATTATTTCTTTCTTACCTATTTTCTCCCGACTAGTTTTCATGAGCCTTATTTTCGAAACCCTCAATTTACCGCCACTTGACGGCCTTGCACTCTTTCGACCTCCTAGCGTACCCATGTTAGGATCACATGCAAAAGTCACTACTGAAAATTCCCTCTACGCCGAGTGTTTGGCCCTTCGCCGAGAGCCAAAACGCGGGCACTCGGCAAAGCGAAGTAAGCCGGTGGCTGGGCCTGCCCCTCCCTCGTCTCCACAAGGCCTACACATGTCGCAAAGACATTACATAGGATTTTCCATGCCGCTTCTGGGCATGATTTCATGTGCTGCCTTGCAGATCTGCAATTTCCGGCGCTGAAACCCTAACAGTGCAATAAATGTCTCAAATATTACAGGCTGGTCCGAAAAATGCGGGGGCCTGGCACGTGTCATTCGAAGGTCTCCTTTGAGAGCACGAGAAGTTTCAAGGCCAACGGAGCAACAAGACCCGCACTTCCTTCAAGAACCCGACTACCTCAGAGATAGTGTAGTTTACAAGCGGTGTCAGGTGAGGCCTATTCGAAACACGCCCAAACTTTTACCACACCCTACAGAGGCCATGTGATGACACCGTGCTAGCTGCCGAGGATTTCCGGCATCGTATGATTTTTCGAGGATTTAAACGGTTGGATCAGGCATGCCACCGAGGTAATTTTGCCCCCCCCCCCCGGTGGCTGGGCCTGCCCCTCCCTCGTCTGCACAAGGTTTGCGCATGTTGCAAAGACATCACATAGGATTTTCCATGCCGCTTCCGGGCATGATTTCATGTGCTGCCTTGCAGATCTGCAATTTTTGGCGCTGAAACCCTAGGAGTGCAATAAATGTCTCAAATATTACTGGTTGGTCCAAAAAATGCGGGAGCCTGGCACGTGTCATTCGATGGCCACGTTTGAGAGCACGAGAAGTTTCGAGGCCAACGAAGCAACATGACCCGCACTTCCTGCACAAACCCGACACGTTCCCTCTCGGTACCCAGAGACTACCTCGGAGATGATGTAGTTTACAAGTGGCCTCAGGTGAGGCCTATTGGAAACGCGCCCAAACATTTACCATACCCTACAGAGGCAATGTGATGACACCGTGCCAGCTCCCGAGGATTTTCGGCATCGTATGATTTTTCGAGGATTTAAACGGTTGGATCAGGCATGCCACCGAGGTAATTTCGCCCCCAGGTGGTTGGGCCTGCCCCTCCCTTGTCTGCATAAGGCCTACGCATGTCGCAAAGACATCACATAGGATTTTCCATGCCGCTTCCGGGCATGATTTCATGTGCCGCCTTGCAGATCTGCAATTTCCGGCGCTGAAACCCTAGCAATGCAATAAATGTCTCAAATATTGCAGGCGGGTCCGAAAAATGCGGGGGCCTGGCAGGTGTCATTCGATAGCCTCCTCTGAGAGCACTAGAAGTTTCGAGGCCAACGGAGCAATAGGACCTGCACTTCCTTCACAAACCCAACACGTCCCCTATCGATACCCAGTGACTACCTCGGAGATGGTGTAGTTTACAAGCGGCCTCAGGTGAGGCATGTACTCAAACTTGGTCTGGCATGTTACCATGGCCTACAGTAACACAAACCAAAAGGAGTTCACCCCAGTCAAACCCCTCTAGAGTCCGGTCAAAGGCGTAGATCGTGTTGGCCCTACGAATTGGCTCATCTCCGAAAAGGCACCGACAGGAGGGAATCTTGTGTACCGTTTTGGCCCAATGTTGTTTTGACATGTCACAATGACCTATCCTAACAGAAGACAAGGCCAAGGCACCATGGTCAACCCCCTTTGGGAGCCAGTCAAAGCAGTATTAGACCTAGCGGGCCCCACCGATTAGGGTTTTGGCCAAAAACATTCGGGTGGAGTCGGAAAACCTCCACCACTTGCATATGGCCCAATGTTGGTATGACATGTCAGAATGACCTAATACATCTATGAAATAATGAAAATAAAAGGGGAATTTCATTTCTATAAACAATGAAATAAAAATACAGTAAAAAGAAATATAATAAAATAAATACAATAACCAAAAATAAAGAAAGTATAAAAATGTAATAAAAGAAAATACAAATTATTGAGAAACCAAAAGGGAAATACTTTTTTAATGAAAATGTAAACCGTGTGTGAGGGCTCGGCTTACCCTGCTCAGACTCGCAAAAAAAAGGCTTACCCTGCTTAGTCAGTGAGAAGAAAGCGCGGGACTTGGCCAAAATACAGGCGCGCTCATCCTTTTCCCCCAAATCGAGTCTTTCCCCCGCGCCGCCCCTCCTCACGCAGCCAAAATCGCCGGTGCCCACCCCACCGCGCTGCCCCCCGCCCCCGCGTCGCCCCCCTTCTCACGCAGCAGATCCACACTCCCCTCCCTCGCCGAGCATGAGCTCCCCTGAGCAGGCCCTCCCACCGGCCGCCGCCCCGCCGCCCCTCGCCGTCCGCTAGGGTTGTGGTCGCCGGCCCGTCTCCGCCGCGCCACCTTCCCTCCGCTGATGTGTACGTCTCTCTCTCTCTCTCTCTCCCTCCCTCCCTCTGACCGGCCGTGTTCTCTGCAGACCAGGTTCGGCTCCTGTGGCGGCGAGGTGCACGGCGAGGAGGAGAACAACGCCGGGAACGTGACCCGGATGCAAGGTGCTCGGCTCCTCCAGCGGCATCCTTTCTTCACCTAGAGAAAATAAAACCAATAATCTGTTAGTAAACTGACACAGATTTGTTCTGTACATGTTCGGTTCAGTTTCAGTTTGCATCCAGTAGTTTGCAAATTTATTTGAATGCAATTTTGATGGACACAGCAGTAAGTGTATGTGATGCAGTGTGTTCTATTCTTCCTTGTGAATCGCTTTGATGATAAAAGAAGCATTTTTAAGGTTCCCCACATTCTGTGTGCATAGTCCATCTAGTATATAAATCTCAAATCTGCAAGGTTCATTCTTTGTTCACCCTAGATATGTTAATGGAATGCTGCTGTCACATTAGCAGAAATGTGGAAGGCGAAAAGAGCTAGATGCAACTGACTAATCAATCCTTACGGAGCATCTAATGGAAATGAAATATCATTTATTCTGTTTCAAGCAATTTAAATATCTAAGCTATGTTTTTTCTTAAAGTTGTAAACACTTCTTCTCATATTCGTAAGCTGACGGGGGGATTTGCTAAGGACTAAGGCAAAAGAGACGTGAAATGCTACGATATGGGGTCTTAGTTTGCTTGAATTTGGGTTTTGGTTTTCTGTTATACAAATAAGATTGCATATATGACTTTATCTTGGTTGTAGTTAGCAAGAAATTTGTGCATGTGAATTTTGTTTGATCCTAGTTTGCACTTTATTGCAGGACATGCATTAGTTTGACGTCGGGACCGTCGTCGCAGGGCTTCTTGCTGGAGAGACAACCGTCATCGAACACGCTTCGAGGGTTGCATATGAATAATATCATTCGGCTTCTGAACTTCTGAACTTGTGCCCTTATGGATATTATTGCTTGTATTGCAGAATAGGGAGAGAGCTGAGGGCGAAGAGCCACTCAATACATTCACGGGATTATGTCTGTCCCGCAAGTCAACGAAACCGGAAGGGGTGTGGGTCAACCAAGGCGCTGTCTTGAGGATTGATGCATACAATGGGAAGTTCAAGGAGCACAACGGGTCCGACTCTGATCCGGCCTCACAGGACATCGACGCTACGATTTCCCTCCAGTCGGGACAAGGCAAGAAGGGTGGCCGGTTATATGTTGGTGACGGTGCCATCCGTAAGAAGGACATCCCAAAACTCTGCCACCTCCATGCTACCACGTCGAGCTCAGGCCCTGCTATAGAGGGTCGCCCACAACCTAGGCTGCACATGCTCTGTCAAATCGAGGTATGTTTTGCTTCATTGACCTTCCTTGTGATTTCTTCTTTGTATTGCAACGATGGTGAACTTGTTGCGATGGCATATTGTAGGCCCGCCTAGAGGAAGAAACCAGGTTGTGACAGGAAGAAATCAGGTTGCGGCAGGGGGCTCAGGCTAATGCCCTGCTTCAACAGGAGCAAGCCATGAAAATGCAGCAGGCCCTGTTTCAACAGTAGGAATTCATGGCTAAACAGCAGGCAGCCCTGCAGGAGACGTTCGCTCAGTTCAGAACTAATATGCAGGGTTCCACTTTGCCAGATCTTGCTCCTCTTCCGCCTCTTCCTACTTTCAACTTTGTAAGTCTTCCAACTTTTCAATCATGAATCTTACCATCCTGCTTAAAGATCATGCATCTTACCATCTCACCGTCTCGTGCTTGAAGTTTTCTCAGTCGGGACAAGGCTCCAATAACTGTGTGGTAGGTGGATCTACACCTAGCCAAGTAAGCCCAGTGACACCCACTACAGCTCATGTCGCTTCGACCTCCCCGCAACAATGATCACTCGAGGTAGTTGTCTATGTTTGTGCATTGTTGATGTTTGCGTCTTGTCGTTGATTGTGCTTCTCAACTTACAACTTGTGCATTGTTGATGGTAGAGCTCACAAGTGTTGATGCTTATATTGTTCATATGATGGTAGAGCCCACAAATGTTGATGCTTATATTGTTCATACTTCTTAGCTTCAATTTGAACCTTATATGTTGATATGATGGTAGAGCCCACAAATGTTGATGCTTATATTGTTCATACTTCTTAGCTTCAATTTGAACCTTATATGTTGATGCTTGTTGACTCTTGTGTCTTGTCGATCTTTGCAACTTTACTTTAGAAACTCATGCGTGTGATAATGGACTTATAGGTTTGCATCATGGATGCCATTGACGGTGGGCATACATGCTGCGGTGGAGCTCATTGCATCTTTTAGGTTCATGCTTGGTGTGAACTTGGAACTCATGGTCCTTTCATTTGTGAACTCTGGATGCATATGTATGTATGTTGTTGTGAACCTTCGTTGGATATGTATGCATGTGAGGACTTGGAACTCATGGTCCTTTTGTTTGTGAACTCTTGTTGCATATGTATGCATATGTGGACTTTGAACTCAGGGTCGGTTTGTTATGGTTGTCAACTTGCAATATATTGTTGTTGTGAATCTTCGTTGGATATATATTGCTTGCTTGTTGGATATATATAGCTGGATATATATTTGTTGGTCATGTATTGCTGAATATGTATATATGTTGTTGCTGCTCCCTGAAGCAAGTAAAAAAAATGCCATATGGCCAATAAGCCGAGTATCCCAGCAAACAGCACCCGGCTTATAAGTCATATAGTCACGGCAGGCTATAAGCCGTGTACCTCAGCTATCAGGCACCCGGCTTATAGGCCATATAAGCCACGGGAGGGATATATAAGCTGTGTACCACAGCCCCTGGCACCCGGCTTATAGGCTACATAAGCCGTGTACCACAGTTTCCAGGAACCCGGCTTATACATATATATAAACCGTGAGGCCCGGGTGGCACTTGGCTTATACATAAACCGTACAACGCCGTAGCACTCGGCTTATACAGACGGTGACACGTGGCCGTTAACATCCGGCTGCCGTCATGTTACTTTATTAAACCGAGAGCCTCCTGGAAACACTCAGTTTATACATAAACCGGGTTTTTTTGAGGTGGCTCTCGGCTTATACCATATAAGCCGGTCGACTGTAAACCGTGTCCTATAAGCCGGGAGTTTTACTCGGCTTATACGTAAACCGAGTTCAAAATGGCATAAGCCGAGTGTATTTGGTACACGGCTTATAAATTTTTTCCTGTAGTGAAGAGCACACACCCGGCCTCTGCATAGCTAGGATGCACACAGCCAACACGAACGCACACACAAAAATCACACCAGCAACTAGCAAAGTCATACAAGACCGAAGCTATGCAAGGCGGATGAAAAAAAAAAGGAGCAACGATAATCCACGCCGAGCAGGTGTTGAGCCAAAGAAGATGATGCAAGCGCACGTGATCCAGACGTGGACACAGCCACACGGACTAAACACGCACACACTATGCAAGTGGCCTAGCCGCCGAAGACCGTCCGCGGAACCAGAACCTCCGTTGACGTTGGAGTGACGTCAGTCGCAGCTCAAATGGCAAGAAGAGACGGTACTGCCAAAATCTCATTGAGACGCTCCGATGATGTCATGCCTCCAATGCAAGTGTTTGTCGATGGTAAATCTTGGCATGACCACTGGCCCTAGACAATACACCATGAGCCTACACTGCAACGCCATGGCTGCAACAAGCCGTCAATATCATCGAACATGACCCAGCCATCTGCACCGCTAATCAGCATCCCTGACACTGCCACCTCGCACCATGTTCGCAAGGCCACACCGCAAAAACGGATCATCGCTACTCGCCGGCACACAAGCAACCGGCAAACCACCACCAACCACTAGTCTTGGCAGCCAGGCCCAACTTCAAGATGATGCCCCCAATGGGGAACATGACCCCGAGTGCCGCCATCATCCGATTCGGGAAGATCCGGACCTAGGGTTTCCCCTGAGTATTCTGGGAGGGAAGCCGAGGACTACATGTCGACGCCTTCAGCAAGGTAGCGACGCCCGCAGGCGCCGCCGTCGTTGGCTCCGACCACAGTCGAATCTGGCTTTCGCCGGCAGTCTCCGTCCCTCCAGAAAAATGAGCCTAGCTGCACCACCATGTCCACCTTCGACACCATAGGACCACCACAGCAGGAGGATTGGATCCATCCAGGCCGTACAGTCCCGAGGCACGCCCCGATGAGATATGAATCAGATCGGGGACCGTGCCGCCTGAAGAAGACACCACGCCGGAGCACCGCTGTAACATCCCCATGTATTAAGCTACAGTGATCACCCTTTTGATAATGCCAAGTCATCATGATTAACAGTGCTTGATCATCATTTGAGTCATATCTCATTTCAAATTCCAACTCAAATTGAAAATTCAAATATGAAGTAAAAATAAAAGTTGTTCAAATTTGAAAACTAAATAGTTCATAATTTTGGAAATATTCCATTATAAATAATGTCCAGGAAAACAACATCACCTAAATACCATAGATGACTCTAACATCCAAAAACAATACCCAAACAGTACCATTTAATCCCATTTCAATTAATAAAAATTATAGTGAAATCATTTTGCCTCCTAACCTTTTTCTGTCAGTGCCAGATATTGCATGGTATTTATTGAGCCAAGTCTCATATTTTACAAAATTGAAATGGTGGCCAAACATTTTTCAAAGAGAAAAGAAATGAAAGCAGAAGAAAAGAAAAACAAAAGGGCACTGTGGACTGAGCTCTAGTCCACAGTACTAGGCCCAGCCCATCTCCCCGCCGTCTCCCACTTCCCTCCTCCACCTGTCGATGGCGACCGAGCCAGGGCGCCGTCGCAGCCGCGCCATCGTCGTCCCCCGCGTCGCTACAGGAGCCCTGGGGGGATAAGAACGCTGCCGTGGCCCTCGGGGCCGAGGCCAGGATCTTTTCCCCCTCTCCCCTCACTCGCTCGCCTCCTCCCCCTCCATGGCCGACGCAGCCATCGCCGTCCGCTGCTCGCCCGCGTAGCCACCGCACTCCTCGAGACTCGCCGCCGTGTCAAGAAGCTCCGCCTTGCTCCGCCGTGCCGCCTGGTGCCACCCGCTGGAGCTGGGAGCTCCTGCTTAGACCGCTTCTTCCTCGTCTCCGACCTCGGCTACCGGAGATCGCCGCCGCCGTGCCGACTGCTTCGAGCCTCCCCCGCGCCCGCTTAGCTCATCTACAGGCTCTCGGTGAGTCGTTGCTTCCTTCCCCTCGCTCGCCGCCATTTGCTTCCTCTAGCGCCCGATCCCGACGTGGACGAGCCTGCCGCCGCGCGAGCTCGTCGCCGGCCAGCTTCGGTGACCAAATGGCTACGCACGCGTGCCCGTTAGCTTCGCTGCGACGCGTAGGGCCTCGCTAGCGCAAAAACGCGCTCGTTTCCTTGCTCTACGCCGCGCCCGCGCTGCCACCGAACGTCGCCGCCGCCTGCCGTCGTCGCCGGCGCCAACTCCGGCCCCCACAGCCCCCGCAGCCACCGCCATTGGATGCGCGACACCGCCCGTAGCCGAACGAGCCCAACCGCGGCCTCGGAGGCCCTCTGTGGCCGTTTTCCGGCCAAGTCCGGCGAGCCCCGCCGCGAAACGGCCCGCCGGCGAAGTTCCGGCGCCGCCCACCGGCGTGGCGCTGACGTGGCGCCACATGGCCCTCCCCGTGCCACTGACGTGTGGGCCCAGTTGACCGGGTCAACTGCTGACTGGGCTCGCACAGTGGTGACCCACAATTATAGGGGATCAATCATAGTCCTTTCGATAAGTAAGAGTGTCGAACCCAACGAGGAGCAGAAGGAAATGACAAGCGGTTTTTAGCAAGGTGTTTTCTACAAGCACTAAAATTATCGGTAACGAGTAGTTTGATAGCAAGATAATTTGTAACAACTGATAAGTAGCAATAGTAAGAAAGAGTGCAGCAAGTTGGCCCAATCCTTTTTGTAGCAAAGGACAAGCCGGAACGATCTCTTATAGTAAGTAAAGCGTTCTCGAGGACACATGGGAATTTCATCTAGTCACTTTCATCATGTTTGTTTGATTCGCGTTCGCTACTTTGATAATTTGATATGTGGGTGGACCGATGCTTGGGTGCTGTTCTTACTTGAACAAGCCTCCCACTTATGATTACCCCCTCTCGCAAGCATCCGCAACTACGAAAGAAGAATTAAGATAACTCTAACCATAACATTAAACATATGGATCCAAATCAGCCCCTTACGGAATAGCGCATAAACTAGGGTTTAAGCTTCTATCACTCTAGCAACCCATCATCTAATTACTACTCCACAATGCATTCCCTTAGGCCCAAAGATGCTGAAGTGTCATGTAGTCGACGTTCATATGACACCACTAAGAGAATCAACAACATACATATCATCAAAATATCGAACGAATACCAAATTCACATGATTACTTATGACAAGACTTCTCCCATGTCCTCAAGAACAAAAGTAACTACTCACAAATCATCATCATGCCCAAGATCAGAGGGGTATTAAATAGCATATTGGATCTGAACATATAATCTTCCACCAAATAAACCAACTAGCATCAACTACAAGATGTAATCAACACTACTAGCAACCCACAGGTACCAATCTGAGGTTTTGAGACAAAGATTGAATACAAGAGATGAACTAGGGTTTGAGATGAGATGGTGCTGGTGAACATGTTGATGAAGATTAGTCCTCCCACGATGAGAGGATCGCTGGTGATGTCGATGGCGACAATTTCCCCCTCCCGGAGGGAAGTATCCCTCGCAGAATCTCTCCGCCGGAGAGCAAAAGTGCTCCTGCCCAAGTTCCGCCTCGAGACGGCGGCGCACCATCCCGAAAGTCTTCCTCTTATTTTTTTTAGGGCAAATGTGCTTATATACCAGAAAATGGGGGCCAGAGGAGGGCCAGGGGCCCCACGAGGTACCAGGGCGCGCCTGGGGGAGTGGCGCGCCCTGGTGCCTCGTGGGCACCTGGGTGGCCCCCTCTGATACTTTTTGCTTCCAGTATTTTTTATTTATTCCAAAATAATTCTCCGTGAAATTTTAGCTCATTTGGAGATGTGTAGAATAGGTATCTTGACATAGCTTTTTCAGGTTCAGAATTCCAGCTGCCGGCATTCTCCCTCCTTGTGTGAATCTTGCATATTAAGAGAGAAAAGGCATTAGAATTGCTCCAAAAAGTGTTATAATGATTTAAAACACTATAAATAACAGTAGCAAAACATGATGCAAAATGGACGTATCAACTCCCCCAAGCTTAGACCTCGCTTATCCTCAAGCGAAAGCCGATATCGATAATCATGTCCACATGTTTAGAGAGAGAGGTGTTGATAAAAACAAAATACGGACATAGTAGCATCATGATCATTATTATAACAGCAATATTTATTATCATAAAACTTCTCATGAGCAAGTAACAATTCATCACAACAATGAAGTATAAGGCATAAACTTTCTTGAAAACTAACAAATTATGTTCTCAGTCAACAATGCAATTGCAATTCATCATATTTTCAGGAAGGGTCTCATGTAGGAGCTTTTTAGCAAGTACACATACTCAAACATCATTTAGTCTTCTATGATTGCTAACACTCACGACATATATATGGAGCAAAAAGTTTTAGCCAGACACATAGAAAGATAGGGGCTTATAATTTCGCCTCCCAACTTATTCACCTCAAGGGTGATGTCAACAATAATAACTCATGATCACTCATATCCAACTGGATATATATGCCTAGATCTTTCCCCACCACATGATGCTTGCAAAAGAGAAAAATAAAAAGGAATAGAGGAGAACACTATTGACTCTTGCATAAAAAGTAAATACATAAAAGTAAAATATAGGCCCTTCGCAGAGGGAAGCAGAGGTTGTCATGCGCTTTTTGTTGTCGGATGCACAAGCTCTTAATGCAAAGTAACATCACTTTATATTGCCCCTTATGATAGCAACCTTTATTATGCAGTCAGTCACTTTTATTTCTTTTTCCATCCCAAGTTCATACAAAGCTTATTTTCCCTTACAATAAAAGTTTCATACATATTTAGAGGCAATTTTTATTGCTTTTTGCACCGATGACAACTTACTTGAAGGATCATATTCAATCCATAGGTAGATATAGTGAACTCTCATGGCATGAAACTGGGTTTAAGGGTTTTGGATGCACAAGTAGTATCTCTACTTGGTGCGGATTTTTGGCTAGCAAAGATATTGGGCAAGCATCACATGTTGGAGGATCTATAACAATATAACTTCTATGTGAATATGAACAAACATAATTCATTAAGTTGTCTTCCTTGTCCAACGTCAACAATTTGACATAAAATACTTAATGGGGGCTCACAATCATAAAAGATGTCCAAGATAGTATATTTGCATGTGAATCTTCTCTTCCCTTATTAATTCTTTCATGAATTGCAACATTGACTAATACTATGTTTGTTAACTTTCAATAAATTTTACCACTTATACTTTTCTTTATGTAATGTCATTACTTTACATGAGATTAGCATATGATCTTTTTCATTATTTTCATTGCTAGGATTGAAACATAAAAGTAAAGAAGCAAAAATTCAAACTACTCTTTATTATATAACTCTCAACTCGATTACATAGATAGATAGATCATGAAACTAACACTCGAAAATAGATCATACTAAACTTTTATTCAACTAGATCACGAAATAGCTAAGGATCGAATTAAAAGTAAGTAAAGATAATAAAAGTGATGGTGATACGATACCGGGGCACCTCCCCCAAGCTTGGCACAAGCAAAGGGGAGTGCCCATACCCATGTGCTTAAGTGTCCTTCTTTGGTGATGGCGGTGGTGATGAAGTGGTGGGCTTGTCCTTCACGACATTAATTAGGATCTCCTTTAGGCTCTGGATTTCCCGAAGCACATACTGTATCATCTCTGTATTCCTTTGGACTTCAGCCATAATATGCTTATTCTCTGGGCCCCAAGCGTTCTTTCCTGCATCACTTTCACTTGGACGAGAGATGTCCCAGTTGGAGGGTATGTGCATACGAGGAGTATTCTCGATCCCATAATTGTGAACTAAGTTATGAAAATTGTTCCGATGTAACCTGTGTAAGGGCCTTCTAGGGGGAAGCCCTTCCTGTACCTCTGGATTCCCATGGCCTGAAGTGCTTCTTACGGCTTGGTGCGGGTTCGGAATTGTGGAGATGCCGGCAAGGGTTCACCTCTCGGAAGCCGGAGGATGGACCTCAAGCGAATCTCCATCATCTTCATCCATGGTAACTTCTCCTTCTTCGTCCCTCCTGAGCTCCATCTGCATCAACCAAGCATCGTCTCCCACATTGTTGGAGGAGGAAGAAGACATGATGCCTGGCCTCAAAATCTGACAGAAAACAGCACGAAACAAAAATAGAGGAGATTTCTGCGATACGGTGGTCAAAACGTCTGGAAGTATATATAAAGAATTTTTATCTTGCAAAACAAGTAATCCAGGAGAAAACGGAGTCGGTAGGGCTCACATGGGGCCCACGAGCCACCAGGGCGCGCCTAGGGGGGTGGCGCGCCTTGGTGCCTCGTGGGCACCAGGTGGGTCCCCTCGGCTGTTTCTTATTTTCGTATTTTTTCTAATATTCCAAAACGGACAGAAAATATTTTTATGGTATTTTTGGAGTCGGTTTACTTACCGTATCACATACCTCTTCCTTTTCAGGGTTCTGGAGTGTTCTGGAAGGTCTCTCTTATGTATTCCTCCGGTGTAATTGTTTCAATAATATTAGTTTCGACATTAATGGGAGTACCTGAAATATAATGCTTAATTCTTTGCCCATTCACCACTCTCGGATTAGTGCCTTCAGAGTTGTTTATTTTGATGGCTCCGGAGCGATAAGCTTCTTCGATGATATACGGTCCTTCCCATTTAGAGAGGAGTTTTCCTGCAAAGAATCTCAAACGAGAGTTGTACAATAGAACTTGTTCACCCACTTTAAATTCCCATTTTTGAATTCTTCTATCATGCCATCTTTTAACTTTTTCTTTAAACAATTTGGCATTTTCATAGGCTTGGGTTCTCCATTCATCTAATGAGCTAATATCAAATAACCTCTTTTCATCGGCAAGTTTAAAATCATAATTGAGTTCTTTAATTGCCCAATATGCTTTATGTTCTAACTCAAGAGGCAAATGACATGCTTTTCCATAAACCATTTTATAAGGAGACATACCCATAGGATTTTTATAAGCAGTTCTATAAGCCCATAGTGCATCATCAAGTTTCTAGATCTATTAACGGTTTTTTGCAAAATTAATTTTATTTCCCTATTGCTCAATTCAACTTGACCACTAGTTTGAGGATGATAGGGAGATGCAATTCTATGGTTGACATCATATTTAGCAAGCAATTTACGGAATGCACCATGAATAAAATGTGAACCACCATCAGTTATTAAATATCTAGGGACTCCACACCTTGGGAAAATAACTTCTTTAAGCATTTTAATAGAAGTGTTATGATCAGCACTACTAGTTGGAATAGCTTCTACCCACTTAGTAACGTAATCAACAGCAACTAAAATATGAGTATACCCATAGGATTTAGGAAAAGGTCCCATATAATCAAATCCCCAAACATAAAACGGTTCAACACCAAGTGAATAATTCATAGGCATTTCCTGACGTCTACCAACATTACCAATTCTTTGACATTCATCACAAGATAAGACAAACTTACGAGCATCCTTGAAAAGAGTAGGCCAATAAAAACCGGATTGCAATACCTTGTGTGCAGTTCTGTCTCCCGCATGGTGTCCTCCGTAAGCTTCGGAATGACACTTCTGTAGGATTTGTTCCTGTTCATGATCAGGTATACAACGCCTAATAATACCATCTACTCCTTCTTTATAAAGATGTGGGTCACCCCAAAAGTAATGTCTTAAATCAAAGAAGAACTTTTTCTTTTGTTGGTATGTGAAACTAGGTGGTATGTATTTAGCAACAATGTAATTAGCATAGTCTGCATACCAAGGAGTATTACGAGAAGCATTTATGACAGCTAATTGTTCATAAGGAAAATCATCATTAATAGGTAGTGGGTCATCAAGAACATTTTCTATTCTAGACAAATTATCTGCTACGGGATTCTCAGCTCCCTTTCTATCAATAATATGCAAGTCAAATTCCTGTAGCAATAAAACCCACCTAATGAGTCTAGATTTAGCCTCTTTCTTTTCTATAAGATATTTAATAGCAGCATGATCGGTGTGAACAGTTACTTTAGAATCAACTATGTAACATCTGAATTTATCACATGCAAACACAACTGCTAGGAATTCCTTCTCAGTAGTAGCATACTTTCTTTGGGCACTGTCTAGAGTTTTACTAGCATAATGGATAACATTTAATTTCTTATAAACTCTCTGTCCTAGAACAGCACCAACAGCATAATCACTAGCATCACACATAATTTCAAAAGGCAAGTTCCAATCAGGTGGTTGAACAATAGGTGCAGTGGTTAAGGCTTTCTTAAGTGTTTCAAAGGCTTCTAGACAATCATCATCAAAAACAAATGGAACATCTTTTTGCAAAAGATTGGTAAGAGGCCTAGAAATTTTAGAGAAGTCTTTAATAAACCTCCTATAGAAACCAACATGACCAAGGAAACTTCTTATACCTTTAATATCTTTAGGACATGGCATTTTCTCAATAGCATCAACCTTAGCTTTATCAACTTCAATACCTCTTTCAGAAATTTTATGCCCCAAGACAATGCCTTCATTCACCATAAAGTGGCACTTCTCCCAATTCAAGACAAGATTAGTTTCTTCACATCTCTGCAAAACTCGATCAAGGTTGCTTAAGCAATCATCAAAAGAAGTTCCATAAACGGAGAAATCATCCATGAATACCTCAACAATCTTTTCACAAAAGTCAGAGAATATAGCAGTCATACATCTTTGAAAGGTAGCAGGTGCATTGCATAAACCAAAAGGCATACGTCTATAAACATAAGTTCCAAAAGGACAAGTACATGTAGTTTTCTCCTGATCAGATTGTGATACAGGTATTTGAGAAAACCAGAATAACCATCTAGGAAACAAAAGTGTGTATGCTTAGACAATCTTTCTAACATTTGATCAATGAAAGGTAAGGGCTAATGATCTTTTCTAGTAGCTTTGTTTAATTTTCTAAAATCAATTACCATCCTATAACCAGTTACAATTCTTTGTGGAATGAGTTCATTTTTATCATTAGGGACAACGGTAATACCCCCTTTCTTAGGGACACAATGTATGGGACTTACCCATTTACTATCAGCTATGGGATAGATTATACCTGCTTCCAGAAGTTTTAATATTTCAGTTCTTACCACCTCTTTCATCTTAGGATTTAATCATCGTTGGTGGTCGACAACTAGTTTAGCATCAGGCTCCATATTAATTTTGTGCTGACATAGAGTGGGACTAATGCCCTTAAGATCATCAAGAGTATATCCAATAGCAGCTTGGTGCTTCCTTAGAGTTTTTAGTAATCTCTTTTCTTCATGTGCTGAAAGGTTAGCACTAATAATAACATGATGTATTTTCTTTTCATCAAGATAAGCATATTTCAATGTATCAGGCAATTGCTTCAATTCAAATATAGGATCACCCTTAGGTGGAGGAGGACCTCCAAGAGTTTCAATAGGCAAATTGTGTTTAAGGATGGGTGGCTGATCAAAGAACATTCTGTCTATTTCATTTCTTTCATTCATATTCATATCATTCTCATGGTCTAGCAAATATTGTTCTAACGGATCAGTAGGAGGTATGGCAATAGAAGCAAGACTGATAATTTCAAGTTTACTAGGCAATTCTTTATCATGAGGTTGTCTACGAAATTTGGAGAAATTAAACTCATGAGACATACCACCAAAATCAACACTAACAATTTCTTTAGCGCAATCAATCTTGGCATTAACAGTGTTCAAGAAAGGTCTACCAAATATAATGGGACAAAAATCATCTTGTGGAGAACCGAGGACTAGAAAATCAGTAGAGTATTTTATTTTTCCACACAAGACTTCAACATCTCTAACGATCCCAAGTGGTGTAATGGTATCTCTGTTTGCAAGTTTAATAGTAACATCAATGTCCTCTATTTCAACAGGTGCAATATCATTCATGATTTCTTGATATAAAGTAAACGGAATAGCACTCACACTAGCACCCAAATCACATAAACCATGATAACAATGATCTCCTATTTTAACTGAGACAACAGGCATGCCCACTATGGGTCTGTTTTTATCTTTAGGATCAGGTTTAGCAATTCTAGCTGCTTCATCGCAGAGGTAAATAACATGCCCATCTATATTATCAACCAAGAGATCTTTAACCATAGCAACATTAGGTTCAACTTTAATTTGTTCAGAGGGTCTAGGTGCTCTAATATGACTTTTGTTAACCACAGTTGAAACTTTAGCATGTTCCTTAATCCTAACAGGAAAATGTGGTTTCTCAATATAAGCGGTAGGCACAACTGGATCAACATGGTAAACAATTGTTTCTTCTTTAACACTAACGGGTTCCTCAATCTTTTCTTTAACAGGGGGATGATATTTAAACCACTTCTCCTTAGGGAGATCAACATGAGTAGCAAATGATTCACAAAAGGAAGCTACTATCTCAGAGTCAAGTCCATATTTAGTGCTAAACTTATGAAAAGCATCGGTAGCCACAAAAGATTTAACACAATCGAACTCAAGTATTATACCTGACTCATTACCTTTGTCGAGCTCCCAATCTTCAGAGTTGTGTTTAATTCCATCTAGAAGATCCCATCTGAATTCAATAGTTTTCTTCATAAAGGAGCCAGTCGAAGAAGAATCGAGAGTATTTTGATTATCATGAGAAAGCCGAGCATAAAAATTCTGTAAGATAATTTCTTTTGAGAGCTCATGATTGGGGCATGTGTACATCATGTACTTAAGCCCCCCCCCCCAAGCTTGAGTGATGCTTTCTCCTTCACGAGGCCAAAAATTATATATATAATTCCGATCACGATGAACCAAATGCATAGGATAAAAGTTCTGATGGAATTCCAGTTTCAATCGGTTCCAGTCGCATGTATCAGTATCATCACATAGCCTATACCACATTAATGCCTTTCCCTCCAAAGATAAAGGGAATACTTTCTTCTTAACTCCATCTCCGGATAAACCTGCAAGCTTAAACAATCCACAAATTTCATCCACATAGATCAAGTGCATATCAGGATGTATTGTTCCATCTCATGCATAAGGATTAGCTAGCAGTTCCTCTATCATACCCGAAGGAATCTCATATTCAATATTTTCAGTAGGTGCAGTAGGTTGAGGAGCAACTCTTGGTGTTTTCGGTCGAGGTGAAGATACCCCGAACAAACCCCTCAAAGGATTACTTTCCATAGTGATAAGTGACAGTAAATTTCAGCACGTAATATAAATGTTCCCTTACCAAATTCCACTCACCAAAGCCACTTCACTCCCCGGCAATGGCGCCAGAAAAGAGTCTTTATGACCCACAAGTATAGGGGATCAATCGTAGTCTTTCGATAAGTAAGAGTGTCGAACCCAACGAGGAGCAGAAGGAAATGACAAGCGGTTTTCAGCAAGGTGTTTTCTGCAAGCACTGAAATTATCGGTAACGAGTAGTTTGATAGCAAGATAATTTGTAACAAGTGACAATAGTAAGAAAGAGTGCAGCAAGTTGGCCCAATCCTTTTTGTAGCAAAGGACAAGCCGGAACGATCTCTTATAGTAAGTAAAGCGTTCTCGAGGACACATGGGAATTTCATCTAGTCACTTTCATCATGTTTGTTTGATTCGCGTTCGCTACTTTGATAATTTGATATGTGGGTGGACCGGTGCTTGGATGCTGTTCTTACTTGAACAAGCCTCCCACTTATGATTACCCCCTCTCGCAAGCATCCGCAACTACGAAAGAAGAATTAAGATAACTCTAACCATAGCATTAAACATATGGATCCAAATCAGCCCCTTACGGAATAGCGCATAAACTAGAGTTTAAGCTTCTGTCACTCTAGCAACCCATCATCTAATTACTACTCCACAATGCATTCCCTTAGGCCCAAAGATGGTGAAGTGTCATGTAGTCGACGTTCACATGACACCACTAAGAGAATCAACAACATACATATCATCAAAATATCGAACGAATACCAAATTCACATGATTACTTATGACAAGACTTCTCCCATGTCCTCAAGAACAAAAGTAACTACTCACAAATAATCATCATGCCCAAGATCAGAGAGGTATTAAATAACATATTGGATCTGAACATATAATCTTCCACCAAATAAACCAACTAGCATCAACTACAAGATGTAATCAACAATACTAGCAACCCACAGGTACCAATCTGAGGTTTTGAGACAAAGAATGAATACAAGAGATGAACTAGGGTTTGAGATGTGATGGTGCTGGTGAAGATTTTGATGAAGATTAATCCTCCCACGATGAGAGGATCGCTGGTGATGTCAATGGCGACAATTTCCCCCTCCCGGAGGGAAGTATCCCCAGCAGAATCTCTCCGCCAGAGAGCAAAAGTGCTCCTGCCCAAGTTCCGCCTCGAGACGGCGGCGCACCATCCCGAAAGTCTTCCTCTTATTTTTTTAGGGCAAATGTGCTTATATACCAGAAAATGGGGGCCAGAGGAGGGCCAGGGGCCCCACGAGGTACCAGGGCGCGCCTGCGGGGGGGTGGCGCGCCCTGGTGCCTCGTGGGCACCTGGGTGGCCCCCTCTGGTACTTTTTGCTTCCAATATTTTTTATTTATTCCAAAATAATTCTCCGTGAAATTTCAGCTCATTTGGAGATGTGCGGAATAGGTATCTTGACATAGCTTTTTCAGGTCCAGAATTCCAGCTGCCGGCATTCTCCCTCCTTGTGTGAATCTTGCATATTAAGAGAGAAAAGGCATTAGAATTGCTCCAAAAAGTGTTATAATGATTAAAAACACTATAAATAACAGTAGCAAAACATGATGCAAAATGAACGTATCAACTCCCCCAAGCGTAGACCTCGCTTGTCCTCAAGCGAAAGCCGATATCGATAATCATGTCCACATGTTTAGAGAGAGAGGTGTCGATAAAAACAAAATACGGACATAGTAGCATCATGATCATTATTATAACAGCAATATTTATTATCATAAAACTTCTCATGAGCAAGTAACAATTAATCACAACAATGAAGTATAAGCCATAAACTTTCTTGAAAACTAACAAACTATGTTCTCAGTGAACAATGCAATTGCAATTCATCATATTTTCAGGAAGGGTCTCATGTAGGAGCTTTTTGGCAAGTCCACATACTCAACCATCATTTAGTCTTCTATGATTGCTAACACTCACGACATATATATGGAGCAAAAAGTTTTAGCCAGATACATAGAAAGATAGGGGCTTATAATTTTGCCTCCCAACTTATTCACCTCAAGGGTGATATCAACAATAATAACTCATGATCACTCATATCCAACTGGATATATATGCCTAGATCTTTCCCCACCACATGATGCTTGCAAAAGAGAAAAATAAAAAGGAATAGAGGAGAACACTATTGACTCTTGCATAAAATGTAAATACATAAAAGTAAAAGATAGGCCCTTCGCAGAGGGAAGCAGAGGTTGTCATGCGCTTTTTGTTGTTGGTTGCACAAGCTCCTAATGCAAAGGAACGTCACTTTATATTGCCCCTTATGATAGCAATCTTTATTATGCAGCCCGTCACTTTTATTTCTTTGCCATCACAAGTTCGTACATAGCTTATTTTCCCTTATAATAAAAGTTTCATACATATTTAGAGGCAATTTTTATTGCTTTTTGCACCGATGACAACTTACTTGAAGGATCTTATTCAATCCATAGGTAGATATAGTGGACTCTCATGGCATGAAACTGGGTTTAAGGGTTTTGGATGCACAAGTAGTATCTCTACTTGGTGCGGATTTTTGGCTAGCAAAAATATTGGGCAAGCACCACATGTTGGAGGATCTATAACAATATAACTTCTATGTGAATATGAACAGACATAATTCATTACGTTGTCTTCCTTGTCCAACGTCAACAATTTGACATAAAATACTTAATGGGGGCTCACAATCATAAAAGATGTCCAAGATAGTATATTTGCATGCGAATATTCTCTTCCCTTATTAATTCTTTCATGAATTGCATCATTGACTAATACAATGTTTGTTAACTTTCAATAAACATAATTGCATCATTGGCTATCCTGATCACCCTCCTGACCAGATTGGGCTACCGCTGGTACCCCGAGTACATGGTTTACGACGATTTCCGCGAGTTCAATCAGGAGCAGTACCATGCCGATGTTCGTATCTTTGATCAGTGGGACGACTCCGTTACTGAGTTGCACACTTTTCACGGTATCGGTGTGACGATTGATGTGGCTGTCCATGATGCTACCCATTCTGCTGCCGCACGTCTTCGTGGCGAGCATAGTCGCTTGGATGACTCCGAGTTCCGATACATCCCGTATACCCCTGCTGGAGATGATACCGGATACTACACAGCTGTCTGTGCCCCTTACGAGTGACGTCGATATGACCCGCAGGTTTTGATTCAGTGCACTCAGGCTCTGGATCGCACTGCCCGGGCTCTTGCCGTCGAGTTGTTCGCCACTCGCGCACGTCTCTACGAGGCTATGACAGAGTTGCTACCAGCTGTCCGTGCAGGGATACATCCAGAGTAGATTCTTTACCTGCGCAGGACCCAGATGCCTTCAGGTATCGATTGGCCTGCTGTTGGAGATCACACACCCGCACGTGGACCTCTTCTTCTTGTTTGAGATCGGGTTCTGCATCAGAGTAGTCACGGAGCGCAGGACCTTTCTGCCGTGAGCACTCATCGTCCGCACCTGCAGTTACCTGGTTTCAGTGGTTTTCTCCGATGTTGATGTTGCCTTTGCTATGCCCCGTTGTTGTATTCCTCACCGCGTGCCTGCGCGCCGCCTAGTATATCTAGCTGTTTAATTTTCCGAACTTATGCTATCCGCGTGTAACCGACTCTGTGTATGGATCTGTATGTCCTAAATGACTACTGTTATGAATCTATTGCACTACTTGTTCATTGTCGTGTTACATCATGCTTGTCTCTAAACACTTGCGGTTGCTTTTACTAAACTGCCCCCTGTTGAATTTTAGCAGGATGGTTAGGCCAGGTGCTCGTGGTCGTGGTAGTGGCCGTGGTGCCAACGATCCACCACCGCCAGACTATATGGCAGCTATGATGCAGCAATTCGAGCTGAACCGCCAGTTCATTGTTGGAATCATGGCTCAGATTGCACACCAGAACCAGAATGCTCAGAATCAGCAACCTGCCCCAATAACTCTGCAGGAGTTTGTGCATCTCAGCCCTACTGTTTTCCGCAACTCTGAACAGCCACTAGATGCTGATGACTGGCTTCGCGACATCGTCTTCGACATGGAATCTGCCAATGTTGCCCCTGCCAACCTTGTCACCTTCGCGTCCTACTTCTTGAAGGGTCCCGCTGCTCAATGGTGGGACACCCACAGGCATTCACTACCTGCTGGGACAGTCGTTACCTGGATCAAGTTTCAGACTGCTTTCCGTGCTCGTTACATTCCTCAAGGAATCATGGAACGGAAGAAAAGAGAGTTTCCCAACCTCACTCAGGGAAATCGGACTGTCGAAGCTTATCAGCAGGAATTCCTTAACCTGTCCCGCTATGCTGAAGAAGACATTGCCACTGATGCTGGCAGACAGGAGAAATTCTGCGACGGACTCCACCCAGACCTCAAGCTTGCACTTGCTGTTCATGACTTCGCCGACTTCGCCACCCTGGTGAACAAGGCTATCCAGGTTGAGACCGCTCAGATAGAACATAAGGAGTCACAGAAGCGCCAACGTGACGTTGGCCCATCTTCGAGCTTAGCACAAAGGCGTCGAATCTGGATTCCCAACAGCATGTATCGTCCAGCTGCCCCTGCGCTAAGGCCTTCCTATGCGGCACCTCGTTTGCCTCCTCCACCACCGAGGCAGCCAAGAGCTCAAGCTACTCCACCAAATGCTACTGCTCTTCGTCCTGAAGATGGTCTGTGTTTCAAGTGTTGCCGCCCAGGTCACCGTGCCAAAGATTGCCACCAGAATCAGAATCAGTTGGCACTTCCTCCTACTGGCCGTGGCAATGGTCGTAGTTACAACCAAACTCGCAATTATAATACCGGGTCTTCTGCTTATGGTCGTGGACAGGCTTACCACGTCGATATTGAAGAAGTTCAGGATCAACCTGATACTGTGATGGGTAACCTTCTCGTTAACTCAGTACCCGCTTCTGTTTTATTTGATTCAGGAGCATCGCATTCATTCATGTTAGAAGCATTTGCATTATCACATGACATTGCATTTCAAAAGATGAACCTACCAATAGTTGTCCGCACCCCTGGAGGCCAGTGTCAAACCACCATGATGGCACACAATGTCCCAGTTGAAATCGATGGATTTGAATTCCTTGTTTCACCCATCATCTTGAAATCTTCCATGATAGACCTCATTCTAGGGATGGATTGGTTGAAAGCTCACATTGCTTCAATCAATTGTGCTACTAAAGTCGTCCAACTCCTTAACCCCTCCGACGAGATAGTAAACTACTTCGCTCGGATTATCCAGAATGCCAAAGCTCAGATATATGCTCTGAATGCTTTGAACGCTTCACCTCTTGAGGGAATTGAGAACATTCCAGTCGTTCGCGATTTTCCAGATATCTTTCCAGAAAAACTTCCAGGAATACCCCCTGTTAGAGCTGTCGAGTTCGTCATCGACTTGAAACCAGACACCACTCCTATTGCTAAACGTCCCTATAAGATGCCGCCACATGAACTCCCTGAACTTAAGGAGGAGATCGACAAATCGCTTCGTAAAGGCTTCATTCGCCCAACTTCCTCTGCTTGGGGAGCACCTTCTCTCTTTGTTAAGAAGAAGGATGGAACGAACCGATTGGTCCAGGACTATCGGCCTATTAACCAAGCAACAATCCAGAACAAATACCCACTTCCCCGGATCAACGATCTTTATGATCAACTTGCTGGATCCTCTGTGTTCTCTAAACTCGACTTAAGGTTGGGTTACCATCAGATCCGAGTTCGTAAAGAGGATATTCCGAAGACCGCCTTCGTTACCCGTTATGGATCATACGAGTACACCGTCATGTCCTTCGGATTAACTAATGCTGCAGCAACCTTCTCTCGATTGATGAACTATATCTTCATGGACTACCTCGACAAATTCATCATGGTTTATTTGGATGATATCCCTATATATTCCAAGAATGAAGAAGAACACGCCGAACATCTTCGGCTTGTATTGGAGAAACTTCGAGAACATCAACTGTATGCCAAATTTTCCAAGTGTGAATTCTGGTTATCTGAGGTGACATATCTTGGTCATGTGATTTCCAAGGATGGCATTGCTATTAACCCAGAACGAGTTCAGGCTATTCTTGACTGGACTCCTCCGCAGACTGTTAAGCAAGTCAGAAGTTTTCTCGGTCTCGCCAGCTATTGCCGCCGTTTCGTAGAGAACTTCTCCAAAATTGCTAAACCACTGACTGATTTGCTCCACAAAGGCAAGAAGTTTGAGTGGACGGAAAAGTGCCAAGAAAGTTTTCAGACACTTAAGGACAAGTTGACCTCTGCCCCAGTGCTAGCACCCCCAGATTCCCGCAAGGACTTCGTGATCTACTGTGACGCGTCTCGTCAAGGATTAGGCTGTGTCCTAATGCAAGAGCGCAAGGTGATTGCCTATGGCTCTCGTCAGTTGCGTCCTCATGAAGATAAGTATCCAACACATGATCTCGAGTTAGCAGCAGTTATCTATGTTTTGAAGTTGTGGCGACATTACCTTCTTGGTAATTGTTGCGAGATATACACGGACCACCAAAGTCTGAAGTATCTGTATACTCAACTAGATTTGAACCTCCGTCAACAAAGGTGGCTCGAGACAATAGCTGACTATGACATGGATATTTCTTATACCCCTAGCAAGGCTAATGTAATGGCCAATGCTTTGAGCCACAAGTCTTATTGCAACAACCTCATGGTTCAGCAAGCACAACCCCTTCTCTATGAAGAACATCGCAAGTTGAACCTTCACATTGTTCCTCAGGGTTATCTCAATACCCTAGTTGTTGAACCGGACCTCGAGCGCAACATCAAGACAAGGCAGAAATATGACTCTGAAGTCGAGAAGATTAAGAACTACCTCTCCAAGGGAAATTCTTCGTTCTATATTGTTGATGATGATAGTGCCTTGTTCTTCAAAGTCCGCCTAGTGGTCCCCAGAAAGCACAATCAGGACTCGCGCTCGGATGTCATGAAAGAAGTGCATGACACACCTTTGTCTATTCATCCCAGTAGTACCAAGATGTACCAAGACATTCGTCAGCGGTACTGGTGGCCTGATATGAAGCGAGACATTGCTCGTTATGTTGCTGAGTGTGACGTTTGCCGTCGCATCAAAGCAGAACATCAAAGACCTGCTGGAACTCTGCAACCACTTGCTATTCTTGAATGGCAATGAGACAAAGTTGAAATGGATTTCATTACTGGATTTCCAAGATCACAGAAGGGTAATGATGTTGTTTTTGTCGTCATTGACCGATTCTCAAAGGTTGCTCACTTTCTGCCAGTCAAGGTGACAATCACTGCTAGCCAGTTAGCAGACTTGTATGTTTCCAGAATTGTGTCACTCCACGGTGTTCCGTTGGAGATCAGTTCAGACCATGGCAGTCTCTTTACCTCAAGGTTTTGGAACAGTTTCCAAGAAGCTATGGGAACCCATCTGTCCTTCAGCACCGCTTTTCACCCCCAGTCCCAGAGACAAATTGAACGAGTCAATCAAGTGCTTGAAGATATGCTTCGAGCTTGTGTCATCTCATTCAGTAAGAAATGGGAGGAATCTCTCCCGTATGCCGAATTCTCTTACAACAATAGCTATCAAGCTAGTTTGAAGATGGCACCCTTTGAAGTTTTATATGGACATAAGTGCCGAACTCCTCTGAATTGGTCAGAAACTGGGGAACGGTCACTCTTCGGTCCGGATATTATCCAACAAGCTGAAGAACAAGTCTGCATTGTCCGTGAACATTTGAAAACTGCTCAGTCTCGTTAGAAGAGCAATTATGACCGAAAACACCAGGTAATGGTCTATCAACCTGGCGAACAATCTTACCTTCGTGTCACTCCGATGAAGGGCACTCATTGATATGGAATCAAGGGCAAGTTAGCCCCTCGCTACATTGGGCCGTTCCATATCCTCGCCCGACGAGGAGAAGTGGCCTATCAATTGGAATTGCCGCCGAATCTCTCTCAAGTTCATGATGTCTTCCATGTGTCGCAACTCCGTCGCTGCTTCAAGGATCCTATCCAAGCAGTGGATCATGAAATGCTTGAATTGTGAGAAGATCTATCTTATCAAGAATATCCGATCCGTATTCTTGATCAAGCTGAACATCGAACCCGTCAGAAGGGAATCAAGTTCCTTAAAGTTCAGTGGTCAAATCATTCTGAAGATGAAGCCATGTGGGAACGCGAAGATCGTCTTCGTGAAGAATACCTCGCTCTCTTTCAGCCTACCTCTTAATTCTCGGGACGAGAATTTCTTTTAGAGGAGGAGAATTGTAACATCCCCATGTATTAAGCTACAGTGATCACCCTTTTGATAATGCCAAGTCACCATGATTAACAGTGCTTGATCATCATTTGAGTCATATCTCATTTCAAATTCCAACTCAAATTGAAAATTCAAATATGAAGTAAAAATAAAAGTTGTTCAAATTTGAAAACTAAATAGTTCATAATTTTGGAAATATTCCATTATAAATAATGTCCAGGAAAACAACATCACCTAAATACCATAGATGACTCTAACATCCAAAAACAGTACCATTTAATCCCATTTCAATTAATAAAAATTATAGTGAAATCATTTTGCCTCCTAACCTTTTTCTGTCAGTGCCAGATATTGCATGGTATTTATTGAGCCAAGTCTCATATTTTATAAAATTGAAATGGTGGCCAAACATTTTTCAAAGAAAAAAGAAAAGAAAGCAAAAGAAAAGAAAAAGAAAAGGGCACTATGGACTGGGCTCTAGTCCACAGTACTAGGCCCAGCCCATCTCCCCGTCGTCTCCCACTTCCCTCCTCCACCTCTCGATGGCAACCGAGCCAGGGCGCCGTCGCAGCCGCGCCATCGTCGTCCCCCGCGTCGCTACAGGAGCCCTGGGGGGATAAGAACGCTGCAGTGGCCCTCGGGGCCGAGGCCAGGATCTTTTCCCCCTCTTCCCTCACTCGCTCGCCTCCTCCCCCTCCATGGCCGACGCAGCCATCGCCGTCCGCTGCTCGCCCGCGTAGCCACCGCACTCCCCGCGACTCGCCGCCGTGTCAAGAAGCTCCGCCTTGCTCCGCCGTGCCGCCTGGTGCCACCCGCTGGAGCTGGGAGCTCCTGCTTCGACCGCTTCTTCCTCGTCTCCGACCTTGGCTACCGGAGGTCGCCGCCGCCGTGCCGACTGCTTCTAGCCTCCCCCGCACCCGCTTATCTCATCTATAGGCTCCCGGTGAGCCGCTGCTTCCTTCCCCTCCTCGCTCGCCGCCGTTTGCTTCCTCTAGCGCACGATCCCGACATGGGCGAGCCCACCGCCGCGCGAGCTCGCCGCCGGCCAGCTCCGATGACCAAATGGCCACACACGCATGCTTGTTAGCTTTGCTGCGACGCGTAGGGCCTCGCTAGCGCAAAAACGCGCTCGTTTGCTTGCTCTACGCCGCGCCCGCGCCGCCACTGAACATCGCCGCCGCCTGCCGTAGTCGCCGGCGCCAACTCCGGCCCCCGCAGCCCCCGCAGCCACCGCCATTCGATGCGCGACACCGCCCGCAGCCGAACGAGCCCAACCGCGGCCTCGAAGGCTCTCTGTGGCCGTTTTCCGGCCAAGTCCGGCAAGCCCCGCCGTGAAACGGCCCGCCGGCGAAGTTCCGGCGCCGCCCGCCGGCGTGGCGCTAACGTGGCGCCACATGGCCCTCCCCGTGCCACTGACGTGTGGGCCCAGTTGACCCAGTTGACCGGGTCAACTGCTGAGTGGGCTCGCACGGTCACTGACATGCGGGCCCCACTTAATTTAAATGATTTTATAAATAAATAAAATGCTAATTAAACTATTAATTAAATCTATTAATTAAACAGTCACTGACTAATGGGGCCCATCCTCTAATTAATCTTTAATTAGTTTAATTAATCCCTAGTTAGCTCACTGTGTATGACATGTGGGACCCACTGGTCAGGTTTGACCCTGGCCAGCAGGGTTTGACCGATGACATCACCCTGACGTCAGGCTGACGTCACAGTTCACTGTTTTGGATAATTCGGATTTAATAATTAAAATAATTCTAGAAATTCAATAAAACTTTGAAAAATCATATAAAATAAACCGTAACTCGGATGAAAATAATTTATATATGAAAAACGATTAGAAAAATATGACGAATCCGAATATGCCACCCACATACCTGCCACACCTCTCTAACATGATGAACATGGAACCGTCCCCTCCGGTTCAGCGTACCGATAATTGCCCGGAGCTGGTAAAACACCTCCAGATGTTTTCCCGCTCCGACTAACTTGCGTAGTGCTACATTAGAACACCCCTAGCATAGCATGTTGACATGTCATGCATCCTTGTTGCATCATTTGCCGTGTATTTATTGTTTCTTCCCCCTTCTTCTCTACCGATAGACCCCGAGACTGTCGACGACACTGCTGAGTACGACTACGTCGACGACGACCAGACCCCTTCAGCTGAGCTTTCAAGCAAGCAAAACCCCCTTGATCATCCAGATAGCGCCTACTCTTTCTCTCTTATGCTTGCATTAGAATTGCTTCTGTTGCTGCTCCGTTAGCTCCTATTCTGATGCATAGCCTGATTTCGTCGTCTGCTATCGATACCTTACCTGCTATCCTATGATGCTTAGTTAGGTATGCTATGTATCATCAGCTGGCCCTTTACCCTTGTCCGTTTGCCAGGCTTGTTATCGGGCCGTGATCACTCTGGGTGATGATCACGGAAATGTTACATTACTGCAATACATTAAATTGTTAAAGTCGGGCCGGCTCCAAGAGTGCCCGCGAGTGAATAATATTAAAGACGGGTCGGCTCCAAGAGCACCCGCGAGTGATATTGTGGCGGAACGACAGGGCAGGCGTAGACCACCTAGGAGAGAGGTGGGCCTGGTCCCTGGTCGGGTCCGCGTGTTACCAAGTCGGAGCGACAGGAATCATGTTCGTCTCTGCGAGTTACTAAACACGCCTAACGGATTTGGGTATTTGATCTGAGTTGGCTACGTGCCTTTACGCACTAACCACCACGCGGGATAATGGTTTAATGGGCCCCTCTACGTAGTACGTTCCTTCCGAAAGCGATCCAGATGTCACAACTCAGAGATACGGCCTGATCGTTGGGGTGGGCTGGTTACGTCACTTGTGTATACAGTGTCGCGCCTGGGCCCCGACCAGCCACGCAACGTGCAGGAGTGCAGAGGGCGATGGGCCCAAGACCCCTTCGCACTTACGATTTAGACCGGCGTGTTGACCTCTCTGGAGAGCCTAGGTTGGTCTACGGCGTGTCGATTACCCGAGGTCGGGCATTACCCAGCAAGTGTGTCAGGCCAAGGGAAAAAGTTCGTAAGCTGCCATCAGCGCATACGTGTTTTTTTTCTGAGATGAGCGCATACGTGTTGGGCACCTTTGCGGTTTATTCCTTCTTTTCTTTCGGAGAGGAAGCTGGGAGGAAGCAAGAACCAGATTCTCTCCGCCTACGTGCCCTTCCTTCCCACTTGGCAAGCGACACGACACCCAGATAAAGATATTTGCAGTTCAACCCTCCTGATTCTCTCGTCTTCCTCATAATCCTAGAGGCTCTTCCCGCACCGCACTCCATGAATCCCAGGGGAGCTGCGTACTCCCGCCCAATCTCCCCTCTCTCCGATCCTCCTCCTCCTCACGACCCCTGGGTGGGAGGTCCTCCGCACACGCTGGAAATGGCACGGCAGCTCCCGCCGGCCGCCTACTACTACTGCCTGCTTTTCGCGGCGACGGTCGGGCTCATCGGCGGCGTCGCGCACTATATGCTTCCTCGGAAGGACTTCCAGAAGAAAACCCGCCCCGCTGCCGGCTACGACGCCATGGCCATGGCGGAGATCGACGAGGATCTCCACAGCCGCCAGCTTGCCGTCTACGGCCGCAAGACCATGAAGCGCATCTTCGCCTCCAACGTCCTCGTCTCCGGACTCAGGGCCTCGGCGCCGAGATCTGTAACAAAACAACCGCTCAGTTTCCCCTTCTTTAATTTCTTTCCATCAATTTAATCCTCAACTTATACCATGGACAACACTGCATGTTTTGGTTTTCATTCCTGTCTCGATTGGAACTTTGGAAATGAGTACTAGCCATGTCCTTATGTTTTTGCACTAGTGGAGAAACGGCCTTTAGTCCCGGTTGGGAAGGGCCTTTAGTCCCGGTTCACCAACCGGGACTAATAAATCGGGGCTAAAGGCCCCCACCCTTTAGTCCCGGTTGGCCACGACCCGGGACTAAATCCCTGCCACGTAGCCGGCAGCGCGCCGGGGGCTGGGGACCTTTAGTCCCGGTTGGTGACACCAACCGGGACTAAATCCCTGCCACGTGGCCGGCAGCGCGCGCCGGGGCTGGGGACCTTTAGTCCCGGTTGGTGACACCAACCGGGACTAAAGGTTTAGGGGTTTAGGGTTTATTGTTTAGTTTTCCTTTTCATTTTGTGTTTTCCATTTAATTCTTTTTCATTTCAAACATATTTTACGCTACTACATACTGTACACGTTATGCATATATAATAGAATTTCTCGTAGAACCAATCATATATCATAGAATTTCTCGTACGACCATGCATACACATATATATATACAATTTGGTATATACAATTTCTCCTACAATTTGCAGATCATTACATGCAGGCATTAGGTGAAATGGTATTCTCCGTCGGGAGATATGACCTGCTCAAGCAAAAATCCCGCCATTTCCTCTTGAAGTGCTCGTATGCGGTCCTTTGGTAGGAGCCTATCCCGCATCTCCACCATCTTTAAAGAAGGAGATCAATATGAATATATTAGTTGTGTGTATATATATTAGATCATGGTAAAAAAAAAATTGTGAATAGTGTTTACGTACCCAAAGATGTCTTGCATCTCCGCTCCTTTCGGTCATAAAGCGAATGTTCTTGCAAACGATGTATGCACATAAATTAGTCCCCTTTTCCTGCCTCATACACTTTACGAGAATAGAATTCAATCAGATAATAATCAAGCATGATAATGGTATTGAAACTAGAATTAAAGAGATGCGCGGACGTAGCTAGTACTACTTAATTACCTTGGGCCGTCGCCATTTCAGCTGTGGTTTCCATTCACCGACAACCTCTTTGATGAACTTTTTCCATACCTTGCCCGGCAAAGACAATGAATAAAGGAGTTATTAATTACTTGATATCAGGAAATGAACTAAAGAGGCCGACATAGTGCGATAATGATTGAAATTACCTGTCGAGCATCAAAAACAGGCTGATGTATTCTTCAGGGTCTTTACCTAGTGAGTCCAGTACTTCAACAGTTCCCTCGTCAACTCTAATGATTAGTAGGAGCCAGTGGAATCTGCGCACACGTTTGTATAAGCGGGCATGCATAACTCATCAACTATACTTAACATCGAGTAAGCAAAAATAGAATTTGTAGTACAAGACAGTAACACTCACTTGAAGTTGTAAGGAAAAAGTATTTCTGGTCTGGTATTTAGTTCCTTCAAAAACATTAGCAAGCTATTCTCTGTATCTTGTTTGTGGTTATTTAACACATTTTCATTAACGGTATTTGGGTCAATGAACCTAATGCCATAGACTCCATCTCTTTTCAATTCAAAAAATTTCATTCTGCATAATACCACACAAAAGAATATAGTGAGGATAATTACAGGCAATGAACGAGCTGAGCTAGAGACTTAAATTACAGAAAGAAATCACTTACAGACAATAGCAACTGACGGGAGATTTGTCGAGTGCGTCTTGATTGAATAACTGGAAAATTTCTGGAAATTCAATCCACACATCTTTTCCATGGAAGTAATGCTCTGGCTTGACTTTCACCATGAGGCTCTCTCGCCCGGCCTTTATTTCTCTCAGGTACCAGTCATGCAATTTGCGCATTTGCGTTGATAGAAGCATCTCCTCGTCAGGCCTGACCAGAGGTTTCCCGGGGACATATTTCCATGCTAGTTCCTTCGGATCCATCGTGGGGACTTACTCGATGCCTAGGAGTTGTTCAACAGTGATACCCATCTCTCTAGCCATCTCTCTATCAGCGTCGGTTACCGCCTTATCGGTACTCACCTTGAGCGGGGGGATCGATTGCACTACCTGTTCTCCGAGCTGGGGAACAGTTTTCCCGCTTTTATTACTACTTGTAAGGCTCGACTGCTGAATTTTTTGTTGATAATATGACTTGCTAATAGAGCGTTCATAGTCTGATCGCCTTTTCTCCACAGCCGGTTTAGCAAGATCCACAAAGTGTTGTACGACTTTCTCAGGTATTTTCTCCTTGGGCGGCGGGGGCGATTTCGGTGCAAAATGGGCCTTCACTTGGGCATCCACGACCCCTTTGTTTTCCTCCTCAGTCATCTCGTAAGCTAACTTCTTTTTGGCAGGAGGCTCGGGTTTCTTCTTTGGTGCTCTCTTCCGCTTTGGAGTCGGCTCACGCGACGGAGATCGATATCGCGTACTCACGCTGGGCTCCGTCTCGAGGTGGGTTGGATTCGGCTGACGCGGCGGAGATCGATATGGCGGACTCGCGCTGCGCTCCGTCTCGAGGTGGGTTGGAGTCGGCTGACGCGGCGGACTTGGAGGAGGAGTCGGTGGCCTTGGCACCGAGTTTGGAAACACGATGCATTCCTTTCTCCATACAATGAGACCACGTATGGCTTCTCCCAGTGTCTACTCCCCTTGACCTCCAGGAAAGTCAAGCTCTAGTGAGTCATATCCCGACAGAACTTCATCCACCCCGACACGAGCATAGCCAGGTGGAATCGGATTGCCGTGGATGGTTGCTTCAGGTGCATTCGGTAAAGCAAAGCCGTCCGCCACCTTCATGGATATGTTCTTCATTTTCATGTGTAGCTCACAAGTTGTCGTCTCTTGGATATCATCCACGGGGTAGCGAGCCAGCAGTGCATCATCGGTCGGGACCCCCGTGGAACCCACGCTGCTTTTTGGCATAGATGGGATGGTACTATCCAATGCTGGATCTGGTTGCTCCTGCCGCTGAGACGCCCTTTGCTGGCTAATTGTGTCGATCTACTCCTGCTGCAGTGTGAAAGCGCGTTCCAACTCCACGTTCTTTGATTCTACCTTTTGAAGCCGGTCTGCATCCTGCTTCTTCTGGTCTGCATCCTGCTTCTTCTTTCTCGCGCGGCTTCTATAAGTGTCGTTCCACTCCGCAAACCCCTCAACCCACGGAACAACGCCTTTGCCTCGTGTTCGTCCCGGGTGTTCAGGATTCTTGAGGGCGCGTGTAAGCTCGTCGTTCTCTCTCTCGGGCTGGAACGCCCCCGTTCGAGCCACTTTTATTGCTTCAAGTAAAGCGTCCGAGGCTTCTTTAAGACTTGACTGTTCAATAATCTCCCCTGTCTTTGGGTCCAACTTTCCCCCATGCGCATAAAACCAAGTCCTGCACCTGTCGGGCCAACCCACTGTTTTTGGAGTGACCCCTGCAGCAATCATCTTTTCCTCAGATTCATCCCACTTAGGCAACCCAGTCTTGTAGCCACCTGGCCCCAGAACATGGTGAAACTTTTTTTTCTCAGCATTTATCTTGTTTTTCCTGGACCGTTCCTTAGCTGCTTCTGATTCCTTGAACTCCACAAATAAGTCCCAGTGATCTTTTACCTTCTCTAGTGGTCCAGTGAATTATGGAGTCTTCTTTTCTGCGTTGACGTAGTTGGCCCATAATCTTTTCTTCCAAGTCTGGAATTGTGTGGCCATCTTCTGAAGAGCACACTTCTTGACTTTCTCCCATTGGAGATCTATGAAACCCTTTGATAGGGTGAAATGTGACATGAGCGTATCCCAAAGCAGATTTTTTGCTCTTTCGTCGACAAAACTAACTCCTCGATCTTCCTTTGGCTTATTCCATTCTTGAACGGTGATCCGGATTTGGTCCCTAACAATAACTCCGCATTGACGTATAAATTTGTCCGCATTCTTTTTAGGAGCAATCGGTTCGCCATCTTCTTTGATTTCATCGATGTTGTACTTTATGCCATCGGGCAACTTTTTGGCCGGGCCTCGTACTACCCTTGTAGAAGATTTGCTCGATCCGGAGGGCTAAAAGAAGAAAGATTCGTTAATATATATATGTACAAATCAATTAATACATGTAATGATCACCAGAGGCCTTATATATATATATATATATATATATATATATATATATATATATATATATATATATATATATATATATATATACCTCGCCGGACTTTGTTAATTGAAGAACATTTCCTTCGCCATCATTGTTTGTGTGCCCTTCGTCTATTGGTTCTTCCTCAATTCCCTCACCGGACTCGTTCAGATATTGTGAGCCGTCATCTGGTTCAATCTCTAGGTTTTGGGAGCGTATCATGTTGAACATGATATCCTCTTGATCATGGTCGTCTCTGCCGCTATAGTCCATAGCTTAACTAATCCAGAAGAAAGATAAAACAATTTAGTATTCAAATTAGAATGCATTCAATAAGCAAAAACTAATACATCTCAAATAATCCAGTTAATGCATCATTGAATATTATCACTAATACATCTCGAATATTATCATATAACATCACTAATACAGCTCGAATATTATCGAATAATCCAGTTGACTCGCGGTTCCTGAGGCGCGGTCGGTGGACACCCAAAGAGAAGGAACCATCACAGGATCATAGCTTGGGTGAGATCCCTGAAGAACCTGCCAGGTATTGGAGAACCTGACGTCCAACGCAACCATGTAGCGACGGACGTGCTCGTCCTCCTCCCTGACACGGCGACGTACCACCTCCTCAGGGGCCGGCTGCCTCCGCACCGATAGTGGCCCATGCGACCGCCACCAAAGAAGCTTCGGGTCGATGACGGGAGCCCGATTCCTCACCAAGCTGCGCGCCCCGGAAGGTAGCACCTCCCAGTGCCAGCCCGGCGGAGCCCAGTCCCGGACATGGCGCCTCTCAAGCAGGTTGTCACCGCCGAGTCGACGACGAGGATGCGGGCCGGGCATCATCGACGTCGAGAACAAATTCTTATGAAAACAAATTCCTATGCAATAATTATCATTTTATTATGCTACTCATATTTAATAAACTTTTACAACTATAGTAGATGGGCAAATTTGAACAACATTTTATAGCATTGATCCAACCATTCTTTTTATAAAGAACCCACACTTGAACAACATTTCTATTCATCCATTTAAAATACATCTATCTAACATTTCTATTCATCCATCATTCTAACATACATCAATATAACATCTATCCATCTACATATCCATCTAACATTCATCTACACACAAAAATACATAATAAATCCATCTAATTAACATTCATCTACATACAAAAAAATATGAACAAATTAAAAAAATGACAAAAAAGATGAACAAAAGGAGGAGAGGCTCACCAAGCGGGATCGTCGGGGCGGAGGGAGGCGGGGAGGATGCCGGAGACGGAGGGAGGCGCGCTGGTAGACGGAGGGAGGCAGGGAGGACGCCGGAGACGGAGGGAGGCGCGTGGAGGAGCGGCGCCGGCGCGAGCTCGGGCCGCGGCGGCGCGTGGAGGAGCGGCGACGTCAGGCAGAGGACGGCGGCGCGGCCGGCGTCGGGCAGAGGGGGCGGCCCACCGTGAGAGGCGCGCTCCGGCATCGGGCAGAGGCAGCATAGGGGGCGGAGGCACGCGTCGGCGAGGTGAGGCCGGCCGGGGCGCATGGAGGAGAGGGCGCGGCGCAAGGAGGAGAGCGGCGCCGGCGGGCTCGGGCGACGCGTGGAGGCCGGCGGCGGGAGCTGACGTCGAGGGCGCGGTCGGGCAGCCTGAAGGCGTCGCGTGGAGGCCGGTGGCGGGAGCGGACACGTCGAGGAGCAGCTGGTCGATCGGGCGAGGGAGAGGAAGATTTGGGGGAGAAGGGGGCAGTTTAAATACCCAGAGGCCTTTAGTCCCGGTGCGTGGCATCAACCGGGACTAAAGGGTCTTTAGTCCCGGTTGCCACCACCAACCGGGACTAAAGGTCTGTTTTCGGCGGTCCAAATTACGGGCGGGAGAAGGACATTTAGTCCCGGTTGGTGGTGGCAACCGGGACTAAAGGTGTTTTTCATGTTTTCTGTTTTTGTTTTTTGCTTTATTTTTTTTCTTTTGTTTCTACTAATTAACTGGCAATATTTAGAGTTTTTTTAGTGAATCTTTTTGCTTTAGGTCACAAAAATTATAAACTTTTCGCTAGTGCCAGTAGTTTTCAAATTTGAATAGTTTAAATTTGAATTCTTTTAAATTTGTGTAAATCACTATTTTGTGGATAACTTTAGTTTAAACTTATTTCAACTCCAGACTTTTTGTGCATTCAATATGCACCATTCAAAGCCACATCCTCAAATTTTAACCCTTTCTAACTTCATTTGCTATTTTTCATGCATTTAATGATTTTTTTTTGAGCTAAATGACCCTGAAATTGAAAAACACTACAAATGAACTCTGAAAAGGTTGAAACTTGGCATGGTATCATCATTTCACCCACATAGCATGTGCTAAAAAGTTCAGAGGGTTACGGCAAAAACTGGATGCACTTCGTGTACAAACTGGACCATCTCCTTCGAAGTATCAAGGTTTCGACGAAAACTCATCTGTTACAAAAGGCATTTCATTTTTTTAAACTTATTTCAACTCCAGACTTTTTGTGCATTCAATATGCACCATTCAAAGCCACATCCTCAAATCTCAACCCTTTCTAACTTCATTTGCTATTTTTCATGCATTTAATGATTTTTTGAGCTAAATGACCCTGAAATTGAAAAGCACTACAAATGAACTCTGAAAAGGTTGGAACTTGGCATGGTATCATCATTTCACCCACATAGCATGTGCTACAAAGTTGAGAGGGTTACGGCAAAAACTGGATGCACTTCGTGTACAAACTGGCCTATCTCGGCTACTCACTAGAGATGAAAGTGATGACGGTGAAGCCGATCACAACCCAGAGTGGGATCTTGGGGTTAAAACCTTTTCTTCGCGTGTGTCCCTTTGCGCCGTAACCATGGACAATCTTCATCATTTAACAGGATGCTTGGGTCAGTCTTCACTGTGAAGGGAGGAATTTCATGAAACTTTTCATAATCTTCTGACATGTCTGCCTTGTCCTCCACTCCCACGATGTTTCTTTTCCCTGAAAGAACTATGTGGCGCTTTGGCTCACCGTATGATGTATTCGCTTCCTTATCTTTCCTTTTTCTCGGTTTGGTAGACATGTCCTTCACATAGAAAACCTGCGCCATATCATTGGCTAGGACGAATGGTTCATCTGTGTACCCAAGATTGTTGAGATCCACTGTTGTCATTCCGTACTGCGGGTCTACCTTTACCCCACCTCCTGTCAGATTGACCCATTTGCACCGAAACAAAGGGACCTTAAACTCACGTCCATAGTCAAGTTCCCATATCTCCTCTATGTAACCATAATATGTGTCCTTTTCCCTATTGGTGTTTGTTGCATCAAAGCGGACACCACTGTTTTGGTTGGTGCTCTTTTTATCTTGGGCGATCGTGTAAAATGTAATCCCATTAATCTCGTACCCTTTGAAAGTCAATATAGTCGAAGATGGTGACTTGGCCAACAAGTACAGCTTATCTCCAACACTGTCGTCGTTCATGAGATGTGTTTGCAACCAACCGCCGAAAGTCGCCATGTGTGTATGTTTAATCCAGGGGTCAGACTGCTCCGGGTTCTTGGAGCGTACAATATCCATGTGTTCCTCGATATACGGAGCCACCAAGGTGGAATTTTGTAGAACTGTGTAGTGTGCTTGGGCCCAAGAATGCCCGTCCCTATATATTACTGAATCCTTTCCTAGCGTGCCTTTTCCACTCAGTCTCCCCTCATGCCGCGATTTAGGAACACCAATCGGCTTAAGGTCAGGAATAAAGTCAACACAAAACTCAATAACCTCCTCTGTTTCATGGCCCTTGGAGATGCTTCCTTCTGGCCTAGCACGGTTATGAACATATTTCTTTAAGACTCCCATGAACCTCTCAAAGGGGAACATATTGTGTAGAAATACAGGACCCAGAATGGCAATCTCTTCGACTAGGTGAACTAGGACGTGCGTCATGATATTGAAGAAGGATGGTGGGAACACCAACTCGAAACTGACAAGACATTGCACCAAATCATTCTGTAACCTTGGTAGGATTTCTGGATCGATTACCTTCTGGGAAATTGCATTGAGGAATGCACATAGCTTCACAATGGCTAATCGAACATTTTCCGGTAGAAGCCCCCTCAATGCAACCGGAAGTAATTGCGTCATAATCACGTGGCAGTCATGAGACTTTAGGTTTGGAATTTTTTCTCTGCCATATTTATTATTCCCTTTATATTCGACGAGAAGCCAGACGGGACCTTCATACTGAGCAGGCATTCAAAGAAGATTTCCTTCTCTTCTTTGGTAAGAGCGTAGCTGGCAGGACCTTGATACTGCTTTGGATGCATGCCGCCTTTTTCGTGCATACGTTGCTGGTCCTCCCGTGCCTCCGGTGTATCTTTTGTCTTACCATACACGCCCAAGAAGCCTAGCAGGTTCACGCAAAGATTCTTCGTCACGTGCATCACGTCGATTGCAGAGCGGACCTCTAGGACTTTCCAATAGGGTAGGTCCCAAAATATAGATTTCTTCTTCCACATGGGTGCGTGTCTGTCAGCGTCATTCGAAACACATTGTCCGCCAGGACCCTTTCCAAAGATTACTTTTAAATCCCTGACCATATCAAGTATATGATCACCAGTACGGTGGTCAGGCTTCTTCCGGTGATCTGCCTCACCTTTGAAATGCTTGCCTTTCTTTCTTAAGAGATGCTTGATCGGAAGAAATCGACGATGTCCCAGGTACACATTCTTCTTACATTTATCCAAATATATACTTTCGGTCTCATCTAAACAGTGCGTGCATGCGTGGTATGGCTTGTTTGTCTGTCCTGAAAGGTTACTAAGAGCAGGCCAATCATTGATGGTTACAAACAGCAACGCTCGTAGGTCAAATTCCTGCTGTTTGTGCTCATCCCACATACGTACACCTTTTATGTCCCACAGCTGTAAAAGTTCTTCAACTAATGGCCTTAGGTACACATCAATGTCATTGTTGGGTTGCTTAGGGCCTTGGATGAGCACTGGCATCATAATGAACTTCCGCTTCATGCACAACTAAGGAGGAAGTTTATAGATACATAGAGTCACAGGCCAGGTGCTATGATTGCTGCTCTACTCCCCAAAAGGATTAATGCCATCTGCACTTATATCAAACCATAAGTTTCTTGCGTCACCTGCAAACTCCGGCCACTTTCTCTCGATTTTTCTCCACTGCGACCCATCAGCGGGTACTCTCAACTTCCCGTCTTTCTTACGGTCTTCTTTGTGCCATCGCAACAACTTGGCATGCTCTTTATTTTGGAACAAACGTTTCAACCGTGGTATTATAGGAGCATACCACATCACCTTGGCAGGAATACTCTTCCTGGGGCGCTCGCCCTCAACATCATCACCAGGGTCATCGCGGCTGATCTTATAGCGCAATGCACCGCATACCGGGCATGCATTCAAATTCTCGTACTCCTCACCGCGGTAGAGGATGCAGTCATTAGGGCATGCATGTATCTTTTGCACCTCTAATCCTATAGGGCAGACAGCCTTCTTTGCTTCGTACGTACTGTCGGGCAATTTGTTGTCCTTTGGAAGCATCTTCTTTAACATTTTCAGCAACTTTTCAAATCCCTTGTCAGATACACCATTCTCTGCCTTCCATTGCAACAATTCCAGTGTGGTACCCAGCTTTTTCTTGTCATCTTCGCAATTTGGGTACAACAATTTTTTGTGATCCTCTAACATGCGCTGCAACTTCAACTTCTCCTTTTCACTTTCGCAGTTTCTCTTTGCATCAGCAATGGCCCGACCAAGATCATCAGCGGGCTCATCTGATGCCTCTTCTTCAGCTTCTTCTTCTTCATTCTCTTCCCCCATTGTAGTACCATCGTATTCAGGGAACCCAGGATAGTTGTCATCATCCTCTTCTTCTTCATTCTCTTCCATTAGAACCCCTCTTTCTCCGTGCTTGGTCCAACAGTTATAGCCGGACATGAAACCGGACGTAAACAGGTGGACGTGAATGACTTTTGAGCTAGAGTAATTCCTATCATTCTTACAGACACCACATGGACAACACATAAAACCATTCCGCTTGTTTGCCTCAACCGCACGCAGAAAACTATGCACGCCATTAATGAACTGGGGAGAGCGTCGGTCATCGTACATCCATTGCCGACTCATCTTCATTACACAACACCGAAAAGACCAAATTAATACAAGTTCATACATAAAGTTCGTACACACTTATTCTCATAAAACAACATAAAACTATCTAGCTAAAGCATTTAAATGCAACAACAAATGCGATCAAAATCGCAACTAAGATAATAATTGATCCAACAGCATAATGATACCAAGCCTCTTTATTAACGGCATATTTTCTAATCTTTCTAATCTTCAAGCGCATTGCATCCATCTTGATCTTGTGATCATCGACGACATCGGCAACATACAACTCCAATTTCATCTTCTCTTCTTCAATTTTTTTCAATTTTTCTTTCAAATACTCGTTTTCTTTTTCAACTAAATTTAACTTCTCGACAAGAGGGTCGGTTACAATTTCCAGCTCACATACCTCCTAGATAAAAATATCTATGTCAACTTGATGGGCATAATTATCATAAACACGAAATGCAACAAATAGTTATAAAAGAGAATATACCACATCCGAATCATAAATCGGACGAGGGCCGACGGGGACGGATATCAAAACCATGGCACTATGTATAACAAACAATCATACAAGTAAGAAAATTATACAAGTAACTATCTAAATCATACAAATAAGATTTTTTTTTATAAAAAGGATAAGAACAAGAGGCTCACCAAGGTGGTGCCGGCGACGGGACGGTGTGGGCGATCGACGGTGGTTAGGACGGGGACGGAAAGGCACTAAGTAAACCACACCCACACATATGCAAACTAAGAAGTTAATTTGAGCTCAAATTGCATATAAATCAAATAAACTCCCACATAATTACTCCCAAACTAAAACCCACAAATCACTATACTTATAGAGCATTGCACGAGCTAATCTAGCAATGAGAGATGAAAGGACAAAGTTGCTAACCTTTGTGAACACTTGGATAAATGGGGTGCCTCAAATCTTGACAAATCTTGGCAAAAATGGAGGATGAGCTCGAGCAAGGGGAAGAGAACAGAGAAGAGAAAGGAGAAAATAGAGAAAGGAGAGCTTGGGCTCGGGCTGGACAAAGCACTATATATAGTGATATCTTTAGTCCCGGTTGGTGATACCAACCGGGACTAAAGGGGCTCGCAGGGGCCCCAGCCTGACGCCAGCCTGCCACCACCCCTTTAGTCCTGGTTGGTAACACCAACCAGGACTAGAGGTCACAAATGAACCGGGACTAAAGCCTAGCCGTTGGAACCGGGACTAGTGGTCACATTAGTCCCGGTCCAAAACCGCTCCGGACGAAAGGCCTGTTTTCTATTAGTGTTGCGTACTAAAGTTAATCCTGGGTTGGTATCGTGAGCTGATATGTGGATGTGCATGTGCCAGGATGTCTTGTACTGTGTTCTTGTCTCAGCTCCTCCGCCTCTGCTGGTTGCGTTCCTAGTTTGACCAATCAAACTAAGTGATATGCATTCGTATGCTAGTCTTGTTTCACCAGAAGATTAAATTCTCGTGTGAAATTTGAATTGGCTTTGTGTTATCTAAGTCAATAATTAGATGTCAACATTGTTTCGGTTTACACTTAATATCCATGTATTGCAGCAAAGAACCTTGTCCTTGCGGGTGTCAAGTCTGTAACTTTGCACGATGATGGTAATGTGGAGCTATGGGACTTGTCAAGCAACTTTTTCCTCTCAGAGAAGGATGTTAAGCAAAACCGTGCTCAAGCTTGTGTTCAGAAGCTCCAAGAGCTTAACAATGATGTTATCATCTCCACTCTAACTGGTGATTTGACCAAGGAACATCTTTCTAAGTTCCAGGTATTTGAGCATAAATTTGATATGCGATTTCCTTCCTTTTTTTCCTACTTCTGTGTGCCTTCCATTCAATTTTATATTGGTATTATGCATGTACCTTTCTGTCCATGTGAGTTGTAACAACAGATAATCTTTTTATTTGGTTTTAGTATAGAAATTTTGCACCAGTATTTATTTAAAATCGGAACTTCAGAAGAAATTAACATGCATAATAATAAAGTGAAAAACTATAAATCATTGCTCAGAAATATTAGTTTTAGCAAGGATCTCTTTGGACAAATAAAGTAATGAAGTGAAAACTATAAATCATAGCTAAGGACTTGATAATCAAGGTATGCTAACTTATTTATACTGTCAAAATGTGTGGAATAGCTTAAATGTAAGCCGCATTCATATACCCTCAGGTTTCTGTATCTTCTTCCGTGCTGCCTTAATTGTATGATTTTGGTCGGAAATGCCATATTTTATCTATAAGTTTTGTATTTGCCAATGTGTACTGTATAATTCCATGTAGAGCCCCTCCTATGTGCGCCGTTTCAAGCGCCACTACGGCTGGCGGCTTAGTCTCCAAGGCAACTTTGTTATACTGTTGTGTCTCCAGATTAGTTTGATCAGACTTGGTCTGTTTCCTAGTTTGTTAGTCTCTTGCTGCATCCACATGACTTATTTCAAGCTCTCCTTATCTATAAGACCTCCATATAAAGAGAGACGACTGTTGTAATTCAGTCAACATATCAAAAGGGAGATCAGGCTCCAACCCTAAGGTGCTGCCCTAGCTGCATTTTCTGCCATAGCAACCCAGGCAGCGAAGGTCGTATGCCCTTGTCCTGAAACCCACCATGATTACAAAACCTATGCAATGTTACACGTGTCATAGAAATGTAAGCAACTTTTCTTAGTAATACTTCACCAAAGCCATATATCCATTAAACTGTGCAAACTGGTGAGAAGATAAACAAGTACACAACTATAAAAAACTCAGCATTTCTGTAGACACATTATCCGTTTGCTTTTCATTTTTTTACATATACTCAATGCTAGCATGGCCCGCAAAGAGCTTTCTTGTCATTTTCTTGATTTTGGCAGTGATTTTTTTTGCTTTGCATACTACCTTACATGGCTTCAGCTTTTGAGGAGTATTAGACGATATATTGTAAATTTGGTATGCTTGTTTATTACACTTTAATTTATATTTTATCATTTCTTATTTTCGGATTAATCATTTCCTTATGACCTTACAGGCTGTAGTCTTTACTGATATCACCTTAGAAAAGGCAGTTGAGTTTGATTATCACTGCCACAACCATCAGCCACCCATTGCTTTCATTAAGTCTGAAGTCCGTGGTCTTTTTGGCAGTGTCTTTTGTGATTTTGGTCCTGAGTTTACTGTTTTGGATGTCGATGGAGAGGAACCACATACAGGAATTGTGGCATCGATCAGTAATAACAACCCAGCACTAGTCTCCTGTGTTGATGATGAGCGACTGGAGTTCCAGGATGTTGATTTAGTTGTATTCTCTGAAGTACATGGAATGACTGAGCTGAATGATGGAAAACCAAGAAAGGTTAAGAATGCTAGGCCTTACTCTTTTTCTCTAGAAGAAGACACTTCCTCATTTGGCACATACATCAGAGGTGGGATTGTCACACAGGTCAAGCCACCAAAGGTTCTTAAATTCAAACCCTTGAAAGAGGCCATGAAAGAACCAGGAGAATTTCTCATGAGTGATTTCTCCAAGTTTGACCGCCCGCCTCTGTTGCATTTGGCTTTCCAAGCTTTGGATAAGTTTAGGAATGAATTGAGGCGATTCCCTGTTGCTGGTTCTACTGATGATGTGCAAAGGCTGATAGATTTTGCTATTAACATTAATGAGACTGTTGGTGATGGGAAACTCGAAGAAATCGACAAAAAGCTCCTGCAACATTTCGCAAGTGGTTCCAGGGCTGTTCTGAATCCTATGGCTGCAATGTTTGGTGGTATTGTAGGTCAGGAGGTTGTGAAAGCATGCTCGGGGAAATTTCATCCGCTTTATCAGGTTAGAATCTGCCGTCTCTTTTCTTAAATATATCATCCAATTTTTTTGCAGAGATTTGTAATGTTAGTTGTCTTCATTTTGCAGTTCTTCTATTTTGATTCTGTTGAGTCTCTCCCTGTTGAGCCTTTGGAGCCTGGCGATTTGAAGCCAGAGAACACTAGATATGATGCACAGATCAGTGTGTTTGGATCTAAGCTTCAAAACAAACTGGAGCGGGGGGAAATCTTTATGGTTGGCTCTGGGGCGCTCGGATGTGAATTTCTGAAGAACCTGGCACTGATGGGCATTTCTTGCAGCCAGAATGGAAAGCTGACTGTGACAGATGATGATCTTATTGAAAAGAGCAATCTCAGCCGCCAGCTCCTTTTCCGCGACTGGAACATTGGGCAGCCCAAGTCGAGGGTTGCTGCTACAGCTGCTATGGCAATTAATCCTAAGCTTCATGTCGAGGCCCTTCAGAACAGAGCAAGCCCTGAGACCGAAAATGTCTTTAACGATGCTTTTTGGGAAAACCTTGATGCTGTTGTCAATGCCCTTGACAATGTGGCTGCAAGAATGTACATAGACTCTCGATGTGTATATTTCCAGAAGCCGCTTTTAGAATGTGGAACTCTTGGTGCTAAATGCAATACACAGATGGTCGTACCTCACTTGACGGAGAACTATGGGGCGTCCAGAGATCCACCTGAAAAGCAGGCACCTATGTGCACTCTACATTCATTTCCTCATAATATTGATCACTGCCTGACCTGGGCTAGGTCTGAATTTGAGGATTTATTTGAGAAGACTCCCACTGAAGTAAATCGCTTCCTGTCAAATCCTAGCGCATATGTAACTGCAGCAAGAACTGCTGGTGATGCACAAGCTAGGGATCAGCTTGAACGTGTTACTAAATGCCTTCATGGAGACAAGTGCGAGACGTTCCAAGATTGTATTACCTGGGCCCGGCTTAAGTAAGTTTTAACCCTTTCTGTCTGTACACTTAGCTTAATATATGATTGAACTTACTTTACAAAAATACTGCAGCCAAAATATCTGCCTTTGAGTATGCTTCACAGATCTCTCCGAATCTTCGATTTCATGTTACTCACCACTGTTTTTATTGATGGTGTAACTTAGGTTTGAGGATTATTTCTCCAACCATGTGAAGCAGCTGACGTTTACTTTCCCAGAAGACTCGGTGACCAGCTCTGGTGCTCCGTTCTGGTCTGCACCAAAGCGGTTTCCACGGCCTCTTAAATTCTCGTCGACGGATCCAAGTCAGCTTAACGTTATTTTAGCTGCTGCGATACTAAGGGCAGAGACATTTGGAATACCCATACCTGACTGGGCCAAAACCCCAAACAGAGTGGCTGCTGAAGCTGTTGACAAGGTGGTTGTTCCTGAATTCCAACCAAAACAGGGGGTTAAGATAGTTACAGATGAGAAGGCAACTAGTATATCGTCCGCATCTGTTGATGATGCTGCTGTCATTGAAGAGCTTATCACGAAGCTAGAACAAATCTCCAAAACACTGCCACCGGGGTTCCACATGAACCCGATACAGTTTGAGAAGGTCAGCATATCCTATTATTCATTTCTAATTCTTCCTCAGGTTTTTTTTTTTTTTTTTTTTGGAAACATGAAGGCCTGATGTCTATCTCTAGAATCAGCACTCACATAATCCAGATTTCCGTACAAGTCTGAGAATTGCTGAGATGCCTTTCTGTACGTGCAGGATGATGACACCAATTTCCACATGGACGTGATAGCTGGTTTTGCTAACATGAGGGCAAGGAATTACAGCATTCCTGAAGTGGACAAACTGAAGGCTAAATTCATAGCCGGCAGGATCATCCCTGCCATTGCCACATCAACTGCAATGGCCACTGGCCTCGTCTGTCTAGAGCTTTACAAAGTCCTTGCCGGCGGGCACAAGTTGGAAGACTACTGAAACACGTTTGCAAACCTGGCGATCCCCCTCGTCTCTATTGCTGAGCCGGTCCCACCCAAGACCATCAAGCACAGAGGCTTGTCGTGGACGGTCTGGGATCGGTGGACTGTAGCAGGCAACATCACGTTACGGGAGCTCCTGGAGTGGCTCAAGGAGAAGGGGTTGAACGCATACAGCATATCGTGTGGCACCTCGCTGCTGTACAACTCCATGTTCCCCAGGCACAAGGAGCGGCTGGACAGGAAGGTGGTCGATGTTGCCAGGGAGGTGGCCAAGATGGAGGTGCCATCATATCGGCGCCATCTGGATCTTGTGGTGGCCTGTGAGGATGATGATGACAACGACGTTGACATCCCACTCGTATCCATCTACTTCCGTTGAAGGGCTCCTCTGAATTGGCATCGTCTTGTGTCCAATCTCGCCAGAACGACTTCCTTTTGTTACTGTAATTTTTTTTCCATAAAGGGTAATATATTAATATCAAGATGATACCAATTACACCCTGTCTTTGCAACAACACAATGTGAAGAGCTAGCCGATACATCGAGGTTGCACACAACCAAATTATTAAAAACAAAAGACGCGACCTCTGAAAGTCATGTCGAAGTAAACTACAACACGTATCAATAACCATTAACATCAACCACCGCCGAAGACAGCACCCGAACTATGAGTGAGGTTCTCCAACAACGACGCCTCCAAGAAGGGAACGATGCATGAGCTAGCGCCGCCGCCGCCGGATCCAACCACGGAGGCTAGATCATGGGTTTTCACCCTGAAGAGGAACTGAGTTGGGATTTTAAGCAAGGTTACCGATTTTCCTGTGCACGGTCTCGTTAGAGCTCAGTTCAGATCCTCGGAAACATTTGGTATTGAACTTGATACCATACCACCTTGATGGTTGATGCATGATACCGTTGAACTAGAATGACTCGCTACCGAAATCGCCTACGTTACCTAGTGCTGCATTCTTTACCGAGTGTATTTGTCGGACACTCGGTAAAGCTTGTGACCTAGACCGAGTGACAAGGAAAACACTCGGTATAGCCGATTCTTTACCGAGTGTCCAACCGACGACACTCGGTAAAGAACTAGACACTCGGCAAACAGCACACCACGTGTCCCTTCTCGCCGCGGTTGACGGCGGGGTGACGGCGCGTCCTCATCTTTACTGAGTGTTTCTCAGCAGACTTGGAATTATCGTCAAATAAAAGCACTTTCATCAAGTGTTGTTCTTGTTACACGTCCATATCAAAATATCATACCAGTTGTTTCTTAATACATTTGATATCTTCTTGTTATCCTTTTTTCAAAAACATAGATAGCATTTCAGTCCCCGCACCCGCACTACAATCCTCTATCAGAAGTCATAAAAAAAATCTAAAAACAATAGCTCATGTAACTCTGATATATGTTACTCTGCCTACACTTAAATTTCGGGCTCAAGTAGGAAATATGCTAAGAGTAGCATGAAAGAATAACTTTGCGTATAACGTTGGATTTAGCATTCGGTCAAAAAAAGGTTGGATCCTAGCATATTGAATTCAAACAATGCTAGTATTTTTTGTCCACTAGTGAAAGGCATTTTATGAGATTTTAGTACTTACAAATTTCCATGTAGATATGTGTTTGATTTGCGAGGTCAGAAATAAGATATTTTCACTGTGAAAAAGCAACTATCAGAAACGCAACATTACAGCATGACAATGGCGAACCACACAAGGAACTCACAAGCAGTAGGTGGGCCATCAGGAGAACGCGGAACCGTACCATGCAACCTGTTGTGAATGCCATCTTAGCTCGTCAACAATGGAAGCCGGCTAGCAATCTTCAGTCCCCACCTGGTGGAGACAGCCTAACTGATATCTTTCAGCCGAGCTAGGTAACAGTAACTGAATCCATGACCAACATTAGCGGGTGCTCGCTTAAGCTGTGACCGAGGGAATCACGAGGTCAAAAACTCTTAAGCGCTGGAGACGAATTTATAGATTCAGAAGCAAAACAGTAACACATTTTTTTTAGAGGAGTAACACAAATCTTAGATAAGCTAACTAGCTAAGTAACATTGATTCAGTAATTCCCATCCAAGAGTATATTTGAGGACTTCACATCACGATGGAAGATTGATATTGAAGCTGAAGAGTGGAGATAAGATAGAGCCCCTGCTGTTTCCAGGGCAATCCTTAGGTAATCAGCCTAGGACAAAGAAAAACCATCACTTGCATCTGCATGAAGAACTTCAGACAGTAAGCCATTGGATACATAATCATACACCAGCAGTGGAACCTCGGTTTCGAGACAACATTTAAAGAGCTTCACAATATTTCTGTGCTTTATCTGAGAGAGTACTGCAACCTCAGACTTTTTTATTGCAACGACACGCTGATCAGATAATATGCCTTTGTAAACCATGCCATGACCCCCACAGCCGATGATACGTGTAGGATCGAAGTTATTTGTTGCCTTCTCCAGCTCTTCTAACGAGAAAATCTTTGTATTCTCATTTGCACTTTCATCGGATGTTATAAATGTTTCTAGGAGAAGACCTTGGTTCTTCCGGAAATAGTTCTTCCGTAGTTGCTTTTGAACATTTATTTTTCATCTACAAGTGAGAAGCACTGTACTGAAGCTTGAAAGTAGAACACCGAAACCACAGGAGAGCCAACAATTATACCTGCAGGCATTAAGCGCTCTTAAGTTTCTGTTCTATCTCGTCTATAAAAGATGTAACAATAATATAGTCATACTCTTACTTAACAGTAGTCTGCTGTTTATTCCTATTAATTTCTGAAATACCTGAATTAAAAAAATCTTGATAAGATGCGCCGACAAAATACATATACATGGAACACAGTACAATACATCATCCAATAAATGTGAAACAGTGCATGAGCCTATTAAATGAAACCTAAAAAATGCAATACAAACTACAAGCAGCGAAAAAAATTGCATTGTCTAATAGTAACATGCATTTTTTAAATAACACACACATTTGGACATGTCTGTATATCTCTTTTCTAGAGAGTTAAGATATAGCTAGAGAGTACCTTGACAACCAGTTTGGATGTATGGATTTCCTAGAAAGCCATATGAGCATTGCAGCAATAACCAGCATAGACTCTATCAACAACACCAACCCCTTTAACACTTACTTCCACACACTTCCTGTTGATACTCACGCAAGCATATCCAGACCTATTCTGCCAGGCCTTTGCACAACTTAGATAAGCAGCAACCCATTGCGCAGAAGAGAATGACCCATAAGGAATAGGAAAGAGAAAATGTCCACATGCGAAGTATTCCCCTTTTATGTCAGGATTCATGAGGTTAACGGTCCCTTCATCAATATTTATGTCGATGGCCTGTTTCCCCTCCAACATGACCAGTGCAGGTGATGACGTCATATTTGTGCAGTTGAGGTGGAACTTTTTCATTGCAAACCAAACCTCTTCTAAGCTGAATGGGAATTGCACATTAGTATTACCACACCAACGGGTGCAATCAGCCCTGTTCAGAATTGGATTATACCCTAGTTTGATCAGTAAGAAGTTAGCATATATCAATGTCCAAAATATACCTAACAGCAGCTGTACGTTTGGTTTTTTTTTTTTTTTTTTCGAAAAGGGGGGACTCCCCGGCCTCTGCATCAGAACGATGCATACGGCCATTTTATTAAACAAGAAGAAAGGTTCCAACAAGGTCTTAAAGTCCCCAAAAGAAAATAATAAAAAGAGCTCACACAGAGCTAGGTAAAATGACTAGAAGACAAACTAGCCAAATAAAGGACACCAGAACCGGCTGGCAAAAGATAGATAGGTAAACTAATTGCCTATCCTATTACATGACCGCCATCCAAACCGGTTGAAGATATCCCGAGCTACCATCTCCCAGCGGATAGAAGCAGTAACCAAACGCTCCCTGGCCTCCGTCGGAGTGAGTAGCGACCACGAACGGATCAACGCCGTGGCTCGGAAAATAACCTGCAAAAAATGAATACGTGTTGTCTTGTTAAAAACCAAATCATTTCTGCAATTCCAGATTGCCCACAACAAGGCATAGACTCCTACGCGAATATGTCTCGCTAAATCGGGCTCTATCCCGTTAAGCCACGTTCCAAATAACGTGTTGACAGAACTCGGTGGAGTAATATTAAAAGCAATATGGACCGTCCGCCATAAAACTTTGGCTAGCGGGCAATCAAGAAAGAGGTGTTTGATCGTCTCATCCCGATCACAGAAACTACACCTAGTAGGTCCTGTCCAATTACGCTTTGTCAAGTTGTCCTTGGTTAAAATAACTTGTTTATGGACAAACCACATAAACACCTTGATTTTCAAGGGAACTTTGACAGCCCAAACATGTTTTGAACTAGGAATCGAGCTTGAATTGATAACATCAACATACATTGATTTGACTGTAAATGCTCCAGACCTAGTGAGCTTCCAGCGTAATTCATCGGGTTGTTGAGAGAGCTGAACTTCCATCAGTCTACTCACTAGAAGGAGCCATTCTTCCCAACGATTCCCCACTAGCGGCCTTCTGAACTGAATATTAAGGGGGATAGATTGAAATACCGTTGCAACAAAAACCACACGTCGTTGAACAATACGATACAAGGACGGGTATTGAATGGCTAAGGGTGTCTCTCCGAGCCAAGTATCCTCCCAGAATCGCGTACTAGCACCGTTACCAATAATAAACTTTGTCCTATTAAACAAGGATAGTTTGACTTTCATAAGCCCTTTCCAGAAAGGTGAGTCAGTCGGCCTTACTGTCACCTGAGACAAAGTTTTGGTTTGAAGATACTTGTTACGGAGGATTTGCGCCCAAGTGGCATCCGTCTCACTTGATAACTTCCACAGCCACTTGCTGAGAAGACATCTATTCTTAACTTCAAGATTCTCAATACCAAGACCCCCTTGGTCTTTCGGTCTACATATGATATCCCATTTGGCTAAACGGTATTTTCTTTTTAGTTTATCACCCTGCCAAAAGAATCGTGATCGATAAAAGTCCAGCCTTTTCCTAACTCCAACTGGGACTTCAAAAAACGACAAAAGAAACATAGGCATACTCGTGAGAACCGAATTTATCAGAATTAATCGGCCTCCGTATGACATGAGCTTGCCCTTCCAGCAACTCAATTTCTTTTCAAATCGGTCCTCGATGCACTTCCACTCTCTGTTTGTCAGCCTACGATGGTGGATTGGTATTCCTAAATACGTGAAAGGTAAACTCCCCAGATCACACCCAAACAATTGCCTATAAGCCTCTTGTTCGTCATTGGCTCTACCAAAGCAGAACAATTCGCTTTTGTGAAAGTTAATATTTAACCCGGTCAATTGTTCAAATAGGCATAACACCAGCTTCATATTTCTCGCTTTGGCCAAGTCATGTTCCATGAAGATGATTGTATCATCAGCGTACTGAAGGATGGACACACCTCCGTCAACGAGATGAGGTACCAGGCCACCCACTTGACCAGCCTCCTTAGCCCTTCCTATCATAATTGCCAACATATCAACTACTATGTTGAACAGGATAGCGGACATCGGATCCCCTTGTCTCAGGCCCTTATGTGTCTGGAAATAATGACCTATTTCGTCATTCACTTTAATTCCAACACTCCCTTTTTGCGTATACGATTCAACCTGGCTTCGTCAGGCTTCATCAAAACCTTTCATACGCAATGCCTGTTGGAGGAATGGCCATTTGACTTTATCGTACGCTTTCTCGAAATCCACCTTAAAAACAACTCCATCTAGTTTTTTCGAGTGAATTTCATGGAGCGTTTCATGAAGGACCACCACCCCTTCTAGGATATTTCTGTCCGGCATGAAAGCAGTTTGGGAATGCTGCACCACAGAGTGCGCTATCTGTGTGAGCCGATTAGTCCCAACCTTGGTGAAGATTTTGAAACTAACATTAAGAAGGCAGATCGGCCTGAACTGCTCGATTCTCACAGCATCCGTTTTCTTGGGAAGCAGTGTTATTGTTCCAAAATTTAAGTGAAATAACTGAAGCTGTCCAGAGAAAAGATCATGGAACATTGGTACCAAATCCCCCTTAATAATATGCCAACACTTTTTGTAGAACTCCGCCGGGAATCCGTCTGGCCCGGGGGCCTTATTGTTTTTCATCTGTGTTATAGCATCAAACACCTCCTTCTCCGAGAACGGGGCAACCAAAATATCATTATCATTAGCAGTTAGTTGAGGCACATCCTCAATCCTGGACTCATCAAGGGACACACAACTATCCTCCGGAGGTCCAAATAACTGCTTATAATACTCGGTTATGTAAAGTATTAAGTTGTCCTGTCCTAAAATAGTTCCTTCATCTTGTTCAAGCTGAAAGATTCTCTTGTTTCTGTGCTTACCATTAGCAATCAAGTGAAAGAATTGAGTGTTCGCATCCCCCTGGACAACTTTGCGGACCTTAGCCCGCAACGCCCACTTCAATTCTTCTTCACGGAGAAGTTCTTTCAACCTCATCTCCGCATCTAGTTTAACCTGAAGCTCTGCGGCTTGTAAAATCGTGGATTCGGCTTTTAAATCCAGGGACTGAATAAGAGAAAGGAGCCTTTCCTTTTCAACCTTATAAATCCCACTAAGGTGCTTAGCCCATCCCCGTAGGAAACTTCTCAAATGCCTAATCTTATTCTGCCAACGCTCAACAGAAGTCGTACCTCCTGCATCTTTATCCCATTCCCGGGCAATCAGATCCAAGAATCCTTCTCGTTCAAACCATGCCAGCTCGAAAGAAAAGGTGTTTTTGTTTCCCGCGTGGTTTGGCTCACCTGAGTCCACGAATAGAGGTGTGTGATCCGAGATTCCGCGCGAGAGAGCCTGAACCGTTACGAGAGGGAACTTCTGTTCCCACTCGACACTCGCGAGGACTCGATCAAGCTTCTCATACGTTGGGTTTGGCAAAGTATTAGCCCAAGTAAATTTTCTACCGGAAAGCTCTATCTCTCTCAGATCCATGCTTTCAATAATGGTATTGAATATAAACGACCATCTGCCATCAAAATTATCATTATTCTTTTCCTCTCTCCTCCTAATGATGTTGAAGTCACCCCCAACTAAAATTGGGAGCTGCTCGGACCCGCAGATCTGAACAAGGTCCGCTAAAAACTCCGGTTTAAGCTCTGGCTGTGCGGCACCATAAACCGCCACCAGAGCCCAGTTAAACCCATCAGCTTTGGACCTGACCCGGAACTTAACCGCGAAGTCACCCATCACTACACTTCGGACTTCCAGCGAATCGCATCTCACTCCAAGCAAGATCCCACCCGATCTTCCTCGCGGAGGAAGGCAATGCCAATCAAAATCGACACCGCCCGATAAAGTATTGAGAAACTGGGGCGCAAAATTATCTCTACCAGTTTCCGAGAGAGCAATAAAATCTAATCTATGCTCAAGAGTCGCCTCAGCAAGAAACCTTCTTTTAGCCAAGTCTTTCAGACCTCTGCTATTCCAAAAGATTCCTCTCATATTTCATCATGAAATTTTTTGGTAGTCCGAATCCTAGCACTCCTACGAACCGCTGAAACGGGATAAATCTTCCGCTTCCACTTGCGTTTGGGTTTACTTTGGTCTTCCATCCGGTCCTCATAACCGGGCTCAGTGAGTCTAACTACTGCATCCTCTAGAGTTACATCCTCTTCCTCGTCCTCAAGAGTGGATGGTGCAAGATCCGCACAAAAATTATCGAGCACTCTGACCCCCAACGCACCAATCTCTGCATCATTCATTGGTTTTACCGCTGCTAGGTTTCGAATAGTTTCTAAAGCACGTTCCGCTTCCATATCTAGGAGATCATTAACCGAGTTGGATATTTCGCTATCATTACTCCCTAGCGAAACTCCTAATTGGTTTGCATTATTTATAATCTCCTCATGAGAAAAATGCAAGATTGAATTAGAAATGTTGACAGACATACCAGTAGTGATCTCAATGTCACGAAGCTTGGCCGCCCTCATAGCGCACCTCTGCTGCATGTCATCAACCTCCGGGTGCTCCTGGATGCGAGAGCTCATCCGTCGCCCCGCAGAGACAGGGTCTGGGATCCCACCAAATGCAATAACCTCCTCCCGAGTAATACCTCGCGCATGATCCCACGAAGGGTCATCCAAAGTTACCGGAGGAAGCGGCGGTGGTAATCCAGGAGAGGGAAGCGCGGGGGCCGCCTGCCCTAGCACTCCTCCCGCCCCAACCCTCTGGCCAGAGGGTATCACCGGTGCCGCAGGAGGTGCGGCCCTCCTGACCGCCGAAGGAGAAGGGGGGATCGAGGCCGCCTGCCCCAAACCACCACCCTGCGCCACTGGAAAAGTGGCCGCTCTAGCCGCCGCCGGAGAAGAGGGGATCGAGGCCACCTGCCCCGGACCACCTCCCCCACAGCCAGCCGTCGTCGGTGTCACCGGCGTCGCCGGCGCCAGGATCGGAGGAGAAGAAGTCGAGGCCACCTGCCCCGGACTCCTTCCCCCAGACACATCCTCCGAAGGAAACGCGCCCGCTGGGATAGCGGGGGAAAAAGAAACCGCTTCAGGCTCCACCTCCCCACCCCCATCCAAGGTCGACGCCGAGGACGTCCTCACCAAGCCACCAATCATGGGACTATCAGCAGCATCAAAATCCAACACAGGAAGCGAGCTCTCCAACACATCATCAGAATCCACCCGGTCGCTCCAGAGTCTGGGCGGGGCAGAAGCTGGCTCAAAAGATCCAAACCGCAGAGAACTCATAGGCACCGAGGAAGATGGTGCCTTCTGTATCCCGGTTCCGTCCCCGGGCAACTGAGCAACAGGGCCCGATCCGTTGGACACCTCTCGTCCAGCCTCATCAGATGGTGCCCCTTTAGCACCCGCGTTGTCATCACCCTCGTGCATGTCCACATCAGTCCCATTGATCGCCTCAGCAAACAGATCTGCATCCTCAAACTCAATCTCGAGAGGAAAAACCTCTCCCCTGTAAGTCCAGTTGACCACATCAGGGACGTACTCAACGTCCAGAACGCTCACTAGAAGTCTGGCCACCCCATGAGCACGGGTAAAGACCATATCCACTTTCTCAGTTTTTCCAACCATAATGCCCATACTAGCCACAACTCGAGCATCCTTCAAAGGCTCAGAGGGAGCCCCGGAAAACCGCAACCAAACCAGGGTAAGGGGCTTGCCCTTAGGCTCCACCTTCTTCCACTCGTGAAATTCCAGAATGCATTTAGTGCCAGGAACTCTGCACAACCCAAAGCTCAGCAATCTCTGCAAATCATCCACAGTTGGGAAGTCAACCCTGAACACATTGTCTTCAATAGTGACAAGTTCCCACTGGAAGTCACCTGGAGCCAGTTCCTGAAGTCTCTGCACAATCTGAGCCTCAGAAACCTCTCCATGGGTAGCTTTCACAATCCCAGTGGTCAGACTCTGCGTCTCCACCGGAATGTCTCTCGCAGCCGGAGACTCAAAGAACATCAACTCAGCACAATATACTCCATACATTATCAGAGCCGGAACCTGATCACGCAAAACCGGGCATTCCCCCGTGACATGTGCTGGCTTACCACACGAGTCGCACAGCTCCGCCACGCACTCAGCAATGAAGTGACCCTTCTCACCACATCGATAGCATAACATCTTCTCCTTCTTACGCGCCCACTTGGACGCCCTCTCTGAATCATTCCTGTCGCCTGCCTCAGCAGTAACTCCAGTCCCAGGAACCTCCGCGTTGGCCAGAGCTGTCACGACCTCCATCGCCTGGCTAGGCATTTCAGTCATCTGAACGGGATCGGCTGCCACGACAGAAGCCTCATGGTCAACAACGGCCGGTGGCGGAGGCTGTCTGCGGAACCGACCACGACCACCACGGTGACCACGGTATCCACCTCTCTGCCGGTAGTCTGGGCCTGACACTCCCTCGACAAAACCACCCGGAGGGCTGAGAAAAGGTCTCTCAGCAGAACCATCACTCTGCCAGGCATAGCCACGACCACCTCCCGTAGATGACGAACCACGGTGCTGGCCATCCCCATATGCATCAAAACCATCGTCCCCCCACTGTCCCCGGAGCGGATCATAAGACTCCAGCAACCGAGTTCTGCCTCGTCTGCGTTGGGCCCGAGCGTTTTAGCGTCGGCCTCGCGACGTAGTGAGGCGGCGGCGCGGCACGTGGCTGAACACCGGCAGAAGTGGCCTGGAAAGCCGGCCTTGGGCCATTGGCCGAAGCATGCGCCGGCGGCATCGGCGGAGCAGCACCACGCCCCACAGCCGCAGTTGTCGGCGGCCTCGGCGGAACAATGCCGCGCCCCACCGCCACAGGCAACGCTGTAGCCGGCGCCGGTGGCCGGAGTCCCTGAGCGCCACGCCCGGCAGCCGGCATCGCCCCCACAGCCTGCACAGGTCGCGGGCCTGGCGGGGTTCCACGTCCGGTAGCGACCGCGGGTCTCAGCCCCGGCGACGCGCCACGACCTACCGGCAGCACCGGCCGCTGCCCTTGTTGACCACCACCACGGCCAGCCGGCGCCGCCCCGGCACCCACAGGATTCTTGGGATCGGCCGATGGAGTGTTCCCCCGCCCAGCCATGTTGAGAGGTGGAATACGAGTGGCACGGCCAGGTCCGCACCGAGGGAAGCCAGGCACCGCAGCTCGCTTTGCAACCCTAGGCGGCGGCAGGGAAGAACGATCGCATCGATCGTAGTTCCTGCATGGCCCGAAATGCTCAGAAGGAGCGACCAGATTTTCCTGGGCCACATACCCATTAAAAACCGGTCCACTAAGCCCCTCCTCAGCTCCCCCATGTTGGGCCTCATACCCACGCACGGGCTCACAGCCGGCCCGCTCAACCACTGCTCCATCACGGCCCAAGATGGAATTCAAGCGTGCAGCCCTAGCCGCCCGGATCACAGCCGCCGTGCTGATCTCCGGCGCCAGCGGCGCTGCCTCCGGCCTCCCCTTCCTCTTCTTTTTCTTACTGACAACACGAGTCCAAGCATCTTGCGGGAAGAAATCTGACAAAGTTAAGGGTTGGATGCATACCTTAGGTAGAGGCCCTTTCCAAGGCCGGATCGCAGTCGCCGCCGTCCTCCGGTGAATAATCCGGCGAACAACCTCCACCTTATCCTCAGGATGCAGCCCAATCCGCGCCGGATCATCGCCCGGCACAATGTCGTCAACCAACGCGGCCACCTCCTCTTCCGAGTACCCAGGGCTGAACGCCTCGCAGATCACGTTGGAGGGCGTAGGTGAGTAGTTAGCCGGCGAACCGCCGGCGAGATCCCCGTCGTCGTCATCCTCGTCGTCCGATGCCGCGAGGACCCAGAACCGTCCCCGACACGCCTCGTAGTAGGGTCTGCAGGCACTGGCGGCCGGCTCGCAGCGTTCGCCGCGGGCGCCTCCCGCGTCGCCTCAGTCCTCGCCGATATATCTCTGATGAAATCCAGCAACATAAGACGACTCAAGAGTACGTTTGGTTACTTGATTAGGGAAAAAGATTACCTTCATCAATCGAGCAGCCATGTGGAATGTAGGGGTTGCCTGAATAGTCAGTGCTGCAGATGCAGCTGTAGCCATAGCTTCCGTCAATGCACTCGGCATCTTTGACGTCACAGGAATTGGTTGTATTGTCAATGCACTCGGCATACTCGCTGATATAGGCATAGTTTGTCCTGTTTTGCTTGGCAGCAACGCAGTTGGATTGATCAACTATCTGCCACGATAGCATAAAATCACTCGGACCATCACTAGTTATGCTGATTCTATCCCGCAATGGAGAGGTCTTGTTAGAGCTCGTGCTGGTGTTTTTTGTGTTGTGGACAAATTTGAACTGATAAGTGTCAGCAGCATAGATGTCCACGTCTACGCGACAACATCCAAAGCCATTACAGTTGTGCATAGCCACCAATCTCTGTGATTTCTGGATCTGGGCACACAATTGCGCAGATCGGCTGGATGTTATTCTCTTTGACGGAGTACACATCCTGGCCGCAGCCGGTGATGTTTAGAGCAACATTTTGAAGATGGAAGGACCCCCCCAGGTGGTTTTAAAGAAAAGTTGTAGACACTGACAGCAGATTTCATGGGGATGGTATGCGAGAAGGAGGCCCAGATTGAATTTAATAAAATAGGATTGCCAAATTTGATCACCTCGGTGATGCCGTCACGCAAGAAGAGCCTCGGTGGATGAGCGGTGTCGTTGCAAATGAGGTTGAAGTCAGGCCCGTGGGAGCACCTGGATCCGATGCCAAAGGGATACGTGAAGCTCAGCTTGCCGCAGCTCGTCGGGCAGCCATCGAGCGTGCCACTGGGATGGTTACGCCCAGTTCCCTTCGGGGCTCTGCTGGCTTGTTACAACTCCAGATGCCAGAGCTGTTGGCTTTCCTAGTGACCCGAGTACCAACAGATAGAACATCATCAAGAAGATGCCCATGATCGATGATCTACAGTTCTAAACTACACCTTGCACTAGAGAAATTCAGGTCAGGCAGCAGTGCCTTCTCTTCTAGGTAGCACTTTCATGGCTGCCTTCCTTACTGCATATATATACCAATGGTAACAGACTTACAGTTGACTCAAGGAAGACTGGAAGAGGATTCGTGTGGATGTCGATGTGGTGTGCTTTGCTGGCATGTGAAAGCAGATGATCATCATCGTCTGTACATGCCCATGTGGATGTGGCAGTGGTGTATTCAATACAATGCGAAGAAGATGACCATGACCTCGTACGCCGTGCCGCAGGAAGACCTCAGCAAGTCGGTCCAGGTCCACTCTGTCTATTCCTAATAAAACCACATTACACATTTCGCTTGTGGATTTTGTGGGTTTCCAAAGGATTGCTCTGCACAAAGAGAGGAAAACCAATTTCATGCCAAACATAAAGAGGAAACAAATGAATATGCAGAATTACAGCACGGAAATGGTGAATCACACAAGAAACTCACCATTAGGAGAGCAGAACCGTACTGTACAACTGGTTGGGAATGCCACCTTCAGTCTCCACTGATAGCTTGCAAGCGAGCTAAGTGACAGCAACCGAATCCATCACCAAGAGCAAAGACGGTAGTAAAAATTCTGAACAGACAGTAGCTGAATCCATCACCAAGGATTCGTGTGAATGTGGATGCAGTGTGCTTTGTTGGCATGTGAGAGCAGATGGCCATGTGAAGGAGATGGCCATGACCGTGACCTCGTACGCCGTGCCACAGGAAGACCTCAGCAAGTCAGTACATTAAAGGGGCCAGTCTAAAGTCTGTTCCTGATAAACCGTGTACGGAGGAAACCAAAGTTGAGAGGAAACAAATGAGCACGCAAAATTACAGCATGAAAATGGGGAACCACACAAGAAACTCACCAGCAGTAGGTAGGGCATCAGGAGAACGCAGGATTGTACTATTCAACCTGTTGTGATTGTCATCCTGCTCGTCAACAACGGAGTCCGGCTAGCAATCTTCAGCCCCCACCTAGTGGAGGCAACCTAACTGATACATACTAGCTTCCAACCGAGCTAGGTGACAGTAACCGAATCCATCACCAACATTAGCTAGTGTCGCTTAACCTGCGACCAAGGGAACCACAAGTTAAAGAAAAATCTAACCATTGCAATGAATTTATAGGTACAGAAGCAAGCAAACCAGTAGCTCCAATTTATAGATAGCTAACTTAGCTAAGTAACAGTAACTGAACTCCATCCCCAATTTTAGTTGGTGTTTGCTTAAGCTCCAACCGTGAGCACAGAGTAAACATTCTGGTTACTGGAGATAAACTACAGAAACTGAATGTGATAGTGCAAGTCTGTTCCACATGATGATAAGGACCCTCGTACCCATGTGAATGTGTACCTGGATGTGCTTCATACAATGTGAAGCAGATGACCATGACTGTGACCTAGTACGCGGTGCCGCAGGAAGACCTCAGCAAGTCGGTCCATTGAAGGGGCTAGTCTAAAGTCTGCTCCTGATAAACCACGTTACACATTTCGCTTGTGGATTTCTCGGTTTCCAAAGGTTTGCTCTATGCAAGAAAGGCATTACCAACATAGAGATGAATCAAAGCTCATGGCAAACATAGAGAGGGAACAAATGGGCACACAATTTACATCATGAAAATGGGGAACCACACAAGAAAGTCACCACAGCAGTAAGGCATCAGTAGAACGCAGAGTCGTACCATGCAACCTGTTGGGAGTGCCGCCTGCTCGTCAACAATGGAAGCCGGTTAGCAATCTTCAGTTCCCACCTGGTGGAGACAGCCTAACTGAAGTAGCTTCCAGCCGAGTAAGGTGACAGTTACTGATGCGCCCATTTAACCAGCAGAGAGCACAGAGTAAAAAGTTTAACTGCTGGGAATAAACTAGAGAAACGGGAATCATGTAAACACAACCGAGGGAATCACGACGTAAAAACCTCTACCCAGTGGAGATGAATTGAAAGATTCAGAAGCAAGCAAAACAGTAACTCCAATTTACAGATAAGCTAACTGAGCTAAGTATCAGTAACCGAACTCGATCCCCAATTTTAGTTGGTGTTTGCCTAAGCTGCAACCAAGAGCAAAGAGTAAACACTATGATTGCTGGAGGTAATTAAACTACAGATACAGAATCATGTACATGAGTGATGTTTGCAACGATTTTTTTGAAAAAAAAAACTCAAGGATCTGGTGTGTCTGGTATGGTAGTATAAATTACAGCATGAAAATGGGGGAACCACACAAGAAACTCCCCAGCAGTAGGTTGGGCATTAGGATGACGCGGAATCATACCTAGCAACCTGTTGTGAATGACATCGTGGTCATCAACAGCGGAAGCCGGATAGCAATCTTCTTCAGTCCCCATCTGGTGGAGACAATCTAACTAATAGCTTCCAACCGAGCTAAGTACTGACAGTAACTGAATCCATCACCAACATTAGCTGCTGGCCGCCTTAACCTGCAACCGAGGGAATCACGAGCTGCTGGCTGCACAGTTGTACATCTGAAGTATGTAAGAAAGAATCTTGAGTGCAAAGCTGATGCGGTGTGTGACATCTTGAGTGCAAAAAAGACTTGTGCGCAAAGCTGATGCGGCGTGTCACATCAGCGTGCACCGGGTCGGGGTTCGAGCATGTTACGGGTGCCAACGTTTGGTTCCCCACCGTCGTCGTTTGCTCAGGCTGCAACCAAGGAGCACAGCCCGGGTAAAAATTCTGAACACCTGCAGATATAAATTACTCCTACATACAGACACAGAATCAAATAACAGGATACAAATAAACTGAAAAGAACCCGATGCCTGAGATTGCTTTGCCAGGAAATAAACTTGAACTCAATCTCGGGATACATAATAAATACATACGTACATATATGCATCTCAGTTTTCCGCTGCCACCTCCAACTTGGACCTGAAAATAGGAGGTGCCCTGGGGTTGGAGAGGAGAGCGGCGGGGTGGCGGCCTCCATGGAGCACGCGCGTACTCATCAACGGCGTCGCTGCGCCCAGGGCGGCGAGCTTCTGCGCGCGGTGCGGTGTCAGGGGCCATGGCACAATGGGGGGATCTTAGTTTAGGGGCACCACCTGCGGGGCATAGGGTGGGCGGTAAATGAACTCTAGGTAGGTTGGGTTGGGTTGTACGGCCACGGAGCTGGCGAGTTGGGCGCCGTCGGCGGAGGTGCCGGCAGGGGAGAAGAACACTCATGATAGAACTCTGGAGGAACAAGAGAGAAAACTAGTTGACGAGCGCTCCTTCGGAGCCTCCCAACGATCACTTGGGGTGAGCTCTCAGCCGCCGCCACATGTCGCGCTCTGGACGCTTCCTCGGGATTTTGTTTTTTTTTATTTCTCCGCCAGCGTTTTTGGCTTTTTAAATTATTATTTTTCTCTTTTTTGGCTTTTTAGTTTTCCACTGGTCTTCCTTAGCTTTTGGACAAAGAAAAAAATTCGAAAAAAAAAATTTGCGCGAAAAAACGCGTTTTTTTTTCTTCCGTGAGAGACACGGCCGTGCCTTTCGGAAACGGAAAAAAGAACGAGTTTTCTGGGTTTTTTTTTTTTTGCGAGAGGCACGGTTCTGCTTTCGCGAGAGGCACGCCGTGCCTCTCGGAAACGGAAAAAAAACGCATTTTCTGTTATTTTTCCTTGCGCGAGAGACACGGCCGTGCCTCTCGGAAAACGGAAAAAAAACGCGTTTTCTGTTATTTTTTCTTCCGCGAGAGGCACGGCCGTGCCTCTTTCTGAAAGGGAAAAAAACGTGCTTCCGGTTCGGTTTTTTCGTCCGGTTTTTTTCATGAAAAAAAGTTCGTCAAAACCTATCACTACCGAAATCAGGCGGTATGCCGACGGCCTCAGGCTGTCGGCATAGGGGCAAACCCCGTCGGCATAGGCCTATGCCGACGGCAGCCGTCGGCATACCACCGTCGGCATAAAATATGTCGGCGTACTACTAACAGGCCGTCGGCATAGCAGGCTATGCCGATGGCTTCCGTACAACCGTCAGCAAAAATTTGTGCCAAACGGCAGCTGACGGCGCCGTCGTCAAGTCCGCGCCTACCATGAGCTGACACGTGGCGCATCTATGCCGACGGCCCGACCGTCGGCATAGATTTCCCCTATGCCGACGGTGAGGCCGTCGGCATAGACGCGCTACGTGGCAGCTCCTGGTAACTCCTTGCACAGGGCTATGCCGACGGCCAGGCCGTCGGCATAGTTTACACCTATGCTGACAGCTTGCCTGTCAGCAAAGGTGTCCCACGTGGAATGGCCTGGGAGCTCTGGAGGCATGTCTATGCCGACAGCAAAGCCGTCGGCATAGTCAAGCTATGCCGAGAGCAATGTCGTCGGCATACTTGCTGACCAAAAGCAAAAAAAAAAATACTAGCCAAAAAGGCTAGCAATTTCATAGTTGATACATTAGCCAAAAAGGCCAGGGTTGGTCATGTCATGTCCCGATAATAATCCTCATGAATTTACAAAGTTACACATCCATTGATTGATCCAGTAGCAAAACAAGCTACTTATAGCTAGCTAGTAGGTGACCATCCATGATACAGCAGCAGTAGCAAATATCAACAGATATGAATGAGTTAGAAAGAAAACTAGAGTTGAACTACCCAGCCTCATACATACATATATACATACATACAGGAGCAAATTTGATTACACAAGAAGAAGCTAGCTGGAGTGGTGGTGGATGAAACGAAAATCACCTCGCCACCGTTTTGTGGTTTCACAACTAACCACAGAACCAAGGCAATGGATGAATTAATTTGGCCTAAGCAGGACCAACCCAAAACAAAACATGGGACAACAGCAGTTCTTGTACATAGCAAGTGACATAACCTTGGACTCGACGACCATGTCTCAGCGAGGAGAGGAGCTCAACATTGAGGTTTCGCAAAACAGGAATTCATTAATTTGCGAGTGGGTTTTAGTAGCTGAAGCTTAGAGGTTAAGTTAAGCACTTAGTCCACTAACTAAACTAGGGACCAACACAATCAGCAGCAGTTATATAGCTACCAAACCATTTACTAAACAGCAGCAACACTTGAACCGCAACATGTCGAGCAAGGAAACAAACCATGAGACAAGTATTGATAGCAACGAGACGTGTCCAGGAAGGCTATCCAATGGTTTCAGCCACATCCTATTAAACCTGCAGCATTCTCTAATACCTAATTAGCAGCAACAAATCTAGACGCAACAGTAAGTCAAAATCGAAGGTCTAGATCAGATTGCATACATGAAGGTAAAACTGAATGACACGCACAAAATATTCAGATTTTTTTGTGGCGGCAAGGAAGCAAGCAAACTAATTGGCAAACAATGCAGCAATGTCCATGTGATTGAGCACTAGGGTCTGACAGCAATAGCACCAAGTTAAATTCAGTCAAGCATGTAAGTAGATTCAGACCAGCAGCAAACCAAGCAAAAAAAATCAGATTTCAAACAGGCTAGCTAGCTGTTATTTGCTGCAATCTTGATGGTACAAACAAGCTAGCTAGATTAAACACCAACAGTTAACATAGCCTAGCTGCAGTAACCAACAAGGCCACTATAAATTATTAACATGCATGATCTGCAGTATAGGAGGCCGAATCAATGAACATCACAGTAACCATAAATGGGGTCTAGTACAAGAGCAGAATTTAACAAGTGTGCTACTCCGAATCATCATCACTTGTAAATAGGAATGATCTTTTCCATGACACAAGCACCGCAAGCACAAACAAAATCACCCATGCGCATGAAACAGAGCAAGGTACTACTATAGCAGCACAAGAGAGGGAGCTAGAGGTAGGAGACGGACTCACAAGAGAGGAGGTTGTAGTCGATGCCGCACAAGACCACGGTCGCCGTCACACGGCAGAGGAGGTTGTAGCCGAGTTGGACCATGTGCGGGGCGTCGTCGTGGCGGTGGATGCCCTGGTTGTCGTCATCGTCCACGGAGGATGCCTGCTGCTCCGAATCTAACAAACAAGAGCTAGTGTAGTTGATCTAGTACAGAAATTAAGCAAGCTAGTATAGGAGACACACGTGCTGCTGCTAGTATATACAGAAATCAATCAAGCTGGCTGTGTGTGTGCTTGAGCTAGCTTAGTACGTACAATCCATGGTTGGGCTCCAAAACTAACAGAGCATGCTAGCCTCAACAGAATCAATCACAAGGTTATTTTGTTGTTGTTGCTAGCACTGCTAGCTGTATGTGTTGATCCATCCATTCATGGACCTAACAAATGTTGTTGTATCTCTAAAACTACAGAGCACATGTGTACGTATACTCATCCATGGCAAACTGTACCAAACCATCCATACATGGCAAGATTGCAATGGAACAGATTTAACACAAGACATGAAAAATTGATGAGCCAAATGATTTTTAGTATTCTTAACTTGAAAGGAAGCTCACTGTTTCCATCTTCTATCTATCCATGATTTTCTTTTTCTGAAGCAAGCATCAAAAAGTACAATGACAATCGAATTTCACACAAAAACTAAACCAATACTTGCTGTTATGTTGTGTCCATGACAATTGCAATTGATGTCCACTTCAGATCAGATTTGCAAGGGGTAGAAAGAGAGGTTGGATCTCACCATGTGTGGGGGTAGGAGGTGGATGCAGGGGAGGGGTGGAGGACGTCCTGCAGCAGATGCTTCTCCTCATCAGAGCAACATGCACAAAACAGAGGAAGGGGAGATGAACAAATCATGGTGAGGAAAAGGGCCTTCAACATGTTTAGATCAGGAAGAGAACCAGCAAAAAAAAGACAGAACAAAAAAAAGAACCTTCCATGGCGTGTTGTACTAGGAGCATCTCCTCTCTCTCCGCTAGGGTTTGGGGCGCTGGGGGGCTCCATGGGGCCGCTGCGTGGTGGGGGACAAAGGGCTCCATCTCCATGGCGGCGTCCCGCCCCACGGAGGTGCGGCCCTTCTGCCGTCGTCGCCGGCACGCCCATGGCGACCTGCAGAGAAGGAAGAGAAGATGAGGTGAGGTGAGGTGAGGAGGGGATGGTGGGAAGAAGGAGGGGGAGGGGCTTACCGGTGCTGGATCCGGTCACCTCTGGCCTCGCTGTGGCCTGCCGTGGCGGATCCCGGCGAACAAAAGGGGATGCAAAACGCTAGCCAGTGGGGGAGCCGCGGATCTGCACGGAGGTAAGGCAGACGCGGACCAAGGGGATCTCGCCGGTGTGCTGCGCGCGGCCGGAACTCGCCGGAATCGGGTGGCGTGGGTGGTGGCGGCTGCGAGAGAGAGAGAGGGGTTCGTGGGGGAGAGAGGAGGCGACGAGGGTTGGGTGGGTTCGAGCGAGGGAGAGAGAGAGAGAGAGAGAGAGAGTTGGTGCGTTCAGTGGGTCGGATGGATGGATGGATGTGGGATGGAGAGCTAGATGGATAGATGGATGGATATGCGCCACGTCATCGATCCGTGGCACAAACGTTTCCACCAATAGGAATCAAGCTCATGCAATTGTGTTCTCCCTTTTGTTTTTCTTCTAACTTTTTCTACCCTCTTGGACCGATGAAGGAGGGCAAGTACTAACCGCATCCACACCGGTGAAGGGCCCGGCGTCCTCTGGCCTCGCCGCCATCGGAGCTGCGCTGGAGGTGGAGGCCATCGAAACCCTAGCCACGAGGTAGGGCTTTGGGTGGACGGGAGGAGCGGATCCTAACGGATGGATGGACGCGGCAGCGCAAGGTGCGGTGGATCCAGCCGCCGGCGATCCGTGAGGGGAGAGGAGGGCGGCGAGGAGGAGATGGTGAGGTGAGGTGGGGAGGGAATGGATCGGGAAGGGTACATTCGGTATGACGATGATGAGTCCGGACTGGGACCTTCGTCCCGGACCACGTGAACCCACCCGACTGCTACCAAACATGCATATCGGATGGATGTGCGCCATGTCATTGATCCAAGACATAAATGTTTCCACCAATGAGAAGTAACCTCTTGCAATTGTGTTTTTTCCTTTCGTTTTTCTTCTTTTTTTTACCATCTTATTCCGGGTAAACACTTAGGCACGAAACCGGTGGCCGCCGAAGTTGTAGCTGACGCCTGAAACCTTACCCTCATGGACATACTTGGGCGGAAGAAGGATGACTATGATGGTTACAGTAGATTGGTTGTCTGACGGTCGCACGGAACATATATGATGTCTGCACGGCGGCCATCTGAAATGATGTCCAGAAGTGGTTTGTAAAATCATATATGATGTCTTTGCAGTATGTGTAGGCCTAGTGCAACCAAAGGAGGGGCAGGCCCCACCACCGGGGGGTGAATGTACCTCGGCGGCATGCCGGATCCAGCCGTAAAAATCCACGGAAAATCATACGATGCCGGAAATCCTCGGGACCTGGCACGGTGTCTTCATATGGCCCTTGTAGGGTGTGGTAAAAGTTTGAGCGCGTTTCATAGAAGCCTGGCCGGAGGCTGCTTGTAAACTACACCATCTCCGAGGTAGTATCTGGCTATCGAGAGAGAACTTGTCCGGTTTGTGAAGGAAGTGTGTTGCCCGTTGCTTCGCTGACCTCGAAACTTGTCATGCTCAAAGGGGGCCATTGCATGACACGTGCCAGGACATGGCATTTTTTGGGCCCGCTTGCAATATTTGAGACATTTATTGCATCCGTAGGGTTTCAATGCGGGAAATTGCAGATCTGTACGGCGGCCACCTGAAATGATGTCCAGAAGTGGTTTGTAAAATCATATATGATGTCTTTGCGGTATGTGTAGGCCTAGTGCAACCAAAGGAGGGGCATGCCCCACCACCGAGGGGCGAATGTACCTCGGCGGCATGCCGGATCCAGCCGTAAAAATCCACGGAAAATCATACGATGCCGGAAATCCTCGAGACCTGGCACGGTGTCTTCATATGGCCCTTGTAGGGTGTGGTAAAAGTGTGAGCGTGTTTCGTAGAAGCCTGGCCAGAGGCCTTTGTAAACTGCACCATCTCCGAGGTAGTATCTAGCTATCGAGAGAGAATGTGTCCGGTTTGTGAAGGAAGTGATGGAAATATGCCCTAGAGGCAATAATAAAGTTGTTATTATTTTATATTTCCTTGTTCATGATAAAGGTTTATTATTCATGCTAGAATTGTATTGACCGGAAACTTAAATACATGTGTGAATACATAAACAAATACCGTGTCCCTAGTGAGCCTCTACTAGACTAGCTCGTTGATCAAAGATGGTTAAGGTTTCCTAACCATAGACATGAGTTGTCATTTGATAATGGGATCACATCATTAGGAGAATGATGTGATGGACAAGACCCATCCGTTAGCTTAGCATATGATCGTTCTGTTTATTGCTACTGCTTTCTTGAATGTCAAATACATGTTCCTCAGACCATGAGATCATGCAACTCCCGGATACCGGAGGAATACCTTGTGTGCTATCAAACGTCACAACGTAACTGGGTGATCATAAAGATGCTCTACAGGTATCTCCGAAGGTGTCCGTTGAGTTGGCATGGATCGAGACTGGGATTTGTCACTCCGTGTTTCGGAGAGGTATCTCTGGGCCCTCTCGGTAATGCACATCATAAGAAGCTTGCAAGCAAAGTGACTAAGGAGTTAGTTACGGGATGATGTATTACGGAACGAGTAAAGAGACTTGCCGGTAACGAGATTGAACTAGGTATGGAGATACCGACGATCGAATCTCGGGCAAGTAACATACCGACGGACAAAGGGAATTACGTATGTTGTCATTGCGGTTCGACCGATAAGATCTTCGTGGAATATGTAGGAACCAATATGGGCATCCAGGTTCCGCTATTGGTTATTGACTGGAGAGGCGTCTCGGTCATGTCTACATCATTCCCGAATCCGTAGGGTCCGCACGCTTAACGTTCGTTGACGATATAGTGTTATATGAGTTATGTGAATTGGTAACCGAATATTGTTCGGAGTCCCGGATGAGATCCCGGACGTCATGAGGACTCTCGGAATGGTCGAGAGGTAAAGATTTATATATGGGAAGTCATATTTTGGGTTCCGGAAAAAAGTGCAGTTTTTTCGGTATTGTACCGGGAAGCTTCCAGAAGGTTCCGGAGGATTCCGGAGGGGTCCGGAAGTCCACAAGTGGGTCCACCACGTCCCAAGGGCTGGCATGGGCTCAGGGGAGGCGTCCTGGCCTTATTGGGCCAGGCGCACCAAGTCCTCAAAAGCCCACGCAGCTAGGGAAGGAAAAAAGGAAGAGTCCTAGTAGGAATAGGATTGGACTTTAGAGTCCAAGTCCACGTGTGTACTATTCACGGTTACTGTTCATGTGGCACTATTCCTTCTACTCCAAGCCCCTACACATATATAAATAGAGGAGAGGGGGCGTCCCAAAGGAGACACAACATTGTCTTAGCCGTGTGCGGCGCCCCCCTCCACAGTTCCGTCCCTCGGTCATATTTTCGCAGTGCTTGGGCGAAGCCCTGCGGAGATAGCATTACCATCACCGTCACCACGCCGTCGTGCTGCCGGAACTCATCCACTACCTCGCCGTCTTGCTGGATCAAGAAGTCGAGGACGTCACCGAGCTGAACGTGTGCTGAACGCGGAGGTGCCGTACGTTCGGCACTCGGTCGGTTGGATCGTGAAGTTGTTCGACGACATCAACCGTGTTGTTCTAACGCTTCCGCTTACGGTCTACGATGGTACATAGACACACTCCCCCTCTCGTAGCTATGCATCTCCATGGATAGATTTTGCGTGTGCGTAGAATTTTTTTTGTTTTCCATGCAACGTTCCCCAACAGTGGTATCAAAGCCAGGTCTATGCGTAGATGATATGCACGAGTAGAACACAAAGAGTTGTGGGCGGTGATCGCATACTGCTTACCACCAACGTCTTATTTTGATTCGGCGGTATTGTAAGATGAAGCGGCCCGGACCAACCTTACATGTCCACGTACATGAGACCGGTTCCACCGACAGACATGCAACTTGTTTTGCATAAAGGTGGCTGGCGGGTGTCTGTTTCTCCTACTTTAGTTGAATCGAATTTGACTGCGGCCGGTCCTTGTTGAAGGTTAAAACAGAAAACTTGATAAATCACCGTTGTGGTTTTGTGCCGTAGGTAAGAACGGTTCTTGCTAGAAGCCCGCAGCAGCCACGTAAAACTTGCAACAACAAAGTAGAGGACGTCTAACTTGTTTTTGCAGGGTATGCTGTGATGTGATATGGTCAAGACATGATGTGATATACGTTGTTGTATGAGATGATCATGTTTTCTAATTTATCGGCAACCGGCAGGAGCCTTATGGTTGTCTCTTTATTGTATGAAATGCAAGCGCCATGTAATTGCTTTACTTTATCGCTATGCGTTAGCAATAGTTGTAGAAGCAATAGTTGGCGAGACGACCATGACGCAACGATGGAGATCAAGGTGTCGAGCCGGTGACGATGGAGATCATGACGATGCTTTGGAGATGGAGATCAAAAGCACAAGATGATGGCCATATCATGTCACATATTTTGATTGCATGTGATGTTTATCCTTTATGCATCTTATTTTGCTTAGAACGACGGTAGCATTATAAGATGATCCCTTCACTAAATTTCAAGATAAAAGTGTTCTCCCCGAGTATGCACCGTTGCTAAAGTTCGTCGTTTCGAAGCACCTCGTGATGATCGGGTGTGATAGATTCTACGTTCACATACAACGGGTGTAAGCCAGTTTTACACAAGCAGAATACTTGGGTTAAACTTGACGAGCCTAGCATGTACAGACATGGTCTCGGAAAACTGGAGACCGAAAGGTCGAACATGAGTCATATAGTAGATATGATCAACATGGAGATATTCACCATTGATGACTATCCCATCTCACGTGATGATCGGACATGGGCTAGTTGATTTGGATCATGTATCACTTAGTTAACTTGAGGGATGTTAATTTAAGTGGGAGTTCATTAGTAATTTGATTAATTGAACTTAATTTATCATGAACTTAGTCTTGATAGTTTGTGCATATCTATGTTGTAGATAAATGGCCCCTGCTACTGTTCCGTTGAATTTTAATGCGTTCCTAGAGAAAGCTAAGTTGAAAGATGATGGTAGCAACTACACGGACTGGGTCCGTAACTTGAGGATTATCCTCATTGCTGCACAGAAGAATTATGTCCTTGATGCACCGCTAGGTGATGGACCTGCTGCAGGAGCTGCTGCAGACGTTGTGAACGCCTGGCAGGCTCGATCTGATGACTACTCGATAGTTCAGTGTGCCATGCTCTACGGCTTAGAACCGGGACTACAAAAGCGTTTTGAACGCCACGGAGCATATGAGATGTTCCAAGAGCTGAAATTGATATTTCAAGCTAATGCCCGGGTTGAGAGATATGAGGTCTCCAACAAGTTCTTCAGCTGTAAGATGGAGGAGAACAGTTCTGTCAGTGAACACATACTCAGAATGTCTGGGTACCACAACCACTTGACTCAGCTGGGAATTGATCTTCCGGTTGAGAGTGTTATTGACAGAGTTCTTCAGTCACTGCCACCAAGCTATAAAGGCTTCATGATGAACTATAATATGCAAGGGATGGAGAAGACAATTCCCGAGCTCTTCACGATGCTGAAATCAGCGGAAGTAGAAATCAAGAAGGAGCATCAAGTGTTGATGGTTAACAAGACCACTAGTTTCAAGAAAAAGGGCAAGGGAAAGAAGGGGAACTTCAAGAAGAACGGCAAGCAAGTTGCCGCTCCCACGAAGAAACCCAAAGCTAGACCCAGGCCTGAAACAGAGTGCTTCTACTGCAAAGGGACTGGTCACTGGAAGCGGAACTGCCCCAAGTATTTGGCGGATAAGAAGGATGGCAAAGTGAGCAAAGGTATATTTGATATACATGTTATTGATGTGTTCCTCACTAATGCTCGCAGTAGCGCCTGGGTATTTGATACTGGTTCGGTTGCTCATATTTGTAACTCGAAACAGGAGCTACGGAATAAGCGAAGATTGGCTAAGGACGAGGTGACGATGCGCGTCGGGAATGGTTCCAAGGCTGATGTGATCGCCGTCGGCACGCTACCTCTACATCTACCTTCGGGATTAGTTTTAGACCTCAATAATTGTTATTTGGTGCCAGCGTTGAGCATGAACATTATATCTGGATCTTTTTTATTTCGAGACGGTTATTCATTTAACTCAGAGAATAATGGTTGTTCTATTTATATGAGTAACATCTTTTATGGTCACGCACCTTTTGTGAATGGTTTATTCTTGTTGAATCTCGATCGTAGTAATACACATATTCATAATATTGATGCCAAAAGATGCAAAGTTGATAATGATAGTGCAACATACTTGTGGCACTGCCGTTTAGGTCATATTGGTGTAAAGCGCATGAAGAAACTCCATGCGGATGGACTTTTGGAATCTCTTGATTATGAATCATTTGATACTTGCGAACCATGCCTCATGGGCAAGATGACTAAAACTCCGTTCTCCGGGACAATGGAGCGAGCTACTGATTTGTTGGAAATAATACATACCGATGTATGCGGTCCGATAAATGTTGAAGCACGCGGCGGGTATCGTTATTTTCAAACCTTCACAGATGATTTGAGTAGATATGGGTATATCTACTTGATGAAACACAAGTCTGAAACATTTGAAAAGTTCAAAGAATTTCAGAGTGAAGTAGAGAATCATCGTAACAAGAAAATAAAGTTTCTACGATCTGATCGCGGAGGCGAATATTTGAGTTACGAGTTTGGCCTTCATTTAAGAAAATGTGGAATTGTTTCACAACTCACGCCACCTGGAACACCATAGCGTAATGGTGTGTCCGAACATCGTAACCGTACTTTATTGGATATGGTGCGTTCTACACTAGTGCAGAATCGGCCTATAGTGACGGTTCGTAAGGGCCTTTAGTCCCGGTTCAGGAACCGGCGCCGGCTCGTGCCACGTGGTGGGCCTTTGGTCCCGGGCCGTGTTGAACCGGGACTAAAGGGGGGGTCCACCCCCTTTAGTCCCGGTTCAACACGGCCCGGGACCAAAGGCCCACCACGTGGCACGAGCCGGCGCCGGGGGCTGGGGGACCTTTAGTCCCGGTTGGTAACACCAACCGGGACTAAAAGTATTTCATTTAATTCTGGGTTTATGAATTATGGTTTATTTTTTCTTTTAATTTTGTGTTTTCCATTTAATTCTTTTTCATTTCAAACATATTTTACGCTACTACATACTGTACACGTTATGCATATATATATAAATATAATTTCTCGTAGAACCGATCATATATATATCATCGAATTTCTCGTACGACCATTCACATATATACACATATATATATACAATTTGGTATATACAATTTCTCCTACAATTTGCGGATCATTACATGCTGGCATTACAGCTTGTAATGGTATTCTCCTTTGGGATCTATGACCTGGTCGAGCAAAAATCCCGCTATTTCCTCTTGAATTGCTCGTATGCGATCCGTTGGTAGGAGCTTGCCCCGCATCTCCGACAGCTTTAAAGAAGGAGATCAAGATGAATATATTAGTTGTGTGTATATATATTAGATCATGATAAAAAATTGTGGATAGTGTTCTGGCAAACGTACCCAAAGTTGTCTTCCAGATTTTTCCATTTCGGACGTCATCATGCGAATGGTCTCGCAAACGTAGTATGCGCATAAATTATTCCCCGGCGCCTGGCTCAGTCACTTTACGAGAATAAAATTCAATCAGATAATAATTAATCAAGCATGATAATGGTATTGAAACTAGAATTAAAGAGATGCACGGATGTAGCTAGCTAGTACTCCCTCCGTCCGAAAAAGCTTGTCCCAAGCTTGTGCCTCAAATGGATGTATCTAGCACTAACTTGGTGCTAGATACATCCATTTGAGAGGCAAGCTTTTTCGGACGGAGGGAGTACTACTTATTTACCTTGGGTCGCACCCATTTCAGTTGTTGTTTCCATTCGCCGGTGACCTCTTTGATGAACTTTTGCCAAGCCCTGCCCGCCGGCAAAGAAAATGAATAAAGGAGTTATTAATTAGTTGATATATCAGGAAATGAACTAAAGAGGCCGACATAGTGCGATAATGATTGAAATTACCTGTCGACCATCCCCTTCACGATTTCGTATTCAGATGGCTCTTTATATAGTGAGTCCAGTACTTGAACTTTTCCCTTGTCAACTTCAATGATTAACAAGATCCAGTGGAAACTGCATGCGCACATGTTTGTATAATTAAGCGGGCATGTGCATAACTCATCAACTACACTTATTAACATCTAGTAAGCAAAAATAGAATTTGTAGTACAAGATATAGTAACACTCACCCGAAGTTGTAAGGAAGTAGTATTTCTGGTTGGGTGTTTAGTCGCTTCAAAAACTCTAGCAAGCTGATCTCTGTGTCTTCTCTCGACCATTCAATTTACCATGTCTTTTGATTAATCGTATTTGGGTCAATGAACCCAATGCCATAGCGTCTAGCTTTTTTTCATTTCATACATCTTCATTCTGCATAATACCACAGAAAAGAATATAGTGAGGATAATTACAGGTAATGAACGAGCACAACTAGCTAGAGACTTAAATTACAGAAAGAAATCACTTACAGACAATAGCAACTGACGATAGATTTGTCGAGTGCGTCTTGATTGAATAACTGAAACATCTCTTCAAACTCAACCCACAAATCTTTTGCATGGAAGTAATGCTCTTCCTTGACTTTCACCATGAGGGACTCTCAATCGGTCTTTGCTGCTTCTATCATGTACCACTTATGCAAATTGTACATTCTCGTTGGTAGAAGCGGGACCTGCTCAGGCTTGACCAGGGGTTGGCCGCGGACATATTTCCATCTTAGTTCCTCCTCTTTAAACACGGGGAGTTCCTCGGTGCCTAGGAGTTGTTCAACAGTGAGACCGGCCTCTTTAGCCTGCCTTTTATGATCGTCGATTATTACCAGCTGATGGGTGGTACTCACATGTGTGTGTACAATGAGCGAGGGGATCGATTGCACTGCATGTTCTCCTAGCCGGGGAACAGTTTTCCCGCTTTTTTTGCCAACTGCTTGGCTCGAGCTCGAGCTCGACTCCTTCTTTTGTTGTGCCTGATATAACTTCTTGATACAGCGCTCATAGTCTGAGTCCGTATGCTTGACAGCCGGTTGAGCATTATCAATAAAGTGTTGTATGACATCCTCACGTACTTTCTCCTTTGGCGGCGGGGGCGGTTTCGGTCCAAAATGGGCCTTCAATTGGGCAGCCACTTCGGCTTTGGTTTCCTCCTCAGTCAGGTGGTAAGGCAATTTCGGAAGAGGCTTGAGGCTTGGACCATATTTGTATTTCTTGCCTGTTGTACCGCTAGCCGCCGTAGCTGCGGCACCTCTCTTCCGCTGTTGCCTAGGCGGCGGAGCCCGCTGAGACGGCGGAGACGGCTGACGCGGTGCCGGACTTGGAGGAGGAGGAGTCGGCTGACGCGGTGCCGGCGGAGACGGCTGACACGGTGCCGGGCTTGGAGGAGGAGGAGTCGGCTGACGCGGTGCCGGCGGAGGAGTCGACTGACGCGGCGGCGGACTTGGAGGAGCAGGAGTCAGCTGACGCGGTGGCGGACTTGTTGCAGCAGGAGTCGGTGGCCTTGGAAAGACGATGCAATCCTTTTTCCATAGAATGATACGATGTATGGCCTCTCCCAGTGTGCTCTCCTCGTCACCTCCAGGAATGTCAAGCTGTAGCTCGTAATATCCTGACATCACTTCATCAACCCCGACACGAGCATAGCCAGCTGGAATCGGATTGCAATGGAAGGTTGCTTCAGGGGGATTTGTTAAAGCATAGCCGTCCGCCACCTTCATGGATAGGTTCTTCACTTTCATGTGTAGCTCACAAGTAGTCCTATCTTTGATATCATCCACAGGGTATCTAGCCAGCAGTGCATCATCGGCCGGGGTGGAACCCACGCTGCTTCTCGGCATAGATGGGACGGTGCTATCCAATGCTGGATCGATCTGCTCCTGTTGTCGCTGAGACGCCCTTTCCTGGCTAAGTGAGTCGATCTGCTCCTGCTGCCGCCTGTAAGCGCGTTCCAACTCCAAGTGCCTTGATTCTAGGCATTCAAGGCGGAGTGCTTCCTCCTTCCTCTTCTCCTCCTCCAGCTTCCTCTTCTGCTCCTCCTGCTGCTTCTTTCTCGCACGGCTTCTGTAATCGGCGTTCCAATCCGCAAACCCCTCAAACCACGGAACAACGCCTTTGCCTCGTGTTCTTCCCGGGTGTTCAGGATTCTTCAGGGCGCGCGTAAGCTCGTCGTTCTCTCTGTTGGGCGTGAACACCCCCGTTCGAGCTTCTTCTATTGCAACAAGTAAATCGTCCTGAGCTTTTTTAAGACTTGCCCGCTCCATAATCAGCCCTGTCTCTGGGTCCAACTTCCCCCCATGCGCATAAAACCAAGTCCTGCACCTGGGGGGCAGTCCAATGTAACTGGAGTGACCCCTGCATCCATCATCTTTTGCTCAGCGAGATCCCACTTAGGCAGGGCCACCTGGTAGCCACCTGGCCCCAGAGTATGGTGCCACTTCTTTTTCGCAGCATTAATCTTGTTTTGTCTCGACCGTTCCTGAGCTAGTTCCGATTCCTTGAACTTCACGAAATCGTCCCAGTGATCTCTTGCCTTCTCCAGTGTTCCATTGAATTCTGGAGTCTGCTTTCCTGCTCTGACGTACGTGGCCCATATATTTTTCTTGTGGTTGTTGAATGCTATCGCCATCTTCTTAAGAGCACTCTTCCTGACTTTCGCCAGATCTGCATCTGTCAAATGATCTGGTAGGGTGAAATGTGACATGAGAGATTCCCAAAGCAGATCTTTTGCTCTTTCGTCGACAAAAGTAACTCCTAGATCTCCCTTTGCTGGCTTTTTCCATTCTTGAACGGAGATCGGGATTTGGTCCCTGACAATAACTCCGCATTGACGAGTGAACTTGGTCGCATTCTTCTTAGGTTCAAGCGGTTCGCCATTTGATTTGATGGCATCGATGTTGTACTTTACGCCAGCCTGCAACCTTTTGGCCGGGCCTCGAACTGCCCTGCCGCTTGTAGAAGATTTGCTGGATCCGCAGGGCTAAAAGAAGAAAGATCTATTCGTTAATATATACAAATCAATTAATACATGTAATGATCACCGGATGGCTTATATAATAAATATACCTCGCCGGTCTTTGTTATTTGAAGAACATTTCCTTCGTCATCATTGTTGTCGCATTCATCTATTCGTTCATCTTCATCAAACATCATACCCTCACCCGTAGTGTTCAGATATTGCGAGCCGTCATCATGATCATCTGGGCTCGGGGAGCGTATGATGTCGAACAGAGCCTCTTCTCCTTCTCTGCCGGTATTGTCCATAGCTTTTATTTAACTAATCCAGAAGAAAGATAAAACAATTTAGTATTCAAATTAGAATGCATGCAATCAATTAGGAAAAACTGAATCATAGTAGATAATATGCATCTCGAATAATCCAGATAATATGCATCATCGAATATAATCTCGAATACATCGTCTCGAATATTATCGAATAATATAATCTCGAATACATCGTCTCGAATATTATCGAATATAATCTCGAATACATCTCGAGTATTATCACTATACATCTCGAATATTATCATATATATAACATCACTAGCTAATTAACATCACTCGCGGTGGACACCCAAAGAGAAGGAACGATCACAGGATCATAGCTCGGGTGAGATCCCTGAAGAACCTGCCAGGTATTGGAGAACCTAACGTCCAACGCAACCATGTAGCGACGGACGTGCTCGTCCTCCTCCCTGACACGGTGACGTACCACCTCCGCGGGGGACGCCAGCCTCCGCACCGAATGTGGCCCACGCGCCCGCCACCAAAGAAGCTCCGGGTCGACGACGGGACCCGAGTTCCTCACCAAGCTGCGCGCCCCTAAAGGTAGCACCTCCCAGTGCCAGCCCGGTGAAGCCCAGTCCCGGACATGGGGCCTCTGAAGCAGGACGTCGTCGCGAACGAGTCGACGACGAGGATGCGGGCCGGGCATCGTTGACGTCGAGAACAAATTCTTATGAAAAATTTTTCCTATATATGCAATGTCATTTTATTAGGAAATTTTGAGCAAAATATCCTCTTTTCAATTATAATGTCCCATTCCTAGGTTATAACTACCCTAATAATATTCCTTTCTCAAAAAATTCCAAAACTTTTCCCACTTATATAAAGTCCTTCTAACAAATATATATATGGTCAACTTTTTCCTTTATATGCAAATTTTTTCTCTACTATGATATACAGCATTATATAAAATTAAAAAACAGAAAAAGAAACACTAATTAAGCATACATCCATTAAAAAACAGAAAAACAACATTATATAAAAAAATTCTATACTAATTAAACACTAATTATATCCATCCAACATGCATTCATACATACATATATACTAGTGAAAAAATAATCATCTAAAACAAACATCTAAATAAAACATCAAACATTCATGCATACATGTATAAAAAAAACTAGTGAAAAAAAATCGCCGGAGGGGGCGGCCGCGCGAGCTCACAGCGGACGGACGGCGGCGTCGAGGTGCAGGGGCGCGGACGGACGGCGACGGCGACGGCGAGGTGTGCAGGGGCGCGGCGGCCACGACGTCGAGGTGCGGCAGAGGCGCGGACGGACGGCGGCGTCGAGGTGCGGTAGGGGCGCGGACGGACGGACGACGACGTCGAGGGGCAGGGGCGCGCGGACGGACGGCGATGGCGAGCTCCAGCAGCCTGGCGGCGTGGTGGTACGTTCGGCGTCGTCGAGAAGAAAGGCAGATTTGGGGAAAAATTTGTAAGTGTTGTATATATAGGAGGCACCTTTAGTCCCGGTTGGAGCCACCAACCGGGACTAAAGGGTGAAATTTGGCCAGGCAGAGCGGTGGGAAGACAAGCCTTTAGTCGCGGTTGGTGGCTCCAACCGTGACTAAAGGGGGGTCTTTAGTCGCGGTTGGAGCCACCAACCGCGACTAAAGGTGGTGTGCCAGGCGAGGGGTGCGGTGGATGTTTAGTCCCACCTTGCTAGTTGAGAGGAGCTCGCACCGGTTTATGAGCCCCGCCGCGGCTACCGTGTCGAGCTCCTCTCTAATGCAGGCCTTCTGGGCCTACCGCACCTGTGCCGCCCAGTGGGGCCTAGTGGGCCGTACGGGCCTGCATCCTGGCCCAACTAGAGGTTGGGTTTCTAGTCGTACTAGTAGAGTGCCCGTGCGTTGCCACGGGCTCTTGAAATAGTTTGCAAGAGTTACATGTTAAATTTCAAATGTACAAACAATATAACACAAACACAATTATTGAATAATTAAAGTCCATTTTTACAAAAATTGATAACAAAAAGAAAGATTAACGACATGTCCATGTAACAAACCGAGCGATGTTCCAACTAAACATCTATTACAAAACTATCAATATCTAGATGATGCGCTTAAGAAATTCTTTCACAATATCAGGAAAGTTGTCTTTAGCTTCATTCCCACGATGTTTTAGCAAGTATAATAAAAACCGCTTCCTCAACTCATAGCCATCCTGCACAAACAATATATGTAGTTGGTATGAAAATTTCACGCCGAAAGTCTTAAAACATGTAACGGACAATACTCACCGCGCAAACCGGCTTGACCAATTCTTTACCGTTCCACCAGAGCATAAAATGAAAAACAAAATAGCCAGACAGATTCCTGCAATTTTTTACCCTTAAAGAGCTCTTGTTTTCTTTCTTTCTTGATTGTTCCAACTAAAAATTGTTTATCGGAATGATATGTGAATGGATAAATTTACAAACATACTAAAATATTAAGAGCTAAAAACATATTTATCGAAGAACATTTCTACAACACATTCAACATGAATGTTATCGTGTCTGACAGATTGGGAACAAACACAATGATGACTTACCACCAAATCCCATTTATATTAGAACATGGCTGAAATTATAGCTTTATAGAAGAAAAACTTGTAAGAAATGTGCTACAAAAATAACATCTTGTGTTTAAAGCCATAGAAACGAAGATCTTTAATATGGTCATAAGAAGACATGTAGAAAGGAACATAGTACTTCCTCCGGTCATTTTTACTCGCATATAAGATTTGTCTAAAGTCAAACTTTGTAAAGTTTACGGACTTTATAGAAAATACAAACAATCACAATACAGAATCAATATCATTAGATGCATCATGAGTTGAATTTTTATAATGTATAACTTTAGTATTGCATAAGTTGATATTTTTTCATATAAATATGGTCAAACATATTCTAATGTCTCAGTATTAAGTGTGTCGCTATATGTCAGACTAAGAAATTTTGATGCAAGTTGGTTTTTCTGAGATGTTGGATCTTCATCGGATGGTTGTTGTTTATCCTCTACCTCCGGCCTCTTCCTCTTACTGAACCGCCAACTACCACCGGCCGATCCACCTGTCGCCGCCGCCCCCGACCGCCTTGCTTTCATGCCCTCCCCTTTTCACCACCCTCAACCATCCCTCTGGACCACCCCGGCGACCAGATTTTTTCGGCGAGTCCTCGCACCGCCACCCACACCTGTCAACCCTCTTCACGCCTTCGACTATGATGCCGCTGCTAGAGTAACGTTGGATCTTCATCGAATGGCTATTGTTTGTCTTCTACCTCCGGCTTCTTCCTCCTCCTTAACAGCCAACCACCACCCGCCGATCCGCTAGCCGCGGCCGCCACCCCGACCATCCCTCCGAACCAGCCTAGCGACTAGATTTTTCCGGTGAACCACCGCACCCGTACGAACCCTCTTCCTTGCCTCCGACTACGACGCCACTCCTCACTACCGCTCGCAGTGTCGTCCTCGTATCCGACGAGGTCCTGGCTCGGCCTCGCAGTGCCATCGACGACTTGGGCCTCACCGTTGCAGCTCGTAGTGCCATCAACGACTTCGGCGTCAGGTTGCACTTGTGTTCTCCCAAAAAACAACTTCGCAGATTCGAAATTCAATCGACTTACTAATAGCTCGTGCACAATATTAATCATGTCTAACTTGTTACCTATAGACACTCACATGGACATAACATTTCTCCCATTGCCCATGCGTTGCAACGGAAGCAGACTTATTCTGGTGATTTAACAATGATACTATCCTCATGCACATAAGACGCTACTTAAATATATCTTCCCCCAATACAATGTTGGCATCACCGTACCCGACTCGCAATCTCTTCTATCCACGCCCCCATTCAACCAGAGTGGTAATAGTCAATTTCAAACATAAACATTAACTAAATTAACAAAATTGTACTTGATATTGACCTAAAATAAGAAGCTGAAAAATCAAACTTCCTTTTGAACAAGAGTTGTTGTACAAAAGGTTTACCTAGCTAACCATGAATTTATAAGACAGTATGAAACCAGTCAACAAAAATCCTCAAGAAGCGCCTCCACCCTATCCTTCTCCCTCTTTCCAGCCATATAATCTTTCACCCCTCTTCTCTCCTATCTCATCTATCCTCTTCCTTTTCACATCCATCCGCGCTCTGCAACCTTCTTCCTTGCCTAAAGAAAAACAGATAATAAAATGTTAAGGTAAAAATGCATCAACATGGAATCCCAAAGCTGAAAAACGTTATGTAGTAAAAATAGATGCATGTAACATTAAAAAATGCAGACACCAATAGAGCAAGCCTCTGAGTAACTAATAGGTTGTTGTATCAACTACTTATGTATACATGAATTCAACTTAAATTTCTAAGAAAGGACTGCAGGTTGTGGGGCTCACCGTTGTTGTCCTATCAGCAGAACCAGGACAAAACCATTTGTTCCCTGGATCAAATACTACAGATCGCACCCATCCCAAGTGACCACTAATGACCTGTATTACGGAAATAGAAAATGTATTTTATCGCTTAGTGAAAACTAAGATGCTCTCATAGACCAATATAATTCCAAGAAAATATGCAACGGGGCATAAATATTCCCGTGAACTAACATGATTGCATACCAAAAAGTACACTTAAGACATAAAACTAACATAAGAAATCATGTAGCAAAGAAGCAATCAAAACCTGCAGCCCGCAAGAAATGATCTTCCCGAATAAAAAAAAAAAATGCAGAAAGTAACTTTAATTTTTTTTTAGAGCTGTGTTGCAATATGAATCCTAAGTAATATTATAAAAGTATCTACTTTGTCATATGAATTCTCATAACCAAAAGAAAGAAGTAATTGCAGTGCCCGACGTAGCACAGTGATTTTCAGAAATATTTATATACCGTGTGCGATAAAATAGTTGTGTTCTGCTTTAAAAGTGCCAGATTATAAGGAACCTTTATTCTAACGAAGCACAAGATTTTCAAAGTTTTCACTCATAAGTATTATAACCTTTGATCTTTAAAAAAAAGGGATTATATAAGCAGTTTCTAACTGGAAGGAAATAAAATGTAGTACCTTTCAGAACGTCCAACAACCTTGCATTGTATTGCCTCGCCAATATGAGCTACATAGGATACGCAGAATGGATGGTCAAGAAGAGGTGTGTTTTTAGCATCAAAGACATGCATGTACAATGACTGGTAAAAGTACGGATAAGACACCGATGCATCATCGTTAATAATCAAATAAATTAAACGGGCAATGTGGAGCAAATCAAACAACACTTGAAAGATCTCTGGATTACCGGTAGTGGAGGCTGGTAGGCGAAGAATGCCTGCATGACAAGAACGTGTCTACCAAACTTACAAAAACAAAGAAAAAATATAAATCCAACAAAAAGAGCTAGAGAAACTTGTTAATGGTGTGCTCACGAGTTTCATCGCTTTGGGTCTGGCCGCGCGCGCGGGCCGTGCTCGAAGGTACGATGGAGGCAATCGAATCCTGGCCTGATCCATAGGTGGTCGTAGCAGCGTACCAGTTTGGTTCGTGCGTGCGCGAGCAGGGAAGCGTCCAGGTTGTGGCGATGTCGTCCAGGCGTGACTCGGTCGGGGTCGTCGACACCGGCGGCCGTGTCCAGTCGCGATCAGGCCGGTGTCCACAGGACGCGAAGGCCATGTCCAGATGTGAGCCAGCCGTCGACGTGCGGGCGCGTCGACAGTTTGTCGGGTGGCGGCAGCGGCGCTGTGCGAGCTGGCGGCGGCGTTGGCGTTGTCGTGGGGGAGTCATGATGCCTTGGGGCGGCGACGTCCAGGAGATCCAACTCCCCCTTTGGAGGCGGCACGGTTAAGATCCTGCGGGAGGCGGCCCTGCTTCTTTCCTTTCTATCCAGAAGTACATTTGGATTGCATTCCGACTCAAAGGAGTAGACATTGATTGCGTGATGCGTTACCAAAGAAGAGCTTGATTACCGTAGGTGAATTAATTGTGTTGCCAAAGATTGAAAACCAGGAGGGGAGGAAAACCGGGGCAGGGGGAGGAAAATCGGGGAGGGGTCTGGAAGATACCGTAAGGGAGGGAAGAACGAAAGGTGGGACGAAAGTTTGACGTAAAATCCGTTATTTGTTTCCTAAAATAAATTGCATTAATTAGAGAGATCGGTTGATTTGGATACGTTAGGAAAGTTTAGTCTGTAAATTTTTGTTGTTAGGAAAGTGCTGCTTTGCTAATAAAAGAGTGAAGAGAAAAATAAACCGGTGTGGAGAGTGGTGGTGGGAGGGGGGACGAAAAAAAACCTGTCGAAATAAACCGGTTGAAGGGGGGTACAATCCTACCAACTGAGACATTAGGAGTAGAGATATTCCATTACAAATTAAGTAGGTACATAAATGCTTTAATAATGAGATTTCTTTGTTATGATTTACACATTAATTTTCTTAAAATTGGTTATTTGTTTCCTAATTAATGTGATTGAGCGATTTAAGGTAAGGTTAATTAATTTAGATGTGATCTTTAGAGATTGATCGTGATTGATTCTTTCACATAAAGACATTACTAAATAACTTGCGCCAACATGGAAAGTTTTGATCCGTTCAGATTTTTTTTCGTTGTGTGAGAGGGTGACACAAAAATAAACCGATGGGGTGGTGGGAGGAGGGGCGAAAAAAAAACCAGACAAAGTGGGAGGTGGGACGAAAAAAAACCTGGAACAAAGACTACCAACTGCTCCATTAGGAGTAGAGATGCAGGCCGTGGTGGCCCAATAGGCGGGCTTTTTTAATTTATTTATTTTTCTGTTATTTTTGTTTTCTGCTTTATTTATTTTCTTTTGTTTCTGAGTTGTTTTTTGCTTTATTTAGAGTATCTTTGTGAATCTTTTTGCATTAGGTAAAAAAAATTATAAACTTTCTGTTAGTGCCAGTAGTTTTCAAATTTGAATAGTTTAAATTTGAATTATTTGAAATTTGTGTGAATCACTAGTTTGTGAATAACTTTACTTTAAAAATAGATTTTCCAGTGATTCTTTTTTCTGCTGTTTAATATTAGTGTGTTTTATCATTGTATTCAATTTGGTAATTCTTAGGTTATTTAAAAAATGAAATGCCTTTGTAACAGACGAGTTTTCGTCAGAAACCCTGATACTTCGAAAGAGATTGTCCAGTTTGTACAAGAAGTGCATCCAGATTTTGCCGTAACCCTCTCAACTTTTTAGCACATGCTATGTGGGTGAAATGATGATACCATGCCAACTTTCAACCTTTTCAGAGTTCATTTGTAGTGCTTTTCAATTTCAGGGTCATTTAGCTCAAAAAAATCAGTAAATGCATGAAAAATAGCAAATGAAGTCAGAAAGGGTTGAAAATTGATGACGTGGCTTCGAATGGTGCATACTGAACGCACAAAAAGTCTGGAGTTGAAATAAGTTTTAAAAAATGAAATGCCTTTGTAACAGATGAGTTATCGTCTGAAACCCTGATACTTCGAAAGAGATTGTCCATTTTGTACACGAAGTGCATCCAGTTTTTGCCGTAACCCTCTCAACTTTTTAGCACATGCTATGTGGGTGAAATGATGATACCATGCCAACTTTCAACCTTTTCAGAGTTCATTTGTAGTGAATTTCAATTTCAGGGTCATTTAGCTCAAAAAAATCAGTAAATGCATGAAAAATAGCAAATGAAGTCAGAAAGGGTTGAAAATTGATGACGTGGCTTTGGACATAATATTTCTTCGCGTTTCAAATGCCAAAACACATAAGTACCCTAACTATTACAAAGATTCCCTCCGGTTTGTCCGAAGTGGGACTTTCCAGATATATAAGTCCGGAAACTCACTAGAGAAGAAAGTGATGACAGTGAAGCCGGTCACATCCCAGAGTGGGATCTTTGGGTATAAAACTTTTTCTTCGCGTGTGTCCCTTTGCGCCGTAACCATGGACAATCTTCATTGTTTAACTTGATGCTCGAGTCAATATTCACTGTGAAGGGAGCAATTTCATGAAAATTTTCATAATCTTCTGACATGTCTGTCTTGTCCTCCACTCCCACGATGTTTCTTTTCCCTGAAAGAACTATGTGGCGCATTGGCTCATCGTATGATGTATTCGCTTCCTTATCTTTTCTTTTTCTCGGCTTGGTAGACATGTCCTTCACATAGAAAACCGGCGCCACATCATTGGCTAGGACGAATGGTTCGTCTGCGTACCCAAGATTGTTGAGATCCACTGTTGTCATTCCGTACTGCGGGTCTTCCTTTACCCCGCCTCCTGTCAGATTGACCCATTTGCACCGAAACAAAGGGACCTTCAAACCACGTCCATAGTCAAGTTCCCATATCTCCTCTATGTAACCATAATATGTGTCCTTTGGCCTATTGGTGTTTGCTGCATCAAAGCGGACACCACTGTTTTGGTTGGTGCTCTTTTTATCTTGGGCGATCGTGTAAAATGTATTCCCATTTATCTCATACCCTTTGAAAGTCAATATAGTCGAAGATGGTAACTTGGACAGCAGGTACAGCTCATCTGCAACAGTGTCGTCATGCATGAGACGTGTCTGCAACCAACCGGCGAAAGTCCCCGTTTGTTCATGTGTAATCCAGTCGTCAGACTGCTCCGGGTGTTTGGAGCGTAGAATATTCTTGTGTTCCTCGATATATGGAGCCACCAAGGAGGAACTTTGTAGAACTGTGTAGTGTGCTTGCGCCCAAGAATGCCCGTCATGGCATATTACTGAATTCTTTCCTAGCGTGCCTTTTCCACCCAGTCTGCCCTCATGCCGCGATTCAGGAACACCAATCGGCTTAAGGTCAGGAATAAAGTCAACACAAAACTCAATGACCTCCTCTGTTTTATGGCCCTTGGAGATGCTTCCTTCTGGCCTAGCACGGTTATGAACATATTTCTTTAAGACTCCCATGAACCTCTCAAAGGGGAACATATTGTGTAGAAATACAGGACCCAGAATGGCAATCTCTTCGACTAGGTGAACTAGGTCATGCGTCATGATATTGAAGAAGGATGGTGGGAACACCAACTCGAAACTGACAAGACATTACACCAAATCATTCTCTAACCTTGGTATGATTTCTGGATCGATTACCTTCTAAGAGATTGCATTGAGGAATGCACATAGCTTCACAATGGCTAATCGAACGTTTTCCAGTAGAAGCCCCCTCAATGCAACCGGAAGCAGTTGCGTCATAATCACGTGGCAGTCATGAGACTTTAGGTTCTGGAACTTTTTCTCTGCCATATTTATTATTCCCTTTATATTCGACGAGAAGCCAGACGGGACCTTCATACTGAGCAGGCATTCGAAGAAGATTTCCTTCTCTTCTTTGGTAAGAGCGTAGCTGGCATGACCCTGATACTGCTTTGGATCCATGCCGTCTTTTCCGTGCATACGTTGCTGGTCCTCCCGTGCCTCCGGTGTATCTTTTGTCTTCCCATACACGCCCAAGAAGCCTAGCAGGTTCACGCAAAGATTCTTCGTCACGTGCATCACGTCGATTGCAGAGCGGACCTCTAGGTCTTTCCAATAGGGTAGGTCCCAAAATATAGATTTCTTCTTCCACATGGGTGCGCGTCCGTCAGCGTCATTCGGAACAGATTGTCCGCCAGGACCCTTTCCAAAGATTACTTTTAAATCCTTGACCATATCAAGTATATCATCACCAGTACGGTGGCGAGGCTTCTTCCGGTGATCTGCCTCGCCTTTGAAATGCTTCCCTTTCTTTCTTACGGGATGCCTGCTCGGAAGAAATCGACGATGTCCCAGGTACACATTCTTCTTACATTTATCCAAATATATACTGTCGGTATCATCTAAACAGTGCGTGCATGCGTGGTATCCCTTGTTTGTCTGTCCTGAAAGGTTACTGAGAGCAGGCCAATCATTGATGGTTACAAACAGGAACGCTCGCAGGTCAAATTCCTGTTGTTTGTGCTCATCCCACGCACGTACACCTTCTATACTCCACAGCTCTAAAAGTTCTTCAACTAATGGCCTTAGGTACACATCAATGTCGTTGCCGGGTTGCTTGGGGCCTTGGATGAGCACTGGCATCATAATGAACTTCCGCTTCATGCACAACCAAGGAGGAAGGTTATAGATAGATAGAGTCACAGGCCATGTGCTATGATTGCTGCTCTGCTCCCCAAAAGGATTAATGCCATCTGCACTTAAACCAAACCATACGTTCCTTGCGTCATCTGCAAAGTCCTTCCACTTTCTCTCGATTTTTCTCCACCGCGATCCGTCAGCGGGTACTCTCAACTTCCCGTCTTTCTTACAGTCTTCTTTGTGCCATCGCATCAACTTGGCATGCTCTTTGTTTTGGAACAAACGTTTCAACCGTGGTATTATAGGAGCATACCACATCACCTTGGTAGGAATCTTCTTCCTGGGGTGCTCGCCCTCAACATCACCAGGGTCATCGTGGCTGATCTTATAGCGCAATGCACCGCATACCGGGCATGCATTCAAATCCTCGTACTCACCGCGGTAGAGGATGCAGTCATTAGGGCATGCATGTATCTTCTGCACCTCTAATCCTAGAGGGCAGACAGCCTTCTTTGCTTCGTACGTACTGTCGGGCAATTTGTTGTCCTTTGGAAGCTTCTTCTTTAACATTTTCAGCAACTTTTCAAATCCCTTGTCAGATACACCATTCTCTGCCTTCCATTGCAGCAATTCCAGTGTGGTACCCAGCTTTTTCTTGTCATCTTCGCAATTTGGGTACAACAATTTCTTGTGATCCTCTAACATGCGCTGCAACTTCAGCTTCTCCTTTTCACTTGCGCAGTTTCTCTTTGCATCGGCAATGGCCCGACCAAGATCATCAGCGGGCTCATCTGATGCCTCTTCTTCAGCTTCTTCCCGCATTGCCGGCTCAGCTTCTTCCCCCATTGTTGTACCATCGTATTCAGGGAACCCATGGCCAGGATAGCTGTCGTCATCCTCTTCTTCTTCATTCTCTTCCATTAGGACCCCTCTTTCTCCGTGCTTGGTCCAACAGTTATAGCCGGACATGAAACTAGACTCAAACAGGTGGACGTGAATGGTTCTTGAGTTAGAGTAATTTCGATCATTCTTACAGCCAGCACATGGACAATACATAAAACCATCCGCCCGCTTGTTTGCCTCAGCCGCAACCAGAAAAGTACGCACGCCATTAATGAACTGGGGAGAGCATCGGTCATCGTACATCTATTGCCGGCTCATCTTCATTACACAACACCGAAAAGACCAAATTAATACAAGTTCATACACACTTGTTCTCATAAAACAACATACAAACTCTCTAGCTAAAGCATTTAAATGCAACAACAAATGCGATCAAGATCGCAACTAAGGTAACAATTGATCCAATAGCATAGTGATACCAAGCCTCACTATCAATGGCATATTTTTTAAATTTTCTAATCTTCAAGCGCATTGCATCCATCTTGATCTTGTGATCACCGACGACATCGGCAACATACAACTCCAGTTTCATCTTCTCTTCTTCAATTCTTTTCAATTTTTCTTTCAAATACTCATTTTCTTTTTCAACTAAATTTAACTTCTCGACAAGAGGGTCGGTTGCAATTTCCGGTTCACATACCTCCTAGATAAAAATATCTATGTCAACTTGATGGGCATAATTGTCATAAACACGAAATGCAACAAATAGTTATAAAAGAGAATATACCACATCCGAATCATAAACCGGACGAGGGCCCACGGGGACGGATATCAAAACCATGCCACTATGTATAACAAACAACGTATGGGTAAGAAAATTATACAAGTAACTATCTAAATCACACAAACATGATTTTCTTTTTATAAAAAGGATAAGAACAAGAGGCTCACCAAGGTGGTGCCGGTGACGGGACGGTGCGGGCGATCGACGGTGGTTAGGACGGGGACGGGAAGGCACTAAGTAAACCACACCTACACATCCAAACTAAGAAGTTAATTTGAGCTCAAATTGCATATAAATCAAATAAACTACCACATATAAATACTCCCAAACTAAAACCCACAAATCACTATACTTATAGAGCATTGCAAGAGCTAATCTAGAAATGAGAGATGAAAGGACAAAGTTGCTAACCTTTGTGAACACTTGGATGGATGGGGTGCCTCCAAATCTTGACAAATTTTGGCAAAAATGGAGGATGAGCTCGAGGAAGAGGGGAAGAACAGAGAGGAGAGGAAAGGGGAAGAACAGAGAGCTAGGGCTGGACGAAGGGTTTATATAGGAGCATCTTTAGTCCCGGTTCGTTACACAAACCGGGACTAAAGGTGAGCCTCTAGTACCAGTTCGTGACACGAACCGGGACTAAAGGTGATCGTGGGGCCCCAGCCTGACACCAGCCTGCCACCACCCCTTTAGTCCCGGTTCGTGTACCGAACCGGTACTAGAGGTTCAACACGAACCGGGACTAATGATGCCCGCCCCCCTAGCCGTTGGAACCGGGACTAATGGTCACATTAGTACCGGTCCGTTTCCAAACTGGGACTAATGGGGCTCACGTAAAGTCCTTTTTCTACTAGTGCTATGATGTCTCTTACCGATTTGCCACTATCGTTTTGGGGTTATGCATTAGAGACAGCTGCATTCACATTAACTAGGGCACCGTCTAAATCCGTTGAGACGACACCGTATGAACTATGGTTTGGCAAGAAACCTAAGCTGTCGTTTCTTAAAGTTTGGGGATGCGATGCTTATGTGAAAAAGCGTCAACCTGATAAGCTCGAACCCAAAGCGGAGAAGTGCGTCTTCATAGGATACCCTAAAGAAACAATTGGGTACACCTTATACCACAGATCCGAAGGCAAGGTCTTTGTTGCCAAGAATGGGTCCTTTCTAGAGAAGGAGTTTCTCTCGAAAGAAGTGAGTGGGAGGAAAGTAGAACTTGATGAGGTAATTGTACCTTCTCTCGAATTGGAAAGTAGCTCATCAGAGAAAACCGTTCCCGTGATGCCTACACCAATAAGAGAGGAAGATAATGATAAAGATCATGAAACTTCAGATCAAGTTACTACTGAACTTCGTAGGTCGACCAGAGTACGTTCCGCACCACAGTGGTACGGTAATCCTGTTCTGAAAGTTATGTTGTTAGACAACGGCGAACCTACGAACTATGAAGAAGCTATGATAAGCCCGGATTCCGACAAATGGCTTGAGGCCATGAAATCTGAGATAGGATCCATGTATGTGAACAAAGTGTGGACTTTGGTGGACTTGCCCGATGATCGGCAAGCCATTGAGAATAAATGGATTTTTAAGAGGAAGACGGATGCTGATGGTAATATCACTGTCTACAAAGCTCGACTTGTCGCGAAAGGTTTTCGACAAGTTCAAGGGGTTGACTACGATGAGACTTTCTCACCCGTAGCGATGCTTAAGTCTGTCCGAATCATGTTAGCAATTGCCGCATTTTATGATTATGAAATCTGGCAAATGGATGTCAAAGCTGCATTCCTTAATGGTTTTCTCAAAGAAGAGTTGTATATGATGCAACCAGAAGGTTTTGTCGATCCTAAGGGTGCTAACAAAGTGTGTAAGCTCCAGCGATCCATCTATGGACTAGTGCAAGCATCTCGGAGTTGGAATATACGCTTTGATGCGGTGATCAAAGCATATGGTTTTGTACAGACTTACGGTGAAGCCTGTATTTACAAGAAAGTGAGTGGGAGCTCTGTAGCATTTCTAATATTATATGTGGATGACATATTGTTGATTGGAAATGATATAGAATTTCTGGATGGCATAAAGGGATACTTGAATAAGAATTTTTCAATGAAAGACCTCGGTGAAGCTGCTTATATATTGGGCATCAAGATCTATAGGGATAGATCAAGACGCTTGATAGGACTTTCACAAAGCACATACCTTGACAAAGTTTTGAAGAAGTTCAAAATGGATTAGTCAAAGAAAGGGTTCTTGCCTGTCTTGCAAGGTGTGAAGTTGAGTCAGACTCAATGCCCGACCACGGCAGAAGATATAGAGAAAATGAAAGTCATTCCCTATGCCTCAGCCATAGGTTCTATTATGTATGCCATGATGTGTACCAGACCTGATGTGTGCCTTGCCATAAGTTTGGCAGGGAGGTACCAGAGTAATCCAGGAGTGGATTACTGGACAGCGGTCAAGAATATCCTGAAGTACCTGAAAAGGACCAAGGACATGTTTCTCGTTTATGGAGGTGACGAGGAGCTCGTCGTAAAGGGTTACGTCGATGCAAGCTTCGACACTGATCCGGATGACTCTAAGTCACAAACCAGATACGTATTTATATTAAATGGTGGAGCTGTTAGTTGGTTCAGTTCTAAGCAGAGCGTCGTGGCGGGATCTACGTGTGAAGCGGAATACATAGCTGCTTCGGAAGCAGCACATGAAGGAGTCTTGATGAAGGAGTTCATATCCGATCTAGGTGTAATACCTAGTGCATCGGGTCCAATGACAATCTTTTGTGACAACACTGGAGCAATTGTCATAGCCAAGGAGCCCAGGTTTCACAAGAAGACCAAACACAGCAAGAGACGCTTCAACTCCATTCGTGAATATGTCAAGGATGGAGACATAGAAATTTGCAAAGTACACACGGATCTGAATGTAGCAGACCCGTTGACTAAGCCTCTTCCACGAGCAAAACATGATCAGCACCAAGACTCCATGGGTGTTAGATTCATTACTATGTAATCTAGATTATTGACTCTAGTGCAAGTGGGAGACTGATGGAAATATGCCCTAGAGGCAATAATAAAGTTGTTATTATTTTATATTTCCTTGTTCATGATAAAGGTTTATTATTCATGCTAGAATTGTATTGACCGGAAACTTAAATACATGTGTGAATACATAAACAAATACCGTGTCCCTAGTGAGCCTCTACTAGACTAGCTCGTTGATCAAAGATGGTTAAGGTTTCCTAACCATAGACATGAGTTGTCATTTGATAACGGGATCACATCATTAGGAGAATGATGTGATGGACAAGACCCATCCGTTAGCTTAGCATATGATCGTTCTGTTTATTGCTACTGCTTTCTTGAATGTCAAATACATGTTCCTCAGACCATGAGATCATGCAACTCCCGGATACCGGAGGAATACCTTGTGTGCTATCAAACGTCACAACGTAACTGGGTGATCATAAAGATGCTCTACAGGTATCTCCGAAGGTGTCCGTTGAGTTGGCATGGATCGAGACTGGGATTTGTCACTCCGTGTTTCGGAGAGGTATCTCTGGGCCCTCTCGGTAATGCACATCATAAGAAGCTTGCAAGCAAAGTGACTAAGGAGTTAGTTACGGGATGATGTATTACGGAACGAGTAAAGAGACTTGCCGGTAACGAGATTGAACTAGGTATGGAGATACCGACGATCGAATCTCGGGCAAGTAACATACCGACGGACAAAGGGAATTACGTATGTTGTCATTGCGGTTCGACCGATAAGATCTTCATGGAATATGTAGGAACCAATATGGGCATCCAGGTTCCGCTATTGGTTATTGACCGGAGAGGCGTCTCGGTCATGTCTACATCATTCTCGAACCCGTAGGGTCCGCACGCTTAACGTTCGTTGACGATCTAGTGTTATATGAGTTATGTGAATTGGTAACCGAACATTGTTCGGAGTCCCGGATGAGATCCCGAACGTCATGAGGAGTCTCGGAATGGTCGAGAGGTAAAGATTTATATATGGGAAGTCATATTTTGGGTTCCGGAAAAAAGTGCACTTTTTTCGGTATTGTACCGGGAAGCTTCCAGAAGGTTCCGGAGGATTCCGGAGGGGTCCGGAAGTCCACAAGTGGGTCCACCACGTCCCAAGGGCTGGCATGGGCTCAGGGGAGGCGTCCTGGCCTTATTGGGCCAGGCGCACCAAGTCCTCAAAAGCCCACGCAGCTAGGGAAGGAAAAAAGGGAGAGTCCTAGTAGGAATAGGATTGGACTTTGGAGTCCAAGTCCACGTGTGTACTATTCACAGTTGCTGTTCATGTGGCACTATTCCTTCTACTCCAAGCCCCTACACATATATAAATAGAGGAGATGGGGCGCCCCAAAGGAGACGCAACATTGTCTTAGCCGTGTGCGGCGCCCCCCTCCACAGTTCCGTCCCTCGGTCATATTTTCGCAGTGCTTGGGCGAAGCTCTGCGGAGATAGCATTACCATCACTGTCACCACGCCGTCGTGCTGCCGGAACTCATCCACTACCTCGCCGTCTTGCTGGATCAAGAAGTCGAGGACGTCACCGAGCTGAACGTGTGCTGAACGCGGAGGTGCCGTACGTTCAGTACTCGGTCGGTTGGATCGTGAAGTTGTTCGACGACATCAACCGCGTTGTTCTAACGCTTCCGCTTACGGTCTACGAGGGTACGTAGACACACTCCCCCTCTCGTAGCTATGCATCTCCATGGATAGATTTTGCGTGTGCGTAGAATTTTTTTTGTTTTCCATGCAACGTTCCCCAACAGGAAGTGCGTTGCCCGTTGCTCCGTTGGCTATTTCAACCCTCCATCACACTTGTATACATGTATTAAGACACAATGCAAGTTTTGGTGGCATTGCTATCCCCAAGGCCCCCGACCGACCTAACCCTAGCCCCGTTGACCTGAAGATCTAAGCCTTTGACTTTCGCCGGACGGTCTTTGACCAACGGAATTTTCCACCCGGTTGTGATAGGTGAGCCCATGGGAACATTTCAGAACAAGGTCTGGGCCCAACCCACCACAAGATTCCCTCTGGGTCGACCCGACGTGGTCGTTTCCCCCCTCCAAGTGCCTGCGACAGCGCCGTCCGTGAAGGGGGTCACACTCCGGAGCCGCGTGCCGGGTTTTTACACCTGCCACCACACTTTCAGACATGTAAGAGTACCCATCGCAAGATTTGGTGGGATTGCTAGCCCCCGAAGACCGTCCACCACACTCGTAGACATGCGAAGAACAATCCGCACAGAGAGATTTGTTCAGATACTTCTGCATCTCAAAAAATATATGAAAAACTACCACATATCCTATATCACATGTGTCTGCACCGTGTAAAAAACTCATGATTTTATCACACTCCGAGTGTTCAGGAATATTCATGCAGCACCAAAACCGCAGGACGTTACTATGGTGTCATGGCCGTCCGTGAGGGGGGCCACACTACGGAGATGCTTATTGCCTCTTTAAACATCCCACCACACTTTAAGACATGTGTGAGGACCCGGTTCGATGCTTTGGTGGCATTGCTAACCCCCAATGCCCATGGCTGGCCTAACCCTTGCCCCGTTGACCCGGACATCTACGCCTTTGACTTTTGCCGGACGGCCTTTGACCAACGGAATTTTCCGCCCAGTTATGATAGGTCAGCCCATGGGAACATGTCGGAACAAGGTCTGGGCCCAACCCACCACAAGATTCCCTCTGGGTCGACCCGACGTGGCCGTTTCCCCCCTCCAAGTGCCGGCGGCAGCGCCGTCCGCTGCCGCCCGTGTAGAGGGTCACACTCCGGAGCCGCGTGCCGGGTGTTTACACCTGCCACCACAATCCTAGAAACAATCTGATGGATGTAGATATAAAATTTGTCTCGTTTGGCCAAGGAATAAAAAATATACAAAAAAGTCAAAACAAAAGGTTTTTTTTTTAATCTAAAGCAAACATGATTTTAGTTTGTTCGAATTTGAAAACATAGTATAGCAACAGAATCTTTTCAAGATTCTGATAAAAAGGCATATAAAATTTGTTAAAATCGATGCAAGTATCAATTACTTGTGATTTTTAACAATGTATAAGGAGCTATATGCAAAAGTACATGAGGTCACATTTCTAACATACTTAAAAACAAAAACAAGCTAGATATTCATAATCTATGGAAAATTCTACCCCAAATCGATATATAATTTATGTATGTTTACGTTTAGATAAGTCAGATTTAAATTAATCAAATTTTAACTTTTAAAAAATAAAAATGATTTAAAATAATAAAAAAACAGATAAAATCTATGCCGACGGCCGCCGTCAGGGCCGTCGGCATAGATTTGACGGCGTTAGCCCGCCGTCTATCCCCGGGCCGCCAGGGTCGCGTCTATGCCGACGGCCTACCTATGCCTACGGTTGCCGTCGGCATAGATGGAGCTATGCCGACGGCCTACCTATGCCTACGATTGCCGTCGGCATAGATGGAGGTATGACGACGGCTTTTATTTGCCGACGGTTTTCCCCAGGCATAGGTAGACGGCGGGCTAACGCCGTGCCGACGGCATCGGCATAGATAAGGCCGTCGGCATATAGGTTTATTCCGGTAGTGTATCAACATGCGATTTAGTTTTGAAGATCTCAACGCGAGGAATAAAATGGTGAAAATGGTTCAAGCTTTGGACACACGGTTTGAGAGATAAAACGTTTTGAATAAACGGATCTACGAGAAAAGGAAAACTCTCAGGTTGCGACAAGTGGCGCACTGCATGCGCGTCACTTATCACAACCTGAAAAGTTGGGAGTGATTTTTGAAAGGAGTACTCCTTAATTAGTGATTTCGCCTCACTCTTGGCTTAAAAAAAATAGACAATCCGCATCGGAAATAGCCGATGGATCTTGGGTCCCATTGCATTTGATTGAGAAAAAAATAATTAAAATTTCTACTCGTAAAGGGTAGTACGTACATCATTTCGTTCGTTCCCACAAAGTTTTCCTCCTCCCACCGAAAACCACCGCCGGTTTTCATTCGTCACCAGACCCACCGATTTTTTTTACTGAAGGAACAATCTGACTATCAATCTCACACCTCACATGCCTAACAAAACCGAACCTTCCATATAAAACAGAAATCATATTCCACACCTTCTGCTTTTTTTATCTTCTTTTTATAGCCACGAACGATCCAGTCTCAGATCCTATCCTCCTCACCCGCGATGGCCAAAACCTATTGGGAAACGTTTAGAATCGGCGGACCGGCCGAAGCTTGGGCCGGTCGCGCCTCGCTCACTCGGCAAACCACGAGACACGCTCGCTGGCGACACGAAGGAACACAAGAAGGAAGACACGTGCATCGTGGGGCCCACACACGATCTATCCCCACCTTATCTCTTCCTCCTCCCAATTTCCTTTTTTCTGTTTCATCCCGATCCCGACCACCGCGCCGCTGTCGTACCTCCTGACGAGCTCTTATCCATGGCGAGGTGGAGGATGTGATGGTTGTTGGGCGACGGCAGGGTGCGCGCTGCGAACAGATGGCGGGGCTAGTGTTGCAAAGGCACTGGACGACGGCGCATCACGAGCGCGAGCGGCGGCGCGGCCGACAACTGCAAGATATGTGGCCGCCGCCGGGGATTGGCGCGGCGGTGCTGCAACCGCAGTTTGGTGGAGCTGCAACCGTGGTAAGGGAAAGCTGGAACCACGGTCTGGCGGAGCTGCAAGGCGCCTACATGCTGGCGAGGGGGTGCTACAACCATGGCCGAAAAAAGCTGGAAGCGCTGTCCGGCGGAGCTACAACCATGGTCCGGTGGAGCTGCAAGGCGACGGTGCTGCTGGCTGGATGCTGCAACCATGTCTTGGCGGAGCTGGAACCATGTCCCGGCGGAGCTGCAACTGCAGTCCGGCGGAGCTGAGGCGACGACCTGTCGGCAGGAACGCTGCAACCGTTGACTACAGAAGCTGGAACCATTGTCAAGTGGAGCTGCTAGACGACGACCCGCTGGCCGGATGCTGCAACGTGGGACTGGTTGAATGCTGGAATCAGCGCACCTGTATGTTGGAACCAGTGCCTGAATATGCTGGAACCTGTGTGGCCTCGCTGGCTCTCCGGAGTTTCCGCACCAGCAGTATTCCAACCAGCGGATGGCGATGGGGGAGACCCAGCCGGCGTTGCTGGGGACTGCTCGACGGCCGCGTTCACTGGAACCGGTGTTCCTCGCAAGCGACCATGGAGAGGATTATTTTGCTGCAACCGGTCAGCGGCGAGCCCGTCGGCGAGGAGGGAGGCGAGCGCAGGTGGTGTCGTTTGCCATCAAGCGCAGGCCGCCGAGGACGTGTGTGGTGGTGATGTGCGCAGATCTGCCATGGATGAGAACGCTGGTCAACGCGCGAGGGGAGTGTGAGGATGAAGCGTTATGGGGGATATGACGTGGGTACGCTAATCGAACGGTTTAACTTTTTTTTTTTTTGAAAAGGAGGATGACCCCGGCCTCTGCATCTGGGAGATGCATGCAGCCACTTTATTATTTATTCACAAAGACCTTACAAAATAATATGTCAATATGTCTGAAGCCGCCATCTTGGCAACAACTGTCACTACTTCTATCCATTGATGAAGGGGTGCACAAAGTGTGAGCCGAACACACAGACCTCTCACCTAGCCTAACGTCTAAAGCCGGAGGCCCCGACCAAGCCACATACCGGGTCTGGGGCACAAACCGGTCCGACGCATTCTCATAGGTCCAAGCCACATCGAACGGTTTAACTGGATCAATCCAACGCACGTGCGGCGACCGGCCGAATTTGCGCCGGTCGACCTTGGCCAAACCTATTCCCTTCCCATCTCGTTTCTTCTCCTCTGGCGGCTTAGGGCAGCATCGGCGGCGGGCTTAGGATGATGGTGGAAGCCGAGCGTGAGGTACAGATTTTCCCTGTCTACCTGAGCCTGCTCCATCTCTCTCATCTTGGTCCCTCTCATGGAATGACGTGCGGTGGCGTCGCGGCTGGTCTATCGCGGCCTTGAGCGAGTATGGTGGAGGCGGACTGAGGGGCGCTGGGGAGGCAGACTGGCGGCACTGTCGTCGGTGCGCTACTCTGCCATGCCGCTCTTCCTCGCCCCTTTTGCGTGCATCTTCTTCCGGCCAGCGTCGCGACTCATGCCTGTACGATTCGTCTAGACTTTTTTTGCCATCGACGGCATGCCCGTACATCTCCCGTATATCTCTCTTCTGTGCGACTTGCTGCCCAGCCGGCGCCCAAATCGAACTCATCAGCAGCAGTTCATGACAGATTGCGTCAATCAGTCGATGGGATCAAGTGCTGATGCAGACCCGCTGCGTGAGGCAAGAAGTAATACTTATACACGTACACAGCCCTGAGGTAGAAACTGACTTGATCTGCAAGATGAAATACTACGTACCAATCCAGATAGAAACTGGTATGTATGCATCTTTTTTTTTTGTTCCTATTTTTTTGTTTGTCAGAGGACAACATGTATGTATTCTTGATTCATATCTTTGATTCATCTTTTTTTTTCTTCATGTGTTAATCGTTTGCACAGCACAGGACACCTAATAAGAAAAGAGATGTGTATTGATCATGGGTGCAGTATACTAATTTTCAGCTATTTAGAGGCTTTATTATTGGTTCTGTGGAACAAGCTGCGTGGCAAATCGTGTGAGAAAGATAACTCTGATAATACATCTCCGTATTCATTCAAAGGTAATGTACTGCTTTATTTGGACTGCTGCAGCGATGTCTCCGAATTTGTTAATCACAGCACATAGTGTGAAAAATTGATTTAGTTCATTCGTTTGGTGAACTGGTGCAGGTGTGGTCATGCTAGTGCTGCCATCACCCTTGGAGGTTTGAAGGGAACAACTGGAGATGCCATGGTAAATGGATGTAGCTGTATGCTTCTTTCTTGTTCTTGGTGTTCAGCAGAAGTTGTAAGTTATGCCTGAAGCTGCTATTTTGTACTGTATGTACTATAGCCTATATATTTGCTAAACTTACTGAATTGGCCTATGGCCCAGTATAATTTTTAGCTATCATTTAGTTTATCAATTCAGAACTGATTCTTTTATGTTGGTTTTGTGAACCAGATTGCCCTTGTCAGGTGGAGAGGTTTGTTGGAGAAGTTTAGTAGCTGGGACAATGTCACCGATGACGAGGAGCCTCATCCTGGTAGATTATCTACTGCTGACCAGATAGAGCCTCGGTTGGCCAGAAGATGCCTAATGCTGACAGAGATTTCAACCTCGGTGGGTCCAACATATTGCTCCTCACAATGATACGACATATATGTTGGACAATTGGGTCTTGATGTTACAGACTTCATGCTACACCACATGTTCGGGAATCACGGTCCATCAGTTAATTAGGAGGGCAACTTCTGTATGGGGTGGTTTCGCTAGATGCTCAAAAGGCTACGGGTTTGTTGTGTTTGGAGATATCAATGAACAACATGCAAGCAATGACCCTAATGAAGGGACCATATTGTTCTACTAGGCTTACGCTTATCAGACCTGCTACCATCACGACCTCTATGGCCACAAACGAAATGGTTTGCAACTGAATTTTCACAGCTACCAAGCTGTGAGATTTGACTCTCGGCTTTATATATCCATACCACTGCAAATATGTTTGTACGGGTTTGTTTTTGACATGTTGCACTTCTTAAAGTTTTGTGCTGCTGCACATGTTATGTCTCCCAGATGGTTTACGTTTACTGGCATCCTATTGAATATTGGGTTTTGATGGAAGAATGTAAATTCAAATTCCTTTCCACCAGAACATTATCGGTTGATATGGGTGTAGTTCGGTTGATTAAGTTGATAAACATTATATTTCTCCATATAAAATTGACGGAGGATATGTGTCTTTTAAAATTTTGCTATTTGATTTCGCTTATTTTTTCCTTGTCTCTGCCAATTCTCCTTTTGAGAGTCAAATCTCTACTATTAAAGGGGAATGCGTGCGTAGTCGTCGTTGGGACACAACCATTAATGCGAAAACAATTTGGAAACCGAGCGCCGAATTAATTTGGAAATCAAGCCATTAATACAATTAATTATTCCGACAGTTAATTATTAATTAGGTCTATTTAAATAAGTTTTTTTTTTGCGCCGAATCAATTTGGAAACCAGTCATTATTAATGTAGTTAACTAATTAGGCAGGCAGTTAAGTATGCCGGCAGATTATTAGAAGTAGAGATTTTTTTTTCCAATTAGGCAGGCAGTTAATTAGGTCTATAGATAATTAGGCATGCAATTAATTATGCCTATAATTAATTAATTAGGCAGGCAGTTAAACACGTTGAAACAATTTGAAAATGCTCACGGGCCAGGACGGCCAGTAGGCTCTCGCTGACATTAATTTGAAAATGCTCACGGGCCAGGACGGCCAGTAGGCTCTCGCTGACATTGGCGACGGCCAGCAGACTCTCAGCAACATGACTGACTTGCGACCAATGCTTGTCAACATGGACGACGACATGCACTCACGACATGGGCGACCAAGCGTTCGTCAACATTGATGACGATCATGCTCTGAAGGACGTCCACATGGTGACTGCTGCCGAAACGTTCGCGGACGAGGACAACAGGCGTTCGAGGCCGAGGTGGGCGGTCGTGCGCTCGAGGACGACCAAGCGCCGACGGTCGAGAGCTCCGACCACGACTTCAAGGACGACCGGTCACATGCCACCACTCTTCAAATATTGTTTCATCCCGTAGCAACGCAGGGGTATTTAGCTAGTATACATAAAAAAGAGTCAAAAATTTCCGAAACTTTTTTTATAACAAACATGATTTAATATACTACTCGCGTAAAAAGTTTTACGAAGGAGGTGCCATCTGAAAAAGAAGGAAGCACCACAATACATCTAATTCTCACTTGCGTCGTAAATATTTACATGGTATTTAAATAGAGGTGCCATCTGAAAATGAATGAAGCACCACAATACATCTAATTCTCACTTGCATCGTAAATATTTACATGGTATATAAATAGAGGTGCCATCTGAAAATGAATGAAGCACCACAATACATCTACATTTTCACCATCGCAAGGTCAGGTCCTAGGGCAGGGCGAAAAGGACACTCACCTAGGGATGCAAGTAAACCCACACTTAAACCCGCTTCATGATCAAGATGTGGTTGAGTATCGTCATTGGGTTGTTTGATATGCTTGCAATACATTTCAAAGTAATTTATCCTATTTCACGGGTTTAGGGGATCCGCTACTTCATCCCTACACTCAATTAAGCCCATGTCAGTCCGTTCTTTTCCTCCGCTCATGCGACCTAGGCAGGGCGGCGGCCGATCTACATCTTCCCGGCAAGATCACGGGTCCCCCTCTCCCTTCGTTTGTTGCTCCGATGATGGGAGGGAGCGGGGACCCCAGTGCTACGGCTTGATGGTAGTAGGGCTAGGAATATTTAGGGTTTGGTCTTCAAATGACGGTGGCGATGGCATCGTCGTTGGAGTGGAATAAGGTCTCCATGTCTCGCGCTCGTTCCGATGATGCCTCTTTGTATCATCGGGCGTGTGGAGGATGGTGTGATTTCAGATCTAGCTTTTTCTTCAAGAGGTTTGTCTCTGTGGCGTTGTCCTATGGAGCAGACAATGTGGTTGTGCGTTTCAATACTCCAGCTCCAACTCCAACCGATGAAAGTCTCCCAGTCTCAGCCTCGTTCAGGAGCTTGTGAGATTTGTGTTCTCCAAGTCCTCCTAGTTGGATCTAGCTAGGGCGTTCTAACTCTCCATCGCTAGCGGCAATTTGCTACGTAGATCGCGGTCGCCAGCATTTTCTGGTGTACATTGACGACTTACGGTGCACTGCTTCTACAAGCTCCTGAGTTCAATATATTTGCTCCGCTAAGATAGAGGCTGAGAGGCAGCAACGAGCTTTTCTCGCGACGCGTCATCGGTGAATGCAGGAGAATGAAGACTTCACCACCCCCAAGAATTTGGCTGAATTTTCAACGTATGTGAGAGTGTTTTTGTAAGGGTTTGTACGTACTACCTAATATATGTCCTTTGGCCTTTTCGAAAAAAAAACCTCTTATCTAGCATTCTAGGGGAGTATCAAATTTGTGGGTAATGGTTTTTATTTTTGGAAATTTTGGGTGTTGAGGCTGGAGTTTTTTTGGGTGTTGAGGCTGGAGTTACACCTCAAGAAATATTGTGTTGACTGATGTTTTCTTTCTGAATCTTTGTTTCGTTTGGTTTGTGACAAAAAATGAACCAACATGTGGTTGGATGGTTAGGAGGACAGTGATACCACCAATCCTTCAGGGATCAACACCTAGGTTTGACGCTTTGGTGTCTCATAAAGACAAAACATTATTTCAATAGGAGACGATAGCGAGGTGGGTAGGGTGTACGTGTATGCGTTTATAGGGGTGAGTATATGTACGTGTTTTGTGAGAATTTGTGTTTGTACTATGTTTGTAAAAAAAATTGCTTCAAATAGTCATCTTTTGTTTCTGTTTGTTATTTCTTTGATGATCACAGCTTCATTAGGGCATGGAAACTAAAAAAAGAGGTAATGCTAACTGGCGAATGTTCGCTCGAAAGGAACTCCCAACGAACGCACTCATAACTATTTGATCGAGATCAAATGATGACATTTTTTTTAAATGTTTCCGCTACCGTGAAATTGCAATGCTAGTCTGAAAAAATTGCCGCCCCCTACAACTAAATTGCCATGAAAAATGTTTGCAATTTCCATCCTCCCCTGCGAACGTTCGTCAGCTAAGAGGGTCAAAAAAAATATGTTGTTTGGTAAGTGGAGTTACACTTTTTTTTTGTCGGGAAGTGGAGTTACACTGGACCGAGCAGGAGAAGAACGTTCGAGCATGGGCTGCATTATGGGCTTCAGCCGTCACTTTCCTTCCTTCCCCAGGACGGAAGGCAAACATATAAATGAGGGCCCAACCGTTCCTCAAAAAAAAAAAGGGCCAACCCAATACTCGGGGCGACCACATTCTTCTCTCTGTCTTCCTTCTCCACCACGGCGGTCCAATCGGCCGGCGCTTCCGTCGGCCGTCTTGCTCCCCCACCGCCGGCGGCAATCTCGCCATATGCACCGCCGACCTGAGACCCAGTCGCCCCCCGCGCCCCCGCCTCTCCCCCACACACACTACACACCGCCGCCGATAAAAAGGAGCCGCCTCCCCACGCTCCCGCCGGCGTGATAGAAAGAAGCGAGCGAGCCAGAGCGAGAGCGCCACCTTCTTCGAGTTGGTGCGATGGTGGAGAAGGCTGCGGAAAAAATGGGCGCAACTTCCCTAAGTCCCTAACAGTGTAAGGCACCGGGTGCTCTTCAGTTCTGGTGATGAATCCACTTGTTGCCCTCAAAATCCTAATCAATCCGTCTATAGGTGCTCGTTTCTTGTTAATTTTGATTTCAACCTGTATCTCGAATCAGTCTCCAGCGGTCTGAATTTTTGCTTCGGTATGCCTTCGGTTGCAGCTTGAGCAGACAACAGCTAAAATTGGGGACGAGTTCAGTTACTGTTAGTAGCTGTCAGTTATTTAGGGCATGTACAATGGTGCTATCTTAGAAGTGTCACATAGGATAAATGCTGATGTGTAGGAGAGAGAATTCATAAGAAAAAGTTTGTCTTCTCTTATTTAAGAGATGATCTCTTAGCACAATATGTCTCACCACGTTTTTAGGAATAGCTAGTTATTAGAGATAACACTAAGATATAACCCATTGTAGACATATTTTTTGTCATATCTAAATTACATGCAAGGCTTAAGATAAGACTATCTTATTAACCACTGTACATGCCCTTAGGACATGTACGATGGTTCTATCTTAGGAATGACACGTAGGATAAATGATGAGGTGGAGGAGAGAGAAATCATAAGAAATGGCTTGTCTTCTTTTATTTAAGAGAAGACAAGAGATGATCTCTTAGCATAATATGTCTCACCATGTTTTTAGGAATAGCTAGTTATTGAAGATAAGGCTAAGAGATGATCCATTGTAGACATGTTTTTTTGTCATCTCTAAATTACATGCAAGACTTAAGATAAGATTGTCTTATCAACCAGGGCATGTACAATGGTGCTATCTTCGGTAGGATAATTGCTGAGGTGGAGGAGAGAGAATTCATAAGAAAAGGTTTGTCTTCTCTTATTTAAGAGATGGTCTCTTAGCCCAATATGTGTCACCATGATTTTAAGAATAGCTAGTTATCTTAGATAAGACTAAGAAATAGCCCATGATTTTATTGTCACCTCTAAAATACATGCAAGGTCTAAAATAAGACTATCATATCAACCATTGTACATGCCCTTAGATTATCTTCCACTACGCGGGACTGAACATTGCCAGACGGCTGCCGTTGTGGACGAGGGCGGCATCCACAATCGATTGTGCAGTACCGTTCCTCATTCAAACGATGCCCACCTGCCAGTGAGTTTCTGTGCAGATTGACATTTTTTATGCGGTAGCTTTGGCTTCTGTGCTCAAATGTTACCACCAATTTTGCACGGCAACGGCTTTCAGTTGTGCGGTTCTCCATCTAAGCTTGGCATTAATTTCCTGTCATGATAGCAATCCTTTTCCCTTGATTCGAGATACAGGCTGCCCCCACACCTAGGATCGTTTTGACATTCTCGATTTCAGCATACAACATTATGCACCCAATTCTTCACAGGCCTCTGTTGTCTGACATTGAGGTAGTTGGAGAAGGGAGAGCGAGCAGTGTGATGGGGCCCAAAGAGGTACATTCTCTTATGCTGTACATTCTCCTTCTGTTTGCCGAACATTTGCGCCGAGAGAAAAAAACTCGAAACATATATTTGTATTAAAAGAAGTTCCGAAAAAGCGTAGCAATGTACCAACGCTGGTAACGGCCAGACAACAGGAGTGTTGAAAATCATTGCTAATGTAATCAATCACAGCGTCTCTTATGAACATCTCATCCGCACAACGTATATGCCAGTAATTCACTCCACATCACAGGGTAATAAAAACCAGTCTACATATATAAGCAAACAAAATTCCAACCGAGAAACTGATACAATCATGATGCCTGAAATCATCTGGACATAAATTGACTTATTATTACAACACCAATCTAACTAGCTTGTAATACTGGCCCTAGCAACAGTAAATTATCCATTATTATGAACTCAACAATCGCATCTAGCGTGGTATACTGGCCCTAGCAGATGACATGAACTCTGCCTCCAAGCTATAGTGTCGTTGGCTACCTCCTGGCCATACGGACGATTGCCGAGCAGATCCAGTCCTTCGGGTTAATGACCTTGGTTGCATCTGTTCTCCATTTCTCGGATCTGGCTGAGATGAGTTCATCCATTTTGTCCGTAGAGTCTGCAGTTCCGTCTCGACCTGTTTCATGGTTGGTCTTTCTTCGCCGTGTAGCCTCAAGCACTGCTCTGCCAGAGAAGCGACACTGTTGATCTCTTCCTCAGTTGCCTCCTCAAGGACCTGAGAATTAACAATACCTGTCATTCTCCCCTCACTGAACTCCTGCAGAAAATAGTTTGACAAGCTCTTGACTGTGCCTGATTCACTTGTGAAAACAGGCTTCATTCTCAGAAGCAACTCCACTAGTACCACACCAAAACTGTACACGTCGCTCTTCCCGTTCAGCTGCCTAGTATGGAAATACTCTGGATCTAAGTACCCAAATGTACCTTGCACATTTGTGACAATGTGTGTTTGATCAATCGGAACCAATCTGGATGCACCGAAATCTGACACTTTAGCTGTGTAGTTCACATCCAAGAGTATATTTGAGGATTTCACATCGCGATGGAAGATTGATATTGAAGCTGAACAGTGAAGATAAGACAGAGCTCCTACTGTTTCCAGGGCAATCCTTAAGTAATCACACCAAGACAAAGAAACACTATTACTTGCATCTGCATGCAGAACTTCAGACAGTGAGCCACGGGATACATAATCATACACCAGCAGTGGAACCTCGGTTTCGAGACAACATCCAAAGAGCTTCACAATATTTCTGTGATTTATCTGAGAGAGGACTGCGACCTCATTGATGAATTGACTGATCTCACACTCCTCAATGACCTTAGACTTTTTTATTGCAACGACACGCTGCTCAGATAGTATGCCCTTGTAAACCATGCCATGACCACCACGTCCGATGATACGTGTAGGATCAAAGTTATTTGTTGCCTTCTCCAGCTCTTCTAATGAGAAAATCTTTGTATTCTCGTTTGCACTTTCATCAGAAGATATCAATGTTTCTAGGAGAAGACCATGGTTCTTTCGGAAATAGTTCTTCCGTAGTTGCTTTTGAACATTTATTTTCCATCTACGAGTGAGAAGCACTACAGCGAAGCTCGGAAGTAGAACACCCAAACCACAGGACAACCCAACAATTATACCTGGAGGCATTAAGCTCTTTTAAGTTTATGTTCTATCTTATATATAAAAAATGTAACAAAAATATAGTACTACCTATGACTAGAGGCTGTTGTTTTGTCTTAATACACTGCATTTTTAATGGATCATACTCAGTCTTGCGAGGACATTCAGTACAACTAAAGCTTCCTTTGGTATTATGGCAGATCCCTTTACATTTGTTCGGTTGAAGGCATTCATTGATATCTGAAATTAACAAAATCCTAATAAGATGCGTCGACAAAATCTATGACATGGAAACCGGAAGACTGTACATCATTTAGTTAACATCAAAGGTAAGTCAAGTCAATTAAATTAAGCCTACACGAATGACAAAACAACTAGAAGTAGGGGGGAAAATCACTGTGTAATAATAATAAGCAACTTTTTTAAATAGCACATGTTTTTATACATCTGTAAAACTTTCTTTTAGGCAGTTAACAGATAGCTAGTAGTACGTTTTTAAGCCGACAGAGGGGGCGATACCTTGACAACTGGTTTGGATGTATGGATTTCCTTGGAAGCCATCTGAGCATTTGCAACGGTAACCATGCACTTGCTGTTGATACTCACGCAAGCATATCTAGACCTATTCTGTTGGGCCTCTGCACAACTTAGAGCAGCAACCCATTGCGCAGAGGAGAATGACCCAGGAATAGGAAAAACAAAATTTTCAGTCATGCTGTATATCCCCTGCTGGTCAAGACTTGTGACGTTAACGGTTCCTTCGTCAATATTTATGCCAATGACCTGTTTCGCCTCCAACAAAATCAGGGCAGCTGATGACGTTGTATTTGTGCAGTTGAGGTGGAAATCTTCACTTGCAAAGCAACCCTCTTCTAAGCCAAATGGGAATTGCACACTAGCGTTACCACACCAACGGGTGCAATCAGCCCTGCTCGAAATTGGATTATACCCTAGTTTGATCAGTCAAAAGTTAGCATGTATCAATGCGCAAAATACTTAATAGTTGTATGTTTGGTCGCTAGATTAGGAAAAGAGGAGTTACCTCTGTCGTCGAGCTTGGAGCAACCATCTGGAAAGTAGGGGTTGCCTGTATAACCAGTGCTGCACATGCAGCTGTAGCCATGGCTTCTGTCAAAGCACTCGGCATGCTCGCTGATACAGGCATAGTCTGCCCTGTTTTGCTTGGCAGCAACACAGTTGGATTGGTCGACTATCTGCCACCATAGTAGAAGGCCACTCGACCCATCACTAGTTATGTTGATTCTATCCCACAGCTGAGAGGTCTGGTTAGATAGTGCATCAATGTTGCTTTTGCTGTGGTTGTTAACAAGTTTGAGGTGAAAACTAGTGTTACCCTCCATATAAAGATGACAGCATCCGGAAGTACTTTCACAGTTGTGCATAGCCACCATCTCTGGTATTCCTGGATCCAGGCACACAGTGCTGCATATCAACGTGGTGGCATTGTCTTCGACAGAGTATATCTCCAGGTCACAGCCAGTAATGTTTAGAATAATAGTCTCACGTGAGAAGGATTTCCCAGGCAGTTTCAAAGACAAGTTGTAGACACCAACACCAGGTTGCATGGGGATGGAAAAGATCCTTCAAAGCCAATCGCCCTATCCGAAAAAGATTCTTCAAAGCCAATCACCTGGGTGATGCCATCACGCAAAAACAGTTTAGGGGGATGCGCGGTGTCGTTGCAGGTGAGGTTGAAGTCGGGCCCCCGGGAACACCTGGACCCGATGCCGAAGGGGTAGCCGAAGCTCACATTGCCACAGCTCTTTGGGCAACCGTGGAGCGTGCCATGTGAAGGTTGCACCCAGTCTCCTGCAGGGTTGTAACTTGTTACACCTCCAGATGCTAGCGCAGCTAGCTTTCCTAGTGACTCGAGTACCAACAAAGGGAGTAGTGCATAGATCACTGGCAAAATGCTCATGATCCACACCCCTTTTCACAGCTCCCAATTCCACTTGAGATTCAGTTCAGACATCAGTGCATGTATTTGAGGATTTCAGTGTTGTGCAGTGAATGACCCAGGGGGGCCTTCTCTTATATATATGTATCACTTTCACGAGTGGCTTGCTAGTGGAAACATATGGTGACACTTGTCCTAACTAGCAAGTCATGGCGGAGAACAAGAAAGGTACGCACCAGGACTCCAGAAGACGTTGACATGCTTGATTTGGCCACACTCCACTACTTACTTGTGGAAGTTTACGTGGTTGATTTGGCCACACTCCAATACTTGTTGCCGGTCGCATAACATTGACCTCGCAAGTCAGTCTAAGTTGGCTGGACCACAGAGTGCACAATCTGTGCGAGACGATTAGTACCCATTTTAATAAAAATCTTAAATCTAACATTGAGCAAATAAATCGGTCTGAATTCTTCAATGTGAACTGTCTCTTCCTTCTTGGGCAGCAGAGTGATTGTCCCAAAGTTAAGTTTAAAAGGCTGAAGCTGGCCATTAAACAGATCTTGAAACATAGGCATCAGATCCCCCTTAATGATCTTCCAACACTTCTGATAGAATTCTATCGGAAATCCATCCAGCTCGAGTGCCTTATTTTGTTTCATTTGCGTGATAGCCTCAAAAGCCTCTTTTTCTGGAAAAGGAGCTTTAAGCACCTCATTCTTATCCGCCCCATGTTGTGGGATATCCCCCACAGCTCCTTCATCTAAGGAGGCCCAAAGAGCTTTTTAGTGGCTTGTTAGTGGAAATATATGGCGACACTTGACCCAACTAACAAGACATGGCGGAGAACAATGAAGGTACGCACCAGGACTCCAGTAGACGTTCACGTGGTTGATTTGGCCACACTCCACTACTTACTTGTTGCCGGTCGCACAGCAGTGACCTCCCAAGTCAGTCAATGCCTGCCTTCTTGTGCACGTTAGTCTAGCCCATCAAAGGGGGCACTGACAAGTCTTTGAAATCGCATCGCATTGTTTGGCTTGTGCTTCGTGCTGCACAGTGAAAAGAATTGCTAACATGACACGAATCTCATGCCAAACTTGCAGAGTAATGCTAAGTTACTGCGGTATAAAAATGCCAATCAGGAGAATGCTAAGTAACTGAACTCCATCCTCAATTCAAGCAATTGTTTGCTCATGCTGCAACCGAGGGCAGAGTAAGCTGAGAATTAATTCTAACCGCAGGAGATAAACCATGCGAAGACGCACGCAGAATCATGCAAAGCAGTAGCAGGAAACGAGCGGTTGTACCTGAGAGAGATTGCTTGCAACTGTAGAGGATCCGATGCCTGAGAGAGATTGTTTCGACGCCGCTCAGTTCAGAAGATACAGAGGTATGCATCTAGATGCAGAAGATACAGGGGATGGAGAGGGCGAGCCGCGGCGGTGTGGGGGACCGGGCCACCATGGAGCGCGGGCGTCCTCTTCGCCGACGCCGACGGAGGAGGCGAGCTGCCGCGCACGTACGGTGCGGCGTCAGGGCAGGAACCAAGGTACGTACAATGGAGGGAGCTAATGGTAATGGAGGGAAGAAGGTGGGCGCTCCCGCTGGCTTGTGTCCCTCACGCCGGAGCCGGACCGGAGGCGAGGGGAGGGGATGGGTGTGCGGCGGCCAAAGGATGCGCTCGCCGGGACTGACTGGCCATGGACGGTGGTCGCCGCGCAGTTTGGGCCCTCCGTCGCTGTACTCCTCATCCTGGGCCGAGTGATGACCCAACCCATATATATACTGCAGCCGGGACCTCCTATGTGACGCTTGCTACGTCCAACAGAAGCCGCCGGCCCATTGGCACGAGGTTCTGCTGAAGCGCGTACACTGTAGCCCGATACTGCATTGCCTAATCACTGTAGCGCCTAATCACTGTAGCGGCCATTCGAAACTCCAAATCTTTTGTAGAAATAGGAACATTTTTTGAAAAACCTGAAAGAAAAATAAAATTACGATTTTCTAAAAAAACATGAAGAAATTTTGAAATTCCAAACATATGTTGAAAACACGAACCAAATTTCGTAACTGTATAAAAATAGAAAAACGAATATAATTTGACTTTGTGATTTTTCTTTGAATTTTCTGCATTTCTTACAAAATGCGATTTTTTTTTAAATGCTGAACATTTTTTGAATTTTCCAAACATTTTTTTACAACACGAACGAAAATTTTAGTTGTGACTATTTTAAAAAAAAATTATGAACATTTTATTTTGGAAAACGTGAACGAAGTTTTGGAATTCTATTTTTTTTATAAAAGCGAACAGGTTTTGAAATTCGAAACATTTTTTGAAAATTTTGAATTCATGAAAAGAAACAAAAGAGTCGAAAATAGAAAAAACTTTAAAAAGAGAAAAACACAAAGAAACAATCAAAAGCAGAGAAGAGAAGAAAAAAAATTCAATTCAAGGGCCTTCTAGAAGGTTTCCAATACCGGTAAAAACCTGAGCTAAAACTTGCCAGAAGGTTCTCAAAACTGGAACCATCGTACACATTGCAGAGGGATCACCTCATGGGTTTCTATTGAATGGTCTGCCATGCATTAGCTCCGCCGCTGACCGTGAAGGAACACTCCGCTGTTATGGATGTGGTTGGAAGATCTTTAGGATAGACATCTGGCTCAGGACGAGTCTCAAGACAATCAGGTGCTCGAGCTAAAACAACCCAATCATATCGAGATTCAAGGACGAGTGCCACACGCATGTCTTGGGAGAGAAGAACGGCACGTTGATTTTCAGTGACAGCAACTGCCATGCGTACGTTGTCAACCTCAAACACACTTGTCTTGCACTCAAACATGGAGATACTAATCCAATCAGTCGCATCTGCTAGAGACGAGCAATGTGGCGCTGTGCCGCGAGGCCGATGAGGACTACGTACGACGTTGAAGAAGCGCCCTAGAGTCTCAAGTGAAACACAGTTAAAAGAACGAATATATCATGCACTGTAGTCAACTGAAAGGATGACAAATACTACAATCTATTTCTTCATATATTATTTGGGAAAATAAAGAGAGTACATATTTTGGTGGGCCAGTACATACATGAGGGTTCCCTGTATCTGCATTATTACAAGCGCTCGATCATGCGATACAAAGTAGCATATCAAGAAGATGCAGATACATCTTGCATCTTGCATCTTGCATCTTCTTGACAGCTCTAACAGTACGCGTTAGAAAGCTAGGAAATACTCATCAAGAAGATATTATATATTACAATCTATAATATTCGACACAACTCTAACAGTACGCGTTAGAAAGCTAGGAAATACTCATCAAAAAGATATTATATATTACAATCTATAATATTCGACACAACTCTAACAGTACGCGTTAGAAAGCTAGGAAATACTCATCAAGAAGATATTATATATTACAATCTATAATCATCCTTTCCTACATAAATTGATTGCATTCCCATGATAGTCCTCCACTTGTCTTGACAGGGCAATCTGTCTGTGCAGTACAGGCGCATGTATTGTGACCGTGTCTGGAGTTTCATCCTGAAAGACTCCATACTCAAGAACGACAAGGTCGAAACAGTCCTCCGCAAGATAAAAGATTGTGGCCTGCGATGCGAAACTGCTTCGGTCTCCCCAACAGTAACTTCCCAGGAGTATAGCCCCTTTAACCATAGTCCTCTGAATGTTAAACGGTCAAGACCGAACAGAAACTTATACCACTTACACAACGATCTCACAAGCATCTAGAGAGCTTTGCATTGCGCTAGAGCATCATGGCCGGAAGGTTTTCATCATCTCTATATCGCTTATGGAACATTGATCTTGCTATTTCCTACGGATGACATAAGTTGGGGGTGAGTGAAACCAAGAGTAGAATGCGAAATGCATGTTGGTGGTATTAAACTTTCTGTAACGGGGAGTGCACAGCCTCCACTATGAGAGCCGTCATCATGCTGTCTTAAAATATCTGACTTAAGAATTGTTCTCCCGCGGTTCTTCCGGCATGATTTGCTCTTTTCTGTCAATGATATAACCTGCGGATGGCTGAGATCAAGAGTGGAATGTGACCTGTACGTTTGGGATGTTGTCTAACTATGCTTTGGGTGTCATGAAAACGCATCTGAATCTGACAAGCTTATTAAGATTCAGGAACGTTTAAGTTCAAAAAAAAAAAGATTCAGGAACGTTTTTATCTGAATCTGACAAGCTTATTAAGACTGAGAAACGTTTGTAGATCTGCAACTATAGAAAGTACAAAAAACGCTCCTCCAGCTCAGATAAAAACAGGGACGAAGAACTACTTACATCTAGAATCCATGTGAACCTCACAAGGTGAAAGTGAATATGGACTCCAAGGGGAGTTTCTGAGACTGGAATTTCAGCTCGTTCTGAATCCTACTCCGTGATGAGGGTCGCTCACGCTGCACCCAACTTGGAGAACGGTACTCTGCTGGTTCTTCCGGCACCGTGTAGGTAGTCTTCGTCGTCTTAGGTAGGTCAAAGTTGTGTATGTGGTTGGCCTGCGGAAGGTCGAACCCTCTGCTCGCTATGTGCGTAGAAACTAGCGGCAAATCCTTTGTACTCTGTTCTCAGGAACCCAATAATGAGTGTAGATGGAGGATTTCCAGCCCTTCTTTATTTTCTCGGACTAAAAGAATAGGCAGCAACGGTTATGTTATCAAACAGAGTACTGTTCTCAGATTACTAATGGTCTAGCTACCATGATTTTAATCAAGACTCGTTCACCATCAGCACAAGTTCTAAGAACTTGGAACACAGCAATTAAGTGATCAACTACACCAGTTAGAAACTAGCCTAAATTATATGAATAGAGAAGTTTTCCGAACGAAACTAATTTAAGGCATAATAACAACACTATGGTTTTGGACAGCGCACTGATCGTAGCACGACACCAATACAATAGCAGAATCTGAGACTATGGTGAATCTCTTTTTTTTTTTTTTGTAGAATACATGGTGAATCTCTCTATGATAGTTCATAGGTTAACACCTAGAAGAACAAGTGAAACAAAATCCCATGGCAGTAGAGCAATTTTATAATCAAGATGGCATGGCACTCAAGCAAGGATAGCAAAACATGCGACCGTTCCTTCTTGCTGCAGATCTGTGCATTGATTGTGTCATTGTAAGGATTAAGAATCAGATTGAGGTCAAAAAGGAACTTTCCGGAGTAAGGAGATAGGTTCTGCTTGCCCACATGGTTGATCACAAGGTACTAACTATGGAAGAAAACGTCAATGGGATTAAATAGAATAAGAGAAGGTCTCCCATGTAAATGGAAAGGACTAATTTCTAGGCTGCCTGCAGGTATGTCTATAGTTGTGGGAGGAGGCAAGAGCAAATCCAGATGTATCTTGCAAGAAATGAACTTTTAGATGAAAGTGATCATTAAAAGATATGGTCACTACATATTTGTGATGTAGGTGTGAGGGCATGGGTTGTATAGGGTTGACAAGAACATGAACAACATCGCTCTCTCGAAACAGGCTTTCGCCCCGCTTTATAAATAAAGCAACATCCGAAGAAGTACACGGACGAACGATACAAGATGGTGAAGTAGCCCTCTTACAAAGCCGATCCTGAGATATCTGGCACACGTAGAACGCACACGGCTATGCTACCAGTAACGAGCACCGGCCGAACTAAACACCCCCACGCTACGACCTAGCACACCTAAACTCCACGACAACGCCCTCAAGAGGGAGAACGGCGCAGAGCGTCGCCGCTGCCGAGTCCACACGGGACAAAGGTACGCACCTGGACTCCAGAGGACGTTGACGTCAATGGCGGAGCTATGTTGATTACTACAGGGGCCATCCCCCCCCCCCCCCCCCCCCCAAGCCTAGATTAAATTACGTGAAAAATTATGAGTGAGGTCAGATTAGGAAAAGCGTAGGCTTTTGCACCCCCCCCCCCCCCCCCCCAAACATCCCTATTTTATGTTTAGCCCCCCCAAGACTTCTTGCCTAGCTCCGCCAGTGGTTGACGTGGTTGTTTTGCGTGCATTCGACTAATTTCTTGTGGTCGTGGTGCCGTACAGTGGCCTCGCAAGTCAGTCAGTGCCTGCCTTCTTGTGCAGATTAGTCTAGCCCATCAATGGGGCTGATTTCTGCCAACAATAAACCAGATTGCATTTTTGGCTTGTGCTTCGTGCTGCACAGAGAGAAGAATTACCAACATATGACATGAGTGACGAATCTCATGCCATACTTGCAGAGTAGAACAACCATATACGGAGTATTACCCACAGCAGAGAGTCCTTGCTGTGCATACAAAACTGCAGGAGTGAAGTGCACTGTAGGTCCTCGAACTATTTCAGGGGTGTCACGTAGGTCCCCGAACTATGAAAATCGTCATCCAAGTCCTCGAAGTGCAGTAAGTGTGTCATTCAGGTCCAAAATCTGCCTGACAACATCTGACTGGCCAACTGGTGCCGTTGACCGTGACACGTCGGACAGGGGGGCCCGCAGGGTGACGGACGTGGTGAACAGTGCACCGTCGACCAATATTCCGTACGCGATAAACAGTGCATTGTGAACAGTCTTGAAAAAATAGCAAATAAAATAAAATAAAAATCTGAAATTCTTTGGCATCGAAGATACCCTTCGTGAACATTTTTAAATTCACAAACTTTTTAAAAATCGCTAATTTTTTTCAAAATTCATGAACATTTATTAAATTTGTGCAAACTTTTTTTTCAAATTCATCGTTCGTGTACATTTTTTCCATATCCGCTAACAATATTTGTGGTTCGCGAACATATTTTCAAATTTACTGTTCACGAACATTTGGCCATATTTGCGAACATTTCATTAAATTAATGGACATTTTTTTAAAGTCGCGAACATTTTTTAAAATTCATCGTTCGTGAACTTTTTTTAAAGTCGCGAACACTTTTTCCATATCCGCGAACAATATTTGTGGATCGCGAACATATTTTCAAATTTATTGTTTGTGAACATTTTTTTAAAGTCGCGAACATTTGGCCATATTTGCGAACATTTTATTAAATTAATGGACATTTTTTTAAAGTCATGACATTTTTACTGTTCACGCACCAGGGTATCTTTGATGGCAAAGAATTTCAGATTTTTTTGTTTGCTATTTTTACTGTTCACCGTGTACGAAAACTGTTTGCCGGTGCACTGTTCGCCGACGTCCGTTACCCTGCGGGGCCCCCTGTCCGACGTGTCACGGTCAACGGCGCCAGCTGGCCAATCAGATGGGGTCAGGTAGATTTTGGACCTAAATGACACACTTACTGCACTTTCAGGACCTGGATGACGATTTTCATAGTTTGAGGACCTACGTGACACCCCTGAAATAGTTCGAGGACCTACGGTGCACTTCACTCAAACTGCAGTATGGAAATGCCACTCAGGAGAATGCTATCCACTGTAAGTAACAGTAAGTAACTGAACTCCATCCTCAATTTAAGCAATTGTTTGCTCATGCTGCAACCGAGGGCAGAGTAAAGTGAAAATTAATTCTAACCGCCGGAAATAAACCATAGACGCACGCAGAATCATGTAAAACAGTAGCAGGAAATGAGCGGCTTGTGTCCCTCACGCCGGAGCCGGACCGGAGGCGAGGGGAGGGGAGGGGATGGGTGCGCGGCGGCGATCGGATGCGCGCGCCGGGATTCCCTGGTGGACAAGGCCACGGACGGTGGTCGCCACGCATTTTGGGCCCGCCGTCGCTGTACTCGCACTCCTTAGCAGCGAGCTCATGGGCCGGCCGAGTGATACCCAAACCCAAATAATGCAGCCCATGACTGACATAGCGTTCCTGTCTACAGTCTAGGACACTGCTGATAACAAGTCTACAGTCTAGGTCGACGGTGTGGCTTCGCGGTTGTGTTCAAGAATATTGAGAATCTGGGGCACGCACGTGCGGCGGCACTGAGTCTATCACGCGTGTTTTTTCGTTTGGCTTTTGATTTTCAAACTTTCATATCTTTTGAATAAAAAAATCAAATTAAGTTATATTTTCATATTCATATTTTTCGTGACAAGAGCTTTCAAATAAGATCCATTTTGAATACGTTTTTGATGAAATTTTGAGACTACAAGCAACTGATAAGATCACGACTTTAGCACCTGCGACTGACCAAAAATATAGCATAAAATTTCAACTTTGAAACTTGATACTCGCGACCGAGAATATCGGAATTTTCAGATGCAAAATTGTAAGTTTCAATGATTAAAACATAAAACTTACTGTGCCCTCGCGCGGGATCCAACTACTTCATGAATCATGAGGCAAACGAGCGACCGAGCAGGGTTTGGCATCTGCGTGCCTCCGCACCTGCGTGCCCCTGCGTATTTCCGGAATATTGATGATCGAACTAAACTTGAGGCATTGGCTGACGATCTATACATCCATAGGTTCTATGTGGCTTCAGATTGTAAGGTGGTTGTTGATGCCATCAAGGAGGGAAGCGTGGCTACATATGGATGGCGGATAAATTTTGAGGTGGGGCGAAATCAATAATTTGCTAAAGGTATGATGCAAAACAGAAATAGTTTTATAACCGCCTTTAACTATGTAAATCTACATTACAAATTGTCGATATAAGTATACATATTTCCTTCCCAATTCCCCTTCACAGGCAGTGCCGGCATGCCGCCCGACCACTGGCAGCGACGCCGCCTTTCGTCGTGCCTACGCGCCTACATCCAACAGGCTGGCCTGGATAAATGGATCCCATGCATTTTTTGCTAGCCCTTAAGGCGCCACATATATTCAAAATCGTACACTGCACCCAATACGTCCTCGCTAGCTTCCTAAATAGAGTGTTGGCCCATGTTGACTCCCACCGTCGGTTTAAGGAACCTTCTAGGTTCCCTCCGGTTTTCTGGACAGGGTTTCTCTAGTTCTTTGTTTTCATTCGTTTTTGTATGGTTTTTCGTGTTTGTTCTTTCTTTCATTTTTCCTTTTCCTTTTTTTCTTTAGTTTTCCAAATTCATGAAACTTATTCAAGCCGCAAAAATTTTAAAATTCATGCACTTTTTTAAAAAAATGTGAACTTTTTCCCCATAATTCATCAACTTTTTCTCTCTAATACGTGAACTTTTTAAAAAAAAATTGTGAACTTTGTTTAAAAATCAATGAACTTTGTTCAAATTCATGAAAAAAAATCAAAGTCATGAACTTTTTTAAAAAAAACAACTTTTTCCATATTCATGAACTTTTTTTGAAAAATTTAAAAAATTTCAAATTTCATCCGTCAACTATCGTCCGGCGCGCAAGAAGGAGCCTACAACCTGAGCGATCAGGTCCGTCCGCCTTTGTTCGGCTAGGCCCAGGTGAGCCAGCGCGTGAGCGCCGGGATGAAGATTCGGTGTTAAAGGCACAGATTCGGCGTTAAAGGAATTGTGAAAGTTGGCGCTTAAAAGAACAGACTTAGTCATCTCCAACGCATACCCTCAAAACGTACTCAAATGTCAGGATGTACCTGTTCGAACGCAATTTACCATCCGACGCGGTATCTCATCGGTTCACGAACGCACCCGGTTGTCCGAAATCCCGCAAACCAGGGGCAGCTTTGCGGGTGTCCGGATCTCCGCCACGTACGCGTCGGACACCTCGGCCCCACCCAAAAGCCTCTCCCGCACGAACGCACCTCCACTCCCCGCCGCCGCATTCATTCCGACCCCGAGCGGACGCTACCTAACACTAGAGCGGACATTGTAGCGGCACGCTGGCCGAGAGCGCTGCCCGCGTGTTGTCCTGGTCTCTGCGCATATTCAATGCCGAAGATACGTGACTGGACGTGACGAGATGACTATCTACCGCATTCACAATGGTTGCTTGTCTGTCCGCCTGCCGGCATTAAACATGCGCGGCAGCCGAGAAACCCACTCTAGCGTCTGCATTGAAACAACCCACCGCTTGGTCTAGCTGGTGCCTGCTATTTATACGTGCCCACGCCCGGCACGATCCACACCGCACCATCCCCACTCTTGTTCCTACTCCGTGCACCACTTTCGCCATGAACGCGAGCTCTAAAGAGATGTGGGAGAGCATCTCGACAGAGCACGAGCTGGCCGGCCTTGTGGCTAGCTAGCAGACCCTCGTGCGCGGCGGATAGAGGTCGGCTTGACGGCTAGCTCGCCGGGGGTGAGCGATGACGAGCGAGCGCTGGAGGAGGCCTCTGACAACGAGTCGGCGCCCCTACCCACTTGGAACCACGAGGCCGAGCCGTCCACGTCCATTGTGGACCTTACCTCCACTTGCGACGTCCAGGCTATAGACTCCGACAAGGAAGAGTAGGAAATTGGAGAGGGAGGTATTCCGTGTCCCATGTGGGCACAGACGTGCCCCACGCCCTACGCGTCCTCGTCTGCGGCCCGCGGCTTCACTTCCCGGGGCTCACCGTCAGGGAAGATGCCGGACATGAGGAACAACAAGGACTTGGTGCACGGAGGCCAGCGAAGATTTATATTATGTTAACTTTTGGACGCTTTTGTTTAATTAAATATGTTAAAAATGTAATGAATGTGGTCCAATTTAAATGAAAATCATCCGATTTGCATTAAATCCGCCGGTTTGTTTAATTAGCACTCGTCAAATCCGTAGCCAATGGATGGCTTGAAAAGTTTAGTCATGCATGCATGGAATATTCTAAGGCTAGCTTGCTGCTCTAGCATCATTCATTGTTTTGGTGATCAAATCTGGTTGACAAGAACTAGTCGATCGGTCATGCATGTGAGTGAGGTGAGGTCATATATAAGACCGACCGACCATGTTTTGTTTCATGAATACAATTTATTAGCACCAAATGCATGACATGGACATGGATAATTACCGAAAAAGGCTCGCGCCCCGTTTTATATATGAAGCAACGACCAATCATCATACAACTCAACACACCCACTCAGCACCACAACACACACATTCAAGGCTCGATACAAGGGTGATAAGAACAGCTACACAGAGAAGTCGTGTATGACGAGCCGGCACTAGTAGAAAACGGGCCTTTAGTCCCGGTTGGGAAGGGCCTCTAGTCCCGGTTTTCCAACCGGGACAGCCCAATCGGGACTAAAGGCCCCCCACCTTTAGTCCTGGTTGGTCACAAACCGGGACTAAAGGCCCTCCACATGGCTGCGCTTGTGCGCTGGGGTTGGAGGACCTTTAGTCCCGGTTGGTGACACCAACCGGGACTAAAGGTGTTTAGGGTTTATTGTTTATTTTTTCCTTTTCATTTTGTGTTTTCCATTTAATTCTTTTTCATTTCAAACATATTTTACGCTACTACATACTGTACAATTTGGTATATACAATTTGGTATATACAGTTTCTCCTACAACTTGCAGATCATTACATGCAGGCATTAGGTGAAATGGTATTCTCCGTCGGGAGATATGACCTGCTGAAGCAAAAATCCCGCCATTTCCTCTTGAAGTGCTCGTATGCGGTCGTTGGTAGGAGCTGATCCCGCATCTTTTTCATCTTTAAAGAAGGAGATCAATATGAATATATTAGTTGTATCACTACTGGAATTAGGGAATATGCCGTCAGCCAGTTCTTTGCCGTCTGCTAACGGACGGCAAAGAACGGCTTTGCCGTCCGCTTACGTAAAACTGATGGCAAAGATATAGTTTACCGTCAGCCAGTTCTTTGCCGTCGGCCAGCAGACGGCAAAGGGCCCAAAGGCAGACGGCAAAGAGACCAGCTGGGCCCCACTGGACCCTGGAGATGGTTAGGTCAGACGGATGGGCTGGATGCCGTCCGCTTCATCTTTGCCGTCCGCCTGTTTCTTCTTTGCCGTCCGCCAGCTGACGGCAAAGAACGATACCTACTTAACGGCCGTTTCCCCCGGCACCACCCATCTTTGCCGTCAGCCAGCAGACGGCAAAGAAATAGATCAGGCAGACGGCAAAGAGTTGCCGGGGGAGGAGTGACGTTAGCCACGGGTCTGCTGACGTCAGGAAGCAGACGGCAAAGGACAGCGCGCGGCAGACGGCAAAGAGTTGCCGGGGGAGGAGTGACGTTAGCCACGGGTCTGCTGACGTCAGGAAGCAGACGGCAAAGGACAGCGCGCGGCAGACGGCAAAGAGTTGCCGGGGGAGGAGTGACGTTAGCCACGGGTCTGCTGACGTCAGGAAGCGGACGGCAAACCTGCCCCAGCCCTCTTTGCCGTCTGCTAGCAGACGGCAAAGAAGTGACCTAACTAAAATACACCGTTCCCCCCGGCCCCACCCCCCTCTCTCTCCCCCCCTCTCTCTCTCTCCCCCCACCTCACCCACGCGCGCGCCGCCCCCCGGAGCCAGAGCCGCCGCCGGCCAGCCCCGCCCCCCAGAGCCAGACCCGCCGCCGGCCAGCCCGCCCGCCCCGCCCCCCGGACCCAGGCCGCGGCGGCCGCCCCGCCCCGCCCCATCGCCGGAGCAAGGCCGCGCGGCCCCTGCGCCGCCCCGCCCCACCCCGCCGCCGGAGCCACCCCGCGCCGCCCCTCCCAGCGGCCTTCCTCCACCGGCCCCCTCCCCGCGGCAATCCTCCACCGGCCGACCTCGCCGGAGCCAAGCAAGGTGAGGTTCATTTTTTTCTGTTTTTTCCTGTTTAGGTTTAGGTTTAGTGCTTGGTGTAGGTAAGTAATAGGTTTAGGATTAGGTTTAGGTTTAGATAATTAGAAGCTAGAGGAAGAAGAAAGATGAAAAAAAAGAATAAGTAGAAGAAGAGGAAAAAGGAAAAGAAGAAGAAGATAAGAAGAAGAAGAAGAGGAAGAAGAAGAAGAAGAAGAAGAAGAAGAAGAAGAAGAAGAGGAGAAGAAAAGAAGAAGAAGAGGAAGAGGAAAAAGGAAAAGAAGAAAGAAGAAGAAGAAGAAGAAGAAGAGAGAAGAAGAAGAAGAAGAAGAAGGAGAAGAAGAAGAAGAAGAAGAAGAAGGAGGAGAAGAAAATTAGAGAAGAAGAAGGAGGAGGAGAAGAAGAAGACGAGAAGAAGAAGAAGGAATAGAGGAGAAAAATAAAAAAATTAGAAAATAGTAGTTATATGCAGTTGTTCTATCGGAATTGAATATTCGTGTTGATCGTGTGGATTTAAATGTGCAGTGTTTCGTCGCTGCGAGGGTCTGGTGTTCGACGACCTCCACGTGCACGTTTCACGAGCTCCCCTGCGTGAGTGGGTGAGCACAAATGACATCTCCTCCTCCCCCCTTCATTATTTGCTCTGTTCCGGTCTTCGTGCCGATGAAACTTGCTAGCTATAGGTGTCTTCAATCATCAGTATGCGTGACCAGTATGCGTCTCCCATTCGAAAGGGCGGCATCTATAAATATGCATGTCTTTGCATATTTATAACCGCCATCCTTTCGAATTGTCCAACGTTATCCATGGACAGCCCGAGTATGTGTAGATTGGGTTCGTTTTCCCATGCTCTGCTCCGGATCCGATGCAGAATTTCGTCAGTGCCTCCCTGTTGTTCTCCGGGTACACATCCTCTCTGTTTATTGCCGAGACGTGTATCAGGAGAACAGCAGGGAGGTGCTGCCGAAATTCTGCGTCGGATCCGGAGCAGAGCATGGGAAAACGAACCCAAGCTACACATACTCGGGTGGGATTAGGACCTATCTTTACCTATTAGCGTGTAGGTTGCATGGGCGTAATAAAATTGACAAACTTAATTAACTGATGAATTATATATATATATATTTCTTGTGTGTTTAGTAGGTAGGCAAGATGAGTGATCGTGCGTGGATGTACACCGGCCACACTAGTCAGGAAGACATGAGCACTGAATGGTTAACAAAAACCAAGGGGTTTGTGAAAGCCGCATTTGCAAATGGCCAGAGAAAAACCTGGTGCCCCTGTCTTAGGTGCGACAACTTTAAAAAGAGGACAGAGGATGAAATGGGTAAACACCTGCAGAAGTGGGGTTTTACGCCTGATTATACGGTGTGGACATTTCATGGTGAGTCTGCCCAACGTACTAGAGCTGAGGTGGTTCGTCGTCGCACCGACGAGCATGGTACCGGGATCGACGATATGGTGCAAGACTTTGATGATGCTCGGGATTCAGACAAGGAGATGGAGGAATCTGCAAAGGCCTTCAATGAAATGTTGGAGTCTTCAAAACGTCCTCTCCACGAGCACACTGAGCTTTGTCAGCTGGATGCCATCGCACAAGTAATGGCTCTGAAGGCTCAATTCAACTTGGGCAGAGAATGCTACTACGCGATGATGACACTATTTGGACGCTTTCTACCCAAAGGCCATGTAATGCCTGCAAACCTGTACCAGTCGGACAAAATCCTCCGTGCACTTAAGATGCTCTATGAGAAGATAGATGCCTGTGAGAACGGATGTGCCTTATTTAGGCTTGAGTATGCGGGCTTGAACTATTGTCCCATTTGCAAGTCTTCCAGGTATGTTGTGGTAAACAACGGTATGGGTGAGAAGAAGCAGACCAAAATCCCCTTTAATGTTCTTCGGTATCTGCCAATCATACCAAGACTTCAACGTCTTTTCATGGTCGAAGAGACGGACAGACAGATGACATGGCACAAATTGGGCAAAAGAACCAAACTAGATGCAGATGGGAATCAGATGATGGTACACACATCGGATGCTTTTGCGTGGAAGAAGTTCGATGAATTACATGGGGATAAAGCGGCAGATCCAAGGCATCCTCGAGTCTGCATCGGCACGAATGGGTTCAATCCGTTTGGTATGACGGCAACCCAATACAGTTGTTGGCCTGTATTTGTCATTCCACTCAATCTCCCCCCCGGACAGATTATGCAAAGAAAGAACATTTTCCTGACGTTGATAGTTCCAGGGCCCAACTATCCGGGGAAGAATATGAATGTGTACATGCAGCCGCTTAAGGATGAATTGCAAGAAGCTTGGGATAATGGGTTGAAGACATACGACGCCGCTAGCAAACAAAACTTCATAATGCGTGTCTGGTACATGTACTCGATGCATGACTTGCCGGCGTATGCGCTATTCGTTGGCTGGTGTGTGCATGGAAGGTTCCCGTGCCCCACATGCAAGGCAGCTCTTCAGTTTCGTTGGCTGGAGGCGGGTCGCAAGTATTCTTGCTTCGACTTGCATAGACCGTTCCTGGATCCTCGCCATAAGTTCAGAAAAGACAAGAAGAACTTCATCAAAGGTAGAGTTGTCAAAAACTCTACACCACCTGCGTTGACAGGCCAACAGATCCTGGATCAGTTAAACGCTCTCGAGCCTGATCCAGAGCGTCCAGGGTATTTCAAGGGGTATAATTTGGAACACGCCTGGACTCACAAGACATGCTTGTGGGATCTGCCTTACTTCAAAGACCTCCTTCTTCCACACAATATCGACGTGATGCACACTGAAAAGAATATCGGCGAGGCCCTTTTTGGTACATTGTTCGGCATAGAGGGGAAGTCAAAGGATAATCCTAAGGCTAGAGTCGATCAGCAGACTCTATGTGATAGACCGTTACAGAACATGCGACAACCAAAAGAAAAGAAGAACTGGACGAAGCCAAAGGCCTGGTTCAATCTTGGAAGGCCAGCTATGAGGGAAATTATCTTGTGGGTGAAAATGCAGTTGATGTTCCCCGATGGGTATGCAGCGAATCTAAAGAGGGGAGCGAGTCTTGAAAAATTAAAAATATTTGGTCTCAAGAGTCATGATTGGCACATATGGCTTGAGCGGGTAATGTCGGTGATGTTGCGTGGCTTTATCCCCGAGGATGAATGGCTAGTACTGGCAGAGCTGAGCTATTTCTTCCGTGTTTTTTGTGCGAAAGAACTATCGCCTGCAGTGATAGATGACATGGAAAAGTTGGCGCCAGAGTTGCTCTGCAAGTTAGAGAAGATCTTTCCACCGGGCTTCTTTAATCCAATGTAGCATTTGATTTTACATCTCCCGACCGAGGCAAGCTTGGGGGGGCCCGTGCAAAATCGTTGGTGCTATGCAACTGAGAGGATGCAGAAGACGCTTCGAGCAAAATGTAAAAATAAACGTAGAATTGAAGCATCGATGGCCGAGGCATTCATTACTGAGGAGGCAGCAAACTTCGTGACAGCACACTACGAAGCCAAAAATCGTCATTTGCATAACCCGAAGCCTTGGTACAATGCTGGCGACCCTAAAAAAGGTGGATCCAACCTCAGCCTATTCAAAGGGAAGCCCGCGCCAGCCGGTGCTTCGAAACCAATAGAGTTGGATGTCGAAGAATGGCGCACCATTTCGTTGTATATCTTCAACAACCTAACAGAAGTGCGGCCGTACATCGAGTAAGTTATCGGTACATTGTTTCGCAACTTCTAATTATTTCTTTGAACTGCTCTTATTCCCGGATATTTGATTCAGTCGATACGTCGCCAAATTCTCGGATGGAGCGGTGATCCAAAAGGATTCCGTCGAAGAGTATGTGCTTCTGGCAAAGCATGGAGGCGGCTATCCCGGTTTCATCTCTTGGTTCAAACAAACGGTAATTAGCATTAATAGACCATTTCATTTCTTGGTCTAATTTGCGGCTAATGCAACAATTCTTTCGTATTAAACTTGTAGGCTAATTCAGAGTCTATGGACGCCGAATTGAGACAAGCCGCTAATGGCTTTGACTATAAGGTCCGTTCATTTGAGAAATACGACATCAACGGGTATCGCTTTCGTACCTTTGGCAAAGAGCTATCTATGGCCGACCAAAAATCTACAAATTGTGGTGTCTCTGCTATCGGCGAAGGAGGTACCGAGTATTATGGAAGAGTTGAAGCAATTTATGAACTTCTATTCTATGGTGAAAACCCACCGAATGTCGTAGTCTTCAAATGTTATTGGTTCCAGTCGAAGGAGACTAGAAGGACTCATGAACATATAGGGCTAGTAGAAATCAAACAAAGCACCCATTTAGATGTTCCCGATGTCTATATTACGGCTCAACAGGCGACCCAAGTTTTCTATCTACCGTGGGCATGCCAAACTAATGCAAATCTGAAGGGTTGGGATGTCGTTTATGAAGTGCCGCCACGTGTTAGACCACCTCCCCCCAATGAAGAGGATTATGAACCTCACATTAACCCAGACACATATGATGGAGAATTCTTCCAAGAAACACGTCTTTCCAAAAAACGTTTCAAGAACCGCTCTACTTCACCCCAGAACATGGAAGTAGACAGCGATAGTGAATCCGACAACACCCCTGAGCCAGAACAAGAAGAGTTGGAACAAGAAGAGGTTACTGCTGCGGATGACCTGTCAATGCTTGACCGATTACAAAACGGCCTTCCACATGTTGATGCCGCCGAACCCGATGAGCACGTCATTCATGACGACACGCGTGATAGTGATGATGATGATGATGATGATCCCGGAGCATATATAGACGATCCAGACTATTATTAATTAGTTTGTATGCATCCCAACTTAAATTATATACATATTATTATTCAAGTCAGTTCTTCAATTTTTTTATGTTGTACTAATTTCGTTTACTCTTTGTCATGGCAGGTGTTGAAAGATGGTGGGCGCGGGTCCAGAGCGCGCCGCGGGTACTTCTTCGGCGGCGGCCTGCGGGAGGGGTACTTCCATTCCACCTGTACCTCTCCGGAGAGCGTTGTTAGACAGTATGGGGACACCGCCGGGCGCTTCTTCATCGGCGTCGTTGCCCACCGGAAGAGGAGGTCGGGGAGGGAAGAAGAGAGGAGGTAGATCAGGACGCAGGGGCGGGAGAGGTAGGCAGGCTGCTACGCCTTCCTCGCCGCCACCCCCAGCTGATTCACCCGAGCAAAGGACTGCTAGGGTGGACCCGTTTGAGGTGGAGGCTACGGGGACTCCGCACCACGAGCCTCGGGTCGACGGGCCTTCGGCCCACGAGACTCCGGACCCAGAGGCTTCGTCCCACGACACTCCGGACCAGGCTACGTCCCAGGAGACGTCCGGATGGGGTACCTGGCCGGATCCGCCTGAGGGGCCGAGTGGCCATGCTGATGGTGGCGGGGATGATCCGTGTACTGATAGTGAGGGCGAGGTGGTTGAGGGGGCCACCGTGTACCAGCGTGGTGGTACACGGCTCCCGCCCGTGCCGGCGACCCGCGAGCTGCGGCCGGTGATTAGGCCTGATGGGGAGAAGTAAGTGCATTTACTCTTTTTGTACCTTTTGCCTTCAGGTTTCTTCAAATATCTAATGCGTTGGCCTTGTCATACTGCAGGGGTTGGGTACACGCCAGTGGAATCCGCAGGCCGAACACCGTCCTTGGTGTGATTTGCCGGCAAAACTTCCCAGGGTTTGTCACGTTGCCCGGTGAGGGTCAGCTTCTAGAGCTAGGCTTGAGCTGGGAGCACTACTTGGCTGCCCCGGCCCCGCCGGACCACATGATCGACGGTGTCTTGTGCCACACGATTGCCGAGATGGTAATCAGAAGCTTTTGGGTAATTTCTCCTTTGCACAATTAAAAATTAACAATAGCTAGTTATTTTACTAATCAGTGTTGTCTCGTTTGATTGCAGACCTTCTACAAGTGTGAGGAGGGATACTGGGAGGAGGCGGCACAGGATATCGATCACGAGTGCAGGCGCCTACTACAAAACTTACGGCACGAGGCTCGGCCGCAGGCTGTTCGAGACTACTACGCCACGCGTGGTATTAAGAAGGACAAGGCGTCGTGCCGGGCTAAGTTTCTGAAGAAGGATCAGTACATGAAGGTAATTAACTATTCTTAAGGCATTGTACTTAGTTTCCTTGATTTGATTCGTAGGCGTAGCTCTCAAATTTCTCTTTACTAACCTAGGTGCCCCCGAGATGGTGTGCGGATAAGATGGATTGTTGGGAGGCGTTGGTGGATGAGTGGTGCACAGGCCGCTGGCGAGCCGTCCACGACAATGCCAAGGACCGGCGTGCCCAAATGGTTGGTGTGCCACACCATCAAGGCAGCGCCAACTTATTTCAGTTCGGGCGGAACTGGGTATGTGGTTTGCTTCATGATTCATGCAATTCATTCTTCATGCTAGCTTCAGCCCTTTACTAATACTTTGTTCCTCTCTTTTAGGCGGGACACAATAACACGGAGGTGCCAGAGGTTTACGACCTCTATGCCATGGCCCATACTGCCTCGTACAAGAAGGTCAAGGCATTCTCTGAGGCTGACCTCGATAATCCAGAGAACTTCACCAACATCTCCTCCCACCACAAGCTCGTGAGGTACAGAGATGAGGGGAAGGCGAGGAAAGGGGAGGACTTTAACCCGAGCCAGCATCCCTTTGATCCAGAGCTGGTGATGATATCTGGTGGCGGGAGGTCCCATGGCTCGATAGCCATTGGAGATGGACTTATACGTTCTCCTCGCACTCTCCCGGAGATCAAGGCGCGCCAAACGAGCTCCTGTCCTGAGATAAGGCCTCATCCACGGCCAGTCGATCTCGCCATCGAGGTAAGTTATACGGACTCAGATATCTTTCCTCCATTACATTGTGTGTGTGCCCATCCATGATTAAAATGCTAACGAGGAGTGGTGTTGCAGGCTGCTCTTCATAAAGAGAGAGAGACTACCCAGGCGCTTCTGGAGGAGAGGGACCGGCTGGCGGCGGAGAGGGAACGGCTGGCGGAGGAGAAGACGGATAGGTTGTTGGAGGAGGAGAGGGCACGGAATGATGCGTCTCACCGGGCCATGTACGAGCTCCTCGTGGTAAGTTTCTTATGCATATTAGCCAAATCATGCACGTAATATGTTCGTTTCATTACTAACCTATATGACTGACTCGTCAAAACCAAATGTGCAGTCTATGTGCGAGAAGACCGGTCAGACCCCTCCGCCGATGCCGGTCATTACTAGAGCGGGAACGGTGAGTTTCATTTGAATGGTCATTAGTTACAAGTCTTAACATTTGAGTGTCATCATGCTAACGAGACTTTGCAAATGATCTTTGGTGCAGCATAACTCCGAAGCCGCATCGCACAACCCGACGAACACCGATGCTTGACCTCCGGTAAGTTTTCTCTATTATATGCCACATACTTAGCTTATTTTCCCCAAAAAAGACATACTTATATAGCTAATTATCCTCCAAAATGACATAATTAGCTTATTTAGTCCATTTATGACATAATTATCTTATTCGTTTCAAAAATGGCATAATAGCCTTGGTAACCTCATAAATGTCATATACTTAGCTTATTATCCTCCAAAATGACATAATTACCTAAGTTAGCTCTAAAATGACCTATACTTACCTAATTTAGCTTAAAATGGCATAATTACCTAGGTTAGCACAAAAATGACCTATACTTACCTTATTTTCCTAGGTTAGCACAAAAATGGCATACTTACCTAGGTTAGCTCTAAAATGACACAAATAAGGAATAAGATGAAGAAAAACAAGGAAGAGGAGAAAAAGAAGGAATAGAAGAAGAAGAAGAAGAAGAAGAAGAAGAAGACTAGAAGAAGAAGAAGAAGAAGAAGAAGAAGAAAAAGAAGAAGAAGAAGAAGAAGAAGACTAGAAGAAGAAGAAGAAGAAGAAATTTCTTCTTCTTCTTGTTCTTCTTCTTCTAGTCTTCTTCCTTCTTTTCCTTTTTCCTCTTCTTCTTCTCCTCTTCTCCTCTTTTTCTTCTTCTTCTTCTTCTTCTTCTTCTTCTTCTTCTTCTTCTTCTTCTTCTTCTTCTTCTTTTCTTCTCCTCCTCTTCTTCTTCTTCTTCTTCCTCTTCTTCTTCTTAGCTTATTTTCCCCAAAAAAGACATACTTAGCTAATTATCCTCCAAAATGACATAATTAGCTTATTTAGTCCATTTATGACATAATTAGCTTATTCGTTTCAAAAATGGCATAATAACCTTGGTAACCTCATAAATGTCATATACTTAGCTTATTTTCCTCCAAAATGACACAATAAGCTTAGTTAGGTCAAAAATGGCATAATTACCTAGGTTAGCTCTAAAATGACACAAACAAGCAATAAGAAGAAGAAAAACAAGAGGAGAAAAAGAAAGAGAAGAAAAACTCTTCTTCTTCTTGTTCTTCTTCTTCTTCTCCTTCTTCTTCTTCTTCTTTTCTTCTCCTCCTCCTCTTCTTCTTCTTCTTCTTCTTCTTCTTCTTCTTTTTCTTCTTCTTCTAGTCTTCTTCTTCTTCTAGTCTTCTTCTTCTTCTTCTTTTTCTTCTTCTTCTTCTTCTTCTCCTTCTTCTTCTTCTTTTCTCCTCCTCCTCCTCCTCCTTCTTCTTCTTCTTCTTTTTCTTCTTCTTCTTCTTTTCTTCTCCTCATCCTCCTCCTTCTTCTTCTTCTTCTTCTTCTTTTTCTTCTTCTTCTCCTTCTTCTTCTTCTTTTCTTCTCCTCCTCCTCCTTCTTCTTCTTCTTCTTCTTCTCCTTCTTCTTCTTCTTTTCTTCTCCTCCTCCTCCTCCTCCTTCTTCTTCTTCTTCTTTTTCTTCTTCTTCTCCTTCTTCTTCTTTTCTTCTTCTTCTTCTTCTTCTTCTTCTTCTTCTTCTTCTTCTTCTTCTTCTTCTTCTTCTTCTTCTTCTTCTTCTTCTTCTTCTTCTTCTTCTTCTTCTTCTCCTTCTCCTTCTTCTTCTTATTTTCTTCTCCTCCTCCTCCTCCTCCTCCTTCTTCTTCTTCTTCTTCTTCTTCTTCTTCTTCTTCTTCTTCTTCTTCTAGTCTTATTCTTCTTCTTCTTCTAACTTTCTTACTCCCATTTTTGCAGGTTTGATTCACTTCATGGAAGCTGGCTATGGCAGACTGCTGCTGTTTAGTTTTTTGTATATATTGATGTATATATGGATGAACATGGTGAAACTATGTATGTATTGGATCTTTTAATACCGTATGTGTTGCATTGATGGACTGCTAGATGTTTGATACATGGCCTATGCATTGGTGTACTGCTATGTATATATATATCATATTTGTATTTTGAAAATGCAGGGAAATAACAGAAAACAAATAAAACAGTGGCAATACAGGCACTTTGCCGTCCGTCAGCGGACGGCAAAGTTCTTTGCCGTCCGCCAGTGGACGGCAAAGGTGCCACGTGGCAGCAACCTGTGCAACCTGGCAACTCAGGTCTGGCCATTTGGTCATGATGCCGTCCGCCAGCAGACGGCAAAGATATAGATCAGGCAGACGGCAAAGAGTTGCCGGGGAGGAGTGACATTAGCCACGGGTCTACTGACGTCAGGAAGCAGAAGGCAAAGGACAGCGTGCGGCAGACGGCAAAGAGTTGCCGGGGGAGGAGTGACGTTAGCCACGGGTCTGCTGACGTCAGGAAGCAGACGGCAAAGGACAGCGCGCGGCAGACGGCAAAGTCTCCCGTTAGCCACCTAACGTGGCTAACATCTATTCTTTGCCGTCCACTTTCTTTGCCGTCTACTTGGCCAGGAAAGCTGACGGCAAAGCTCTTTGCCGTCCGCTGTACGAATGCAGACGGTAAAGAAGCTCATTACCGGAGCTTTCAGTGCCGGAAGCGTTTGCCGTCCGCTTTCTGGTCCTTTGCCGTCTGCCAAGGCAGACGGCAAATCAGCTGATTACTGTAGTGTATATATATTAGATAATGATAAAAAGAATTGTGAATAGTGTTTACGTACCCAAAGATTTCTTGTATCGCTGCTCCTTTCGTTGATAATAATGCGAATGTTCTCGCAAACGTAGTATGCACATAAATTATTCCCCGGTGCCTGCCTCAAGCACTTTACGAGAATAGAATTCAATCAGATAATAATCAAGCATGATAATGGTATTGAAACTAGAATTAAAGAGATGCGCGGACGTAGCTAGCTAGCTAGTACTACTTAATTACCCTTGGTCGCCACCATTTCAGGCTTGGTTTCCATTGACCGACAACCTCTTTGATGAACGTTTTCCAAACCCTGCCCGACAAAGAAAATGAATAAAGAAGTTATTAATTACTTGATATCAGGAAATGAACTAAAGAGGCCGACATAGTGCGATAATGATTGAAATTACCTGTCGAGCATCAACTTCAGGTCGTAGTATTCTTTAGGGTCTCTAGTTAGTGAGTCCAGTACTTCAACTTTTCCCTCGTCAACTCTAATGATTAGCAGGATCCAGTGGAAACTATGCACACGTTTGTATAAGCGGGCATGCATAACTCATCAACTACACTTAACATCGAGTAAGCAAAATAAAATTTGTAGTACAAGACAGTAACACTCACTTGAAGTTGTAAGGAAATACTATCTCTGGTCTGGCATTTAGTTCCTTCAAAAACATTAGCAAGTTGGCCTCTGTGTCTTTGGGTTCTGCTTTTAACACTTGTTCATAAATGGTATTTGGGTCAATGAACCCAATGCCATAGACTCCATCTCTTTTCATTTCAGAAATCTTCAATCTGCATAATACCACACAAAAGAATATAGTGAGGATAATTACAGGCAATGAACGAGCTGAGCTAGAGACTTAAATTACAGAAAGAAATCACTTACAGACAATAGCAACTGACGAGAGATTTGTCCAGTGCGTCTTGATTGTATAACTGAAAAATTTCTGGCAATTCAATCCACACATCTTTTCCATGGTAGTAATGCTCTGGCTTGACTTCACCATGAGGCTCTCTCGCCCGGCCTTTACTTCTCTCAGGTACCAGTCATGCAATCTGCGCAACTGCGTTGGTAGAAGCTCGACCTCCTCAGGCCTGACTAGAGGGTTCCCGGGGACGTATTTCCATGCTAGATCCTTCTCATCAATATTCGTGGGAAGATCCTCGATGCCTAGGAGTTGTTCAACAGTGACACCGGCCTCTCTAGCCATCTGTCTAGCAGCGTCGGTTATTACCGGCTTATCGGTGGTACTCACCTTGAGCGGGGGGGTCGATTGCACTGCCTGTTCTCCCAGCTGGGGAACAGTTTTCCCGCTTTTATTACTACCTGTTGTAAGGCTCGACTCCTTTTTTTTGTGCATGATATGACTTCTTAATAGAGCGCTCATAGTCTGAATCACTTTTCTCCACAGCCGGTTTAGCAAGATCCAGAAAGTGTTGTATGACTTTCTCAGGTATTTTCTCCTTCGGCGGCGGGGGCGGTTTCGGTGCAAAATGGGCCTTCACTTGGGCATCCACGACCCATTTGTTTTCCTCCTCAGTCATCTCGTAAGCTAACTTCTTTTTGGTAGGAGGCTCGGGTTTCTTGTTTGGTGCTCTCTTCCGCTTGGGAGTCCGCTGACGCTGCAGAGTTCGATATTACGAACTCGCGCTGGGCTCCGTCTCGGGGTGGGCTGGAGTCGGCTGACGCGGCGGATTTGTAGGAGGAGTCGGCTGACGCGGCGGACTTGGAGGAGGAGTCAGCTGACGCGGCGGACTTGGAGGAGGAGTCGGCTGACGCGGCGGACTTGGAGGAGGAGTCGGTGCCCTTGGCGTCGAGTTTGGAAAGACGATGCAATCCTTCCTCCATACAATGATACCACGTTTGGCTTCTCCCAGTGTCTGCTCCCCTTGACCTCCAGGAAAGTCAAGCTGTAGTGAGTCATATGCCGACAGAACTTCATCCACCCCGACACGAGCATAGCCAGGTGGAATCGGATTGCCGTGGAAGGCTGCTTCAGGGGGATTTGGTAAAGCATAGCCGTCCGCCACCTTCATGGATATGTTCTTCAGTGGAAGGTGTAGCTCACAACTTGTCGTCTCTTGGATATCATCCACGGGGTAGCGAGCCAGAAGTGCATCATCGGCCGGGACCCCCGTGGAACCCACGCTGCTTTTCGGCATAGATGGGACGGTGCTATCCAATGCTGGATCTGCTTGCTGCTGCCGCTGAGACGCCCTTTCCAGGCTAAGTGTGTCGATCTGCTCCTGCTGCCGCATGAAAGCACATTCGAACTCCGCGTGCTTTGCTTCTAGCTGTTGAAGCCGGTCTGCATCCTGCTTCTTCTTGTCTTCCTCCTGCTTCTTCTTTCTCGCACGGTTTCTGTAACTGACGTTCCAGTCCGCAAACCCCTCAACCCACGGAACAACGCATTTGCCTCGTGTTCGTCCCGGGTGTTCAGGATTCCCGAGGGCGCGTGTAAGCTCGTCGTTCTCTCTCTCGGGCTGGAACGCCCCCGTTTGAGCCGCTTCTATTGCACCAAGTAAAGCGTCCGAGGCTTCTTTAAGACTTGCCTGCACCATAATCTCCCCTGTCTTTGGGTCCAACTTTCCCCCATGCGCATAAAACCAAGTCCTGCACCTGTCGGGCCAACCCAATGTTGCTGGAGTGACCCCTGCAGCAATCATCTTTTCCTCAGATTCATCCCACTTAGGCCGGCCAATCTTGTAGCCACCTGGCCCCAGAACATGGTGAAACTGTTTCTTCTCAGCATTGATCTTGTTTATCCTCGACCGTTCCTTAGCTGCTTCCGATTCCTTGAACTCCACAAATAAGTCCCAGTGATCTTTTGCCTTCTCCAGTGCTCCAGTGAATTCTGGAGTCTGCTTTCCTGCTTCGACGTAGCAGGCCCATAATCTTTTCTTATGGTTGCGGAATTGTGTGGCCATCTTCTGAAGAGCACTCTTCTTGACTTTCTCCCGTTCTGCATCTGTTAAATGCTCTGGTAGGGTGAAATGTGACATGAGCGTTTCCCAAAGCAGATCTTTTGCTCTTTCGTCGACAAAACTAACTTCTCGATCTCCCTTTGGCTTATTCCATTCTTGAACGGAGATCGGGATTTGGTCCCTGACAATAACTCCGCACTGACGATTAAATTTGTCCGCATTCTTTTTAGGAGCAAGCGGTTCGCCATTTGGTTTGATCTCATCGATGTTGTACTTTAGGCCAGGCGGCAACTTTTTGGCCGGGCCTCGTACTGCCCTGCTTGTAGAAGATTTGCTCGATCCGGAGGGCTAAAAGAAGAAAGATTCGTTAATATATATATATATATATATATATATATATATATATATATATATATATATATATATATATATATATATATACAAATCAATTAATACATGTAATGATCACTAGAGGCCTTATATATACCTCGCCGGTCTTTGTTAATTGAAGATCATTTCCTTCGCCATCATTGTTTGTGTGCCCTTCGTCTGTTGGTTCTTCCTCAAATATTCCCTCACCGGCGTCGTTCAGATATTGTGAGCCGTCATCTTCAGGTTCACCCTCTGGGTTTCGGATCATGTCGAACATGATATGCTCTTGATCATGGTCGTCTCTGCCGCTAGCGTCCATAGCTTAACTAATCCAGAAGAAAGATAAAACAATTTAGTATTCAAATTAGAATGCATCTCGAATAATATCACTAATACATCTCGAATAATCCAGTTAATGCATCATCGAATATTATCGAATGTAATCTCGAATACATCTCGAATATTATCATGAATACATCTCGAATATTATGACTAATACATCTCGAATATTATCTCGAATACATCTTGAATATTATCACTAATGCATCATCGAATATTATCGAATATAATCTCGAATACATCTCGAGTATTATCACTAATACATCTCGAATATTATCATATAACAACACTAGCTAATACAGCTCGAATATTATCGAATAATCTAGTTGACTCTCAAGCAGGTTGTCGCCTCCCAGTGCCAGCCCGGCGGAGCCCAGTCCCGGACATGGCGCCTCTCAAGCAGGTTGTCGCCGCCGAGTCGACGACGAGGATGCGGGCCGGGCATCGTCGATGTCGAGAACAAATTCTTATGAAAACAAATTCCTATGCAATAATTATCATTTTATTATGCTACTCATATTTAATAAACTTTTACAACTATATATAATAGATGGGCAAATTTGAACAACATTTTATAGCATTGATCCATCTAACATTCATCTAATTAATATTCATCTACACACAAAAATACATAATAAATCCATCTAATTAACATTCATCTACACACAAAAATACATAATAAATCCATCTAATTAACATTTCTTTCAAAAAAAGAGAACCTAGGATCTTCTCAAAACACAATTGCCATTCACAAAATTCCACCAAGTATTTCTTCTATCTTAGGACAGTACCTGTCAGGGATATAACCCCGCGATATAACCCGGCCGGAGTATAACCCGGCCAGGACTTGGCGATTCACTGAAGACTCGGAAACCAGCTCGGCGGTTCATAGTCAAGACCCATAAGGTGGGCCAGAAGACGGAGACCAAACCACATGGCGGGTTACCAAGTGGGCCAAGAGGAAGACAAGACATGAAGACCAGGCCATATGGCGGCTTACCAGATGGGCTGAGGCCAAGGCCCAAGAGGCAGGAGGCGACTCATGGGCCAGAAGGTATAAGCTGCCATAAGATGACTTGTTCTGTAAGACTAGGAAGTTGGAGCCAGGATCGGTTACGTTGTATAACCCGACCCGGACTCTTGTAAGCCGTCGGACCTCAGCCTATGTATATAAAGGCGAGACCTGGCGGCGAGTTAGACAGGGGTTAAGACAGACAGACAAGCCTTACGGCGAGAGAGACCAAGCAGTCGAGAGCTAGGGCAAGCAAGCCGCCCCTTGTAATCGATACACCAGTTAATACAGCATAAGCACGACGTAGGCTTTTACCTCCACCGTGAGGGGCCGAACCTGGGTAAACTCGTGTCCCTTGTCCCGTTTAACCCCTTTGAGTCCACTTCCATGGCGTTGGCCTCGAACCTAAGCCTTCGGGCATCTGCCGTGACAAAGCCACGACAGTTGGCGCCCACCGTGGGGCTAGCGCTCGGTGGTGTTGAGTTCTCAAAGGGTTCTCTCTCTGGGAACGAGGGGTACGCCATTGGTGAGATGATCAAGAATCGCCATGGGAGACTCTACCTCGACGACGCCGGCTGGGGTCCTGAAGCCGACTCAATCGAGCATGGTTTCTGGGTCCCCTTCGGCAGAATCAACGTTTTCTTTGGCAAGGCTGGCGGATCTAAACCCGGGCCGGACATCTGCACCGACATCGTCAAGCCGGCCCGGCACGAGCAACCCGCCCAAAGCGTGCAACCCGCCTGTATTGACCCGGGCAGGAAGCACGTCTTCGTTGGCTTTACTGAAGGCATGGAGCTTGAAGGTTCTATGTCGCAAGAGGAAACTCTCGACTACTCAGAGGAAGGATCCTCGAGTGGAGAGACGGAATCGATCTATCAACTTCATAGCGATAGGCTTGGGGGCTACGACGAGCCTTACCCCGAGTCGGAGTACCATGAGCCGGAGGGTTACGAGCCGCCAAACCACGCTGCCGTCTTTATGGCGGGTTCCGCGGCGGCTCCGAGCGATACAGCCGCCGGTGCGACCGGGTCTGGGGCTGGCAGGTCGCCGGCTCAGGTTCTTCTGGATCTGATGAACGAGTTTACAACCCTAATGGAGACTGAGGTCACTGTTGAAAACCAAGCGGCCCGTAACGCGGAAATCGCAAAGTTGAAGAATCAGATGGCCCGAGTCCAACAGGAGATCAATGAGCTGAAGGCTCAGATGGATGCGGAGGCAGAATGCCTTAAGGCGGACGCTTTTCGTTTCGAGTTAGAGCAGCAGTCAGCAGCGGCGGTTTATCGCATGAGACATCAATCCCGCTTGCCAGAGCAATATGAAGCTCGGAATCTTTTTAACACGCCAGGAATGGGACGGAACGTACCTTTGACCGTAACCCGGACGGCGGAAATACCTGGAAGCCGGGCGGCGGCTCAACGTCAGCAGCTAGACCCGCCACGACGGGGCCAGAACCCGCCACCGCTTTATCCAACACCGCCGGGTCATTATTCTAACCCGGCGGAGAACATGGTGGCAGCAGCAACCAGGCTTGATACAATTCCGATCCCCGATAAGGCGCCTTATGCAGAAGAGGTGCGGAACGCCATCGGATACCTGCGCACGGCGATGGCCCAGCAGGAGAAGTATAATTACAGCCGGAGTCGCGTGCACTCAACGCCCGTCCACAGCCGTAGCTACAGCTGGCGTTATGAGTCGCCGGCGGTTTCTAGCAGCGAACGACATCGTAACCCGCCGCAAGCTGATCGGGCGGCTCTGGATGCTCAGACATTGGTGGATCAGGCGAGAGCACGGCAAGAAGAGGTGGCTCAGGCAGCGGTGGCGTCTCAGGAACACACAGTCGCCCCTTCCGTTTCAGGAGGAGCGGGGTTGACTTCCAGGGCTGTGGGGGTGCCGTGTCTGGTACCGGCTCTGCGGAATGAGCGTCTGCCGAAGGATTTCAAGGGTCCTCGTAAGGTGCCCAATTACACTGCTGATTTACCTCCAGAGGCCTGGGTTGAAAGTTATGAGCTAGCCATGGAGATGTTGGACGTTAGTGATGCGGTCTGCGCCAAGTATTTCATCATGATGCTGGAAGGGCCGGCTCGCACATGGTTGAAGGGTTTGCCACCCAACACCATTAACTCCTGGGCCGAGTTAAGGGCGAAATTCATCAAAAAATTTAAAGGAACATGCAAGCAGCCCATGACGATTGTGGATTTGGACCATTGTGTACAGCATGAGGACGAGTCGGCTCATCACTGGGTCCGGCGGGTCTCTACTATCATCCACTCTTCGGAGCAGATTACGGCGGCTCAGGCGGTTTTAATTCTTGAGAAGAACTGTCACTTCACGCCTCTGAAGCAGAAGCTTGGCCGGCTCAAGCGGTCATGTCAAGACATGGGGGAGCTCATGGCGGCTCTCACCAAGTATGCAGATTCTGACAATACGAAAGACCCAGGCTCTGATGAGGAGAAATCAGGTCAGGGGAAGAAGGGTAACAATGCAAAGGGTCAACCGCAAAGCATGGCTGGAAACAACCCGGGCAAACGGAAGCACCCGGACGGCGAGTCAGAACTGGTGGCAAGCACCAACACCAGGAACACCCGTGCTAAGGGTAAAGCTCCTATCAACCTGGAAGAGATGCTCAATAAGCCTTGCCTAGAACACAGCCGGCCCGATAAGCCGGCACGACATACCTGGGGGGATTGCTACATTATGCAACAGTTCCGGGATTACAGCCTTCAACAGCATCGTGATAACGGTAACGGTCCATCAGGCGGCTCAGCACCGGGCGGCTCAGGGGCCGGTTTTGGTGCTGGCGGCTCCGGAACCGGTTACCAAGGTCAGAGCGATCATGGAGGTCATAATCAACAGTCTGGCGATGGAGGCCAGCAGCAGAAAAACCAGTCGGGGTATCTGACTAACCCGAAACAACTCGGTCAGGGTCAGTACAATGCTTAAAACCCGGCTCAAAAGAAGTCTGTCTCTCACAAAGCTTTGAGACCTTGATATCCGGCTCAGCGTCCGGTTCAAAAGAATTCATCTCTCGCAAGTTCGAGTTTTCAAGAATATTGTAAAGTCGCCCAAGAGGACGAGCCGCCATGATGTACCATTCAAATATATGGGTACCCTGGTTCATTGAATAATCATAAAAGTCATTTGGGGGCTTCCAACCCACCGGGTTTAGCTTTCAACCCTCTTGACCGGCTTTTAAGCCATAACCAGACCGGAGTAATCCTGCCTGTTTGCCAAGATGTTACTCCGACCCCCTGTACTCTTGATAAGTCATGAACTTATCCAGGTTAAAACATGATGGGTCATGTGAGAGCCGGCTTACAGAAAGCGAGGATCCTCCATGGGCTGTTAAGCCGCCTTCATTGAAACTTGGTTAAACCTGCCTGTTCACCAAGATGCTACTCCGATCCCCTGTACTCTTGATAAGTCATGAACTTATCCAGGTTAAAACATGATGGGTCATGTGAGAGCCGGCTTACCGAAGCAAGGATAAACCAGTGGCTATCACGCTAGTTTCATTGAAATAAAACTCGACTACCAGACCGGGTTAGATACCCGAAAAGTTGACACCGTCAACAAGGTCATTTGGGGGCTTTTAAACCCACCGGGTTAAGCTTCAACCCTCTCGATCAGGCTCTTCAGCCACCGCCAGACCAGGTTGTATGCCCAAAGGGTTGACTCCGTCAAAAGGGTCATTTGGGGGCTTCCAACCCACCGGGTTTAGCTTACACACCCTCTTGATCGGCTCTTCAGCCACCCTCGCAACAATAAAAGACTTAACAGTTCCGGGTTATGCTTCTTCAAGCCGCCCCCACAGCAATACAAAGCATGCTCTGTACTGTTTATTTTTTGCAGGTCTCGTCTCCTAAGACAAGCCGGTCACCAAACCGGGTTACATCGTAACCTCTGCAAGCATAATAAAGACTCTAAATAGCCGACATGGCTGGATATTCTTGAAGAGCCGCCCTCTTGATTATATTGCCGGGTCATCTAATTGACCGGTTCTTGGATTTCTTCAACCGGTGCTCTGTGGTATACTACAGCACTCATGGATTTCTCAAGCATATATTTGCCGGGTTGCACCGCAACCACGAGCAGGGATTTTATTATTCATACCGGGTTACAACCATGGTCAAGGAGTTATATTAATCTTATACAGCCCCGAGTCGCCGCAGGCATGCAACCCGGCGCTTGGGGGCTACATTATTCAAGTCCGGTTTATGTCAAGTACGCAAGTCCCGTGTCGCTGCAAGCATGCACCACGGCACTTGGGGGCTAATGCAAGCCGGTTTTCAAGTCAGTACATTATCAACAAGACCCTGTTATCTCAAGGAGATGGGCCAGTTTTTTACAATCCTTCTAAGTCCCGGCCCAGTACATATTACTGACCCGGCACTCGGGGGCTACACCGCTCAGATCAAATTCTCTAAAGTCCCAAGTCGCCACAGGCATGCGACCCGGAACTTGGGGGCTACAGTATTCAGCTGTTCAAGCAGACTATAAAGTTCCCATTGAAGACCCGGCCCATCATATATTGAAGAACCGGCTCTTGGGGGCTACACCAGCTGAAGCTTTATAAGGTATAAGACAGTTACAAGTCCCAGGCTGCTGCAGGCAAGACAACCTGGTACTTGGGGGCTGCACAGTCAAAGATATGATTGCAAAGCGCCAAGTCATCATGGATAAACTTGGAGCTTGGGGGCTATAGGTAATATGGATATATCAAAAAATTGAAAGGAGTTATCAAAGTCAGCCGGAGTCTGGTTATTTGACCCGGCGTCACCAACATTACATGACCCGGCGTCGTTAAAGATTATAACCCGGCGGTGATGACCCGCCGAGAGTATTGGAGGCCGAATCAATGGCATATGGGTGTTGTATTCCCAGAGTTTTTACTTCAAAGGACACTGACAAGCAAGACGATTGAGAAGACGGCTCGTACACATGAAACCCGGATTTTGAAAGGAATTACTTCATTAAAGCCGGCTGATGGGGCGAGCCGGTCACTTAACATATTTATTCTTATTTCAGGAGCTTAGCATGAATAAATTCAAGCTAACCTGGGGGCTAATGTCAGGGATATAACCCCGCGATATAACCCGGCCGGAGTATAACCCGGCCAGGACTTGGCGATTCACTGAAGACCCGGAAACCAGCTCGGCGGTTCATAGTCAAGACCCATAAGGTGGGCCAGAAGACGGAGACCAAACCACATGGCGGGTTACCAAGTGGGCCAAGAGGAAGACAAGACATGAAGACCAGGCCATATGGCGGCTTACCAGATGGGCTGAGGCCAAGGCCCAAGAGGCAGGAGGCGACTCATGGGCCAGAAGGTATAAGCCGCCATAAGATGACTTGTTCTGTAAGACTAGGAAGTTGGAGCCAGGATCGGTTACGTTGTATAACCCGACCCGGACTCTTGTAAGCCGTCGGACCTCAGCCTATGTATATAAAGGCGAGACCTGGCGGCGAGTTAGACAGGGGTTAAGATAGACAGACAAGCCTTACGGCGAGAGAGACCAAGCAGTCGAGAGCTAGGGCAAGCAAGCCGCCCCTTGTAATCGATACACCAGTTAATACAGCATAAGCACGACGTAGGCTTTTACCTCCACCGTGAGGGGCCGAACCTGGGTAAACTCGTGTCCCTTGTCCCGTTTAACCCCTTTGAGTCCACTTCCATGGCGTTGGCCTCGAACCTAAGCCTTCGGGCATCTGCCGTGACAAAGCCACGACAGTACCCAACATCATTTCTTTCATTAAAACTTCTTTTATTAATATTCAAACAATTACAAAACCAAATTCTATAAATTCATGACCTCCTTTGGTTTTGCAAAGGAACTATATTCCCCCTAACATTTCTAGTCCAGCAAAAACTATCTCAGCTAGATGCTGGTACCCACACTTCATTTCTCCAAAAATAATCTGTCCACTAGTTCAAAATTTTCAAGTTTCATTCAAATAAAATTTGGACCAGATTCAGTTTCCTTGCTCAAAACCCAATCTCTACTACTCCAACAATTCTGAAATTTTTACAGCACCTCAACCATGCATCAGAGAAGCACCACAAAAAAATTTAAAATTTTGAAAAATGCCTAGCTACTGTTGGCATTGCTATCGAACACTTGTTGTGCAAAAATTCAGAAATTGGGCAAAGTTCAGAGATTGCACTGCCGTGCACTTTACTCTTCCTCTCCTTTCTCTCCTTCGCAGCTTTGCCTCTGGCTTGTGCGCATCCACGGGATGCGGCAGGGGGGCGCGGGGTTGCCGGAGCCGACAGCAGTGAGCACATCCGTGGCGGCGCGGGCGGCGGAGCGCGACGGGGACAGAGGGAGGGGGAGGCCTGGGCCTTACCAGCGTTGCCGAGGAGAGGGGCGGCGAGGCTCGGAGGAGACTGGCGAGGAGGAGGTCGGAGACGAGGAGCAGCGATGGCGACGAGCGGTGTGGATCGCTGGAGAACTTGGGCAGCCTGGCGACGTGGTGATCGATTTGTCTCCTGGGCGGTGGAAAACGCTAAGTGACAGTTATATAGGATCGACCTTTAGTCCCGGTTGCAGCCACGAACCGGGACTAAAGGACCTTTAGTCCCGGTTCGTGGCTGCAACCGGGACTAAAGGTCTGTTTTCGGGCCCAAATTAAGCGCGGGAGGGGGCCTTTAGTCCCGGTTACAGCCATGAACCGGGACTAAAGGTCTGTTTTCGGGCCCAAATTAAGCGCGGGAGGGGGCCTTTAGTCCCGGTTGGTGGCTCCAACAGGGACTAAAGGGTTGGTCCTGGCGTGGTGGAAGTTTAGTCCCACCTCGCCAAGCGACAGGCACTCGCACCTGTTTATAAGCCCCGCTGCGACTACCGTTCCGAGCTCCTATCTAAACAAGGCAGTACATGCCTAACGTATACACTCTGCCCTGTGGGGCCCACTTGCCCAACGGGCCTGCATCCTGGCCCATATAGTTGGGTTTCTAGTCGTATGCAGGCCGTTGCGGCCTAGTAGGCAGGCATTTTTTTATTTTTTGCAAATTTTTTAGTCCCGGTTGGTAGTTCCAACCAGGACTAAAGGTCTTTTCCAGTTTTTTTTTTGTTTTTTGCTTTATTTTTTTTCTTTTGTTTCTACTTACAGCCAAATATTTAGAGTTTTTGAGTGAATCTTTTTGGTTTAGGTCACAAAAATTATAAACTTTCTGTTAGCTAGTGCCAGTAGTTTTCAAATTTGAATAGTTTAAATTTGAATTCTTTGAAATTTGTGTGAATCACTAGTTTGTGAATAACTTTACTTTAAAAATAGATTTTTGAGTGATTCTTTTTCCTGCTGTTTAATATTAGTATGTTTTATCAGTATGTTCAATTTGGTAATTTTTAGGTTATTTTAAATAGGTGTTTTAATCAAAAACAGATTCTGTTTAGCTCTTTTAGTTTTATAGCTCAAAAAATCATTAAATGCATGAAAAATAGCGAATGAAGTCAGAAAGGGTTGAAAATTGATGATGTGGCTTTGAATGGTGCATGTTGAATGCACAAAAAGTCTGGAGTTAAAATAAGTTTATAAAAATAAAATGCCTTTGTAACAGATGAGTTTTCGTCCAAAACCCTGATATTTCGAAAGAGATTGTCCAGTTTGTACACGAAGTGCATCCAGTTTTTGCCGTAACCCTCTCAACTTTTTAGCACATGCTATGTGGGTGAAATGATGATACCATGCCAAGTTTCAACCTTTTCAGAGTTCATTTGTAGTGCTTTTCAATTTCAGGGTCATTTAGCCCATAAAAATCAATAAATGCATGAAAAATAGCAAATGAAGTCAGAAAGGGTTGAAAATTGATGACGTGCCTTTGAATGGTGCATATTGAACGCACAAAAAGTCTGGAGTTAAAATAAGTTTATAAAAATAAAATGCCTTTGTAACAGATGAGTTTTCGTCCGAAACCCTGATACTTCGAAAGAGATTGTCCAGTTTGTACACGAAGTGCATCCAGTTTTTGCCGTAACCCTCTCAACTTTTTAGCACATGCTATGTGGGTGAAATGATGATACCATGCCAAGTTTCAACCTTTTCAGAGTTCATTTGTAGTGCTTTTCAATTTCAGGGTCATTTAGCCCAAAAAAATCAATAAATGCATGAAAAATAGCAAATGAAGTCAGAAAGGGTTGAAAATTGATGACGTGCCTTTGAATGGTGCATATTGAACGCACAAAAAGTCTGGAGTTAAAATAAGTTTATAAAAATAAAATGCCTTTGTAACAGATGAGTTTTTGTCCGAAACCTTTATTCTTCGAAAGAGATTGTCCAGTTTGTACACGAAGTGCATCCAGTTTTTGCCGTAACCCTCTCAACTTTTTAGCACATGCTATGTGGGTGAAATGATGATACCATTCCAAGTTTCAACCTTTTCAGAGTTCATTTGTAGTGGTTTTCAATTTCAGGGTCATTTAGCTCAAAGAAATCAATAAATGCATGAAAAATAGCATTCCTTCGCGTTTCAAATGCCAAAACACATGTATACCCTAACTATTACAAAGATTCCCTCCGGTTTATCCAAAGTGGGACTTTCCAGATAAGTTCGGAAACTCACTAGAGAAGAAAGTGATGACGGTGAAGCCGGTCACATCCTAGAGTGGGATCTTGGGGTATAAAACTTTTTCTTCGCGTGTGTCCCTTTGCGCCGTAACCATGGACAATCTTCATCATTTAAGAGGATGCTTGGGTCAGTCTTCACTGTGAAGGGAGCAATTTCATGAAACTTTTCATAATCTTCTGACATGTCTGTCTTGTCCTCCACTCCCACGATGTTTCTTTTCCCTGAAAGAACTATGTGGCGCTTTGGCTCATCGTATGATGTATTCGCTTCCTTATCTTTTCTTTTTCTCGTCTTGGTAGACATGTCCTTCACATAGAAAACCTGCGCCACATCATTGGCTAGGACGAATGGTTCGTCTGTGTACCCAAGATTGTTGAGATCCACTGTTGTCATTCCGTACCGCGGGTCTTCCTTTACCCCGCCTCTAGTTAGATTGACCCATTTGCACCGAAAAAAAGGGACCTTAAAATCACGTCCATAGTCAAGTTCTCATATCTCCTCTATGTAACCATAATATGTGTCCTTTGGCCTATTGGTGTTTGCTGCATCAAAGCGGACACCACTGTTTTGGTTGGTGCTCTTTTTATCTTGGGCGATCGTGTAAAATGTATTCCCATTTATCTCGTACCCTTTGAAAGTCGATATAGTCGAAGATGGTGACTTGGCCAGCAAGTACAGCTCATCTCCAACAGTGTCGTCATGCATGAGACGTGTTTGCAACCAACCGCCGAATGACGCCATGTGTGTATGTTTGATCCAGGGCTCAGACTGCTCCGGGTTCTTGGAGCGTACACTATCCAGGTGTTCCTCGATATACGGAGCCACCAAGCTGCAATTTTGTAGAACTATGTAGTGTGCTTGCGCCCAAGAATGCCCGTCCATACATATTACTGAATCCTTTCCTAGCGTGCCTTTTCCACCCAGTCTGCCCTCATGTCGCGATTCGGGAACACCAATCGGCTTAAGGTCAGGAATAAAGTCAACACAAAACTCAATGACCTCCTCTGTTTCATGGCCCTTGGAGATGCTTCCTTCTGGCCTAGCACGGTTATGAACATATTTCTTTAAGACTCCCATGAACCTCTCAAAGGGGAACATATTGTGTAGAAATACAGGACCCAGAATGGCAATCTCTTTGACTAGGTGAACTAGGACGTGCGTCATGATATTGAAGAAGGATGGTGGGAACACCAACTCAAAACTGACAAGACATTGCACCAAATCATTCTGTAACCTTGGTAGGATTTCTGTATCGATTACCTTCTGAGAGATTGCATTGAGGAATGCACATAGCTTCACAATGGCTAGTCGAACGTTGTCCGGTAGAAGCCCCCTCAATGCAACCGGAAGCAATTGCGTCATAATCACGTGGCAGTCATGAGACTTTAGGTTTTGGAATTTTTTCTCTGCCATATTTATTATTCCCTTTATATTCGACGAGAAGCCAGACGGGACCTTCATACTGAGCAGGCATTCAAAGAAGATTTCCTTCTCTTCTTTGGTAAGAGCGTAGTTGGCAGGACCTTGATACTGCTTTGGATGCATGCCATCTTTTCCGTGCATACGGTGCTGGTCCTCCCGTGCCTCCGGTGTATCTTTTGTCTTCCCATACACGCCCAAGAAGCCTAGAAGGTTCACGCAAAGATTCTTTGTCACGTGCATCACGTCGATTGCAGAGCGGACCTCTAGGTCTTTCCAATAGGGTAGGTCCCAAAATATAGATTTCTTCTTCCACATGGGTGCGTGTTCGTCAGCGTCATTCGGAACAGATTGTCCGCCAGGACCCTTTCCAAAGATTACTTTTAAATCCTTGACCATATCAAGTATATGATCACCAGTACGGTGGTCAGGCTTCTTCCGGTGATCTGCCTCACCTTTGAAATGCTTGCCTTTCTTTCTTAAGAGATGCTTGATCGGAAGAAATCGACGATGTCCCAGGTACACATTCTTCTTACATTTATCCAAATATATACTTTCGGTCTCATCTAAACAGTGCGTGCATGCGTGGTATCCCTTGTTTGTCTGTCCTGAAAGGTTACTAAGAGCAGGCCAATCATTGATGGTTACAAACAGCAACGCTCGTAGGTCAAATTCCTGCTGTTTGTGCTCATCCCACACACGTACACCTTTTATGTCCCACATCTGTAGAAGTTCTTCAACTAATGGCCTTAGGTACACATCAATGTCGTTGCCGGGTTGCTTAGGGCCTTGGATGAGCACTGGCATCATAATGAACTTCCGCTTCATGCACAACCAAGGAGGAAGGTTATAGATACATAGAGTCACAGGCCAGGTGCTATGATTGCTGCTCTGCTCCCCAAAAGGATTAATGCCATCTGCACTTATACCAAACCATAAGTTCCTTGCGTCACCTGCAAAGTCCGGCCACTTTCTCTCTATTTTTCTCCACTGCGACCCATCAGCGAGTACTCTCAACTTCCCGTCTTTCTTACGGTCTTCTTTGTGCCATCGCAACAACTTGGCATGCTCTTTGTTTTGGAACAAACGTTTCAACCGTGGTATTATAGGAGCATACCACATCACCTTGGCAGGAATCCTCTTCCTGGGGCGCTCGCCCTCAACATCATCACCAGGGTCATCGCGACTGATCTTATAGCGCAATGCACCGCATACCGGGCATGCATTCAAATTCTCGTACTCCTCACCGCGGTAGAGGATGCAGTCATTAGGGCATGCATGTATCTTCTGCACCTCTAATCCTATAGGGCAGACAGCCTTCTTTGCTTCATACGTACTATCGGGCAATTCGTTGTCCTTTGGAAGCTTCTTCTTCATTATTTTCAGCAACTTTTCAAATCCCTTGTCAGATACACCATTCTCTGCCTTCCATTGCAGCAATTCCAGTGTGGTACCCAGCTTTTTCTTGTCATCTTCGCAATTTGGGTACAACAATTTTTTGTGATCCTCTAACATGCGCTGCAACTTCAACTTCTCATTTTCACTTTCGCAGTTTCTCTTTGCGTCAGCAATGGCCCGACCAAGATCATCATCGGGCTCATCTGATGCCTCTTCTTCAGCTTCTTCTTCTTCATTCCCTTCCCCCATTGTAGTACCATCGTATTCAGGGAACTCAGGATAGTTGTCATCATCCTCTTCTTCTTCATTCTCTTCCATTAGAACCCCTCTTTCTCCGTGCTTGGTCCAACAGTTATAGCCGGACATGAAACCGGACGTAAACAGGTGGACGTGAATGACTTTTGAGCTAGAGTAATTCCTATCATTCTTACAGACACCACATGGACAACACATAAAACCATTCCGCTTGTTTGCCTCAGCCGCACGCAGAAAACTATGCACGCCATTAATGAACTGGGGAGAGTGTCGGTCATCGTACATCCATTGCCGACTCATCTTCATTACACAACACCGAAAAGACCAAATTAATACAAGTTCATACATAAAGTTCATACACACTTATTCTCATAAAACAACATAAAACTGTCTAGCTAAAGCATTTAAATGCAACAACAAATGCGATCAAAATCGCAACTAAGGTAATAATTGATCCAACAGCATAATGATACCAAGCCTCTTTATTAACGGCATATTTTCTAATCTTTCTAATCTTCAAGCGCATTGCATCCATCTTGATCTTGTGATCATCGACGACATCGGCAACATACAACTCCAATTTCATCTTCTCTTCTTCAATTCTTTTCAATTTTTCTTTCAAATACTCGTTTTCTTTTTCAACTAAATTTAACTTCTCGACAAGAGGGTCGGTTGCAATTTCCGGTTCACATACCTCCTAGATAAAAATATCTATGTCAACTTGATGGGCATAATTTTCATAAACACGAAATGCAACAAATAGTTATAAAAGAAAATATACCACATCCGAATCATAAATCGGACGAGGGCCGACGGGGACGGATATCAAAACCATGGCACTATGTATAACAAACAATCATACAAGTAAGAAAATTATACAAGTAACTATCTAAATCATACAAATAAGATTTTTTTTATATAAAAAGGATAAGAACAAGAGGCTCACCAAGGTGGTGCCGGCGACGGGACGGTGCGGGCGATCGACGGTGGTTAGGACGGGGATGGGAAGGCACTAAGTAAACCACACCTACACATATGCAAACTAAGAAGTTAATTTGAGCACAAATTGCATATAAATCAAATAAACTCCCACATAATTAGTCCCAAACTAAAACCCACAAATCACTATACTTATAGAGCATTGCACGAGCTAATCTAGCAATCAGAGATGAAAGGACAAAGTTGCTAACCTTTGTGAACACTTGGATAGATGGGGTGCCTTCAAATCTTGACAAATCTTTGGCAAAAATGGAGGATTAGCTCGAGCAAGGGGAAGAACAGAGGAGAGAAAGGGGAAAACAAAGAGAATGGGCTCGGGCTGGACGAAGGGTTTATATAGGGACGTCTTTAGTCCCGGTTTGTGATACAAACCGGGACTAAAGGGGCTCGTGGGGGCCCCAGCCTAACACCAGTCTGCCACCACCCCTTTAGTCCCGGTTTGTATCACAAACCGGGACTATAGGTGCAAAATGAACCGGGACTAAAGGGGGCCGTGCCCCCGACCGTTCCAAGCCATTGGAACCGGGACTAATGGTCACATTAGTCCCGGGCCGTAATCAAACCGGGACTAAAGGGGTGGACGAAAGGTCTGTTTTCTACTAGGAGCTCCAAGATGGCGCCTTCAAGAAGGAAACGACACCAAAATGCCTCCACCGCCCGATCCAGGGATCGGGGTTTCCCCCGGAGCAATAAAGTAGATGAAGAAGAGCCGCGACTACGCCTTCAAGAAGGGAACGACACCATAGACGCCGCCGCCGTCGACCTGGCATAGCCAGAATGGGTTTTCACCCCGGCACGCCCTCTGCATCTCCCGGACAGAGTACATCAAGCCCGTTTGTCGTACCACCATCAGCGGCGGCCGCCGCCATCGACCATGGTAGCCAGTCCACACCCCAGCCACGAGCTCCGCCCATGAGCACCGCGACTACCACCACCAAGGCCGCCACCCTGGAATCCAAGGCACTGACACCACCCCTACCCGAGATGTGCAACTACAACGACCAAAGAGATGGGCGGAAAGGACCCTCCTTTCCCACCCCTGGGCGACGCCCAGTCCCGAGACCCACCCCCGGGCCAGCCAGATCTGGCCGCCACAGCCCCGCCCTACCGCTCCCTGGCAATGGACGAGCTCCCCGGTGGTACACAACCAACCGATGGGAGGCAAGGATGATTCCGCGGCCCTCCTGGCGGGGTAATCGTCCCTCAACGGTGGACGATAACTGGGAGAGGACCAGCCCTCCGGCGAAGATAGCACACGCGCAACGAGGAGAGGAGGCGGAGGCCGAAACGGTCCGCCTACAGACGAGCCGACGCCGGAGAGGCCGATCGTCGCCGCAGCCGGAGTCGCTGAGCTACCATGTAGCGCCGCACTGCAGGAAGGCCACCGTCTGACCTCACCGCAACACCGCCGCCCACGGCTAGAGCAGCAACCACGCCAAGTTGTTGCCCCAACCCGCGCCACCCGCCGGTCACCACAGCAATAGAGACCACTGGGGCGCCCACCACCACCAATACACCTACGCCTCCATGCTCTGGCCAGGTCCAACCGGAGCCCCACCACTCCACCAGAGCAGACGGACACCAGCTGCATCACCACCACCTTAATAGGGCTGCCGGCAACCCCTGCCACCGCCAACCGCCACTCCCATCCAGATCTGGGCAGGGACGACCAGATCCGCCGCCAGCTCGCCCCAGGACTCCGGATCCCCATGAGCCGCACTGGAGGGGGGAGGAGGGGAGGAGGCGGCGCCGGCGGGCCACCATGACGCCGGAAGGAGGAAGGGAGCCGGAGCAGGGCCGGCCCGACGCCGGACACCACCGAGCAAAGGGGGGGGGGGGGGGCGCACGGGCGCCCGCCGCCGCCGACACCATGACCGGCGACGCCCTTGGCAGCGGCAAGGGAGGGGGGGGGGAGGCGGGGCGACGGGTCAGGGGCAGCGGCGCTAGGGTTGCCTCCCGGGGGCGGCCATGGGAGCGCCTTGGGAGGGGAGGGGTGTTTTTCTGATGTTCTGTTGAGTTCACATGGATAATTAAGAGGAGTGAAGAGTTAAGGAGATATATTGATCCAATTTGTGGCGTTCTGCCGGAACGCCGATGACGGCATCGAAGAAGCGCTTTAGAGTTTCACAAGTGAAACGTAGTCAAAAGAACGAGTCTATCATGCACAGTATTCAATTAAAAGAATGAGAAGTACTGGTACAATTTCTTTCTTGATATATTATTTGGGAAAATAAACAGAGTACACATTTCTTAATGGGCCCGTACGTGAGGGTTCCCTCTATCTGGATTATTACAAGTGCTCGATCATGCGAAACAAAGTCGCCAATAGAAGTAGAAAGAAATAAAAATGAAACAAGAACTACTGCATGTACGATGTGCATGCATGACAACGAAAATAAGAAACAAATCGAATATAGAGGTGAACGAGGTGCCAATTACGGAATTGTGCGAGAAGCCTCAGTAAAGCCTGTCTCCATAAGCGAGAACTTCTGAGCGGGCGGCGCGGCAATGACTAGCTCACCGGCCTTCTTGTAAGCCATCATGTATGCCTCTAATTTCTTCTTGTCTCCTTTGAACTTGTCCACCGGGGCCATAGCGAGGAGTTGCTGCTTCGCCCCAGCCGTTTTTACTTCGGATATTTTGGATGGTGGGGTGGCGGCGACGACCTCGTCAACGACCGTCTGGATGAGCGCGCCAAGGGCCGCCTTGAAAAGCTCCTCGTCGGGCTTGTCGCTGGCGGCGCTTGACGTCGGTAATGATGCAGTTGCCACCATGACGACGACAAGGATTCGTGCCGCCGCAATGTTCTTGGCTGGGGCCATTACTCTAGTTGACAAGTGGTAGAGGGATGATTCAACAAGATGTTGCTACTTTCAATGAGAACGATGCTTACGCCGGGGACGCTTATGAAGGTGGCCGTTGCTTTAAATAGGAAATGTTGCACAAAGAGAGCAGGAGGCCATGAGAGCTTCGCGGGCGCCATGCTGCATGTGGGTGAAAATTTGGTTGCACCCATGCATGTCTACCCGTGTGAGCCACCGCTTACCCCTCACGTGGACTGAGCATGCCACAAGTGGGCACCGGTCAGATGCCCTCAATAATTCCTAGGAAGTAGGACTACCATCTATCTAGCTAGGAACCACAATCAGTAAAACGCCCGGATGTGCATGGTTCCAAGTCTGAGAGGTCATGATACTACAACCTTTTGAATGAGGAGTTCATGAAACAGCCACTTGCCTCGTACGCTCGCCTACATTTTCTTTCGCTCTCTTTTTCTCAGTTTTCTCTTATGTTGTTGTATTGTTTATTAAATTAAAAAATGATCATAGATTAAAAAAATCTCGAATTTAAATTAAGTTTGTGAATCTAAAAAAGGTTCACAGATTTTATTTTATTTTGCAAATTTGAAAAAAGTTCACAAACTTCCAAAAAAAATCCGGATTTGAAAAATGTTCATGAATTTGAAAAACCTTCATGAATTTGAAAAAAGATCACAGATTTTTAGAATGAATTTAAAAAGTTTGCCGATAAGGCTCCTGCTCCTGATCCCTCGTTCCTCCGGCGCTGGTGGCCGGAGAACGCGTGCCCCTCATTCGTCGGATTCTTCGTCCAAAACCAGCGAGGGGCCAAGATGCTCGTCCCAACGCCGTGGTCGGCGCTGCGACGAGGGCTCCGCCATACCATCGGCTCCTTCGTGCCCGACGAGACAGTGAAACTCTTGTGCCACGCGGAGCCGCTGGTCTCGCGCCGCAGCCTCCTCCTCGTGCGCCTCGTCCCGTCCGGTGCGGAGGACATGGACTCAAGGGTCATCGACATGGCGGTATGCAACCTGCTCGACGGCACGTGCAATGAGCTCCCTCCTCTAAAGTTAGATTGCTACGCTCGCCACTTCTACTATGAGCAGCGCTGCTACGCCATTCTAACCGGCGCGGACTGTCGTGACGACGAGCGCCCACCGTCCTTCTACAAAGTGCTAATCGTTACCGCCGGCTACAAGACCCAGATTGACCAGAAGTTTGATCTTGAAACGTTCTCGTCCGACGAAGCAAGTTGGAGCAGGCGAAGAGTGTGCCTCCATGGTGCTATAGGTGCCAACGCCCTTGGGTCATTATGCAAAAGTGACACCGTTGTGCGGCACGGCACCGCTCATTGGCTATTTCGTAGCGAGAAAGGGCAATGTTTCTATCTCGTTAAACTAGATTCTCATAAGGGCCATCTTTCCTTCACGAGGCTTCCCATCCCGATGATGCGTTACTCGGATCATCACCTGTGCCTTAGCCTGGCCACCGACGGCACGCTCTCGGTGCTACAAATGGAAAAGGCAGGTCACCACCTAGTCATATGGAGACAAGAAGAGAACCAACGGGGCGTGGATAGTAGTACCACACAATGGCTCAACACTCGGGTGATTGAGCTGATACAACCCGGGAACATGGAGACACAAGCAAGAGAGATACATTGCATACTGGGAGAGAAGTGTGGCAAATTGCTTGTCAAGGACTGGCATGGGCGGGCGTACACCGCCGACCTCGAGACCGGAGCAATGGAGGAGGTGGAGCACTGGTCTCATGTACGACCCGGTGGCACTCCGGATGTCATGCTCTTGGAGATGGACTGGCCGGCGTTCTTCGTTTCACATCTTGCTACTGCCAGGTATAGCTAGCCGTTATTATGTACTGGATATGTCTTTTTTTCTTTCTTTTAGGTTGATTATAAGTGTTGCTAGTACTTACCATGGTTGATTTATATATGGGTGTTGCTTGTGCTTTTCTTTTTTGTTAGTGAATCCCGCCTTCCCCTCTCATGTCCGAGCGGAGAGGCAACTGCAAGAAGGAGAAGGCGGCGAAGGGGAAGAGGCGGAAGGAAGACTCGCAGCCGTGGCAAGGCATCAGATAGAGGAAAGGAGGTAACCAGCTGCTCCACATAGAGATAATATTAGGTTGTGTGTGGTTTGATGTAAAAGTTTGTTATAGATATTCAAAAAAGAAAAGCTCGTAGTGTGTTAAAGGAAATGACAGTGTTATCTCAAAGTGTACCAACAGTTCACATGCATGGTGCATAAAATGTAACTCTCCTTTTATTTAGTTGGCAACTACACATAGCCCTATGTACCCGCGGATCCACGGAAGAGACGACAGAGGCATAGCCCTAGTATAAATCAATCCATTGTTGATAGAAGAAACAATGACAATCTCACTCCCGGATGATGTGCTCCTCGTCCATCTGAAGGATATCCTGGCCGATCGACCTCTTTCGCTACACCATGGCATGTGGGCGGTGGTGCCGCCTCATGGCCGACCCATCCTTCCTCTCCAGCTGCTGGCCGGATGATATGTGTCCCTCTCTAATCTGTTTCTTCGCCAAGGAGCAGTGCAGTCAAGTTTGCACTTGAAAAATAATGTAACATGAAAGTAGACGAAAAAATCTGAAAAGTCTTGGAGAATCTAATACTTGTGAAAGTGCACAACTTCATACAACATTATGGAAAAAGCACGAGTTTCATTGAAATTCAAAAGGTTGTTTTTGCATTCTTTAATACATTTATTACTTTAAACATTTTTCATCAAACTATTTGGACATATGAAGAGTTCCCTAAATATTAAGTTTTACCTAATTTCTACTGTTTTTCTACAAATTATATATACATAGTCCTGAACTATTTAAAGTTTTCATTTCAAAAATCTTTTTCAACATTAAATTGTAGTTTCCTCATAAGGAACTTTTTCATATATACCCTAGATTTTGGGAAAATTTTAAATCCCCTTCTTCAAAATATTCAGTTTTCTAAGGCAGATCGTTTGCAAATTTACATTTCCCTCCACTTTTTCCTTGATATTTTATTACGGACTTTCACACTTGATTGACTCGTGTGCAGACGTCACAACGGCTTTTAATGGAGAAGGTACAAAACCAACTGTATCAACACTTGAGAGGGTAAATTTATCAGGTATAAAGTTGAGAGTCACTTAGACTTTTGTTGATAATAATTGACGAAGCAAAAGTAGGCACTTTTGCCACTCAGGGATTGAGAGTGCATCTTAGATATCACTATTGGGTTTTGGTGACTTATGACAAGTCAATTGAGAGGACTTACTAGTGCCTACCTACAGCTAAACTACCTGTTGAATTAAGTTTTTCTTTCCCCACTCGCAAGGCGACTAGGGAAAGCCTTCCTCCCTTCGATCTCCGCCGGCGAGCCCGTGGATTAGCCTCCCCTCCGCCTGCCGCTCCGACGGCCGGTGGCGGGAGGGTATTCTTGGTGCCTCGACTTAGATAGGTAGGGTTTTAGTTCTCGCAAGGGTGGCGCTCGGACGGATGGCGGCGCTTCTTCTTCGAGTCAGTCTTCCGGGCTCCGATCCTCCTCAAGTTCGTTCATCGGGACCAGCAAAGCCGAAAGCTGGAACCAACATCCAGTTTTGATGCATCGTCGGAGTGTTTTCTGTGGTGACGACGGCGGAGCGACAACGAAGTGTGGCCAGCTGCGACGGTGCTGTATTTTTTGCTGCAACCGGCAGCAGGAAAGCTACAGTGGGCGCTCTGATTTGCTACAACCACTGACAATGAAGTTTGGCCGGCGGGGACGACACACGATTTGTTTTTGCTGCAACTAGGCAACGGTGAGCGTCGCCGGCGACGACGGCGCACACTTTTTTCCTGCAACGGGCAACCATGGAAGCTTCCACCGGCACGGGATTTTTTGCTGCAACCATGGGTGGGCTCCTGGAACTGCGGCTTTCTGGGAGCGAGGATGGCGAGCGGCGGTGAGCGGGTGAGGTCATCGACGTTGGGGGTGATAGGGGAGAGGGGGGGTTCTCTTGCGCGCGCTGTTCGTGCGGCTCTGGTGCGTCGGCGGGTGGGAAACGAAGGAAGAGATCGATGAGGGAGGAACAAGACGACTGGGGGCAGATCTGACGGTCTCCTACAGCTGTATCGGGCGGCTGGGGGCGACCGGCCCAAATTTGGGCCGGCGCGCCGGCGCCCAGCACTGCCCAATAAGAATTGGCCGCGCCATAGCCACCAAACGCACAAACACACTGCCTCGCGCGCACATTTGGGCTGGCTCATGTTCGGGGTGGTTATTTTTTTTGAACTTCAAAAAAAATTCATGAATAAAAATTTTGCAAAAAATGATTGGGATTCAAAAAACATTCTGAATTCAAAAAACAACCACAAATTTGAAATTGTTCAAATTCAAATAAATATTCGTAAATTTTTAAAATGTTCCCAGATATTAATTTGTTTTCTGAATTTCAAAACATGTTCATGAAATAGAAAAATGTCCCAAATTTTGAGAAAATTCATGGATTTGAAAAACAAATCAAGAATTTAAATAATTTTGAGAATTTAAACAAGGTTCAAAATTTGGAAACATATTCTGAATTTAAAAACTTCTTATTTTTTAAAATGTTCTTGGATTTTAAAAAAGTTCTAGAATTAAATAAACATAAATTTGAATACATTTCCTAGATTTCAAAAATGTTGTTTGTGAATTTGAAAATTGTTCTCGTATTTCAAAAAATGTCTATGAGTTTGAAAATTGTTCCTGGATTTAAAAAGTTCATGAATTTGATAGTTTTTCACAGATTTCAAAAAAAAATCTGAATTTTTTTAAAATGAACTTCAAAATCGGTCTCCTATATCAAAAAATGAATTTTCCAAAATGTTCACAAATTTGAAAATTGTTCCTGGACTTCAAAAAAATGTTCATGTATTTGTAAATTGTTCTCATATTTGAAAAAAAAGTTCAAATTTTAAAAATCTTCCCATATTTGAAAAATGTTCATTAATTTTAAAAATAATCGGATTTCAGAAAATGTTCCCGAAATTTAAAAAAATGCATGAATTCAAAAAATTCTCTCAAACTTAGAAAATGTTCATAGATTTAAAAAATGTTCTCGTGTTTCAAAGAATGTTCCAAAAAAATTCAAAAGTGTTCACGGAATCTAAAGGTAAAGGTTACTAGTATTTCCAATGTGTTTCCCTTGCATGTCTGTGTCATCGGATACTCGTGAGGTATAAATCCTGTCACCATAAGACGAAAATTTCAGTAAGCGGCGATTGAAGGAAGTGCTTTTGAGCCTTGATGAGGCGATACTCGTGGGTGTTAGTGAGTTACTCTGTCATCACGATATCTTTTGCATACCTTTCACTCCCTTAAATAATGTTTTTGTTGCAAAAGCTCTTCCAAAGTGTTCCTGGCAAGCAAATGTTAGCTAGACGAAGTTAAATAATTGCTATTTGATTACTTTGTCTAAACTAATGGAAACTCTATGTTAATTATCTTGAGCTAACCCAGTTGTGTAATAACCATGTCGCCGCTACAACTATGCTAAGTTTTTAGGTGAAGAAAGCGGTGGGCTATCAAGGTATACCGATCGTAAGTGAACCAAAACCTTCTCATTATTTCGGTTTAAACAACTGAGCTCCTTTTGGTTTTGTTTCTTGCTCGAAGACGATAAAGGTTTAAGCTTGGGGAGGTTGATAAGTGTATTTTTACATTCATTCCACCATTGTTTAAACCGGATATTCCTGAATATTCCAAGATAATCACTCTGATTGTATTACTAATGACTAATAAATGAAAAAGATTGCAAACCCCTTTGTATAATTTGTGATATGCCTTGTGTGCTCGCCACATCGGAGTTGTTGTACTCCTCGATGCCAAATATACCACCCAACCTCGGCGTGCTCTATGCCCGTAGGCAACAACCACGTTTGTTTGCGGCCCAGATTGCAGCCCCGCCATAGCTACTGGCCACATCTGGCCACGACATGCTCGACCTCGGGCGCAAGTCCCTTGCTCGTGGTGCTCCATCCCCGCCGGAAACGACCATGGTTGTCGGCGGCTCACCTTGCGGCACCGCCCCATCTACTTCTCTCAACCGGCCACGGCGATGCTCTTGGGCGCCTTCACTCAGCGGCACCGTCGGGGTAATACACAGGCTGCACGTACCTCTTGGTTGATGTGGCGTAGCGACTGGACATGGACCTGCTGGCTGCACTTCAAGTATAGAGTATGCCTGCTCATCTGCTGGTTGGAACACAAGCACATAGCTATGCGATTTGTTCATCCGCATCCGTTTATTCTGCTGGATATGCTTGTGTTGAGGTTATCCTCTTATTCATTGACAATTGGAGCAAAAATAAAATGCACAAAGCATGTTGCTTTGTTGTAACTGACGGAAGACGATCACTAGGGCGACAAAAGGATGCTATAAGAACCAACAATCTGTTGCTGTGCATGCCTCTATCGATCAGGAATTAGCGCTTTCTAGAAATGTCCATGAGAAGTTGTTTCACTCAACGAGACCAAACATTGAGGAACTCAAGTCAAATAGCTTAGGATAGTAGATAGTTTGTTCATTTTTCTTCAGAATTTTCTCTTCAAGTCAAGATAGGACAGGTGATGCAGTTTATGGAGCTTTCTTTTGTATAAACGAATTTGATGTACAGTGTGAATAAAATCTCCTGGTATTTGAATCTCTTGTGATAACAATGATGTGCAGCTTTGCAGTGTGTATTTATTGTTGCCAACTCTTGTGATAAAACGTATTCTATAGTATCAGCCAAGAATACAAACTACTAGCATACATGCCTGTATGCCTAACAATTGATAAAATGTAGTATCATGGAATACACCCTGGCTAGGACACTCTCCTTGCATGTCAAGTCATCGATATTGTCGATTACGCGTTGTATTGTCGACAAAGAAGACCATGTCACGAGACCAAAAGGGGAGAATCTAGACTCAGTTGATGCCAACATCTCCGCCACCACCACCACGAAGGACCGAAGCATCCGAGACCCGCAGCTGTTAATCCGCAAGTGCAAATATCACGTGCTCTCCGGTGTGTGGCCACACAAGGAGCGAGACAGAGCCACCAGACTACCATCCCGTGCCTCGCCTCCTTTCTCATGCACAAACCTAACACGAGGGTTCTCTCCCGCCTTCGGGCACACATGACGACGCCGGAGGCCGAGAGGGAACCGACCGACTAACGCAAGGGAAAAAAAAGTGTGGGCAGTTGAATCTCACTAACAGTGGGCCTGGGTAGGGCCAGGCCTGCGAAACGGATTGAACCCACGAGAGGAGGAGCGTCGTCCCCTCCCCTCCCCTCCTTGTCCTCTTCTTCTACGGCCGCCCCAAATCATCCCGCCTCCCCCCTTCAAACTTCAAACCCCGAGAGCTCGGTGGTCGCCGCCTCCGCCGCAGCCGCCCCATCCGGATCCAGCCGGCGCGGGGGAGCCTCGTCCGCGTAGATCTGGACGGGCTCCGCTAGGGTTGGTTCCCCGCCGCCGCATTCCCCCCCTCTTAAACCCTAGAGCCCGCCCGCCCGCCCGCCGCCCTTTCCGAGCCAAGAAGCCGGCGCCCCCCCTGCTCCCCGTCCCGCTCTCGGCGAACGGCTCCAGCGACGGCGGCCAGCCTCCTCCAGGGCCGCCTGCCGGCACATCCTCCCTCGCCGCCAGATCGACGGCGGTACAGTCTTTTCTTGGTCGTTCTTCTCGGGCCTCGGCAGATCGACGCCGGCGGCGACTCCTCTCGCCCTGCCCTCCCGAGCCCGGTGAGTTCTTTGTCAACTCGCCCCCCTAGATGCTATCCTTCCTTGCGCGCCGTGGTCGCCGAATTTGGGCTTTCTTGTTTTCAAGAAAAGGATTTGTGTTTTCTTTTTCAAGAACTGGGGCCGACCCGCCGCCGGCCCCCCTCCCCCCTGCTCCTCGTCGCCGAACGAGGCTACCATCCTCGTGCTGCTAATCCCCACCCACATTTTAGTTATTTGGATGCGCTTTAGTGCTAGCCATTAAGCTTGATGGCGGCTGCCCTTTCTGCAATTTTTCACTTACCTGAAGATGCCCTGTCAACATGATTTGGGGATTTTTTTTTTGCCCAAATATTACACCCGTTCTATCAAAATATAGATGCAGATTTCTTATACGTGGTCCATGTTTCTTGCAAGACATGTGGTAGTGGAAACAAAATGCAATGCAGGGCATTAAGCTTATCCGGAACCAGAAAGAACTACCTTTTCCACAATAGAACAAGAACAACATCACCTGCATTTACTTTGGTATAGTACAAGTTGTGCATCTTGTGAACTGAGTTTCATGGATATGGGTTTTCATTTGTTCTCATTATTTTTTCCATAGATACAACGCCAGAAAGTATTTTTATTGAAATGATGCATCCCCATGTAATTTAGCGGTTGCTGATATGGTTTTTTATGACCTGAGAATTTATTGTTTCTCTTGCTCATGCTCTCCTCTCAGTAGACTGGATAAACTTGTACCTTCACTCGTTTATTTAAGAATGTTGCATGATGTTTCAGGCACACCCCAGTCCTGTTCCCCTTTCAGTTCTGCAATGCTACTTCTTGCTATCTTGTTTGCTCAGTGCATGAATCCATAATGCTGTTTTCATTTTCACCCATCCAGGCTTAAATGGCTGCTAGGAAGGATAATGCAGTCCTTATTGCTTGCCAAGCTCCCAATGGCCGTGTCACACGAGCTCAAGCTGCTAACAATCGCGGAAGGTTTGGAGCGCCAAACCCTGCACCGGTACCTGTGAGAACTGAACGAAAACCGGCGACTAAAGGAAAGGCGAAACGGGGAGCTTCGGATGAGAACACTTGTGCAAGTGCTCTAACTTCAGCTCCACCTCCTAAAAGGCGAGCAGCGCTCAAGGATGTGACAAACATAAGCTATGCAAACTTGTTCAGAAATTGCACTGCTGTGACTAAGCTACAGGTACCAAGATGTTCCACATATTATTACAGTATCCTAGTATGATTTTTTGATGATTACCTTTTCCCGATTTCAACTAAATTAGAATGTATTTCCTTTGTTCCAGTCAAGGCCCACACAAAAGGTAGGGCGAAATCCAAGCAAAAACAAGCAGTGCGCAAAGAAGGCCCCTAAGCCACCTCTTCCTGCTGTTAGTGGAACTTCATTTGTTGTTAATGATTCTCATAATGTGGAAGAAGCTCAGAAGGCGGAGCTTTTGCCACCAAAAGAGGAGCCCACTGCTCTGCTCGAAAACAAGGAATCGTTGTCATTATGGAATATTGCACGGAACAGGGAGAGTGGTGTTCATGAGCCATTCTTTCAGGGAAGAAACACAAGAGATAAATCTGAAACTGCTGACTCAAACACTGGTTAGTTAAGTTGCATTTTTCTCTCTCTACTGTTTAGCATATGGACTTAAAGATAGGTTAGAACTTAGAAGTTCGAGAAACTGTTCGGAGCTTCTCTTTGCTTGTAACATTACACTTCTTTGCTGGCAGTCTGGTCGTATCCTGATTATATTCTTGAATCTTTATGGTCTTTCTGTGGCCACAGAACTTAAAACAACAAAGCATACTGTAAATGGTTTTGTCCACTGAGCATTCCTGAGAAACTTGCAGATATTTATGTATTCTGTTTTGTGGGGCAGCAGCTAAAGATTCTGTATCGTTGTTCCAGGGGACTATGTTGGCTTAAACGTTATAGACATTGACAAAGATAATGGCAATCCACAAATGTGTGCTTCCTATGCTGCAGAGATATACAGAAACCTAATGGCTGCAGAGGTATGTTTATGTTCTTTTGTAAAAGGGAAGAGCTTCTACTGTTTAGACAGACTTCTAAATTCCTCATATTTTACATGACTTATTAAGCTGGGAAGAATTTCATTTTTGGATGTTTGTGTTTCGTCTCTGCGCTATACTGCTAGTATACATTTTTTGTGAAAGCATTTCAATCACCATCTTATATGCTCATGTTACTCCCCAGCTTATAAGGAGACCTAAATCAAATTACATGGAGACTTTGCAAAGGGATATCACGAAGGGCATGCGAGGAATCCTGATTGATTGGCTTGTTGAGGTTTGTTTGGATTGCTTCTGATTAAATTTATGCATAAATAGTTCAACCATGTTTTTAAGACTATGTGAACATTCATCATTGCCATTTAACTGCACAACTTTACATACAAATTGATGTATATAACTTGCTAATATGGAGTAATCAATTACACGTGAATGTGTTTTTTTTTACGGATGGTAGGAACTTTGCGCATTCATTTCAGAGAGGAATAGAGTTCAAGGTTTCCACATCCGTCCTCGATGGACTCGATAGATCACATAAATATTCTTTACATTCCTGTCCATGTAGTTATTCATTTCCCTTTCAAATCTCATAACTATTTGGTGTTTGTGATGGAGGATTTTATATGAGAAGTTTGAATCAGTGGTGATGATCCACCCATCCATTCTTTTTGCACCACATAAGTTGCTGAACTGAGCCAAATGCAACATGGTCAAACTCGTGCTGTGGTGGTAACATGTGCTGTATGTATATATAGAAAATAAGCACATAAGCCACAGAGGCCCTTTGATACTGAAGAAGTCAGAATACGATGACAGTGATCTTCAGCACCAGAAACGTACTCTACATTTCTCACATGCATATGGGAAACCTGCATTTTCTTTCGCCGCAAATCAAGATCCCTGTTCAAATTTAATCTTCACTGTTCATGAATCATGACTTGTTAGCTTATGAAGTTCTATCTTTGCAGGTTTCTGAGGAATATAAACTTGTGCCAGACACACTGTACCTCACCGTATATCTTATTGATCAATTTCTTTCTCGGAAATATATTGAAAGACAGAAACTACAACTTCTTGGAATAACTAGCATGCTGATTGCCTCGTAAGTTCACATTTGTTTGATTTTGATATTTTAACATCAAAAGCTTTGAAATTGATAGGAAGATGTCTCATGAAAAGGTTTGCCTAGTTGCTGAAGGAGCTTACTTTGTGGCAAATGCATGAATTATGTTTATTGTTTCTGCTGCCATTGGCGCCAGTGACATGTGTCAGTAGAATCATTTAAAGATCTACCTTCTTCTGCAGAAAATATGAAGAGATCTGTGCGCCTCGTGTTGAAGAATTTTGTTTCATAACTGATAACACATATACAAAAAATCAGGTACTTGTTATATGTGAAAGTTTGAAGGATTGTTAATTACACATACGCGAAGTGTCATTGTTGATCTGCCATAATTGATATCATCCTGATTCAATAGGTGCTGAAAATGGAGTGTGAAGTGCTTAATGATCTGGGGTTTCATCTTTCTGTTCCCACAATCAAAACGTTTCTGAGGTTAGTTACCCGGGATGACTAGACAGATCTTATTTCTTTTCCAATATGACATCACTGACAAGCGTTTCCTTGAAATTTTATTAGGAGATTCCTTAGAGCAGCACATGCTTCTCAAAAAGTAAGACTGGCATCCCAACCATATTAGCACAGTTTTCATTTAATTGTATGTTTGGCGTCTGATGATCACTAAGTTCCCAAACTACATTTGCAGGCTCCTTGTGCAACTTTGGGCTATCTGGGCAATTATCTTGCGGAGTTGACTTTGACCGATTACAGTTTCCTGAAATTTCACCCTTCGGTGGTGGCAGCCTCAGCAGTGTTCCTTGCAAGATGGACACTCGACCAATCAGACCTGCCATGGGTTCGTACGAGAACTCTGGATGCAGACCTCTGTACATCATGTTCTATTTGCTGTAATATATGTTATGTCTCGTGCAGAACTGTACTCTCGAGCATTACACCTCATACAAAAGTTCTGATATTCAAAGATGTGTACGTGATCTATGGGAACTGCAGCAGGGCAACACAAGCGGAAGTCCTCCCCTCAATGCCATACGCGACAAGTACCGGCAGGAAAAGGTATGCCCAAATCACCACTTGCTGCTTGAGTTCCATATAAACAGAACGCCACAACACAAATCTTTTTTCCGTGCAAGTCATACATGATACGGTTTTAGAATCACTTGACAGCTTATTTGTGTTTCCCATCCCATTGCAGTTTGAATGTGTAGCCAACATGCTGTCGCCGGCGATGCCTGTGTCGCTCTTCTGTAGACAAGCTAACGACACCACCCCCCTGCTGAACAACAACTCCTAGCAGCGCAGCATCAGCCCCCTGCTGATCAACGACTTGATTTTTTCGAAGATCTTGTAGCATCCCCTTCCCACCATCCTCTCCCCCTCCGATCTGGTTGTGTTGTTATTTTTCCCGACCTTTTTCGAGTCGTGCAGTCGTAGGCATAAATGTTGATTGAGTTTGTGTGTAGGCTGCTGATGGATGCCTAGGGCTGGTAATTGTATGATGATGATCCTTTGTCTGTCTGTTAACTGAGTGAGCGTAGGTTTGCGGGCATTTCCCAGAGTTTAGTGAGTGCAATTGCAGTGCTCGCTCTTGAGATTAGAAGAGCAACTGTAGTGAGTCCAGGATGGTTGATGTGATGTGGATGTAACCTGTTGTTACAAGAACATACATTATTGCTTGGTTTGTAAATGAACATAAATGTAGCCTGACTGTCTACATCATGCTCAACACAAGGGTTTGTTTGTTGTTTTTTTTTCTTTTGTGAAATGAAATGAAGCTAAGCAAGTGAAGAGTCAATCTTTAGTACTCCCTCTGTCGTTTCCATAGTGTCAAAAAACGTCTTACATTTTGAGACAGAGGTAGTTGACTTTATGCAATAAGCTTTAATAACTGTATGAAATTTTCATTTCAGTTGAGGAAAAAAAAATGAAAGACATTGTCAGTCAGTAGAAAGCCCTGTACGAGAAATAGCGCTCTGGTTCAGAATTTGGGGATCGGAATTCAGGGGCAACTGATTTTTGTAATTTAGGAAAATGAAGACATGAGGGGAGCTGAATGAATGTCATGTGGGAGCAGTATTGTCTATTCAGCAATGAGATACACTAGTACGTATTTAAATATGACACAAAGTGACGGCACTTGGTTAAACAATACTCTATGAAGCCAGAGTGGCAGGCACGTTACGCGAGTAGTATTTTAATGTATGTTTGGTTTGAACACCAGTTAAAGCATCTCCACTCGATCCCTTAAAAATCTTTATCAGGGGAGTATATTTAAGAGCATCTCTAGTCGATTCCTTAAAAAATTTAGATTTAAAGGAGTAAATTTAAGAGTCGATCCCTCAAACCTTACCTTTAGAGGAGTACAACTTTTAAGAGTCACCTCCCAAAAGCAGCACAAATCTTTTTTTTTTGCCTATCCGCCCCGTCTCCTATGGTCCTTGGACCATGGAGGCACGGTGGATCCCACCTCTTGTCGGTGGGAGGGCTACGTTTTTAGGTGTTTCTTTGAGTTTTATTAGGGTATGTGCTATGCTCAAGAAGACGAGGCGGCAACGGCTTCTTGAAGATGAAATAAGATTCTCCTCGCGTAGCCCCAGCCCCGACGATGCTTCTAGGTTGTCGGAGGGCGTGTGAAGGTGTGTCTCCGGCGAATCTTGTCGGATCCAGTCGGCGTTTGTCTTCGGTGGATCCCCTTGGATCCGGTCTTCGTTCGTCTACGTATGTGTGTCTGTAGGTTGGATCCTTCTGATCTACGATTTTCTTCATCGGCGGCAATTGATGTTCTGGTGCGTTGGTCTTATGGGGCCTTAGCATGACAACTTCTCGGTTGTCTACTACAACAATGTTTTCCTGGCTCTGATGAGGGAAGGGTGATGACGGCGGTGCGCCTTCGGCTCGCTCCGGTGGTTGTAGTCGTCGCTAGGTGGTACTTCTGGTGTTTTTTGTACTACCTTGACAGTTGACGAATAGATCGAAAGTTTTCTCACAAAAAAGTCTCTTATTTTTACCCCGGTGCCACTTTCGAGATTTTTTTTAATTTTCTTCTCCTCTCTCTGTGTGACACCTCTTCCTCCTGTCTGCCGCCATCGGAACCCACGCCGCAGACCGTCTGCCTCCCCGGTGACCAGAAAAATGGAACCCCCCAACACCCCCGCAACTCCGGCGACCCTTTGCCGGCGTCGGATTCTCGCCGGCGGCGATGAATTTGGAGGATTTTGGGCAATTCACAGCTCGTGCGGGTATGCGTACTTGTGTGCTGCCGCTGCACGCGTGTGTGTTGTGCTACTGCTACTGCTGCATGTGTGTGCTACCGCTGCGTGTGTGTGCGTTTGCGTGCTGCTCCTACGTGTGTGATGGGCATGTGCATGCTCTGCGACCAGCGCGGCGGCGACACACACTGTCAGCCAACTGCTACAACCATCAATGTCGATGGCTGCAACCAGTGGTGACAAAAGCTACAACCCCGTTCTCGACATTGTAGTGACGCGCACACCGGCGATGCTATGAGTGGCGAGACGGGGTCCTACTACCAGCAAGTTTTTTTGCTGGAACCGGCGTGCAATCTTGCTGGAACCAGCCGACACAGAAGCTGCAACGGCGACTCGCTGGATGTTGCATGCACGCCCACCATGTGCTGGAACCGACGAGCAATTTCGCTGGGATTGGCGGGTCAATTTCCTGGAAGACGCATGCCAATTTGCTGGGAACACCGGACCTTTTTTTGCTGGGATGGTGGAGCGTCGAAGCTACAACCATTGTTCCGGTGAGCTGCAACTGGTGTATACGGGAGCTGCGACTCGTGGACGACGGTGCTGATAGTGCTGCAACCCCAGCGCGAAAAAGTTGGAAATGGCAGCCGGCGTTGCTACGATATGTATGGTGGTGGCGCTGCTCCACCGTCGTTGGTTTTGTGTTGGGGCGGCGAGGTTTCGAGCAGTGAGGCTGCACTGGCGACGGCTAGAACACGAGCACGCCATGTTGGAACCGTCGAATGGCGAGGGAGTGCATATGGCGAGGTGCTGAGCGTCGTCGACGACAGCGAGGGCTGCCGACAGTGCGGGTGATGCATATGGCAAGGCGGCAGACTGCGGATGTGCACGGCGGCGCTGCAGTAGGGGGTCAACGCTGCGTTCTATTCTGTTTTGAAGAGGAGCACGGTGGGGAAGAAAGGATGACGTGGAGGGGCATATCCAACGGTTACGGATCGCCAACATGCAAAAGTGCATGCTCTAGATGAGAAAATTAACTACACCTTTGATCATAGGGTCACATTCAAACATGCATGCCCTACATGAAAAAAAACCCACACATTTGAGTGTCTTTTTCTTTTTGCCACAAACATAGCCATATTTCGGGTACAATGAGCAAGGAAGAGCATGTAAAAAACCAGACTCGTTTTTAGAAAAGAACTCACATTGACAAAATAAATTTTTGAATATGGGGTCACCTAAAAGTTATTAGTCTCGTTAGATTTCGTCAATTACATATTGTAGCAGTAGGATAGGATTTCAATCGTGCAGATTTCCTTTTATGGATGCCAACAAATGAGGGTTTTAGTAGTAAAAATGACTCTTATTTTCCGCACAAAGAGTACAACTATATGCTTGAAAATCCACACAAGCAGTAGATTTTTAGAATTGATTTTGCAGGAGGATTGCCACTTAAGTGTAGATACTCTATATTCTATAAGCTATCACTGATAGATTAATTTTTGCATGAACTGCTAATGTGCACATATAATTCTCATTAAATTTTAATATATGTCAAAAAATTCCTGTTGTAACGCACGGGCATATGTGCTAGTATAAACCTATCCCACTTCATATGTGCTACTAGTATAAACCTATTCTCATTAAAGGCCGAAGCCGTGCCGTGCGCCGGTCGCGTGCCAGCCATCTGATGCTTCAGATCATGCGTCTCGCAGGCCTAGCACTGAACTTATTACTAGGGCCCATGCACTGCTGCACTTACCTTTATCTATTCATGGGGCACTCTTATCCATCTTGTACCGTTGCGCGCGCGAGGCCATGGCTGCCGCCACCGTCGATGGTCTGGCCGGCTGAGCACACGATTTCTCTCTGCGACGGCGACATGCTCAGCCACATTTTTTTTGAGAAAGTTGCGACTCCGCGGCGTTGCTGGAACCGGCCGGACAAAAGGCTGCAATCACACAAACCAGTGTTGGAACCGAAGACCGTCGAGTCGTTCTCGTTGGCGTCGACTTTGTTTTTGCTACAACCGACAAGGGTTTTTTGCCGGATCCGGCAAGTTTTTTGTTTGGACCCGTCGGCAGCAACACATGATTTTTGCTGGAACCGGCGATTTGTTTTTGCTGCGACCGGTGAACTTTTGCAACCGTGCAATACATAGCTATAATCGGCCTTTTTGTTGCAACTGTGCAAATACATAGCTATAACCGGCCTAGCCGCCGGCCCCTGCCTCCCTCCGCGCCCCCCGCGTCGCCCCCGCTCGGGCGACTCGGGCGGGGACGAAACCCTAGCCGCCGGGGGGCTCTTCTTCCTTCCCTCCCTCCCTCCGCCGTCGCCGAAGGACGCCGCCGGCCTATAGCCCGGGGGCCGACGGTGGTGGCGGGGGCCTCCCTCTCTCCTGCGCCATGGGGATGGTGCGGAGCCCCGCGGCGTGAGGAGGCGCGGCCGATCTGGCCTTGGCGGCGCGGCGGGCGTCCCTGCCTTGACCGGCGGCGGCGCGTCGGCCGGCTCTGCCTCGGGCGGCGATGGCTGCGGTACCGGCGGCCGACCTTGCGGCGTTGGCTGCGTTCGGCGGCGGCGACCGGATCTGTGGCGACGGGCCATCTGACCTCGGATCGGCGGCGGCGGCATGGAGGGCCTGGTGGACGGGTCGGCGCCATGAGTGGTCTGGCCTCCGGACAGATCTGATCTGGCCGGTGCGTCCTGCTCGTTGCGTGGCGGCTCAGATCGGTGGCGACCCATGCACACGATGCTTGATGGAGGTTCGTCGAGCGGATCCGGGTGAAAACCTCGTTCTCGGCTTGTTGCCAAGACCAGCGATGGCGGCACTATTTTGTGTCGTTACCTTCTTGAAGGCATCGCCGTGGAGAAGCTCCAGACCTCTATCCACTACCTCTGGGGAAACCCTAGATCAGTAGATCGGATGATGGCGGCGCTCTGGTGTCGTTTTCCCTTGGAGGCGTTATTCTTGGAGGTGTACACGGGCTCGAGGGACCAGTGGACGGCTTCTTTGGTGGAGCGGTGCTTCATCTTACTCATTGATGGCGGCGGATCTCGGCGGCGTGGCGCAGTGGAGACTCGGCGTCTGATGCGCAAAGATGGACTCGCGCAGGAGGAGGACGCTGTCTGGCGTCATGGTGGCGTCGATGGCAGAGAGGCCTGACAAGGTCGGTACGTTAGTTTCTGCTCTGAAGATGGATTGGTGGAAGGCAGCGGCGACAACATATGAGAGTGCGTCGGACCGGTTTGTACCCCAAACCCAGTATGTGGCTCGGTTGGGGTCTCCGGCTTTAGATGTTAGTCTTTGGTGCGATGTCTGTTTGGTATTAGACTCGGACTATCGGCACCCCTTCATCAAGTGGATAGGAGTAGCGACAGTTGTTGCTAAGATGGTGGCTTCGGACTACCTGATGTACTACTTTGTAAGGTCTTTGTGAATAATTAAAAAAATGGCTGCATGCATCGCCCCGACGCAGAGGCCAGGGGTAATCCTCCTTTTCTAAAAAAAACGGCGTTAAAAAAAATTGTGACCAGTGAGCACGAAAGCTGCAACCCGCGACAAAAAAAGCTATGACCATTGAGCCCGAAAGCTGTAACCGGCAACGAAAAAAGCTACGACCGGCAAGCCCAGAAGCTGCGACCCACGTGCACAAAAGTTGCAACCGACACAGCCGATACTTAGCAATTAGGAGTACCATGTTGTCACGAGTTCGGTCGCATGTGGCGAAATAAAGTTGAAAGCGAATCAACGTCAAGTATGCGATATGGATACGGCTTGGATTAATTGGACATCGTGACGATCCACTTCTAGTTCCACGTATACATCGTAGCAAAAAAAAAAAAAAATCCACGTATACATGTTTCGAAACCCAAACATTACGCAGACTACTCGAGGCTCCTCCGCAGATCAGATCGTCCAAAGACAAGGCGGCGGCGGCCATGGCGGTCTCGCTCCCGCACGACCTCCTCCTCGACATCCTGCTCCGCGTCGACGACGCGGCCGCCCTCTTCCGATGTGCCGCGGCTTGCAGGCAGTGGCGCGGCCTCGTCGCCGACCCCGCCATCCTCCGCCGCCGGTGGCCGGAGGACGCGTGCCCCTCCCTCGCCGGCTTTTTCATCAAGAACCGGGTCCGTGATCAAGAGGCCAAGGCGCTCATCCCCACGCCACGGTCGCCGCTGGGCCGTCGGTGCCGGCCCCTCCGCTCCTTCGCGCCCACCGTGCCGGACCCCGCGGTGCCGCTGGCCTCGCGCCGCGGCCTCCTCCTCGTGCGCCTCGTCCCGCCCCGTGAGGCCGACCTGGACCAGACGGTCCTCCGTCTGGCCGTGTGCAACCTGCTCCTCGGCACGTGCGACGAGCTTCCTCCTCTAATGCGCACCACCTCTGTCGGGTACCGTGACTATGGATGCTACTGCTGTGCCGTTCTATCCGGTGACGACTGTCGCTCCGGCGGCGTCAACGAGCAGCCACCGGACAACTCGCCCTCCTACAAAGCGCTAATCATCACGGCCGGTCATGAGGGACAGGAGATTAAGTTTGATATCCACACGTTCTCGACTGACAAACCCAGCTGGAGTACAAGGCGCTCCTTTGAAACTATTTTCTCCAATACCCTCGGGTCATTCTGTCAGACCGATGCCATGGTGTGCCGCGGCATCACACACTGGCTGTTTCGCGATGACGCAAAGCGGCGTCTCTATATTGTTGAGCTGAATGACCAGAAGGGCCATCTCAGATTCGGGTGGCCCCGTGTCCCGATCGTGCCTCACCGAGATCACCGCCCGTGCCTTAGCTTGAACAGCGATGGCACGCTCTCGGTGCTACACAGATGCAAAAGACAGGTTCCCAGCTAGACATATGGAGACCAGAGGGCCAACGGTGGCACCACCATCAGACGATCGAGCTGATACAACCCAGGAAGAAGAAGACCCAAGGAAAAGACACGCTTTCCATACTGGGAGAGAAATGTGGCAAATTGCTTGTCATGAACAGGCGCGGGAACGTGTACACCGCCGACCTCAAGACCGGAGCAATGAAGGAGGTGGCGTACGGGCCTCACGTACGCCCCAACAGCCCTCTGGATGCCGTGCTCTTGGAGATGGACTGGCCGGCGTTCTTCGTTTCATGTCCTGCTAATGACAGGAATAGCTAGCCACAATTATTTACGTGTCTTTCTTTTCTTGCAGGTTGCTTTTACTTCTGATTGTTGATTGATATATAATATGGGTGTTGTTTGTGTTTTTCTTATTTTGTTGATGAATCCGGGACTTCCCCTCCCATGTCCGAGTGGAGAGGCAGCCGCAAGAAGGAGAAGCCGACACAAGGGAAGAGGCGGTAGAAAGACTCACAGCCGTGCCTGGGCAGCAGATTAGAGGAATTAATATTAGGTCGTGTGTGTTTTTGATGTAAAATCTTTATTATATATATTTGAAAAAGTAAAACTCATAGTGTGTTATAAAGAAATGATAGTGTTATCTCAAAGTGTAGCACCCAGTTCACATGCATGGTGTACAAATGTTCAGCCGGCACCCAGTTCACTTTATTAGTAGGTATAGATGTATATAGATTTATAAAGGCAATAGTACAGGTTTTGGTTTTGTCATTTTTTTAGGGAAAGCCTTCATGGCGGGTTTATTCATTAGGCAAAACACATAAGACAGCCACATGAAAATTAGGAGGATCCTCTTGCCACACAAGAGGGCTAATCTCCGACTTACTAGCTAAAACATGTGCCGCCATATTGGCTTCCCTAGGACAAAACTTGAACGAAACATCACTAAACTCATGATAAATGAAGAAACAATCATCGTAGATCGCTGCCATAGGCCCAAGAGAATGACCACCATGTTTCATAATCTCGATCACCTCCATGCAATCGGAGTTCACTATAATCCTGTTGCACCCCATAGTGTTTGCTAGTGAAAGGCCGTCCCTCAGAGCAATCGCCTCCGCCATCGTTGTGTCATTAACAACATCCAAAGATCGGTTGGAAGCAGCCACAAAGTAGCCCCGATCGTCTCTGAGAACTGCACCGGTTCCGCCAGACTTGTTATTAACATCAAAGCCGCATCTACATTGAGCTTTACATAATCTTCCTTCGGCCGAGTCCATCCATGTCTAGCAGCAGGAGCACTATTTTTCTTCTTCGCCCTCGAGAAGTTTGTAACTAGCGCAGAAACTGCTTGAGCAGATCTAACAGGAAGCTGAACTCTCTCACCATGAGTTACTTGCCGATGCTCCCACCAAACGTACCAGCATGTGGTGGCAATAAGGTCAGCCCGAAGAATACCCGGAAGGAGTGGTGCCGGTGAAGAATTATCCAGTAGTAAATCTGCCAACACTGAAGACCCCTCCGTATCCACAGTACATGCGATATCAATTTCATGGCCGAGCCCCAAGTGCTTCCAGACTTCGCATACACGCGGGCATTGAAAAAACGCATGCCTGATGCTTTCACAATCCATGCTGCATAACGGACACCCTCCTTCAGTTTGGATATGGCGATTCGCCAGAACTCCAAAACAGGGGATAGCGCCTAATAGAGCACGCCAACAGTGGATTTTCACCTTGGTAGGTACACTTAACGACCATAAGATGTTCCAGATCGGACTTGATGAGGGCCCCGGTGGATTCGTTCTTCTCAACTTCCTGCCGTCTTGATGTTCCCACTCACAATAATATGTCGATCTCACTGAAAACATACCATTTTTATTAAACTGCTAGGCAACAAAATCATCCATAATGTTCTGAGCTAGAGGAATTCGTAGTATCCGTTGAGCATCCATTGGCCAAAATACATCATTTATGAGCTCAGTGTCCCATGCACGATCACCCTCCACTAATAGATCAGAAACTCTCGTCACGTACCACAATATTATTCCTTGTAGTCATAATCATCCTAGAGGGGCTGGACGGGATCCAAGGGTCGTCTCATATATTAAGGCTGCCCGTGCTCGAGAGTGGTGTTTTGGCTCATAGGTGTAGATACACCTATTATGAAATTTATATAAAAAACACATTTCAAAATGTTAAAAAATTCTGAACAATAATTTCGTGTGTACATCCGGACATCCTATGTTTGCACACAAAATTTCGCGAAGAAAGAACATTTCTTGTGGCATGTATAAAAAAGATAAAAAAATGCCTCGTGAATAGCTGTAATCAAGCATCGAAAATTGTTTTTTTTACACAAGCCACAAAATTGTCCTTTTTCACCGAAACTTTGTGCACGCACATAAAAGTCCGGATTTACATGCGGGATTTTTTCTCGAATTTTTTTAACTTTTTAAAATGTGTATTTAGACAATGGGTGCATATACACCTATGAGCCAAAGTGAATTTCCGTGCCCGTACTGGATAGTATCATGCATTTGATACCAGTGTATGATACAAAAATTCAATATGGGTCATACTACCATATAGTACTATTATCTCAGTGGTTGGTCCTCCTCGAGATCCACGATCATGCATTTATATGACGAAGTATTCAGCTCGGCCACTCATTTCTGCACAGTGGCAAACTAGTTTGTCTGATGTCATTTATGAGGCCCAGCTAACTCGGCCCAGTATGGTCTTGGCTACATGAGATTTTCTTGGACCGGCGTATGCAGCAGCTGGTCCGCTCTCTCTCCTCCACGAGCGGGCCCACTGGACAGGCAACGATGCGGGCAGCTGTATTTATTTACAACCTTATCCTCCATGAGATTTTCTTGAACCGAAGAAGTCTCAATTAGATTCAGATCCGTCAGACATTTGGTACTGGAAATGTCTTGGTTTGAATATGTTAGCTGGTGTTGGCCTGAAAATGTACCCTGTTGCTATGCGCAAATCAGCTTAAATGTGAATCCATGTGTTATGTAATGGCCGTAATTTAATTTTTACTTTTCAATGCGATCACCCAACTGTTTCTGACGCTCGGTTTTAACTGCAACAGAGCAGCATGCTAGCCACGCGTTCACCTAGAGAGCCTGCGCACTGTCAGCTAGCATCCATCCAAAGACCATGGTCCATGATCTATCTTTCTACAAGTACCGGTGGTCCAACTCCGTCAGCTCCGTGAGTGTTTCTGGCGGGGGCTGACCCACGTGGCCCCCCGTATTCACACTGTAGCTCTGCATCATACGGTGGCCCCGCGCCAATTCCTCCATTTTCTGACGATCGCACATATAGCATTGAATGGCCAAACCTGCCCGATCGGTGCCATCCAACGGCTCGGATAGTGCTACTATATGGTAGTATGACCCATATCGCTGCTCTCTGTATGACGATACTACCTCCGTAATGCATAGTATCATATATTAGTATCATAGATAACCTTATTTATTGCCATGCATGACACATACTCCTACTTGCATAGCATTTATTATGATACGGTATCATGATATGATACTCAAGGCTCTCTTTCTTCATTTAATTCTATGTCACCTTAGTAAAATTGTCTAGTTGGCATACATGATACTAACTATGATACTCCCATTACAACCAGCCTAATCTTTGATCCGTCACAGGACCGCCAAATGTGTCATTTCTTGGATGAGACACTAGTAGAAAACATGGCATTAGTCCCGGTTTCTAAGGGCCTTTAGTCCCGGTTCTGCAACCGGGACTAAGCAATCGGGACTAAAGGCCCCTACTTTTAGTCCCGGTTGTGTTACGAACCGGGACTAAAGGAGCTCCACGTGGCCGCTGTGGGGCGCCCAGGCAGGAGGACCTTTAGTCCCGGTTGGTAACACCGACCGGGACTAAAAGGCAGCCACGCGTCAGCACCTGCCAAGCGTTGGGGTTTTTTTTTTTTTTAAATGAGGGGTTTAGGGTTTTGGAGGGTTTAGGGGTTTCATATTGTGTTTCCCCCTTTTCTTTTTGTGTTTACCATTCAATTCTTTTACATTTAGGGTTTTCGTTTTTATTTTACGTTTTCCATTCAACTCGACGCTAGCTACTACATATAGCAATGAATGAACCATTACACAAATCGTCATGAATATAGAGAGAAGTGACCTCTCTTTCTCCGTGCTTGGTCGAACAACAAGTTTTCGTATATCTATTCGACGCTACTACGTATAGTACACGTTCATGCATATATACAATGTAACATCTCTTACGATCCCTAATATCTAATTACCAACATTCACTTCCAATTCTCGATGGTATACTCCGGTTTTAGCTATGATCTCTTGAAGGAAGAATCCCGCCAATTCCTCTTGAATTGCTCGTATGCGAGCCTTTGGTAGGAGTTCATCCCGCTTCCGTTCGATCTAATTTAAAGAAGGGGGTCAATATATATATATATATATATATATATATATATATATATATATATATATATATATATATGAATGAAACTCAATACAATTGATGGTAATAAAATAAATTTGTGAATATTGTTTACGTACTTCAAGTTTTTCCAAAAATCTGCCCGTCTCAGAGGTCGTCTGGCAAATGAACTCGCAAACGTAGTATCCACAAAAGTTATTCCCGGATCCCTGCCTCGAACACTTTATGAGAATAGAGTTCAATCAAAATAATAATCAAGCATGATAGTGGTATTGAAACTAGAATCAAAGAGATGCGCGGACCTAGCTAGTACTACTTACACTGAGTTGTTCAAATCGCAGCTCCTCTCTCCATTCACCCCTAACCTGCTTGGTGAACTCTTTCCAAACCCTGCCCGGCAAAGAAAATGAATAAAGGAGTTATTAATTACTTGATATCAGGAAAAGAACGATAGTTGCCGATATAGTGCGATAATGATTGAAATTACCTCTGGAGCATATCACGCAGGTCCGCCCACATCTTAGGGTCTTTACGTAGCGAGTCCATGACAAGTACTTTTCCTGCGTCAAACTGAATGACTAGCAGAATAAAGTGGAACCTGCGCACGCATAGCTCATCAATTACACTTAACATCGAGTAAGCGAAACAGAATGATGTGTACAAGACAGTATAACACTCACTGGAAGTTGTAAGAAAATAGTATTTTCCTTTTGGTTTGTTGTTTAATTAACGCCCTTAGCAAGATCTTCTCTGTATCCTTGGCATTCCATTTTACCGTACCTTCATGAATAGTATTTGGGTTAATGAACCCAATGTCATAGATTTGTCATGTTTTGCATTCGAGGATCTTCCACTAGTGCAGATTCGGGCTATAGCATCGGTTCGTAAGGCCCTTTAGTGCCGGTTCTGTAACCGGCACTAAAGGGTGGGGACTAAAGGTCCCCCCCCTTTAGTACCGGTTCAACACGAACCGCCACTAAAGGCCACCACGTGGCACGAGAGCCAGCGCCGGGGGGTGGAAGACCTTTAGTACCGGTTGGTAACACCAACCGGTACTAAAAGGTTTAGGGGGTTTTGGGTTTATGATTTCTTTTTCCTTTAATTTTGTGTTTTCCATTTAATTCTTTTTCATTTGCTGGTATTTTACGATACTACATATTGTACACGTTATGCATATATATAAATAGAATTTCTCGTAGAACCGATCATATATATATATATATCATCGAATGTCTCGCACCACCATTCACACATACACATGTATATATACAATTTGGTATATACAATTTCTCCTACATGGAGGCATTACTGCGGTAGCGGGTAATGGTATACTCCTTTGGGATCTATGACCTGGTCGAGCAAAAATCCCGCTATTTCCTCTTGAATTGCTCGTACGCGATCCGTTGGTAGGAGCTGATCCCGCACCATATCGAACTTTTAAGAAGGAGATCAATATGCATGTATTAGTTGTGTGATTAGATATCGATAATGATGTAAAAATTGTGAATAGTGTTCTGGCAAACGTACCCATTGCTGTCTAGCAGATGTGCTACTTTCGATCGTCATCATGCGAATGTTCTCGCAAACGTAGTATGCACATAAATCATTCCCCGGCTTCTGCCTCATGCACTTTACGAGAATAGAATTCAATCAGATAATAATTAATCAAGCATGATAATTAATGGTATTGAAACTAGAATTAAAGAGATGGTAGCTAGCTAGTACTAATTAATTAATTACCCTGGGTCGATACCAATACAGCTTTTGTTTCCATTGGCCTGGAACCGTTTTGATGAACTTTGCCCAAGCCCTGCCCGCCGGCAAAGAAAATGAATAAAGGAGTTATTAATTAGTTGATATCAGGAAATGACGAACTAAATAGGCCGACATATAGTTCAATAATGATTGAAATTACCTGTTGACTATCCCCTTGACGGTTTCGTACTCCTCAACTGGTTTAATTAGTGAGTCCAGTACTTCAACTTTTCCTTCTTCAACTTGAATGTCTAACAAGATCCAGTGGAATCTGCATGCGCACACGTTTGCATGTATAAATTAAGCGGGCATGTGCATAACACTCATCAACTACCCTAAACCCTATACACTTATTAACATCTAGCTAGTAAGCAAAAAACAGAATTTGTAGTACAAGACAGTGTGACTCACTTGAAGTTGTAAGGAAGTAGTATATCTCGATTGGTGTTTAGGCGCTTGAAGAACTCTAGCATGCTTTTCTCTGTGTCTTCTCGATAACATTCATCCGTCCATATCTCTTGATTAATGGTATTTGGGTCAATGAACCCAATGCCATAGCGTCCCTTTTTATTCATTTCATAGATCTTCATCCTGCATAATACCACAGAAAAGAATATAGTGAGGATAATTACAGGTAATGATCAACGAGCACTACAGCTAGCTTGAGACTTAAATTACAGAAAGAAATCACTTACAGACAATAGCAACTGACGATAGATTTGTCGAGTGCGTCTTGATTGAATAACTAAAACAGTTCTGTAAACTCAACATACAGAGCATTCTCATGGTAGTAATGCTCTGCCTTGACTTTCACCATGAGGGACTCTCGATTGGTAGTCTTGGCAATTTTCATGTACCATTCATGCAATTCATACATTCTCGTTGGGAGCTTCTTGACCTCCTCAGGCTTTACCAGAGGTTTGCCGCGGGCATATTTCCGTTTTACGTCCTCCTCTCTAATCTTATCCATGGGCTCAATGCCTAGGAGTTGATAAACAGTGACACCGGCCTCGGCAGCCATCCTTCTATGATCGTCGGTTATTACCAGCTCATCGGCCGCGTCGGTACTCACATGTGTTGGTACAATGAGCGGGGGGATCGATTGCACCGCCTGTTCTCCCAGCTGGGGAACAGTTTTCCCGCTTTTTTTGGCAGCTGCGCCTTGGCTCGAGCTCGAGCTCGACTCCTTCTTTTTTTTTGCTAGATGTGCCTTCCTGAGTTGGCGCTCATAGTCTGAGTCAACAGGCTTGGGAGCTGGTTCTTTAGCCATACGAATAAAGTGCTCAACGACAACCTCAGGCACTTTCTCCTTTGGCGGCGGTGGCGGTTTCGGTGCAAAATGGGCGTCCAAGTCCGCCCTGCATTTGGCTTTGATTTCCTCATCCGTCATGTCGTAAGGCCTCTTCGGAAGAGGCGCGAGGCTTGGACCAAATTGGTATCCTCGTCTCTTGCCTCCTGTACTTGTACCGCTAGACGCCATAGCTGCGGCGGCTCTCTTCCGCTGTTGCCTAGGCGGCGGAGACGACTGACGCGGTGCAGGAGCACTGGGCTGACGCGGTGCCGGACTTGGAGGAGGAGGAGTGGCCTGACGCGGTGCCGAACTTGGAGGAGGAGGACTGGCCTGACGCGTTGCCGGACTTGGAGGAGTAGGAGTGTCCTGACGCGGTGGCGGACTTGGAGAAGGAGTCGGCTGACGCGGTGTCGGTGGCCTTGGAAAGACAATGCAATCCTTTCTCCATAGAATGATACGATGTATGGCCTCTCCCAGTGTGCGCTCGTCGTCACCTCCAGGAATGTCAAGCTGTAGCCCCGAATATTGTGCCACAACTTCATCAACCGTGACACGAGCATAGTCAGCTGGAATCGGATTGCAATGGAAGGTTGCTTCAGGGGGATTTGTATAAGCAATGCCGTCCGCCACCTTCATGGATATGTTCTTCATTTTAAAGTGTAGCTCACAATTAGTGTTATCCATGATGTCATCCACAGGGTATCTATCCAGCAGTAGTGACTCATCGCCCAGGGCGGAACCCACGCTGCTTCTCGGCATGGATGGCTCGGTGCTATCCAATGATGGATCCGCTAGCTGCTGCCGCTGCTGAGACCCCCTTTCCTGGCTAAGTGAGTTGATCTGCTGCTGCTGCCGCTCTAATTGGAGTGCCAACTCCGCGTGCGCTGATTCTAGGCCTCTAACGCGTTCTGCTTCCTGCTTCCTCTGCTCCTCCTCCAGCTTCCTCTTCTTCTCCTCCTCCATCTTCTTTCTCGCACGGCTTCTGTAGTCGGCGTTCCAGTCCGCAAACCCCTGATACCACGGAACAATGCCTTTGCCTCGTGTTCTTCCCGGGTGTTCAGGATTTCCCAGGGCGCGTGTAAGCTCGTCGTTCTCTCTGTTGGGCGTGAACACCCCCGTTCGAGCCTCTTCTATTGCAACAAGTAGTTTGTCGTCGGCTCCTTTAAGACTTGCCTTCTTCAAAACCTGGCCTGTCTTTGGGTCCAACGCCCCCCCATGCGCATAGAACCAAGTCTTGCACCTGGGGGGCCAGCTCAATGTAACTGGAATGACCTCTGCATCTATCATCTCTTGCTCAGCCTTATCCCACTTAGGCCGGGCCACCGCGTAGCCACCTGGCCCCAGCCTATGGTAATGCTCCTTTTTCGCGGCATTGAGCTTGTTTATTCTCGACCGTTCCTTAGCTAATTCCGATTCCTTGAATTTCACGAAAGCGGGCCAGTGATCTCTTTGCTTCTCCAGTGTTCCCGTGAATTCTGGAGTCTTCTTTCCTCCGTACTTGGCCCATATATTTTTCTTGTGGTTGTTGAATGCACGCGCCATCTTCCTAAGAGCAGCGTCCTTGACTTTCTGCACATCTGCATGTGTGAAATGATCTGGTAGGGTGAAATGTGACATGAGAGATTCCCAAAGCCGATCTTTTGCTCTTTGGTCAACATAAGTAAGATCTGGACGTTCCGTTGCTGGCTTTTTCCATTCTTGAATGGAGATCGGGATTTGGTCCTTCACAAGAACTCCGCACTGACGAATTCACTTGTCCGCATTCTTCTTAGGCTCGCTTGGTTCGCCATTAGGTTTGATGGCATCGATGTTGTACTTTACGCCATCCTTCAACTTTTTGGCCGGGCCTCGCTTTCTGCTGCCTGCAGACGATTTACTCGATCCGGAGGGCTGAAAGAAGAAAGATCGATTCGTTAATATATATATATATATATATATATATATATATATATATATATATATATATACAAAATCATTTAAAACACGTGATGATCACCAGATGCCTGCTTCTATAATGTACCTCGCCGGTATTTGCTATTTCAAGATCATCATAGTTCTGGACTTCATCAATTCGGTCGTCTTGATCGAATATCATATCACCCTCCCCGGTATTGTTCAGATATTGGGAGCCGTCATCTTCTTCATTCTGATCATGTGGCCCGCGAGGGGAGCGTATGATCTCGAACACGGCCTATTCTCCTTCTCTGCCGGTATTGTCCGCCATAGCTTTTATTTAACTAATCCAGAAGAAATATAAAACAATTTAGTACGCATCTCAAATAATAGTAGATAATTGATATGCATCTCGAATAATAGTAGATAATATATATGCATCTCGAAAGATAAAACTGAATCATAGTAGATAATATGCATCATCGAATATAATCTCGAATACATCGTCTCGAATATTATCGAAAGTGGCGCCCGGAGCCACCAAAGGAGCTCCGGGTCGTCGACGGGACCCGGGGCCGGGTTCCTCACCAAGCGGCGCCCCCCTGAAGGTAGCACCTCCCAGTGCCAGCCCGGCGGAGCCCAGTCCCGGACATGGCTCCTCTGAAGCAGGACGTCGTCGCGAACGGGTCGACGGCGAGGATGCGGGCCGGGCATCGTTGACGTCGATAACAAATTCTATATGCAAATGTAACATTTTTTCTTATATACAAATTCTATATGCAAATTCTATATGCAAATTTAACATAACGGACATTAATCTAATTCATCTAACATTTGACATTAATATATCTAATTCATCTAACATTTGACATTAATATATCTAATTCATCTAACATTTGACATTAATCTAACATTTCTATGTAATTCATCTAACATTTGACATTAATATATCTAATTCGATCATCTAACAAATTGACATTAATCTAATTCATCTAGCTAAAACTTTAACATTAATCTAACATTTATATAACTACAAAACAGAGAAAACAGAAAATAATTAAGAAAAATGTGTGTGTGTGTGTGTGTGTGTACGTGTGTGTGTGTACTCTGTGTGTGTGTGTGTGTGCGGGCGGGCTCGATCGGATGATCGAGGGCGCGGCCATGGCGCAGGGGGCTCACAGCGGGGCGACCGGGGCGGCGACGGGGGGCGGCGACGGGCGCGGCGACGGGCGCGGCGACGGGGCGGTGGCGAGACGGCGACGCGCGACGGGGACGGCGATAGGGACGGGCCGGGGCGGCGACGTGGACGGGGACGGCGACGGCGACAGGGACGGCGACGGCGACGGCGACGGCGCGCGACGGGGGCGGCGACGGGGACGGCGCGCGACGGGGGCGGCGACGGGGGGCGGCGGCGCTGTCGATCGAAGAAGCAGAGGAGACGAGCGAACAAAGAAGAAGTGAAAATTTTCATAAGGGTTGTTTATATAGGATGGACCTTTAGTACCGGTTGGAGCCACCAACCGGTACTAAAGGTCAACTTTGGCCAGGCCAAGCGGCGGGAAGCGACCCCCTTTAGTACCGGGTCGTGGCTCCAACCGGTACTAAAGACATCCCTTTGGTACCGGTTGGATCTACCAACCGGTACTAAAGGTGGTGCGCTGCCGCAGGTGCGGTGCGGGCAAGTTTAGTCCCACCTCGCTTGCCGAAGGGCGCCCGCACCAGGTTATAAGCCCCGCCGCGGCTGCTGTCTCGAGCTCCTCTGTATTGCAGGCCTTCTGTGCCTACCTCTGCTGCTATGCCTTGTTGGGCCTACTGGGCCTGCGGGCTTGCATCCTGGCCCAACTTCAAGTTGGGTGTCTAGTCGTATGCAGGCCGCTGTGGCCCAGTAGGCGGGCTTTTTTTTATTTATATTTTTTCTCTTTTTTCTTTTCTGCTTTATTTATTTTCTTGTATTTATTTCTGAGTTGTTTTTTGCTGTATTTAGAGTTTCTTTCTGAATATTTTTGCTTTAGGTACAAAAAATTACAAACTTTCTGTTAGTGCCAGTAGTTTTCAAATTTTAATAGTTTAAATTTGAATTATTTGAAATTTGTGTGAATCACTAGTTTGTGAATAACTTTACTTTAAAAATAGATTTTTCAGTGATTCTTTTTTCTTATGTTTAATATTAGTGTGTTTTATCATTATATTCAATTTGGTAATACTTAGGTTATTTAAAAAATGAAATGCCTTTGTAACAGACGAGTTTTCGTCCGAAACCCTGATACTTCGAAAGAGATTGTCCATTTTGTACACGAAGTGCATCCAGTTTTTGCCGTAACCCTTTCTACTTTTTTGCACATGCTATGTGGGTGAAATAATGATACCATGCCAACTTTCAACCTTTTCAGAGTTCATTTGTAGTGCTTTTCAATTTCAGGGTCATTTAGCTCAAAAAAAATCAGTAAATGCATGAAAAATAGCAAATGAAGTCAGAAAGGGTTGAAAGTTGATGACGTGGCTTTGAATGATGCATACTGAACGCACAAAAAGTCTGGAGTTGTAATAAGTTTAAAAAAATGAAATGCCTTTGTAACAGACGAGTTTTCGTCCGAAACCCTGATACTTCGAAAGAGATTGTCCATTTTGTACACGAAGTGCATCCAGTTTTTGCCGTAATATTTCTTCGCGTTTCAAATGCCAAAACACATAAGTACCCTAATTAACTATTACAAAGATTCCCTCCGGTTTGTCCGAAGTGGGACTTTCCAGATATATTAGTCCGGAAACTCACTAGAGAAGAAAGTGATGACAGTGAAGTCGGTCACATCCCAGAGTGGGATCTTTGGGTGTGAAACTTTTTCTTCGCGTGTGTCCCTTTGCACCGTAACCATGGACAATCTTCATCATTTAACTGGATGCTCGGGTCAATATTCACTGTGAAGGGAGCAATTTCATCAAACTTTTCATAATCTTCTGACATGTCTGTCTTGTCATCCACTCCCACGATGTTTCTTTTCCCTGAAAGAACTATGTGGCGCTTTGGCTCATCGTATGATGTATTCGCTTCCTTATCTTTTCTTTTTCTCGGCTTGGTAGACATGTCCTTCACATAGAAAACCTGCGCCACATCATTGGCTAGGACGAATGGTTCGTCTGCGTACGCAAGATTGTTGAGATCCACTGTTGTCATTCCGTACTGCGGGTCTTTCGTTACCCCGCCTCGTGTCATATTGACCCATTTGCACCGAAACAAAGGGACCTTCAAACCACGTCCATAGTCAAGTTCCCATATGTCCTCTATGTAACCATAATATGTGTCCTTTCCACTCTTGGTTGCTGCATCAAAGCGGACACCACTGTTTTGGTTGGTGCTCTTCTTATCTTGGGCGATCGTGTAAAATGTATTCCCATTTATCTCGTACCCTTTGAAAGTCATTATATTCGAAGATGGTAACTGGGACAGCAAGTACAGGTCATCTTCAACAGCGGCGTCATGCATGGCACGTGTCTGCAACCAACCGGCGAAAGTCCCCGTTTGTTCACGTGTAATCCAGTCGTCAGACTGCTCCGGGTGTTTGGAGCATAGAAAATTCTTGTGTTCCTCCATATACGGAGCCACCAAGGCGGAATTTTGTAGAACTGTGTAGTGTGCTTGAGTGAGAGAATGCCCGTCCATACATATTATTTGTTCCGGTCCTAGCGTGCCATTTCCACCCAGTCTGCCCTTATGCCGCGATTCAGGAACACCAATCGGCTTAAGGTCAGGAATAAAGTCAATACAAAACTCAATGACCTCCTCATTTTCATGGCCCTTGGAGATGCTTCCTTCTGGCCTAGCACGATTATGAACATATTTCTTTAAGACTCCCATGAACCTCTCAAAGGGGAACATATTGTGTAGAAATACAGGACCCAGAATGGCAATCTCTTCGACTAGGTGAACTAGAACGTGCGTCATGATATTGAAGAAGGATGGTGGGAACACCAACTCGAAACTGACAAGGCATTGCACCAAATCACTCTCTAACCTTGGTAGGATTTCTGGATCGATTACCTTCTGAGAGATTGCATTGAGGAATGCACATAGCTTCACAATGGCTAATCGAACGTTTTCCGGTAGAAGGCCCCTCAATGCAACCGGAAGCAGTTGTGTCATAATCACGTGGCAGTCATGAGACTTTAGGTTCTGAAACTTTTTCTCTGCCATATTTATTATTCCCTTTATATTCGACGAGAAGCCAGACGGGACCTTCATACCGAGCAGGCATTCGAAGAAGATTTCCTTCTCTTCTTTGGTAAGAGCGTAGCTGGCATGACCCTGGAACTGCTTTGGATCCATGCCGTCTTTTCCGTGCATACGTTGCTGGTCCTCCCGTGCCTCCGGTGTATCTTTTGTCTTGCCATACACGCCCAAGAAGCCTAGCAGGTTCACGCAAAGATTCTTAGTCACGTGCATCACGTCGATTGCAGAGCGGACCTCTAGGTCTTTCCAATAGGGTAGGTCCCAAAATATAGATTTCTTCTTCCACATTGGTGCGCGTCCGTCAGCATCATTCGGAACAGATTGTCCGCCAGGACCCTTTCCAAAGATTACTTTTAAATCCTTGACCATATCAAGTATATCATCACCAGTACGGTGGGGAGGCTTCTGCCGGTGATCTGGATCACCTTTGAAATGCTTGCCTTTCTTTCTTACGGGATGCCTGCTCTGAAGAAATCGACGATGCCCCAGGTACACATTCTTCTTACATTTATCCAAATATATACTGTCGGTATCATCTAAACAGTGCGTGCATGCGTGGTATCCCTTGTTTGTCTGTCCTGAAAGGTTACTGAGAGCAGGCCAATCATTGATGGTTACAAACAGCAATGCTCGCAGGTCAAATTCCTGCTGTTTGTGCTCATCCCACACACGTACACCTTCTATGCTCCACAGCTCTAAAAGTTCTTCAACTAATGGCCTTAGGTACACATCAATGTCGTTGCCGGGTTGCTTGGGGCCTTGGATGAGCACTGGCATCATAATGAACTTTCGCTTCATGCACAACCAAGGAGGAAGGTTATAGATACATAGAGTCACAGGCCATGTGCTATGATTGCTGTTCTGCTCCCCAAAAGGATTAATGCCATCTGCACTTAAACCAAACCATACGTTCCTTGCGTCAGCTTCAAAGTTCTTCCACCTTCTCTCGATTTTTCTCCACTGCGATCCGTCAGCGGGTACTCTCAACTTCCCGTCTTTCTTACGGTCTTCTTTGTGCCATCGCATCAACTTGGCATGCTCTTTGTTTTGGAACAAACGTTTCAACCGTGGTATTATAGGAGCATACCACATCACCTTGGCAGGAATCTTCTTCCTGGGGCGCTCACCCTCAACATCACCAGGGTCATCGTGGCAGATCTTATAGCGCAATGCACAACATACTGGGCATGCATTCAAATCCTCGTACTCACCGCGGTAGAGGATGCAGTCATTAGGGCATGCATGTATCTTTTGCACCTCTAATCCTAGAGGGCAGACAGCCTTCTTTGCTTCGTACGTACTGTCAGGCAATTCGTTATCTTTTGGAAGCTTCTTCTTCATTATTTTCAGCAGCTTTTCAAATGCCTTGTCAGGTACACCATTCTCTGCCTTCCATTGCAGCAATTCCAGTGTGGTACCCAGCTTTTTCTTGTCATCTTCGCAATTTGGGTACAACGGTTTCTTGTGATCCTCTAACATGCTCTGCAACTTCAGCTTCTCCTTTTCACTTGCACACTTTCTCTTTGCATCCGCAATGGCCCGACCAAGATCATCAGCGGGCTCATCTGATGCCTGTTCTTCAGCTTCTTCCCGCATTGCCGGCTCAGCTTCTTCCCCCATTGTTGTACCATCGTATTCATGGAACCCATGGCCAGGATAGCTGTCGTCGTCCTCTTCTTCTTCATTGTCTTCCATCATAACCCCTCTTTCTCCGTGCTTGGTCCAAACATTATAGTGGAGCATGAAACCGGACTCAAACAGGTGGACGTGAATGGTTCTTGACTTAGAGTAATTCCGATCATTCTTACATCCAGCACATGGACAAGGCATAAAACCATCCGCCCGCTTGTTCGCCTCAGCCGCAAGCAGAAAAGTCTGCACGCCATTAATGAACTGGGCAGAGCATCGGTCATCGTACATCCATTGCCGGCTCATCTTCATTACACAGCACCGAAAAGACCAAATTAATACAAGTTCATACATAAAGTTCATACAACACTTATTATCATAAAACAACATACAAATAACTCTCTAGCTAAAGCATTTAAATGCAACAACAAATGCGATCAAGATCGCAACTAAGGTAACAATTGATCCAACAGCATAATGATACCAAGCCTCACTATCGATGGCATATTTTCTAATCTTTCTAATCTTCAAGCGCATTTTCTCCATCTTGATCTTGTGATCATCGACGACTTCGGCAACATGCAACTCCAATTCCATCTTCTCCCCCTCAATTCTTTTCAATTTTTCTTTCAAATACTCGTTTTCTTTTTCAACTAAATTTAACCTCTCGACAATAGGGTCGGTTGGAATTTCCGGTTCACATACCTCCTAGATAAAAATATCTATGTCAACTTGATGGGCATAATTTGTCATAAACACGAAATGCAACAAATAATTATAAAAGAGAATATACCACATCCGAATCATAACCCGGACGAGGGCCGACGGGGACGGATATCAAAGCCATGGCACTATGTATAACAAACAACGTACGGGTAAGATAATTATACAAGTAACTATATATCTAAATCACACAAACATGATTTTTTTTATATAAAAAAGATAAGAACAAGAGGCTCACCACAAGGTGGTGCCGGCGACGGGACGGTGCGGGCGATCGACGGTGCTTACGACGGAGACGGGAAGGCACTAAGTAAACCACACCTACATATGCAAACTAAGAGTTATATTGACCTCAAATTGCATATAAATCAAATACTACCACATATAATTCCTCCCAAAATAAAACCCACAAATCACTATACTTATAGAGCATTGCAAGAGCTAATCTAGCAATGAGAGATGAAAGGACAAAGTTGCTAACCTTTGTGATCACTTGGATGGATGGGGTGCCTTCAAATCTTGGACAAATTTTGGCAAAAATGGAGGTGAGCTCGAGCAAGAGGGGAAGAAAACAGAGAGGGGGAAAAACAGAGCGCTTCGGCTTGGGCTGGACGAAGGGTTTATATAGGATGATCTTTTGTACCGGTTGGTTATACGAACCGGGACTAAAGGTCCTGTTAGGCCCCAGCCTGACAACAGCCTGCCACCACCTATTTAGTACCGGTTCGTGGCACGAACCGGTACTATAGGTTCTCCACGAACAGGTACTAATGAGCGCCGCCCGCCTAGCTGTTGGAACCGGCACTAATGGTCACGTTAGTGCCGGTTCAGTTACAAACCGGGACTAATGTGTCTCACATAAGGCCCTTTTTCTACTAGTGTTCTTTCTGCATAATATATATAGTGAGGATAATTATACATGCAATGAACGAGCTGAGCTAGAGACTTAATTACAGAAATGATACTTACAAACAATAGCAACTGACGATAGATTTGTCGAGGGCGTCTTGATTGTAGAACTGAAATAATTCTTCAAATTCAATGAAAATCTCCTCGTCTCCATTGAAGTAATGCTCATCTTTAACTCTCGCAATGATATAATTGCTCCCTTGCTTTGAGGCTTCCAAGTACCAGTCATGCAATCTTCGCATCATCATTGGTAGATGCGGGAGCTCCTCAGGTCCGACGAGAGGCTTCCCATGCTCGAATTTAAAGGCTAACTCAGCCATTTCGAACTGTACCTCATCGCCTAAGTAATCACCAAGAGTGAAACCAGGATCAGGGGCCGCTACCCCCGGATCATTAGCGATATCGGTAAACACCTTGAGCGGGGGGCACGATTGGTTTTTCTGTTCGCCGAGCTGGGGAATTGTTTTCCCCCATGCACTACTGCTACTTCCCGACCGCTGCTGTGGATCTCTATATGACTTTACAATAGAGCGGTCGTAGTTTGATAGCAGCGGAGGCGGCGGTGGTTTTGTAAGGTTTTCCAGCAAGCGCCTCGCTTTTACCGGTTCTATTTTCTCCGTTGGATCTAGACGGGTCGGTGCAAGCTGGCGTTTCACGTCGGCAGCCACGATCTCCTTGGTTTCCTCCTCAGTCATGTCGTATGGTAACTTGGCAGGAGCCTTCTTGAAGCTACCTGCTCTGGATTTCTTCGCTGTTGTACTACTAGCCGCCGGAGCGGCGGCGGATCTCTTCCGTCGTTGCTGAGGCGGCGGAGGAAGCAGAGTCAGCTGACGCGATGGATTCTGCTGAGGGGCCTCCTCCGGCGGAGTCCGCTGACGCGGCGGAGACAGCTGAGGCGACGGAGTGTGTTGACACGGCGGAGACGGCTGAGGCAACGGAGACGGCTGAGGCAGCGGAGATAGAGCTGGACTGTGAGGAGTCTGCTGAGGGGCCTCCTCCGGTTGAGTCTGCTGACGCGGCGTCCAGTATGGAAGCACGATGTGTTCCTTTCTCCATAGAATGGTAGTCCTTATGGCATCTCCCATATGAGTCTCCCCTTCACCTGTAGGGTACTCAAGCTCCAGCTGCTCAAATCCGTTGGTAACTTCATCCACCCCGACAACAGCATAGCCATCTAGAATCGGAGAGCAATGGTAAGTTCCATCAGGTACACGAGGTAAGGCATAGCCGACCGCCACCTTCAAGGTTATGTTCATGCATTTTGCATGTAGATCACAATGTTCCCTCTCCGTGATATCATCCACGGGGTAGCGATCAGGAGCCGTGATATCATCTATGGGCGGCCGAACGAGCAAAGAGGAAGCCACGCTGCTTTTCCGCTGAGATGGTGGGGTAGCTCCGTGGGAAGTATCGAATGAAGGATCTTCGTGCCGCTGAGATGATGGGCCGGTAGCTCGCTGGCTGTTAAGTGCCTCTATTTGCTTCTCCTGCAACGCTAATCTTTCTTCTACCTTCTGCAGCCGGTCTGCATCCTCTTTCTTCTTTCTCCCTCGGCTTCTATAAGTGTCTCTGCTGTCGGGAAACCCAACCTTCCACGGAACGGAGCCTGATGTGCCTCGTGTTCGTCCAGCGTGTTCAGGATTCCCGAGGGCGCGTGACAGCTCGTCCTTCTCTCTGTCGGGATGGAACTTCCCTTCCTGCACGGCCTGGATTGCATCCTGAATGTTTTTGACGGGTGTTGCAAGTTGAGCTTTCGTATAAACACACTTCCCTGTTTCTGGGTGCAAAGTTCCCCCATGCCCGAAGAACCAAGTCCTTGCCCGTTCGGGCCAGTTCAATGTCTCTCGATGGATCCCTTTATCAAGCAGGTTGTTCTCAGCTTTGTCCCACGTAAGCCGGGCAATCTTGTAGCCACCTGACCCCGTAACATGGTGATATTCCTTCTTTGCAGCATTTTGCTTATTTATCAGTGACCTTTTCTTACCTTTCTCCGATGTCTTGTATGCCACAAATGCGGGCCAGTGATCTTTCATCTTCTCATATTGACCGGTGAATGTTGGAGTCTTCTCTTTCAGGACAAACTTTTCGTGCAATCTTTTCTTCCAGTTCTTGAATTGTTCGGCCATCTTCTTAAGAGCCCACGCCTTGACTTTTCGCTCTACAACATTGCTATTTGGATCCACGTCTGGCGGTAGGCTGAAATTTGTCATGAGCGTATTCCAAAGCTCATCTTTGGATCTATCGTCGACATAAGAAACTCCATCGTCCGCCTTTGGCTTATTCCATTCTTGAATGCTGATCGGGATGCTGTCCCTAACAACAACTCCGCACTGACTTATAAATCGGTCCGCGGTCCGCTTGGGAGCAGTCGGTTTGCCATCTGCAACGATTTCTTCGATCGTGAACCTTTCATTCTCGCCCAACCGTTTCTTCGGGCCTCGTCTCTTTACAGAAGGTTGGCTCGATCCGGAGGGCTAAAAGAAGAAAGAAGCGTTAATATATGTACATACAAATCAATTAATGCATCTAGTCAGCAGGCTTAATTAATATACCTCGCCGGACTTTGCAACAGTTAAGGCTCCAACACCGTCGGAGCCGTCATCTTCTCCCTCCATTCGATCACCGGAGCCGTCATCCTCTCTTCCCTCACCATCGGAGTCGTTGAGAAACTGTGAGGTGATATCATCACCTCCGTCGCGGATTATATCCCCCAACATCTCTTCTTGTTCTAAGTCTCTGTCGTGTTCCATAGTTTCTGCAAATATTACAACATGGCAATATACAACCATGAGAGATAAGCTGTTTTTCAGACTTAATAAAATCTGGGAATGCAAAACAGTAACATTATGATGACAACTTGAGAGCAAGATTGAGTCATGCTACAGCAACTATATAAGCCCGCGGTGATCAAACACATACATGTTACAAAAATTTCTATGTTCACAAAAATATATAAGCCCGTGGGAAATTGAACGGCGGCGGCTCACACAGCGGGGGCGGCGTTGCACCGAAGTTATACCGAAGTTATCGGGGTTATGTTTATACAACAAATGGACACCTTTTGTCGAACAACGGAGGGACGATCAGGGACCAACAGCTCCAACGTCGACGATCACTCCACGGAGATGCAACACCACAAATCCTGTAATTCCACCGAGTGAAAAAAAATTAGGTCACCACAATTTTGTTCTTCAATTTGTTTTAGCAAGATCATCATGATGAAGTAACCACTCATCATATGCAAATTTGAACGTTTGTTTCTCTATCTAAAAAACCTAAAAAAAATTATCTTCCATCTCATCTCATCTTCACAAAACATCTATCTATCACATTGAGTATATGTATCTAAAAACCTAGTAAAACTACACAAAACAAACAAAAAAATTCAGCCATCTCCATCTCATCTCATCCATCTCCATCTCATCTCATCTCAATGAACAAAAATTTATATTACACATGAAAATATCACAAATTCATTACATACGCTCGGAACAAAAATATCACAAATGAAATAACTTTGATCATGAATAATGCTATAAAAATGACTTTGATCATGAATAATGCTATAAAACATTTGCATAAATATTACACATGAATAATATCAATGACTTTGAGAACATGAATAATGCTATAAAAAAATGAATTACACATGAATAATATCCTTTTCCTTTGATCAATACGAATTTTGTTTTCAAAACTTTCATCAAACACCATCTTAGCCTAATGGCAGTACCCAAACTCAAATTATTTTTATAAAACTTATTTTGTCCAATGTAAACATTTTCAAAGTTTAACTATGTTTATTTTTGACCCATGATGGTTTTTCATAGGAACTCTATTTTCTTTAACTTCAGAAAAAAATTATCACAACATAGGGACAGTACCAAAACCCTATTCCCTCAAACATCTCATGATCACTAGTGCAATTTTTTTTAAATTCATTCAAATGAATTTTGACCAGATTTAGTACTTGTAGATAAAACCTATTTTCTACAGCTCCAAAAATTCTGAAACTTTGGCAGTGCCTTTGTTTTAAACCAAGTCATTACCACAAAAAAATTCAAATTCAAATAAAATGCCTAGATCCCATTGGCATTTCGTCGAACACCTCACAAGCAAGAATCTAGTTGGCTGGCACCTCACTCCACCTATTCTTCAATGCTCTCATCTGGACCCCTCCCACCAGCCTCTCGCCGCCACCAGCAGGGCACCAGACCAGTGCAACAGCCGCCAGCCAGGCCACGGGCGACCACAGGTCGGCGGCGGCGCCCAGCAGGGGGGTGGAATAGGAAGAGGAGGAGGGGATCGGGGCGGCGCTCATAGCGAGGAGGCGTCGGCGACGGTGTCGGGGCAGGGCGTCGGCGACGGCGTCGGGGCAGCGCGTCGAGGCGAGGAGAGGCGATGGAAAAATTTCGCTAAGTCCTTGCGGTTTATATAACCCGAGCTTTAGTCCCGGTTGGTGCCTCAAACCGGTACTAAAGGCCTACCTTTAGTCCCGGTCGGAGCCACCAACCGAAACTAAATCTAATTTTTGGCAGCCCAAAGGGCGCGAAACCCAGGCCTTTAGTCCCGGTTGGTGGCTACGACCGGGACTAAAGGTTGGCCTTTAGTCCCGGTTTGTGCCACCAACCAGGACAAACCTGGCAGAGCCGCACCGGGCAGAGCTGACGGGCGGTGGGAGTTTAGTCCCACCTCGCCAAGCGAGGGGCGCCCGCACCTGCTTATATACGCGGGCGAGAGAGAGCAGGCATGAGCCTCTCTCACCCAGACAGCAACGCGCCGATCCGTTCACCTCTCTGCCCTGTGGGGCCTACTAGCGTGAGGTATTCATGTTGTATGGGCCTGTATCCTGGCCCATATGTTGGGTTTCTAGTCGTATGCAGGCCGTGCAGAGTGAAAATCTTGTGTTAGTAGGTGGGCAATTTTTTTATTTTTTTTTGCATATGGCAGCTGTTTATTTTTGGACCATCTCCAAATCACCCCAAAAAATTTGTACATGCTCACTAAATGTAATAAACATGATTATGAAAGAAATTTCAACAATAATGAAGTTTACATTGTCCCCTTAAGGTAAAGTTGGAGGTATGTCCCTGAGTTTCAGTGAGCCACTATAATACTTTACCAATGTTGGACAAGCTTACATGGTGAGAGACTACACCACATGAGCATCCCCTAATAAGTTGCTGCTTGAGTGAAAATTATGAAACTTGACATACAGTAAATGATTCAAAAAGCTCTTCACAAATTTGAGCTACTTGGTGGAAGGTTCATGGTTTGTAAGCCAATGACCAAGGCACGAACCGGAACTAAAGGGAGGCCGTTAGTCCCGGTTGGTGGCACCAACCGGGACTAAATCTGTTTTTGGTTTTATACCTTTTTAGGATATTTTAGTTTTAGTTTTCTTTTAAACAGATTCAAAAACAGTAGCATACATGCCTAGTTTTCATTTAATTCTTTTTGCTATTAAAGTTTTTAACAAAAAATACTTTATGAAAATTTTAGTTGCATAAATTTTATATAGTTTTAAGTTAATATTATTTTGATCATAACTAGAGTTTTATAAAAGCTTTTTAGTTGATTCTTTATGCTATTGAAGAATATTATAGTTTTGTTTTAGTTGATCATAACTAAAATTCTAGCATGTCACAAATGCCATATTTGATGATCTTGCCAAGTCTCATGGCTTGGAGAACAAATGCCATCTCTGTCCATTTTCTAATTTGAGCAACTTAACATTGCTAAACATGTCCAAATGAGCTCAAACTTGGTACACCTGCTAAAATGGTCTAAATATTTGCATTGATTAACTCCTCTGTATAATTAAAATACTAAAAGGATATGAATAATTGAAATTTCATAACTTAATAAATAATTATTCTAAAATCATGTTTCAAATGCCAAAATGCCCTAGCTAGCTCTTACAAAGATTCCCTCCGGTTTGTCCGAAGTGGCACTTTGCAGCTATAAGTCCGGAAACTCACAGTAGAGAGTAAGTGATGGCGGTGAAGCTGGTCACATCCCAGAGTGGGATCTTTTGGGGTATAAAACTATTTCTTCGCGTGTGTCCCTTGCTTATTGCACCGTAACTATGGATAATCTTCATCATTTAACAGGATGCTTGGGTCAGTCTTCACTGTGAAGGAAGGAATTTCATGAAACTTTTCATAATCTTTTGACATGTCTGTCTTGTCCTCCACTCCCACAATGTTTGTTTTCCCTGAAAGAACTATGTGGCGCTTTGGCTCATCGTATGATGTATTCGCTTCCTTATCTTTTCTTTTTCTCGGTTTGGTAGACATGTCCTTCACATAGAAAACCTGCGCCACATCATTGGCTAGGACGAATGGTTCGTCTGTGTACCCAAGATTGTTGAGATCCACTGTTGTCATTCCGTACTGCGGGTCTACCTGTACCCCGCCTCCTGTCAGATTGACCCATTTGCATTGAAACAAAGGGACCTTAAAATCACGTCCATAGTCAAGTTCCCATATCTCCTCTATGTAACCATAATATGTGTCCTTTGCCCTATTGGTGTTTGCTGCATAAAAGCGGACACCACTGTTTTGGTTGGTGTTCTTTTTATCTTGGGCGATCGTGTAAAATGTATTCCCATTTATCTCGTACCCTTGGAAAGTCAATACAGTCGAAGATGGTGTCCTGGCCAACAAGTACAGCTCATCTCCAACAGTGGTGTTACCCATGAGATGTGTTTGCAACCAACCGCCAAAAGTCCCCATGTGTTCACGTGTAATCCAGTCGTCAGACTGCTCCGGGTGTTTGGAGCGTAAAATATTCTTGTGTTCATTGATATACGGGGCCACCAAGGTAGAATTTTGTAGAACTGTGTAGTGTGCTTGCGCCCAAGAATGCCCATCCCTACATATTATTGCTTTCGGTCCTAGCATGCCTTTTCCACCCAGTCTCCCCTCATGCCGCGATTCAGGAACACCAATCGGCTTAAGGTCAGGAATAATGTCAACACAAAACTCAATGACCTCCTCTGTTTCGTGGCCCTTGGAGATGCTTCCTTCTGGCCTAGCACGGTTATGAACATATTTCTTTAAGACTCCCATGAACCTCTCAAAGGGGAACATATTGTGTAGAAATACAGGACCCAGAATTGCAATCTCGTCGACTAGGTGAACTAGGACGTGCGTCATAATATTGAAGAAGGATGGTGGGAACACCAACTCGAAACTGACAAGACATTGGACCAAATCATTCTGTAACCTTGGTAGGATTTCTGGATCGATTACCTTCTGCGAAATTGCATTGAGGAATGCACATAGCTTCACAATGGCTAATCGAACATTTTCTGGTAGAAGCCCCCTCAATGCAACCGGAAGCAATTGCGTCATAATCACGTGGCAGTCATGAGACTTTAGGTTCTGAAAATTTTTCTCTGCCATATTTATTATTCCCTTTATATTCGACGAGAAGCCAGACGGGACCTTGATACTGAGCAGGCATTCAAAAAAGATTTCCTTCTCTGCTTTGGTAAGAGCGTAGCTGGCAGGACCTTGATACTGCTTTGGATGCATGCCGTCTTTTTCGTTCATACGTTGCTGGTCCTCCCGTGCCTCCGGTGTATCTTTTGTCTTCCCATACACGCCCAAGAAGCCTAGCAGGTTCACGCAAAGATTCTTCGTCACGTGCATCATGTCGATTGCAGAGCGGACCTCTAGGACTTTCTAATAGGGTAGGTCCCAAAATATAGATTTCTTCTTCCACATGGGTGCGTGTCCGTCAGCGTCATTCGGAACAGATTGTCCGCCAGGACCCTTTCCAAAGATTGCTTTTAAATCCTTGACCATATCAAATATATCATCACCAGTACGGGGGACAGGCTTCTTCCGGTGATCTGCCTCACCTTTGAAATGCTTGCCTTTCTTTCTTAAGACATGCTTGGTCGGAAGAAATCGACGATGTCCCAGGTACACATTATTCTTACATTTGTCCAAATATATACTTTCAGTCTCATCTAAACTGTGCGTGCATGCGTTGTATCCCTTGTTTGACTGTCCTGAAAGGTTACTAAGAGCAGGCCAATCATTGATGGTTACAAACAGCAACGCTCGTAGGTCAAATTCCTCCTGTTTGTGCTCATCCCACACACGTACACATTTTATATTCCACAGCTGTAAAAATTCTTCAACTAATGGCCTTAGGTACACATCAATGTCGTTGCCGGGTTGCTTAGGGCCTTGGATGAGCACTGGCATCATAATGAACTTCCGCTTCATGCACAACCAAGAAGGAAGGTTATAGATACATAGAGTTACAAGCCAGGTGCTATGATTGTTGCTCTGCTCCCCAAAAGGATTAATGCCATCTGCACTTATACCAAACCATAAGTTCATTGCGTCACCTGCAAACTCTGGCCACTTTCTCTCAATTTTTCTCCACTGCGACCCATCAGCGGGTACTCTCAACATCCCGTCTTTCTTACGGTCTTCTTTGTGCCATCGCAACAACTTGGCATGCTCTTTGTTTCTGAACAGACGTTTCAACCGTGGTATTATAGAAGCATACCACATCACCTTGGCAGGAACCCTCTTCCTGGGGCGCACGCCCTCAACATCACCAGGGTCATCTCGTCTGATCTTATACTGCAATGCACCGCATACCGGGCATGCATTCAAATTCTCGTACTCCTCACCGCGGTAGAGGATGCAGTCATTAGGGCATGCATGTATCTTCTACACCTCTAATCCTAGAGGGCAGAGAACCTTCTTTGCTTCGTACGTACTGTCAGGCAATTCGTTATCCTTTGGAAGCTTCTTCTTCATTATTTTCAGTAGCTTCCCAAATCCCTTGTCGGATAAACCATTCTCTGCCTTCCATTGCAGCAATTCCAGTGTGGTACCGAGCTTTGTGTTGCCATTTTCGCAATTTGGGTACAACCGTTTTTTGTGATCCTCTAACATGCGATCGAACTTCAACTTCTCCCTTTCACTTTCGCATTCTCTCTATGCATCAACAATGACCCGGCGAAGATCATCAGCGGGCACATCTGGTGCCTCTTGATCTTCAGCTTCCCCCGTTGCAGTATCACCGTATTCAGTGAACATAGGATAGTTGTCATCATCCTCTTCTTCTTCATTGTCTTCCATCATAACCCCTCTTTCTCCGTGCTTGGTCCAACAATTATAGTGGGGCATGAAACCCTACTCAAGCAGGTGGAAGTGAAGGGTTTTCGAGGAAGAGTAATCCTTCGTATTCTCACAGACAACACATGGAAAGTACATAAAACCATTCTGCTTGTTTGCCTCAGCCACATCGATAAAATTATGCAGGCCCGTAATGTACTCGGAAGTGCGTCGGTCACCGTACATCCATTGCCGGTTCATCTGCATTATGTAATTAAGTATATTAAAAAACCATTACAGAACATAATGAATAGAGAAATGACCAAATTAATACAAGTTCATCATCACATTAAAACCAAAGTACAGTAGTGATCAAATGTTATTACTGCAAAAATAAATACATAAAGTTCATACATAGTTCTCATAAAACAACATACAACTATGTAAAACATTTAAATGTAACAACAAATGTGATCAAAATCGCAACTAAGGTAACAATTGATCCAACAGCATAATGATACCAAGCCTCTTTATCAATGGCATATTTTCTAATCTTTCTAATCTTCAAGCGCATTGCATCCATCTGGATCTTGTGTAGATCGACGACATCGGCAACATGCAACTCCAATTTCATCTTCTCTTCTTCAATTCTTTTCAATTTTTCTTTCAAATAATTGTTTTCTTTTTCAACTAAATTTAACCTCTCGACAAGAGGGTCGGTTGGAATTTCCGGTTCACATACCTCCTAGATAAAAACATCTATGTCAAGTTGGTCGGCATAATTATCATAAACACTAAATGAAACAAATATTTATAAAAGATAATATACCACATCCGAATCATAAACCGGACGAGAGCCGACGGGGGCGGATACCAAAACCATGGCACTATATAATAACAAACAATAATACAAGTAAGAAAATTATACAAGTAGCTATCTAAATCATACAAGTAAGAATTTGTTCTTTTAAAAAAAAGATAAGAACAAGAGGCTCACCACGGTGGTGCCGGCGACGAGATCGGCGCGGGCGATCGACGGCGGTGAGGACGGGGACGGGGACGGGACGGCACCCTACTCATGTGCAAACTAAGAAGTTAATTTGAGCTCAAATTATGCATCTAAATCAAATAAACTCCCACATACACTTTTCCACTAAAACTCACAAACCACTCTACTTCTAGAGCATATGAAATGAGCTAAACTAGCAGTGAGAGATGAAAGGATGAAGTTGCTAACCTTTTAGAACACTTGGATAGTTGGTGCACTGCCAAATCTAGACAAATTTTGGAGAAAATGGAGCTTGGAGGTCGAGCTTGAAGGAAGAACAGAGGAGAAAGCTTAAGTGTGGCTCGGGCATTTCATCGAACACCTCATGTGCATAAGAAGTGAGAACAGAGTAGCACACACACCTCCCACCTTCTATGGCCAAAAAATAGAGGAGAGGGCGGGCAGGGGCGAGGATATATATAGGCATCTTTTTAGCTGGATACGGCTTGGATTAATTGGACATCGTGACGATCCACTTCTAGTTCCACGTATACATCGTAGCAAAAAAAAAAGTCTTCTGGTGTTTTTTGTACTACCTTGACAGTTGACGAGGGCTCCGCCATACCATCGGCTCCTTCGTGCCCGACAAGACAGTGAAACTCTTGTGCCACGCGGAGCCGCTGGTCTCGCGCCGCGGCCTCCTCCTCGTGCGCCTCGTCCCGTCCGGTGCGGAGGACATGGACTCAAGGGTCATCGACATGGCGGTATGCAACCTGCTCGACGGCACGTGCAATGAGCTCCCTCCTCTAAAGTTAGATTGCTACGCTCGCCACTTCTACTATGAGCAGCGCTGCTACGCCATTCTAACCGGCGCGGACTGTCGTGACGACGAGCGCCCACCGTCCTTCTACAAAGTGCTAATCGTTACCGCCGGCTACAAGACCCAGATTGACCAGAAGTTTGATCTTGAAACGTTCTCGTCCGACGAAGCAAGTTGGAGCAGGCGAAGAGTGTGCCTCCATGGTGCTATAGGTGCCAACGCCCTTGGGTCATTATGCAAAAGTGACACCGTTGTGCGGCACGGCACCGCTCATTGGCTATTTCGTAGCGAGAAAGGGCAATGTTTCTATCTCGTTAAACTAGATTCTCATAAGGGCCATCTTTCCTTCACGAGGCTTCCCATCCCGATGATGCGTTACTCGGATCATCACCTGTGCCTTAGCCTGGCCACCGACGGCACGCTCTCGGTGCTACAAATGGAAAAGGCAGGTCACCACCTAGTCATATGGAGACAAGAAGAGAACCAACGGGGCGTGGATAGTAGTACCACACAATGGCTCAACACTCGGGTGATTGAGCTGATACAACCCGGGAACATGGAGACACAAGCAAGAGAGATACATTGCATACTGGGAGAGAAGTGTGGCAAATTGCTTGTCAAGGACTGGCATGGGCGGGCGTACACCGCCGACCTCGAGACCGGAGCAATGGAGGAGGTGGAGCACTGGTCTCATGTACGACCCGGTGGCACTCCGGATGTCATGCTCTTGGAGATGGACTGGCCGGCGTTCTTCGTTTCACATCTTGCTACTGCCAGGTATAGCTAGCCGTTATTATGTACTGGATATGTCTTTTTTTCTTTCTTTTAGGTTGATTATAAGTGTTGCTAGTACTTACCATGGTTGATTTATATATGGGTGTTGCTTGTGCTTTTCTTTTTTGTTAGTGAATCCCGCCTTCCCCTCTCATGTCCGAGCGGAGAGGCAACTGCAAGAAGGAGAAGGCGGCGAAGGGGAAGAGGCGGAAGGAAGACTCGCAGCCGTGGCAAGGCATCAGATAGAGGAAAGGAGGTAACCAGCTGCTCCACATAGAGATAATATTAGGTTGTGTGTGGTTTGATGTAAAAGTTTGTTATAGATATTCAAAAAAGAAAAGCTCGTAGTGTGTTAAAGGAAATGACAGTGTTATCTCAAAGTGTACCAACAGTTCACATGCATGGTGCATAAAATGTAACTCTCCTTTTATTTAGTTGGCAACTACACATAGCCCTATGTACCCGCGGATCCACGGAAGAGACGACAGAGGCATAGCCCTAGTATAAATCAATCCATTGTTGATAGAAGAAACAATGACAATCTCACTCCCGGATGATGTGCTCCTCGTCCATCTGAAGGATATCCTGGCCGATCGACCTCTTTCGCTACACCATGGCATGTGGGCGGTGGTGCCGCCTCATGGCCGACCCATCCTTCCTCTCCAGCTGCTGGCCGGATGATATGTGTCCCTCTCTAATCTGTTTCTTCGCCAAGGAGCAGTGCAGTCAAGTTTGCACTTGAAAAATAATGTAACATGAAAGTAGACGAAAAAATCTGAAAAGTCTTGGAGAATCTAATACTTGTGAAAGTGCACAACTTCATACAACATTATGGAAAAAGCACGAGTTTCATTGAAATTCAAAAGGTTGTTTTTGCATTCTTTAATACATTTATTACTTTAAACATTTTTCATCAAACTATTTGGACATATGAAGAGTTCCCTAAATATTAAGTTTTACCTAATTTCTACTGTTTTTCTACAAATTATATATACATAGTCCTGAACTATTTAAAGTTTTCATTTCAAAAATCTTTTTCAACATTAAATTGTAGTTTCCTCATAAGGAACTTTTTCATATATACCCTAGATTTTGGGAAAATTTTAAATCCCCTTCTTCAAAATATTCAGTTTTCTAAGGCAGATCGTTTGCAAATTTACATTTCCCTCCACTTTTTCCTTGATATTTTATTACGGACTTTCACACTTGATTGACTCGTGTGCAGACGTCACAACGGCTTTTAATGGAGAAGGTACAAAACCAACTGTATCAACACTTGAGAGGGTAAATTTATCAGGTATAAAGTTGAGAGTCACTTAGACTTTTGTTGATAATAATTGACGAAGCAAAAGTAGGCACTTTTGCCACTCAGGGATTGAGAGTGCATCTTAGATATCACTATTGGGTTTTGGTGACTTATGACAAGTCAATTGAGAGGACTTACTAGTGCCTTACTATTGGGTTTTCTTTCCCCACTCGCAAGGCGACTAGGGAAAGCCTTCCTCCCTTCGATCTCCGCCGGCGAGCCCGTGGATTCGCCTCCCCTCCGCCTGCCGCTCCGGCGGCCGGTGGCGGGGAGGGTATTCTTGGTGCCTCGACTTAGATAGGTAGGGTTTTAGTTCTCGCAAGGGCGGCGCTTGGACGGATGGCGGCGCTTCTTCTTCGAATCAGTCTTCCGGGCTCCGATCCTCCTCAAGTTCGTTCGTCGGGACGGATTAGACGGAGCTCCAGCGTAGATTCCTGCCAGCTCCTCGGAGCGGCGAGGTTAGGGTTTCTCGTCGTGCTTACGCAACGGTGAGATTTGGTGTCAGGTTCTTCACATCGATTCAACGATTCAATGTTGACGACTGCAGCTCTTGAACGCTGGTCCTTAGGGGCACGTGCACGAAGAATTCCCGGCTGTCATCGACAAGGTCATACCGACTCCGGTATGGGAGCGGCGACAGTGGTGCGTCGGCGGCTCGTTCTGGCGGCGGCAATGGTCGTTCGTTTGTCCATGGACCTCGATGTAATTTTTATTATGTTTGGGGTACTTTGTACTTTCGGTGAATCTTTATAATATATTTGATATTTTCGCAATTTTTTTTTAGAGGACTTACATTTTATTGGGTATATTTCGAAGACATGACTAGTTTTCTATCCATGTGAGTGCAAACCATCAATGGTGACGGCTACTATTACATCTTCAAGTGGTTGCCTCGTCCAAGCTCTTAGTATTACTTTATTGGTCTTTGGGAAAATCCAACATTCATGTTGAGTTTAAGGACAATCATACTATCAACACTACATGAAAAAAATTGTAAGCCGTGTACCTAATACACTCGGCTTATGCCGATTTGAACTCGGTTTATATATAAGCCGAGTAAAACTCCCGGTTTATAGTACACGGCTTACAGTGGACCGGCTTATAAGGTATAAGCCGGGTGCCATGGCAAAAAAACTCAGTTTATATATAAGCCGAGTGTTTATACGAGGCACTCGGTTTAATAGTCACATGACGACAGCCGAACGTTAACGGCCACATGTCACCGTTTGTATAAACCGAGGGCCGAGGTGAGCAACACGGGTTTATACATAAACCGAGGGCCGAGGTGAGCAGCCCGGTTTATACATAAACCGAGGGCCGTCGTGAGCCACTCGGTTTATACATAAACCGAGGGCCCTCCTCTCGGCTTATATTTGGCAGGGCCGTGGCATATATGCCTATAAGCCGGGTGCCTTCTCCCTAGGATACTCAGGCTTATAGCCCGCCCGTGGCATATATGCCGTATGAGCCGGGTGCCACATATCCTTCGGATACTCAGCTTATAGCCTGCCTGTGGCATATGTGCCTTATAAGCTAGGTGCCAGATCCCTGACATACTCGGCTTATAGCTTGGATATCATTTTTTTTCTTGTTTGCCGCAGGGAGCAGCAGCAACATATATATATCCATCAATACATGACCAACAATATATATCCAGCAAGCAAGCAATATATATCCAACGAAGGTCCACAACAACATATTACATCTTGACAACCATAACAAACCGACCATGAGTTCAAAGGCCACACATGCATACATATCCAACGAAGGTTCACAACAACATGCGTACATATCCAATAAGGTTCACAAACGAAAGCATGAGTTCCAAGTACACACCAAGCATGAGTTCAACTTAAAAGATGCAACGAGCTCCACCGTAGCTTGTATGCCCATCGTCGGGGGCATCTACGATGCAAACCTATAAGTTCATTAGCACACATGAGTTTCCAAAGTTAAATTGCAAACGATCGATAAGGACAAGAGTCAACAAGCATCACAATATAAGGTTCAAATTGAAGCTAAGTATGAACAATATAAAGGTTTAATATTAACCCTAATATAAAGAATGTAGAAATGGAACTTGATGCCTACACCTGGTTTCATATTTTGTTGTACTCACAAAGGTTTAATCAAACAAAAAAGAGGACACTCGTTGGGCTAAACTATAGTTTAGTGGAATCATACTATGCTGGTGACAAATGTCATTCTTAATTCGTGGACAGTGTCAAAATAAAAACCAGAATGCTTTGGCTACTCATATGGGGAAGTTAATCTATATAAATTCAAATTAGTAATTTATTTCTAAATCTAAGCAGATTTAAGAAGATACTTGCCATGGGCAAATGAATCGACACATACTCATGCAAATACCAGGTAGTGTTCGAAAGAAAATACATATACTATCATCTGCAGAAAAGCTAACTAATATGAATTCCTAATATGTGCATATATTAGATCAAAGAGCCTAAACTCCAGCCTCATTCAAATGAATACTGCTAAATAATTCAGAAGCATGTAAAATACTGAATGATTTCCCTGAGGACTAAAACAAAACTGCAAATCTTCATCATGGATCGAGAAAACATGAGGCTTCACTACAGGAAAAAAATAGGTGTCCTTTAACTTTGTTTTCATGTTAATGCACAACCACCATAAACATCTATAGACCTAGGAAGCAGTGCTGGAGAGGCTCCTCTGGTCTGGGCGTGTGAGGAGGAGGCAGCCATCAGTCAGCTCGTCCATCCAGGCACTCATCAGGGTCGCCCTCCTTCCCCGGCATGGCCTAGAACTGGACCCGCAGCAACCTGTCCATGGTCTCCTTCCTGTAAAATTTAAACTTGAGACACAAATTCATTTATGAGGTATATGAAAAGACAAATTCGTGTTGTTTATTTATTCTGTAAATCTTGTACAGCCCTTGTGCGTACATCCCCTTCTCGTTGTTGTAGTTATCTTTTCCTTGATAAATTTTATTGTCAGGGAGGCCTTCCCTATAGTTTTCCGGACAAAGTAATAATAATAAAGATGCATATTTTGGCACAATTATTTGCTAGCTAATCCACTCACCTTTTAATTCTACTGACTAATGACAACCCATGAGTGAGGAAATATTCAAAAGCGTGCATCTCCGTCAACTGTATGAAAGCCTTACTGTCAACAGATCAATTGTTTTAATTTGACGATTGTATACTACGTACCCTGCTATTGTAAAACAGCGACCAGCAAATGAATCCTAGCTCATCAGGAGCAGACTGAAAGATAATGTCTCGGTTGTTACACTTGAGCGGCAAACAAATTAAATCAGTCTTTTCAGGAGCAACAACAACATTTTCAGGGCAATCTATTTGAGAGTGCAAGAGTGCAGTGCAGTGCAGAGGGAGCCTTCTTGTCCAGTTAGAAAAAACGTGATGTGCATACAATGGATACATACACACACAATTTGCTCCAGTTTGAGTCATCCAAAACTGAGCCATAACGTGATGCGCGCACACAGAGTTTGCTACAGTTTTCTTCAAACGTGATGAACCAAAACGTCATGAGATCCAAAAGGAAGGTACAACCTAAACCACCACAACGTACAAAGTGCAGATGATATTCAGATGTGGGGGTAGATAGGGGAGAGAGGAAGCTCACCACGTTGGTGCTGGGTGGGATGTTTGCCTGCTCCTCCAACTCCTCTGGCTGATTTGCTGGTTGCCGCTGTACACAGATGGGGTTGATTCTTCTCTGGCCTGCACACACTCACGCATCAGAGGAGGAAGAAGAAAAGGTAAGGAGGGATGCATACCGAGGCTCTTGAGGGGATCCTGCGGATCTGACCTACGGCGCCATGGGTGGTGCTGTGGGGCTAGGGTTTCGGGCGGCGGCAGGGGGTGGAAGGAGGAGGACTCCTCTGCCGGTGCTTCGTAGTGGAGAGGGAAGGAGCTCCAGCCGAGCCGGCGGCGGTCCTCTGCTGGTCGCCGCAGCCTGAGCACGATGGCTGCTCCGCAGCGACCGGAGAGGAGACGAGCCGCTGCATCTTGGGGAGGAAGAACGCGGGCGCGGGAGCCGCCGCCGCCGTCGCCGGAGGTAACGAAGAGGGAGGCGGCGCGGCGGCCGGTGGGTGGAGATCGACAACGAGGAGGGGGCCGACGCGGCGGCCTGCTCGGAGGAGGGGGGTCGCGATTTGGGGGCGGGGCGGTGCGCGCGGTGCTCGATTTGGGGGCGAAAACAGAGCGCGCGCGTGATTTGGCTAAGTCCCGCGCGCTGCTGTCGGTGGAGGGGGATACATGTAAGCCGAGTGTCCACCTGATACACGGTTTATACATATGTAAGCCGAGTGTGTGGTACACGGTTTACATATATTTTTCCCTTTTATTTTATTGGACTTACAAAAAGTATTTCTCTTTTATTTTTTGTATTTCCCTATTATTTTATTTTTTTTAGTATTTTCTTTAATTGTATTTTCTTTTTATAATTTCTTTTGCATTTTCTTTTTATAATTTCTTTTGCATGACTTGACTCGAGAGGGGTTTGACCGGGGTGAATTCCTCTTGGTTTGTGTTAAGGCAGGTCATGGTGACATGTCGGACCATGTTTGAGCACATGCCTTCACAAGATTCACTCTGGGCGGCGCTAAGTGCGTCACCAGCACTGTAGGTGCAGAACCGTCCCGTGGGACTGTCGTGTTTGTGAGGCAAGTGCCTCGCCAAAGTTGTGCATTGGGTATTTAACCATCACACCACCCTTTCATACATGTATTTGTGTCATATGCAGGTGGGTGTGATCTTCCTACCCTCCCTCGCGCGGTCTTCGGAGATTCCCCGATCCGCAGGGCCCTCGCGATCTACATCTTTGACCAGAATCAAGAGGGGTTTAACCGGGGTGAATTCTTCTTGGTTTGCGTTTAGGCAGGCCATGGTGACACGCCAAACCTTGTTTGAGCACATGGCTTCACAAGATTCCCTCCCGACGGCGCTAAGTGCGGCACCAGCACTGTAGGTGCAGAACCTTCCCGCGAGACTATCGCATTTGTGAGGCACCTGCCGCATAGAAGTTGTGCGTTGGGTATTTAACCATGGAATCACCCTTCCATACAATATATTGGGACATATGCAAGTGGGTGTGCTCTTCCTACCCTCTCTCGCGCAGTTTTTGAGATTCCCTGATCCGTAGGACCAACGCGATCTATGTCTTTAACCAGACTCGAGAGGGTTTGACCGGGGTGAATTCCTCTTGGTTTCTATTAAGGCAGGACATGGTGACATGCCGAACCTTGTTTGAGAACATGCCTTCACAAGATTCCTTCCCGGCGGCGCTAAGTGCGGCACCGACACTGTAGGTGCAAAACCTTCCCGCGGGACTGTCGCGTTCTTGAGGCAAGTGCCGCATAGAAGTTGTGTAGTGGGTATTTAACCATCACACCACCCTTCCCTACATATATCTGGGACATATGCAGGTGGGTGTGCTCTTCCTACCCTCTCTCACGCGGGTTTTTGGAGATTTCCCGATCCTTAGGGCCCGCGCAATCTACGTGTTTGACTGGACTCGAGAGGGGTTTGACCGGGGTGGATTCCTCTTGGTTTGTGTTAAGGCAGGCCATGGTGACATGTCGGACCTTGTTTGAGCACATGCCTTCACAATATTCACTCCCGGCGGCGCTAAGTGTGGCATCAGCACTGTAGGTGCAGAACCTTCTTGTGGGACTGTCGCGTTTGTGAGGCAAGTGCCGCACCAAAGTTTTGCATTGGGTATTTAACCATCGCACCACCCTTTCATACTTATATTTGGGCCATATGCAGGTGGGTGTGCTCTTCGTACCCTCCCTCACGCGGTTTTCGGAGATTCCCGCTCCGTAGTCCCCCGCGATCTACGTCTTTGACCGGACTCGAGAGGGGTTTTGATCGGGGTGAATTCCTCTTGGTTTGTTTTAAGACAGGTCATGCTGACATGCGGGACCTTGTTTGTGAGACACCAGCATTGTAGGTGCAGAACATTACCGTGGGATTGTCGCGTTTGTGAGACAAGTGCGTTTTCGGCCGCTAAAGCTTTCTGGACATGCCAAACCCTAAACCCTAGTCCTTTCTGCGGTACTGTCGTGTGTGTGAGGCAAGTGCTTTTTTATCCAAAAAGCTAGGGGGTACATATTTTTGGCCTTACCCACCAAGAAAAGCATTCATCTAATAACATGAATACGGGTCACAACAAATTATCCTTTTGCATGTGATCCTAATAGGGTACACTAGGGGTTGGAAGAGTACAAGGCCATCAAAATATTAAAGTGGCGGTAAATAGAGAGAGATAGGGAAATTGAGGGCATAAAAAATAAGACCCATGAAAACTAGTCAGCAGAAAATGGGTGAGAAAGAAGAGAAATCCTTTAAAAACCATTTTTGCATTAAAAAATAGGCTTGCAAAAAATCTGCGAAAATGTAAGCCGAGTGCTCTCAAAGGGCACACGGCTTATATACCATGTAAGCCGAGTGCTCTCGCAGGGCACACGGCTTATAGCCTGCTCCGTGACGGCGCCGTCACCCACCTCCGTTGTAGACACGTGGCATATATCTTTACCGAGTGTGCGCTATAAGCCGAGAGCTTTTTTGTGTAGAAGTCGTGTACCTCATGTAAGCCGAGCGCATTTCGGGACCACTCGGCTTACATGATACTATAAGCCGAGAGCATTTTGTTTGCCGGGTGTTATTTTTTTTCGTACTCGGCTTAGAGGAACATAAGCTGAGTCCCGGAAAAATAGCTCACGACTTATAGGCTAACACACGGAAAACAAGATTTTCCTGTAGTGCAAGAGGGCCATAAGTAATAAAAAAAACTATGATTGTACTCAAGATAAGATCCTCAACCAAAACCCCCAAAGAATTCCACCTTATGCCACTCAAATTCTCCCCCCCCCCCAGACCCCAGCACTTCTGGGGCTTTCCCAGTTTGCTTCATCCCTTTGAGTCCCATTATAGGTACATCTGGTACTTCTGAGAAATCCACGTGGTACCTCCAAGATGAAACTTAGCATGGTGCCATATGTGGCCTTCCACTTCATGAAGCTCATTGTGGGTGACGTTGCCCAGACCCCTTTATGGCATGAAATTAAGAGTTTGGCATGTGTATGCAAATGTAAGGGGCTCAATGATATTTTACTGGTTTTTGAATAGTGGGTGTCATCTTACTTTCCAATTGTGAAAACTAACTTTCAAGCGTGCATCTCTATTGCTGGCTTTTTCACTAGGGATTAGCGCCACGGAAAAGGAGTCAGGCCACCGCGCTTCATCCTTATGTCACGGTCTCCGGTGGGGTGCCATGCCATTACCGCCTTCGTGCAGCCAGCCGCCTCCACTAGACTGGTCTTGGAACGCACACTACCGGTCACCTTGCACCACGGTCTCCTCCTTGTGTGCCTCTTCCCAGACACCCCTGGCGTCGACCCTAAAGGCCCTCCACCTGGCGGTGTGCAACCTGCTCTCCGGTGAGTGCCACGTGCCCCCACCTCTCAAGTGCGGCCTTGTCGACCTCGTTGAGTACTGGAGTGGATACGTCGTTCTAAGTGGTGTAGACTATTGCTCCGACAGCGAGCAACCACCACCGATGATGTCAGACGAGTCGCCATCCTTCAAGGTGGTGATCATTGACTTGGACTACACACGTTCTCGTTCAATGAAGCCGACTGGAGCGTGTCGATCAAGTTCTTCGATGGTGCTGCTACCGCACACTATATCCCGGTTAGCCACGGTCATGCCATCATGTCCCATGGCTTGGCGCACTGGCTCTTTTATGATGAGCTCATGCCATGTTTATGCACCGTTGACATGGATCTGGGGCTGGCCATGTCTCCTTGACGAGGCCCCCCTTCAAGATGGATTACATGACGTGCCACTTATACATTTTTTTGCGGGGTGTGCCACTTATACATTGCCCTCGCGACCGACTATACACTTTCACTAATGAATGTGAAAAATCATAGGGCCCAATGTACTGATCTGCAAAAGTGTGAATAGGACATCAGAGTGGCTTAGGGCCCGGAGTATCGAGGTAGAAGAACTAGGCAAGAAGTTTACTCAAGGAATAAGGACCATGTACATGTTAGGAGAGAAGGACGACAAGATGATGATTGATTACGACAACGCATGCATGTTTGACTGAGTTTGTAGAAAAATATATCAATATCCGCAATACAAAATTTATATCATTTAATCCATCATGAAAAGTAGTTTCATAATTTATCTATTAGGTATCGCAGATATTGTTATTTTATTCTATAAATAATCTTGGTCAAACATTTAAATGGTTGACTTGCACGAAAATCAATACACCTTATATTCTGGAACGGAGAGAGTATATAACTAGGGTTGAGGGATAAGTGGCGAGTTTAATGTTTAGTGGAGGGACTTGGTCTATAATGAGCTGGTCGGTGCTCCATGAGTGACCAAGTTTTCCAACAGTTCCAAAGAAAAATGGGTTGAACCAAACCTGGCCAAGTGGGCCGGCCCAGCCCAGCCCATGCTAAACGTGCCAGGCACAACACGGCATGCCTAGACACATTTATAAGTGGGTCATGTCGTGTCGGCACGCGGATGTCGCCCCCAGGCCCAAGCACGACGCCTGTATTGCACGGCCCGGCACGCGACACGTTTAGCCCTAGTTGGTTGTGTGCTTTTTCGGGCCGACGAAGCTATTTTTTTTGGCTATTTTTGGTCTTTTGAACCTATTTTTTTGCTATAAATGTCAGGAAAATAAATAATTAAAGGGGTTGTGTCGTGCCGACACACGGGCCTCGCCTCAAGGCCTAAGTACGACCCACTCGAGAGCTCCTATTGGACGCCTGCATGCGTCCAATAGGAGAGCTTTCGCTGAAGGATTCCCGCAAACGTGCCGGCCCATTCCCAGGCGACGAGCGAATGAAATAAAAAATGTCACAAGAAATAACAGTGTTGGATGAAGTCCAACCCCCGACCCAACGCTGGATAGCAACGTTGCCAACCACTGCAGCTAGCGACTGAATATGTCTTAAATTACAGCGCTAATCTTAAAGTACTATGTACAATGGCAGATTCATTCTTTAATCTTCTTTAAAAAAATTGAATAGATTTTCCTTGAACATATTTTGAAACTCGAGCAAACTTTAAAAATGTGAGTTTTTTTTTAAAACGTGAAAATGTATTTAAAACAAGAACACAATTTTGATATTCCAAACATTTATTGAATTTTTCATATAAGATGAACAGTTTTTAAATATACATTGAACATTTTGTAATAGACGCTGAATGATTTTTAACTACACATTGAACATTTCTATAATATATGTTGAACAATATTTAAATACACATTGAACATTTTTGTGATATACAATGATTTTTTAATTGTGAATGAAATTTTAAAATGTGAACAAAATTTGAAAACCATGAACAATTTTTGAAATCATGAACAAAATTTGGAATTTCAAACACTTTTTGAAAACAAAGGATGAAAATGAAAAAGAAAAAGGAAAAAATAAAATAAAAGGAAAAAATAAAAAAAATAGAAAAATAAGCGGAAACAAAAAAAGGAAAAAAGAAAACTAGAAAAACTGGGAAACCGGCAAATAGAAAAACAGACAAAATACGGTTGAGAGAACCTTTTAAAAGGTTCCTAAAACCGATTGCCCGACACTGCTTTAACGCTCGAAGTGAGTTGGCCTGTTTCGCGGTGCTAGCTCTTGCGCTTCAGCGAAAGCGCGGCAATTGGACACTCGCAAGCGTCAAATAGGGATTGCCGGCCTACTCAGCCACGTGTCATGCCGTGCAGGCTCGGGAGCTCCTATTTAGCCGAAATCACTAGTTAAGGGATACCCCTTGCAAAGGTCACTCCCATCTTTTCAGGTTGCGACAAGTGGCCCACTGCATGTGCGGCACTTGTCGCAACCTGAGAGTTTTTCTTTTTTTCGTAGATTCATTTATTTAAAACGTTTTATCTCTCAAACCGTGCGTCTAAATCCCGGACCGTTTTCACCGTTTGATTTCTCGTGTCGAGAACTTTGAAACTAGATCTCATGTTAATAGGTTTTGACGAGAAAAAATTCCACCAAAAAAACTGGAAGAAAAAAAAATCTCATCTTTTTTCCCTTTCCGAATTGTGCCCCTCACAGAAGCAAATATGTGCGCCCACGATAATCAAATATATGCCTCTCGCAGAAGCAAAAGAAACATGTTTTTGTTGTGCCTCTCGCGAAAGCAAACCTGTGCCTCCACAAGAAGCAAATTTGTGCCTCTCGCGGAAGTAAAGTTGTGCCTTCGCGAGAAGCAAATGTTTGCCTCTCGCGCAAGCAAAAAAACGCGTTTTTGCGCAATTTCTTTTCTCCAAAATCTCGGGAAAATTGAAAAGCTAAAAAACCTAAAAATACAACATCTAAAGCCCGAAAACACTTAAAAAAATCTTGAGGAAGCGCCTAGCATGCGACAAGTGGCGGCGGCTGAGAGCGCGTCATTTGGCGCACTCTCAGCCCACCAAAAAGTGACCCTTGAGAGGCTCCCGCAAGGGGTACCACTCAGTTAGTTGCTCTCATAATAGCACGGTGCGCGCTGGCGAACGAGCCAACGCGCACCCTCCCTTCCCCGGCGCGCCACTTTCGGCCGACCAGTTTGCGGGGCGACCACTTGTTTTTTCTTTTTTGGGATTACAAAAAGGTTCCAAAATTCCAAAAAATTGTGAGTTCTGAAAAAAAATGTTCAAGAAATCATAAAATGTTCACGGATTCAAAAAATGTGTAATTTTAAAAAAATGCCACATATTGAAAAATTCCTCACGAGTTTCAAAAAATGTTCGCAAATTAGAAAAAAACGTGTTATTTTTAAAATGTTGCGTATTCAAAAATGTTCAGGATTTCATAAAAAATGTTCTTGTATTCAAAAAAATCGGAAGTTCATAAAATTTCATCATTTTTAATTAATGTTTATAAAAAAATCATGAATTTCAGAAAATGTTTGCTGATTCAAAAAAATGTTCACAAGTTTCAAAATATGTTCAAAATTTTGAAAAATGTTTGTGAATTTGTTAACAAATACTGTCGAATTGAAAAAATGCATATATTGAAAATCCTAAAAATACCTTACTGCAATTTTACTTTATTTATTTTATTTTGTATTTTTGTTCGATTTATCTATCTATCACCATACAATTTAATGTTGCAATTAACCGCCAAGGGATTGATAACCCCTTGTTCACGTTGGGTGCGAGGATTTGTTATTTTGTGTGCAGGTGCTGCTAATGAGTTGTTGCGTGATTTTCATACTGGATTGATAACCTTGGTTTCATAATTGAGGGAAATACTTATCTCTACTGTATTGCATTATCCCCTCCTCTTCGGGGAAATCCCAATACAGCTCACAAGTAGCAGGTGTGCGGCGACAAAAAAAAATAGGGCGATAAATTTATAGGAGGTTTCAGAGGTATATAAAGGCACAAGGAATGTGAGGTAGTGGAAAGGAGGTTCGGGGGGCCCACGCGGCCCCACCACGCGCCCCTGGCACATGGGGGTGGCGTGTGGGGCCTCTGGTTGGCCCCCTGGCCTATGTCGGTGTACCCCAGATGCTTCTAGATGTGAAACTTCTGTTGATTTTTTCCTGGAATTTTTTGGGCCCGATAAAATTGATTTTCCTAAAAAATCAAAAAAATGCAGAAAACAACAACTATCATTTGACATTGAATTAATAGGCCAGTCCAGAAAAATAATATAAATTGGTGCTAAACTATGCCAAAATGATATAAGCATGGTATAAATAATAAAAAATTATAGATCTGTTTGAGCCGTATCAATACTCAACCCCATAATATTTAATTTCATAGACTCAATAGCACTTGTAGATAGAGTTGTCTAGAGAAACCCAGTTGGAGGTGACTGAGATTATGCCAAAATCTGTTTTGCTATACATGATACTCCCTCCGTCCCATATTACATGGCTTCCTCGTTTTGTGTGATTTAACTCTAGTCGTAAATTTCACCGACAATATATTAAGTATATGTCATAAAAATTACACAATTGAAAACTTTGTTTTCATATAAATTGAATGGTATAATTTTTCTGACATATAACATATGTTTTATTGGTTAAATCGATGGTCAAGGTTAAACTTCGAAATACGTGTGCGCCATGTAATATGGGACGGAGGTAGTATATTCCTTAATGCGTGTTCCATGGCCTTGCCAATAAATATTGCTTGATACGTGTTACTGTGACTTCGTCACCCCTCTTGAGTTTATGCCGACGGCCCCACTGGCCTTTAAACGACCTACTAGAGTTTTGGCTATGATTTGGTTAATATTTGTAGTGGCAACACTATGATGAATATTATTCGGCTTTCCCTTAGAGGGTGTGTGTATGTGGAAATAGAATACTGACCGCCACACTCAAAAGAGACAACTCTTCGTCCATAGTATTCAACTTAAGCCACAATGAAATCCCCCATTTGCATGTATCATTTCTTTGGTATAATCCTGTCACCATAAGACGAAAATTTCAGTAAGCGGCGATTGAAGGAAGTGCTTTTGAGCCTTCATGAGGCGATACTCATGGGCGTTAGTGAGTTACTCATCACGATGTCTTTTACATACCTTTCACTCCCTTAAATAATGTTTTTGTTGCAAAAGCTCTTCCAAAGTGTTCCTGGCAAGCAAATGTTAGCTAGACGAAGTTAAATAATTGCTATTTGATTACTTTGTCTAAACTAATGGAAACTCTATGTTAATTATCTTGAGCTAACCCAGTTGTGTAATAACCATGTCACCGCTACAACTATGCTAAGTTTTTAGGTGAAGAAAGCGGTGGGCTATCAAGGTATACCGATCGTAAGTGAACCAAAACCTTCTCATTATTTCGGTTTAAACAACTGAGCTCCTTTTGGTTTTGTTTCTTGCTCGAAGATGATAAAGGTTTAAGTTTGGGAGGTTGATAAGTGTATTTTTTACATTCATTCCACCATTGTTTAAACCGGATATTCCTGAATATTCCAAGATAATCACTCTGATTGTATTACTAATGACTAATAAATGAAAAAGATTGCAAACCCCTTTGTATAATTTGTGATATGCCTTGTGTGCTCACCACATCGGAGTTGTTGTACTCCTCGATGACAAATATACCACCCAACCTCGGCGTGCTCTATGCCCGTCGGCAACAACCACGTTTGTTTGCGGCCCAGATCGCAGCCCCGCCATAGCTACTAACCACATCTGGCCACGACATGCTCGACCTCGGGCGCAAGTCCCTTGCTCGTGGTGCTCCATCCCCGCCGGAAACGACCATGGTTGTCGGCGGCTCACCTTGCGGCACCGCCCCATCCACTTCTCTCAACCGGCCACGGCGATGCTCCTGGGCGCCTTCACTCGCGGCACCGTCGGGGTAATACGCAGGCTGCACGTACCTCTTGGTTGCAGCGAAGCTTTTCGCGTGCCGGTGTGTTACTCTCCAGCCATGGCCACCCGCCAGATTTGGCGTAGCGACTGGACATGGACCTGCTGGTTGCACTTCAAGTATAGACTATGCCTGCTCATCTGCTGGTTGGAACACAAGCACATAGCTATGCGATTTGTTCATCCGCATCCGTTTATTCTGCTGGATATGCTTGTGTTGAGGTTATCCTCTTATTCATTGACAATTGGAGCAAAAATAAATTGTAACTGACGAAAGACGATCACTAGGGCGACAAAAGGAAGACATAAGAACCAACAATCTGTTGCTGTGCATGCCTCTATCGATCAGGAATTAGCGCTTTTTTGTGGAGAAGCAAGCCTATCGTATCGGTATGCTAGGGTTGGTCGTCCCTGGCAACTCTGCGGCGGCGGCGACGCCGCCCCGCCTGCCCGACGGGGCCATGGCCCCTGTCGGACCCCTTGTCATGGTTGGACTCCGTCCTCCCTATGGCCACGTTGCGGCCTTGTCCGTTCGCTCGCCGAGGGCTTCACGAGACCGCGGCGGCCCGCGTTTCCAATCCAAGGATGAGTCCGTGGAGGGTTCATACCCTAGCTGCTACGCCAAGAATTCCTCTTGGAGCACTCCTGTAAATCATGTCGACGGGGCGGCTGATTCTGCAACACCCCATCACAATCGTGAACCTCCAGATCGTGCCTTTCTTCCGACGGGAGAGATCAAGGTGCACTTTTCTGCTGTGATGTGGTCGACCACGCAACCCCTAGCGATCCTGTCAATTGAAACTAAGGAGAAGCTGGAAGACGGTGGGGGCGAAAACGGGGCTCCCCTTGCGGACGCCGCCCGCCCGAAGCCGTCCGACGGTGGAACCGAGGTTGCAGCCATGGAAAGCTATGGCGCGCGTGTCACGGTGACGACGGCAGGAGGCTCTCGGGCGCCACAAGCACACAGCGGGAGCGGGGTACTGGAACGGCCGGTGACGATGGGCCCAGGAAAATTCATGGAGGGAGAGAATTCTGCGGTCGAGGAGGAGCTAGCTATGGTGGACTTGGAAGAAAAGGGTACAGGTTGTGATTTTTTGGCAGCAGGTTGGCAGGATACACCTGTGGAACCAAGGGTGGACCAAGACAGGGAAGAAGTGTGTGGCAAATCAAAGAAGGTCAGAGTTAAGGTGACACAGATAGAGATGAAGGCTGATCTGCATGACAGGGAGGTGGATGGACAGGTGGAAATGGAGGCAACCAGCCCAGGGGCCGCTGGTAACCTGACGGGGCCGTATGTGGTGCCCCGTCAGGAGCAATGAATTGTTTGAGTTGGAACTGTCGGGGAGTTGGGAACAAACCGACAGTTCGGGATTTGGTGGCTTTGGTTAGAGCTACTGAATCAAAGATTGTGTTCCTTTGTGAAACTAGGCAAAGTTCAGAAAAAGTGCGTCATCTGCGTGGAAGATTGGATCTTAAAGGTTTTGCTGGTGTCGACAGTGTTGGTCTTAGTGGGGGTCTCGCTTTATTTTGGTGTGATCAGATGCACGTGGATGTCAAGGATTCGAATGAAAGATACATTGATGCGTATATGTGCGTGTGGCTCCTAGTGCTCCGATGTGGCGTTTGACTTGTGTTTATGGAGAACCACGTACGGAAAATCGTCATCGTATGTGGTCAACTATGCAAAGTCTGAAAGTGCAGTCTGACCTCCCTTGGTGTGTTATAGGGGATTTTAATGAAGCCCTATGGTCCTTTGAACACATGTCAGCCACTCCAAGGAATGAAAATCAAATGCAGGCGTTCAGGGACGTGTTGGAAACCTGTAATCTCGTGGACTTGGGGTTTCAGGGTCCCCGTTTACATTTGATAACAAACAGCGCCGAAACAGAAACGTAAAAGTTCGGTTGGATCGAGCGGTGGCAGATAACAACTGGCGAAATTTATTTACAGCGGCTAAGGTAGTCCATCAGGTTTCACCTTGTTCTGACCATCTTCCAATTTTACTAAAGTGTGCTGTCGATGAAGACAAGGTGTATAGGCCGAACCTGAGAAGATATGAAATTTTTTGGGAAAGAGATGCGAGTATACAGGAAAGAATAGCTACTGCTTGGGAGGAGGCCAGGGCCAAGTTTAACCTTGGTGATGTCCGTGCAGGGCTCAAAAGCTTGCTGCTCAATTTGCATACGTGGGGAAAGAAGAGGTTTGGTAATGTCACTAGAGAGCTTGAAAAGTCCAGAACTAAGCTAGATGAGTTACTTAATATGAATGCGGACAGAGATGAAATAAAAAAGGTATCTGGCCATATGAATGAACTGCTGTACCAGGAGGAAATGATGTGGTTGCAACGGTCGCGCATCGACTGGCTAAAGGAAGGAGACCGAAACACTCAATTTTTTCACAGAAAAGCGGTTTGGCGTGCACGCAAGAATAAGGTGAAAAGTTTGGTTGATGACAATGGTGTTGAACATGCAGACCACAAGGAGATGGGGGAGTTAGTGCAAGATTACTTCCAGTCCATTTTTACAAGGGATCCGTCATTGGATCCAACTCCTGTGGTAAATCTCTTTGAGCCAGTTGTTACAGATATGATGAATGATAAGCTGTCTGCTAAATTTTCTGAAAAGGAGATAGCGGATGCGCTCTTTCAAATTGACCCCTTAAAGGCGCCGGGTAGTGATGGACTGCCGGCACGTTTCTTTCAGCAAAACTGGAGTATTTTCAAGGACGAGGTTGTCAGGGCAGTGAGGATGTTCTTCCATTCTGGAATTATGCCTGAAGGAGTAAATGAGGCCATCATCGTTCTTATACAAAAAACGGATGAGCCTAAGCGCGTCACGGACTTTCGGCCAATCAGTCTCTGTAACGTAATTTATAAGATAGTGGCCAAGTGTTTGGTCAATCGCTTGCGCCCTATTTTGGATGAGATCATTTCACCCTTTCAGAGTGCTTTTGTCCTAGGTCGTCTAATTACTGATAATGCTTTGTTGGCGTTTGAATGTGTTCATGCAATACATCAAGAGAAGAAGTCGGATGCTAGTTTTTGTGCATACAAGCTGGACCTGTCCAAGGCATATGACAGGGTTGATTGGGGATTCTTGGAGCGAGTGATGATTAAGTTGGGTTTTGCTCATCGGTGGGTGCAATGGATCATGACGTGCGTCACCACGGTGAGATACACAGTAAAATTTAATGGAGCCCTTCTTGAATCGTTTGCACCGGAGCGCGGCCTCCGGCAAGGTGATCCCCTCTCGCCATTTCTTTTCCTGTTTGTGGTTGACTGTTTGTCTAAGTTGCTCAAATAGGGAGTGAGATCAAATGCTATTGAGCCGCTGAAAATATGTCGTGCAGCACCAGGGGTCTCGCATTTGTTATTCGCGGATGATACACTTCTGTTCTTCAAGGCGAACCAACAGCAGGCAGGGGCGGTAAAGGATATTATTCATGCATATGAACATGCTACAGGACAGTTAATTAATCCGTCTAAATGCTCAATACTGTTTGGACAGTCTTGCCCATCTACTGTCCAGGAGAGTGTGAAACAAGAGTTACATATTCTGAAGGATCAATTTGAGGAGAAATATTTAGGACTCCCGACACCAGAAGGCTGCATGCATAAGGGGAAGTTTCAAAACGTGCAAGGTAAGTTGATGAAATGGATATGTATATGGGGCGATGGCTACATGGCTCAAGCTGGTAGAGAAGTATTGATCAAGGCGGTGGCGCAATCCATTCCCACATATATCATGGGTGTTGGGGATATTCCCCACGGTTTGACCCGGCCACAGTGACACCCGGCCATAGTTTAACCCGGCCAAGAGTCAGGAAGCTCTACGGGTCATTTCATAGTCCGGGTTACGGCGAGATAACAAGAAGAGACCAAGAGCCCAGGGCGAGACCCGGCAGGAGACCGGCTTAAGGGGAGCCCAATGGGCCGGCTCGTGGAGAAGGTCCAAGAAGAGGAAAGTTCCTTGACAAGAGAAGCAAGACCCGGACTAGGATTCGACTTGTAATAGAAAATAGACTAGTCCTAATCCAACTAGGACTCTATATGTAAGCCGGCCCCTTCAACTTATATAAGGAGGGGCAAGACACCCCAAGAGGGAGGGGTGAATTAGAGACAGGTCAAGATAGACAGATAAATTAGTAGCTCTCGAGATAGAGGTAGCAAGACAGCACCCTTGTAATCGAGATCATCATCAATAGCAATCAAGCAGGATGTAGGCTTTTACCTCCACCGTGAGGGGCCGAACCTGGGTAAAACTCGCGTCTCTCGATTCCGACCAACCCCTTCAAGCTTCCACCTAGTTGCGATGGCCTCACCACTAAGTCCTTTCACGAGGACATCTGCCGTGACAAAACCACGACAATGGGCGTATTTAAACTACCTTTCTCAGTGTGTGACGATCTTACTCGGATGGTCCGGAATTATTGGTGGGGCGCAGAGAAAGAAAAACGGAAAACTCACTGGATGGCTTGGGATCAGATCATTAAACCCAAAGCGATGGGTGGCCTGGGGTTTCGGGATTACAGACTGTTTAACCAGACACTTCTGGCGCGGCAGATATGGCGATTGTTGATCAACCCAGAAAGCTTGTGCGCAAGAGTTTTGAAAGCTAAGTATCATCCTAATGGGCGACTTGAGGATACCGTTTTTGCAGGTAACGCTTCGTCGATGTGGCAGGCCATTACTTATGGCTTGGAGCTTCTCAAAAAAGGTCTTATATGGCGGATCGGCGACTCACTCTGTGCATTTTGAAACCGAACCGAAAAACCATATCGAAAATAAACCGAACCGAACCGAACCAATTTTACGGTTTTTATGGTTTCTGGTTTCGGTATGGTATGAACTTTTCATACCGTTTTGAACTTTGGTTTTTATGGTATATACCGAAAAACCGAACGGTTAACCGAATAAACCAAATTAAAAAATATATTTATATTTCTTGAGGCGAACAACCATACAAGTTGTCATTTTTCTTGTACATGAGCCAAATTTCCTACCAAGCACGTACATTTTTCTTGTAACATAGTCATTTTTCTCATAAAAAATGCTAAGGACGTCCATAACCATCAAAGTATGAATCCGTGCATGCAAATATACTTATACATATACTTATGTACTATTTATGTAAAATAGTATATGTTTTGAGTCATAAATTTGCAAATTGTTATTACGTCATTTTCAAATTCGCGTCAACTTTGGTTATTATGGTATATACTGAAACCATACCGAAATAATTTGGTATATACCGAAACCGAACCGTATTTTAATTTCATACCGTATTTACCGAAGTATTAATACCGTACAAACCAAAAAACCGTATAAACCGAACCATGTAAACCGAATAAACCGAATGCACAGAGTGATCGGCGACGGACAATCTGTCCGTATTTGGCGCGACCCTTGGCTGGACCGGCCGGTGTCATATCGGCCAATATCTCCGGTCGGAAGGTGTTGTCTTTGACGTGTGGCAGAACTGATTAATGAGCGTGGTACATGGAAGAGGGAGCTGCTACAGCAACACTTCATGCAGCCGGACGTCGACGAGATACTCAAGCTGCGCCCATCGCCTAGGATGCAGGACGTCCTAGCTTGGGGGCCGGACCCGAAAGGCATTTTCTCTGTCAAGTCGGCCTACAACATTGGGCTGGAGGATAAACTTCGCACGTCTTGGTGCGCCACGAGCAGGGCACCGGACGGCAAACGTGCCGTCTGGAAGGCATTGTGGAGGTGCCCTGCTCCACCTAAGGTACGCGTCTTCGGTTGGCGGATTGCAACCAACTCATTGGCTACGATGGAGAATAAGCATAAGAGAACCTTGGATAAATCTGATGTGTGTGTCCTATGTGGCGTTGAGCGGGAGGACACCTTCCACGCCATTTGCAGGTGCCCCATGGCGTGTGCTCTCTGGGAGGCCATGAGGGAGTCATGGCCGCTCCCGGACCTGGCGACGGTCACGAACACCGGCAAAGAATGGCTACTACACCACCTAGATAACTGCACCGAGCTGCAGCGGCTGGTCATCCTCATGACCTTTTGGCGAGCGTGGCATTGTAGGAACGAGGTCATACATCACAAGCCGGCGCCACCTATCGAGAGTTCGCGGAGGTTCCTGAACAGCTACATCGAGTCCCTATTGTGCATCAAGCAGCATCCACAAGGAGATTTGGTGAAAGGCAAGATGATGGTTCAGAGTATACCGCATGTGGTCAAGCAAATAGTTGCATCACCAAAAGGTACGCCAGCTGATACAACTTGGGAGAAACCTCCGGCGGGATGGGCAAAGCTAAATGTGGATGGATCATATGTCCATGGCGAGAATACAGGGGGTGCAGGCATGGTACTAAGGGACGACACGGGGGCCATCATCTTCTCTTCGTGTCGCTTCCTTCGATCATGTTGCTCCCCGATGGAGGCGGAAATGGCAGCGTGTCTCGAGGGCACGTCCCTGGCGCTGCAGCGAACGGAGAAGCCCTTTATCATCGAGCTGGATTGCAAGGCGGGAGTGGACGCCCTGATGGATAGCAGTGTCAACAGATCCTCACTGGCGAGCTGGGTAGAGGAGACGAAGAGGGTCCTGCATGGCATCCGGAGGCATAGTTTTTCCCACGTCCGGAGATCAGCCAACAGTGTTGCGCACTATCTAGCTCATAATGTAGGGGAACGCAACAGAAAACAAAAATTTTCGGTATAGCGAGCACGCCCAGGATCACTATGGAGACTGCATACAAGGTTTAATCTGATCCGTACCGACTCGAAGCGCAGCGGAAGAAGAGTCGGTGTAGATCGTCGGTGCAGATCCCTGCAGCTAGGATTTACAACCTCCCAACCGCAAGGATGTACTCCCTCGCCGGACAGCCCTTCGGGAGGCGGTCGGACAGTCCCTCAGACGATGTCACGGACAGCCCTTCGGGAGGACCCTCGAAACTCGGACAGCCCTTCGGGAGGACACACGAACAGCCCCTCGGGCAAAAGATCAGAACTATGACCTCTCTACGGGGTTGCACACATACGGTGTCAGCTATCCGGCAGGGCTTCGCCGTCCAGAGCTAGTTCCTGCCGGAACCCAGACAACCTTTTGGCTCTACGAAACTATTTCGCTGGGAGGGAGAGAGAAGCCAGACAAGTCAAATGGCATGTGTATGAGAGCAAGGATGAGATTTGGGGCTGCCTCCCCACCTCTATTTATAGGATAGCCAAGGGGTAAAAGTGGTATACAAAAAATACCAAAGTACCCCCACTTTATGCCTTTTCACAAAAGAATAAAGCTAAAAGGAGTGCCATGTGGAGCTCCACCATGCTTGGCCGGCCACATGAAGGCCCCCCCCCACATGGGGGTGCCTTGGCTCCCAAGTCCTTCTAGAAGGCCTTTTGGAAATATCCCAAAAGGTGCTTTCCATAAAATATCCAAAAATCACTTTCACTATTCACGAAGACATTTTTCTGCGTCCGTTAAAACCCAAATTATTTCTGTGTGCCTAGAATAATTCCAGTACCCACACAAACAATTTTGAACGCGTTCCGAAACAATTTCGGAACAATGTTTCTTCAGCGAAAAGCAACCAAAGCGATTCCGGCTGCTCCGGAACATTTCCGGTTTTTGTCCCGGAAAATTCCCAGAAGTTTCCAGAATACTTCTGGCATCCTCCAAGAATTTCCAGGCGTGTGCCAGAACCAATTTGACTTAATGGAATACCCTGAAACAACTTTTCAGTTTCACTGGAACTATTCCGGTGTTCTCTCCGGAACGTTTCCGTTTCGTCCGAAACTTTTCCGGTGATGTTCTCTCAGACTCCCTGTCTAGTATTCAGCAGATAGATGACCCTTAAGCGTGTGACCCTATAGGTTCGGTGAAGTATAGACATGACCCGGAACACTTTCCGATCAATGATCAACATCGGAGCCGTGGACACCCATATTGACCCCTATACCCACACGAATGAATATTCGAGTGAACCTCCAGTTGCCGTGTGCTATTCATGTTGCTTAATGATATATTACAAATACCCGAGGTGAGATTTAATGCATCCCCGTGGATCAACAACTTGTCCACTATGCAAGTTACCTCGTTACCGGTTTTGTTCTCTTTACTCGTTTCCGCGTTCCGGCATCCCAGTGATCAAATCACAATGTGTCTGGCCAGACGATGATGGATACCGTAACACCGAGAGGGCCCGAGAATATCTCTCCATCGTCGGAGGAGCAAATCCCAATCTTGAGCTATCTCATTTCTTGCCATACTTTTCCGTGAACCCGTAAGCCGCCGTAATAGCCACCCATTTACGGATGACGTTTAACAAACCCCAAAGTTCACGAAACAAGTACGAAGGAACTCGATACTCTCATGGTCTAAGGAATTAAGAAAACATTAACTATCTCTGTGTTATTAACCATTAACTTGTGACGAATGTATCTCATAGCATAACATCAATTCGGGTCGATTCAACACAAGTGTTCTACTAACATTGTGCCCTCAAAATTGCCGGCATTGACATGCCCATGATCAGGAAAACAGGATCATCATGCAATACTTGAGCCAGTCTTAGAGGCAAGACTAGGAATACATTTTACCGTTTATTATACCACACGTGCACATAAGTTTCCCTCCGAGCCTCGTGGTTATTGTAGACTCGAGAATCATTACAGTTATAGCATGGAACATAAACATTCATTACAAACTCGGAGATACAAAATAACTGTTATTACTGATGGAAATATGCCCTAGAGGCAATAATAAAGTTGTTATTATTTTATATTTCCTTGTTCATGATAAAGGTTTATTATTCATGCTAGAATTGTATTGACCGGAAACTTAAATACATGTGTGAATACATAAACAAATACCGTGTCCCTAGTGAGCCTCTACTAGACTAGCTCGTTGATCAAAGATGGTTAAGGTTTCCTAATCATAGACATGAGTTGTCATTTGATAACGGGATCACATCATTAGGAGAATGATGTGATGGACAAGACCCATCCGTTAGCTTAGCATATGATTGTTCTGTTTATTGCTACTGCTTTCCTGAATGTCAAATACATGTTCCTCAGACCATGAGATCATGCAACTCCCGGATACCGGAGGAATACCTTGTGTGATATCAAACGTCACAACGTAACTGGGTGATCATAAAGATGCTCTACAGGTATCTCCGAAGGTGTCCGTTGAGTTGGCATGGATCGAGACTGGGATTTGTCACTCCGTGTTTCGGAGAGGTATCTCTGGGCCCTCTCGGTAATGCACATCATAAGAAGCTTGCAAGCAAAGTGACTAAGGAGTTAGTTACGGGATGATATATTACGGAACGAGTAAAGAGACTTGCCGGTAACGAGATTGAACTAGGTATGGAGATACCGACGATCGAATCTCGGGCAAGTAACATACCGACGGACAAAGGGAATTACGTATGTTGTCATTGCGGTTCGACCGATAAGATCTTCGTGGAATATGTAGGAACCAATATGGGCATCCAGGTTCCACTATTGGTTATTGACCGGAGAGGCGTCTCGGTCATGTCTACATCATTCCCGAACCCGTAGGGTCCGCACGCTTAACGTTCGTTGACGATATAGTGTTATATGAGTTATGTGAATTGGTAACCGAATGTTGTTCGGAGTCCCGGATGAGATCCCGGACATCACGAGGAGTCTCGGAATGGTCGAGAGGTAAAGATTTATATATGGGAAGTCATATTTTGGGTTCCAGAAAAATGTGCAGTTTTTTCGGTATTGTACCGGGAAGTTTCCAGAAGGTTCCGGAGGATTCCGGAGGGGTCCGAAAGTCCACAAGTGGGTCCCCACGTCCCAAGGGCTGGCATGGGCTATGGGGAGGCGCCCTGGCCTTATTGGGCCAGGCGCACAAAGTCCTCAAAAGCCCACGCAGCTAGGGAAGGAAAAAAGGGAGAGTCCTAGTAGGAATAGGATTAGACTTTAGAGTCCAAGTCCACGTGTGTACTATTCACGGTTACTGTTCACGTGGCACTATTCCTTCTACTCCAAGCCCCTACACATATATAAATAGAGGAGAGGGGGCGCCCCAAGAGAAGACACAACATTGTCTTAGCCGTGTGCGGCGCCCCCCTCCACAGTTTCGTCCCTCGGTCATATTTTCGCAGTGCTTGGGCGAAGCCCTGCGGAGATAGCATTACCATCACCGTCACCACGCCGTCGTGCTGCCGGAACTCATCCACTACCTCGCCGTCTTGCTGGATCAAGAAGTCGAGGACGTCACCGAGCTGAACGTGTGCTGAACGCGGAGGTGCCGTACGTTCGGTACTCGGTCGGTTGGATCGTGAAGTTGTTCGACGACATCAACCGCGTTGTTCTAACGCTTCCTGATGATCTTTGTCATATTTGTGAAAACGAGTGTAACACCATTCCTTAATTAATACATTCTCGTTTCACCCGCAAAAAAAAAAGAATTAGCGCTTTCTAGAAATGTCCATGAGAAGTTGTTTCACTCAACGAGACCAAACATTGAGGAACTCAAGTCAAATAACTTAGGATAGTAGATAGTTTGTTCATTTTTCTTCAGAATTTTCTCTTCAAGTCAAGATAGGACAGGTGATGCAGTTTATGGAGCTTTCTTTTGTATAAACGAATTTGATGTACAGTGTGAATAAAATCTCCTGGTATTTGAATCTCTTGTGATAACAATGATGTGCAGCTTTGCAGTGTGTATTTATTGTTGCCAACTCTTGTGATAAAACATATTCTATAGTATCAGCCAAGAATACAAACTACTAGCATGCATGCCTGTATGCCTAACAATTGATAAAATGTAGTATCATGGAATACACCCTGGCTAGGACACTCTCCTTGCATGTCAAGTCATCGATATTGTCGATTATGCGTTGTATTGTCGACAAAGAAGACCATGTCACGAGACTAAAAGGGAGAAATCTAGACCGGAACTCAGTTGATGCCAACATCTCCGCCACCACCACCACGAAGGACCGAAGCATCCGAGACCCGCAACTGTTAATCCGCAAGTGCAAACATCACGTGCTCTCTGGTGTGTGGCCGCACAAGGAGCGAGACAGAGCCACCAGACTACCATCCCGTGCCTCGCCTCCTTTCTCATGCACAAACCTAACACGACGCCGGAGGCCGAGAGGGAACCGACCGACTAACGCAAGGAAAAAAAAGTGTGGGCAGTTGAATCTCACTGACAGTGGGCCTGGGTAGGGCCAGGCCTGCGAAACGGATTGAACCCACGAGAGGAGGAGCGTCGTCCCCTCCCCTCCCCGCCCTCCAGCCGGCGCGGGGGAGCCTCGTCCGCGTAGATCTGGACGGGCTCCGCTAGGGTTGGTTCCCCGCCGCCGCATTCCCCCCCTCTTAAACCCTAGAGCCCGCCCGCCCGCCCGCCGCCCTTTCCGAGCCAAGAAGCCGGCGCCCCCCCTGCTCCCCGTCCCGCTCTCGGCGAACGGCTCCAGCGACGGCGGCCAGCCTCCTCCAGGGCCGCCTGCCGGCACATCCTCCCTCGCCGCCAGATCGACGGCGGTACAGTCTTTTCTTGGTCGTTCTTCTCGGGCCTCGGCAGATCGACGCCGGCGGCGACTCCTCTCGCCCTGCCCTCCCGAGCCCGGTGAGTTCTTTGTCAACTCGCCCCCCTAGATGCTATCCTTCCTTGCGCGCCGTGGTCGCCGAATTTGGGCTTTCTTGTTTTCAAGAAAAGGATTTGTGTTTTCTTTTTCAAGAACTGGGGCCGACCCGCCGCCGGCCCCCCTCCCCCCTGCTCCTCGTCGCCGAACGAGGCTGCCATCCTCGTGCTGCTCATCCCCACCCACATTTTAGTTATTTGGATGCGCTTTAGTGCTAGCCATTAAGCTTGATGGCGGCTGCCCTTTCTGCAATTTTTCACTTGCCTGAAGATGCCCTGTCAACATGATTTGGGGATTTTTTTTTTGCCCAAATATTACACCCGTTCTATCAAAATATAGATGCAGATTTCTTATACGTGGTCCATGTTTCTTGCAAGACATGTGGTAGTGGAAACAAAATGCAATGCAGGGCATTAAGCTTATCCGGAACCAGAAAGAACTACCTTTTCCACAATAGAACAAGAACAACATCACCTGCATTTACTTTGGTATAGTACAAGTTGTGCATCTTGTGAACTGAGTTTCATGGATATGGGTTTTCATTTGTTCTCATTATTTTTTCCATAGATACAACGCCAGAAAGTATTTTTATTGAAATGATGCATCCCCATGTAATTTAGCGGTTGCTGATATGGTTTTTTATGACCTGAGAATTTATTGTTTCTCTTGCTCATGCTCTCCTCTCAGTAGACTGGATAAACTTGTACCTTCACTCGTTTATTTAAGAATGTTGCATGATGTTTCAGGCACACCCTAGTCCTGTTCCCCTTTCAGTTCTGCAATGCTACTTCTTGCTATCTTGTTTGCTCAGTGCATGAATCCATAATGCTGTTTTCATTTTCACCCATCCAGGCTTAAATGGCTGCTAGGAAGGATAATGCAGTCCTTATTGCTTGCCAAGCTCCCAATGGCCGTGTCACACGAGCTCAAGCTGCTAACAATCGCGGAAGGTTTGGAGCGCCAAACCCTGCACCGGTACCTGTGAGAACTGAACGAAAACCGGCGACTAAAGGAAAGGCGAAACGGGGAGCTTCGGATGAGAACACTTGTGCAAGTGCTCTAACTTCAGCTCCACCTCCTAAAAGGCGAGCAGCGCTCAAGGATGTGACAAACATAAGCTATGCAAACTCGTTCAGAAATTGCACTGCTGTGACTAAGCTACAGGTACCAAGATGTTCCACATATTATTACAGTATCCTAGTATGATTTTTTGATGATTACCTTTTCCCGATTTCAACTAAATTAGAATGTATTTCCTTTGTTCCAGTCAAGGCCCACACAAAAGGTAGGGCGAAATCCAAGCAAAAACAAGCAGTGCGCAAAGAAGGCCCCTAAACCACCTCTTCCTGCTGTTAGTGGAACTTCATTTGTTGTTAATGATTCTCATAATGTGGAAGAAGCTCAGAAGGCGGAGCTTTTGCCACCAAAAGAGGAGCCCACTGCTCTGCTCGAAAACAAGGGATCGTTGTCATTATGGAATATTGCACGGAACAGGGAGAGTGGTGTTCATGAGCCATTCTTTCAGGGAAGAAACACAAGAGATAAATCTGAAACTGCTGACTCAAACACTGGTTAGTTAAGTTGCATTTTCTCTCTCTACTGTTTAGCATATGGACTTAAAGATAGGTTAGAACTTAGAAGTTCGAGAAACTGTTCGGAGCTTCTCTTTGCTTGTAACATTACACTTCTTTGCTGGCAGTCTGGTCGTATCCTGATTATATTCTTGAATCTTTATGGTCTTTCTGTGGCCACAGAACTTAAAACAACAAAGCATACTGTAAATGTTTTTGTCCACTGAGCATTCCTGAGAAACTTGCAGATATTTATGTATTCTGTTTTGTGGGGCAGCAGCTAAAGATTCTGTATCGTTGTTCCAGGGGACTATGTTGGCTTAAACGTTATAGACATTGACAAAGATAATGGCAATCCACAAATGTGTGCTTCCTATGCTGCAGAGATATACAGAAACCTAATGGCTGCAGAGGTATGTTTATGTTCTTTTGTAAAAGGGAAGAGCTTCTTCTACTGTTTAGACAGACTTCTAAATTCCTCATATTTTACATGACTTATTAAGCTGGGAAGAATTTCATTTTTGGATGTTTGTGTTTCGTCTCTGCGCTATACTGCTAGTATACATTTTTTGTGAAAGCATTTCAATCACCATCTTATATGCTCATGTTACTCCCCAGCTTATAAGGAGACCTAAATCAAATTACATGGAGACTTTGCAAAGGGATATCACGAAGGGCATGCGAGGAATCCTGATTGATTGGCTTGTTGAGGTTTGTTTGGATTGCTTCTGATTAAATTTATGCATAAATAGTTCAACCATGTTTTTAAGACTATGTGAACATTCATCATTGCCATTTAACTGCGCAACTTTACATACAAATTGATGTATATAACTTGCTATATGGAGTAATCAATTACACGTGAATGTGTTTTTTTTTTACGGATGGTAGGAACTTTGCGCATTCATTTCAGAGAGGAATAGAGTTCAAGGTTTCCACATCCGTCCTCGATGGACTCGATAGATCACATAAATATTCTTTACATTCCTGTCCATGTAGTTATTCATTTCCCTTTCAAATCTCATAACTATTTGGTGTTTGTGATGGAGGATTTTATATGAGAAGTTTGAATCAGTGGTGATGATCCACCCATCCATTCTTTTTGCACCACATAAGTTGCTGAACTGAGCCAAATGCAACATGGTCAAACTCGTGCTGTGGTGGTAACATGTGCTGTATGTATATATAGAAAATAAGCACATAAGCCACAGAGGCCCTTTGATACTGAAGAAGTCAGAATACGATGACAGTGATCTTCAGCACCAGAAACGTACTCTACATTTCTCACATGCATATGGGAAACCTGCATTTTCTTTCGCCGCAAATCAAGATCCCTGTTCAAGTTTAATCTTCACTGTTCATGAATCATGACTTGTTAGCTTATGAAGTTCTATCTTTGCAGGTTTCTGAGGAATATAAACTTGTGCCAGACACACTGTACCTCACCGTATATCTTATTGATCAATTTCTTTCTCGGAAATATATTGAAAGACAGAAACTACAACTTCTTGGAATAACTAGCATGCTGATTGCCTCGTAAGTTCACATTTGTTTGATTTTGATATTTTAACATCAAAAGCTTTGAAATTGATAGGAAGATGTCTCATGAAAAGGTTTGCCTAGTTGCTGAAGGAGCTTACTTTGTGGCAAATGCATGAATTATGTTTATTGTTTCTGCTGCCATTGGCGCCAGTGACATGTGTCAGTAGAATCATTTAAAGATCTACCTTCTTCTGCAGAAAATATGAAGAGATCTGTGCGCCTCGTGTTGAAGAATTTTGTTTCATAACTGATAACACATATACAAAAAATCAGGTACTTGTTATATGTGAAAGTTTGAAGGATTGTTAATTACACATACGCGAAGTGTCATTGTTGATCTGCCATAATTGATATCATCCTGATTCAATAGGTGCTGAAAATGGAGTGCGAAGTGCTTAATGATCTGGGGTTTCATCTTTCTGTTCCCACAATCAAAACGTTTCTGAGGTTAGTTACCCGGGATGACTAGACAGATCTTATTTCTTTTCCAATATGACATCACTGACAAGCGTTTCCTTGAAATTTTATTAGGAGATTCCTTAGAGCAGCACATGCTTCTCAAAAAGTAAGACTGGCATCCCAACCATATTAGCACAGTTTTCATTTAATTGTATGTTTGGCGTCTGATGATCACTAAGTTCCCAAACTACATTTGCAGGCTCCTTGTGCAACTTTGGGCTATCTGGGCAATTATCTCGCGGAGTTGACTTTGACCGATTACAGTTTCCTGAAATTTCACCCTTCGGTGGTGGCAGCCTCGGCAGTGTTCCTTGCAAGATGGACACTCGACCAATCAGACCTGCCATGGGTTCGTACGAGAACTCTGGATGCAGACCTCTGTACATCATGTTCTATTTGCTGTAATATATGTTATGTCTCGTGCAGAACTGTACTCTCGAGCATTACACCTCATACAAAAGTTCTGATATTCAAAGATGTGTACGTGATCTATGGGAACTGCAGCAGGGCAACACAAGCGGAAGTCCTCCCCTCAATGCCATACGCGACAAGTACCGGAAGGAAAAGGTATGCCCAAATCACCACTTGCTGCTTGAGTTCCATATAAACAGAACGCCACAACACAAATCTTTTTTCCGTGCAAGTCATACATGATACGGTTTTAGAATCACTTGACAGCTTATTTGTGTTTCCCATCCCATTGCAGTTTGAATGTGTAGCCAACATGCTGTCGCCGGCGATGCCTGTGTCGCTCTTCTGTAGACAAGCTAACGACACCACCCCCCTGCTGAACAACAACTCCTAGCAGCGCAGCATCAGCCCCCTGCTGATCAACGACTTGATTTTTTCGAAGATCTTGTAGCATCCCCTTCCCACCATCCTCTCCCCCTCCGATCTGGTTGTGTTGTTATTTTTCCCGACCTTTTTCGAGTCGTGCAGTCGTAGGCATAAATGTTGATTGAGTTTGTGTGTAGGCTGCTGATGGATGCCTAGGGCTGGTAATTGTATGATGATGATCCTTTGTCTGTCTGTTAACTGAGTGAGCGTAGGTTTGCGGGCATTTCCCAGAGTTTAGTGAGTGCAATTGCAGTGCTCGCTCTTGAGATTAGAAGAGCAACTGTAGTGAGTCCAGGATGGTTGATGTGATGTGGATGTAACCTGTTGTTACAAGAACATACATTATTGCTTGGTTTGTAAATGAACATAAATGTAGCCTGACTGTCTACATCATGCTCAACACAAGGGTTTGTTTGTTGTTTTTTTTTCTTTTGTGAAATGAAATGAAGCTAAGCAAGTGAAGAGTCAATCTTTAGTACTCCCTCTGTCGTTTCCATAGTGTCAAAAAACGTCTTACATTTTGAGACAGAGGTAGTTGACTTTATGCAATAAGCTTTAATAACTGTATGAAATTTTCATTTCAGTTGAGGAAAAAAAAATGAAAGACATTGTCAGTCAGTAGAAAGCCCTGTACGAGAAATAGCGCTCTGGTTCAGAATTTGGGGATCGGAATTCAGGGGCAACTGATTTTTGTAATTTAGGAAAATGAAGACATGAGGGGAGCTGAATGAATGTCATGTGGGAGCAGTATTGTCTATTCAGCAATGAGATACACTAGTACGTATTTAAATATGACACAAAGTGACGGCACTTGGTTAAACAATACTCTATGAAGCCAGAGTGGCAGGCACGTTACGCGAGTAGTATTTTAATGTATGTTTGGTTTGAACACCAGTTAAAGCATCTCCACTCGATCCCTTAAAAATCTTTATCAGGGGAGTATATTTAAGAGCATCTCTAGTCGATTCCTTAAAAAATTTAGATTTAAAGGAGTAAATTTAAGAGTCGATCCCTCAAACCTTACCTTTAGAGGAGTACAACTTTTAAGAGTCACCTCCCAAAAGCAGCACAAATCTTTTTTTTTTGCCTATCCGCCCCGTCTCCTATGGTCCTTGGACCATGGAGGCACGGTGGATCCCACCTCTTGTCGGTGGGAGGGCTACGTTTTTAGGTGTTTCTTTGAGTTTTATTAGGGTATGTGCTATGCTCAAGAAGACGAGGCGGCAACGGCTTCTTGAAGATGAAATAAGATTCTCCTCGCGTAGCCCCAGCCCCGACGATGCTTCTAGGTTGTCGGAGGGCGTGTGAAGGTGTGTCTCCGGCGAATCTTGTCGGATCCAGTCGGCGTTTGTCTTCGGTGGATCCCCTTGGATCCGGTCTTCGTTCGTCTACGTATGTGTGTCTGTAGGTTGGATCCTTCTGATCTACGATTTTCTTCATCGGCGGCAATTGATGTTCTGGTGCGTTGGTCTTATGGGGCCTTAGCATGACAACTTCTCGGTTGTCTACTACAACAATGTTTTCCTGGCTCTGATGAGGGAAGGGTGATGACGGCGGTGCGCCTTCGGCTCGCTCCGGTGGTTGTAGTCGTCGCTAGGTGGTACTTCTGGTGTTTTTTGTACTACCTTGACAGTTGACGAATAGATCGAAAGTTTTCTCACAAAAAAGTCTCTTATTTTTACCCCGGTGCCACTTTCGAGATTTTTTTTAATTTTCTTCTCCTCTCTCTGTGTGACACCTCTTCCTCCTGTCTGCCGCCATCGGAACCCACGCCGCAGACCGTCTGCCTCCCCGGTGACCAGAAAAATGGAACCCCCCAACACCCCCGCAACTCCGGCGACCCTTTGCCGGCGTCGGATTCTCGCCGGCGGCGATGAATTTGGAGGATTTTGGGCAATTCACAGCTCGTGCGGGTATGCGTACTTGTGTGCTGCCGCTGCACGCGTGTGTGTTGTGCTACTGCTACTGCTGCGTGTGTGTGCTACCGCTGCGTGTGTGTGCGTTTGCGTGCTGCTCCTACGTGTGTGATGGGCATGTGCATGCTCTGCGACCAGCGCGGCGGCGACACACACTGTCAGCCAACTGCTACAACCATCAATGTCGATGGCTGCAACCAGTGGTGACAAAAGCTACAACCCCGTTCTCGACATTGTAGTGACGCGCACACCATGCTATGAGTGGCGAGACGGGGTCCTACTACCAGCAAGTTTTTTTGCTGGAACCGGCGTGCAATCTTGCTGGAACCAGCCGACACAGAAGCTGCAACGGCGACTCGCTGGATGTTGCATGCACGCCCACCATGTGCTGGAACCGACGAGCAATTTCGCTGGGATTAGCGGGTCAATTTCCTGGAAGACGCATGCCAATTTGCTGGGAACACCGGACCTTTTTTTGCTGGGATGGTGGAGCGTCGAAGCTACAACCATTGTTCCGGTGAGCTGCAACTGGTGTATACAGGAGCTGCGACTCGTGGACGACGGTGCTGATAGTGCTGCAACCCCAGCGCGAAAAAGTTGGAAATGGCAGCCGGCGTTGCTACGATATGTATGGTGGTGGCGCTGCTCCACCGTCGTTGGTTTTGTGTTGGGGCGGCGAGGTTTCGAGCAGTGAGGCTGCACCGGCGACGGCGAGGCGGCTGGAACACGAGCACGCCATGTTGGAACCGTCGAATGGCGAGGGAGTGCATATGGCGAGGTGCTGAGCGTCGTCGACGACAGCGAGGGCTGCCGACAGTGCGGGTGATGCATATGGCAAGGCGGCAGACTGCGGATGTGCACGGCGGCGCTGCAGTAGGGGGTCAACGCTGCGTTCTATTCTGTTTTGAAGAGGAGCACGGTGGGGAAGAAAGGATGACGTGGAGGGGCATATCCAACGGTTACGGGTCGCCAACATGCAAAAGTGCATGCTCTAGATGAGAAAATTAACTACACCTTTGATCATAGGGTCACATTCAAACATGCATGCCCTACATGAAAAAAAACCCACACATTTGAGTGTCTTTTTCTTTTTGCCACAAACATAGCCATATTTCGGGTACAATGAGCAAGGAAGAGCATGTAAAAAACCAGACTCGTTTTTAGAAAAGAACTCACATTGACAAAATAAATTTTTGAATATGGGGTCACCTAAAAGTTATTAGTCTCGTTAGATTTCGTCAATTACATATTGTAGCAGTAGGATAGGATTTCAATCGTGCAGATTTCCTTTTATGGATGCCAACAAATGAGGGTTTTAGTAGTAAAAATGACTCTTATTTTCCGCACAAAGAGTACAACTATATGCTTGAAAATCCACACAAGCAGTAGATTTTTAGAATTGATTTTGCAGGAGGATTGCCACTTAAGTGTAGATACTCTATATTCTATAAGCTATCACTGATAGATTAATTTTTGCATGAACTGCTAATGTGCACATATAATTCTCATTAAATTTTAATATATGTCAAAAAATTCCTGTTGTAACGCACGGGCATATGTGCTAGTATAAACCTATCCCACTTCATATGTGCTACTAGTATAAACCTATTCTCATTAAAGGCCGAAGCCGTGCCGTGCGCCGGTCGCGTGCCAGCCATCTGATGCTTCAGATCATGCGTCTCGCAGGCCTAGCACTGAACTTATTACTAGGGCCCATGCACTGCTGCACTTACCTTTATCTATTCATGGGGCACTCTTATCCATCTTGTACCGTTGCGCGCGCGAGGCCATGGCTGCCGCCAACGTCGATGGTCTGGCCGGCTGAGCACACGATTTCTCTCTGCGACGGCGACATGCTCAGCCACATTTTTTTTGAGAAAGTTCTGACTCCGCGGCGTTGCTGGAACCGGCCGGACAAAAAGCTGCAATCACACAAACCAGTGTTGGAACCGAAGACCGTCGAGTCGTTCTCGTTGGCGTCGACTTTGTTTTTGCTACAACCGACAAGGGTTTTTTGCCCGGATCCGACAAGTTTTTTGTTTGGACCCGTCGGTGGTGGCGGGGGCCTCCCTCTCTCCTGCGTCATGGGGATGGTGCGGAGCCCCGCGGCGTGAGGAGGCACGGCCGATCTGGCCTTGGCGGCGCGGCGGGCGTCCCTGCCTTGACCGGCGGCGGCGCGTCGGCCGGCTCTGCCTCGGGCGGCGATGGCTGCGGTACCGGCGGCCGACCTTGCGGCGTTGGCTGTGTTCGGCGGCGGCAACCGGATCTGCGGCGACGGGCCATCTGACCTCGGATCGGCGGCGGCGGCATGGAGGGCCTGGTGGACGGGTCGGCGCCATGAGTGGTCTGGCCTCCGGACAGATCTGATCTGGCCGGTGCGTCCTGCTCGTTGCGTGGCGGCTCAGATCGGTGGCGACCCATGCACACGATGCTTGATGGAGGTTCGTCGAATGCATCCGGGTGAAAACCTCGTTCTCGGCTTGTTGTCAAGACCGGCGATGGCGGCACTATTTTGTGTCGTTACCTTCTTGAAGGCATCGCCGTGGAGAAGCTCCAGACCTCTATCCGCTACCTCCGGGGGAAACTCTAGATCAGTAGATCGGATGACGACGGCGCTCTGGTGTCGTTTCCCCTTGGAGGCGTTATTCTTGGAGGTGTACACGGGCTCGAGGGACCAGTGGACGGCTTCTTTGGTGGAGCGGTGCTTCATCTTACTCATTGATAGCGGCGGATCTCGGCGGCGTGGCGCAGTGGAGACTCGGCGTCTGATGCGCGAAGATGGACTCGCGCATGAGGAGGACACTGTCTGGCGTCATGGTGGCGTCGATGGCAGAGAGGCCTGACAAGATCGGTGCGTTAGTTTCTGCTCTGAAGATGGATTGATGGAAGGCAGCGGCGACAACACATGAGAGTGCGTCGGACCGGTTTGTACCCCAAACCCAGTATGTGGCTCGGTTGGGGTCTCCGGCTTTAGATGTTAGTCTTTGGTGCGATGTCTGTTTGGTATTAGACTCGGACTATCGGCACCCCTTCATCAAGTGGATAGGAGTAGCGACAGTTGTTGCTAAGATGATGGCTTCAGACTACCTGATGTACTACTTTATAAGGTCTTTGTGAATAATTAATAAAATGGCTGCATGCATCGCCCCAATGCAGAGGCCAGAGGTAATCCTCCTTTTCTAAAAAAACGGCATTAAAAAAAATTATGACCAGTGAGCACGAAAGCTGCAACCCGCGACAAAAAAAGCTATGACCGTCGAGCCCGAAAGCTGTAACCGGCAACCAAAAAAGCTACGACCGGCAAGCCCAGAAGCTGCGACCCACGTGCACAAAAGTTGCAACCGACACAGCCGATACTTAACAATTAGGAGTACCATGTTGTCACGAGTTTGGTCGCATGTGGCGAAATAAAGTTGAAAGCGAATCAACGTCAAGTATGCGATATGGATACGGCTTGGATTAATTGGACATCGTGACGATCCACTTCTAGTTCCATGTATACATCGTAGCAAAAAAAAAAAGTCTTCTGGTGTTTTTTGTACTACCTTGACAGTTGACGAGGGCTCCGCCATACCATCGGCTCCTTCGTGCCCGACGAGACAGTGAAACTCTTGTGCCACGCGGAGCCGCTGGTCTCGCGCCGCGGCCTCCTCCTCGTGCGCCTTGTCCCGTCCGGTGCGGAGGACATGGACTCAAGGGTCATCGACATGGCGGTATGCAACCTGCTCAACGGCACGTGCAATGAGCTCCCTCCTCTAAAGTTAGATTGCTACGCTCGCCACTTCTACTACGAGCAGCGCTGCTACGCCATTCTAACCGGCGCGGACTGTCGTGACGACGAGCGCCCACCGTCCTTCTACAAAGTGCTAATCGTTACCGCCGGCTACAAGACCCAGATTGACCAGAAGTTTGATCTTGAAACGTTCTCGTCCGACGAAGCAAGTTGGAGCAGGCGAAGAGTGTGCCTCCATGGTGCTATAGGTGCCAACGCCCTTGGGTCATTATGCAAAAGTGACGCCGTTGTGCGGCACGGCACCGCTCATTGGCTATTTCGTAGCGAGAAAGGGCAATGTTTCTATCTCGTTAAACTAGATTCTCATAAGGGCCATCTTTCCTTCACGAGGCTTCCCATCCCGATGATGTGTTACTCGGATCATCACCCATGCCTTAGCCTGGCCACCGACGGCACGCTCTCGGTGCTACAGATGGAAAAGGCAGGTCACCACCTAGTCATATGGAGACAAGAAGAGAACCAACGGGGCGTGGATAGTAGTACCACACAATGGCTCAACACTCGGGTGATTGAGCTGATACAACCCGGGAACATGGAGACACAAGCAAGAGAGATACATTGCATACTGGGAGAGAAGTGTGGCAAATTGCTTGTCAAGGACTGGCATGGGCGGGCGTACACTGCCGACCTCGAGACCGGAGCAATGGAGGAGGTGGAGCACTGGTCTCATGTACGACCCGGTGGCACTCCGGATGTCATGCTCTTGGAGATGGACTGGCCGGCGTTCTTCGTTTCACATCTTGCTACTGCCAGGTATAGCTAGCCGTTATTATGTACTGGATATGTCTTTTTTTCTTTCTTTTAGGTTGATTATAAGTGTTGCTAGTACTTACCATCACTAGTAGAAAACAAGGCTTTGGTCCAGGGCCAGATAAAGGCATTAATCCCGGTTCCCTTACGAACCGGGACCAATGGGTGCATCAGTCCCGGTTCGTGAGGCCAGGAATTTAGTTGAAAAAGAAAACAATTACTTGAAGAAAAAATTGAAAAGAATTGAGGACGAGAAGATGGAATTGGAGTTGCATGTTGCCGATGTCGTCGATGATCACAAGATCAAGATGGATGCAATGCGCTTGAAGATTAGAAAGATTAGAAAATATGCCATTCATAATGAGGCTTGGTATCATTATGCCGTTGGATCAATTGTTACCTTAGTTGCGATTATGATCGCATTTGTTGTTGCATTTAAATGTTTTTCATAGTTTCAATGTATGTTTTAATTAGATGCTCTAGAGAGCTATATGTTGTTCTATGAGAACTATATATGTATGAACTTTATGTATTTATTTTTTCAGCAATAACATTTGATCACTACTGTACTTTGGTTTTAATGTGATGATGAACTTGTATTAATTTGGTCACTTCTCTATTCATGATGTTCTGTAATGGTTTTTGATACACTTAATTATATAATGCACGCAGATGAACCGGCAATGGATGTACGGTGACCGACGCACCTCCGAGTATCTTGAGGGCCTGCATAAATTTCTCGAAGTGGCTGAGGCAAACAAGCAGAATGGTTTTATGTATTGTCCATGCCCTGTCTGTGAGAATACGAAGGATTACTCTAACTTGAAAACCCTTCACGTCCACCTGCTTGAGAAGGGTTTCATGCCACACTATAATGTTTGGACCAAGCACGGAGAAAGACGGGTTATGATGGAAGACAACGAAGAAGAAGAGGATGATGGCAACTATCCCCCTGAATACGGTGATACTGCAACGGGGGAAGCTGAAGATCAAGAGGAACCAGACGATGTGCCCGATGATGATCTTCGCCGGGTCATTGTTGATGCAAAGAGACAATGCCAAAGTGAAAGGGAGAAGTTGAAGTTCGATCGCATGTTAGAGGATCACAAAAAAGGGTTGTACCCAAATTGCGAAGATGACAACACAAAGCTCGGTACCACACTGGAATTGCTGCAATGGAAGGCAGACAATGGTGTATCTGACAACGGATTTGGGAAGCTACTGAAAATAATGAAGAAGAAGCTTCCAAAGGATAACGAATTGCCCGACAGTACGTACGAAGCAAAGAAGGTTCTATGCCCTCTAAGATTGGAGGTGCAGAAGATACATGCATGCCCTAATGACTGCATCCTCTACTGCGGTGAGTACGAGGATTTGAACGCATGCCCGGTATGCGGTGCATTGCGGTATAAGATCAGATGAGATGACCCTGGTGATGTTGAGGGCGAGCGCCCCAGGAAGAGGGTTCCTGCCAAGGTGATGTGGTATGCTCCTATAATACCACGGTTGAAACGTCTGTTCAGAAACAAAGAGCATGCCAAGTTGATGCGATGGCACAAAGAAGACCGTAAGAAAGACGGGAAGTTGAGAGCACCCGCTGATGGGTCGCAGTGAAGAAAAATCGAGAGAAGGTGGGGGGACTTTGCAGGTGACGCAATGAACGTATGGTTTGGGTTAAGCGCAGATGGCATTAATCCTTTTGGGGAGCAGAGCAGCAATCATAGCACTTGGCCCGGGACTCTATGTATCTATAACCTTCCTCCTTGGTTGTGCATGAAGCGGAAGTTCATTATGATGCCAGTGCTCATCCAAGGCCCTAAGCAACCCGGCAACGACATTGATGTGCACCTAAGGCCATTAGTTGAAGAACTTTTACAGCTGTGGAATGGAAAAGGTGTACGTGTGTGGGATGAGCACAAACAGCAGGAATTTGACCTACATGCGTTGCTGTTTGTAACCATCAATGATTGGCCTGCTCTCAGTAACCTTTCAGGACAGACAAACAAGGGATACCACGCATGCACGCACTGTTTAGATGACACCGAAAGTATATATTTGGAGAAATGCAGGAAGAATGTGTACCTGGGACATCGTCGATTTCTTCCGACCAACCATCAATGTCGAAAGAAAGGCAAGCATTTCAAAGGTGAGGCAGATCACCGGAAGAAGCCTGCCCTCCGTACTGGTGATCACATATTTGATATGGTCAAGGATTTACAAGTAATCTTTGGAAAGGGTCCTGGCGGACAATCTGTTCCGAATGACGCTGAGGGACGCGCACCCATGTGGAAGAAGAAATCTATATTTTGGGACCTACCCTATTGGAAAGACCTAGAGGTCCGCTCTGCAATCGACGTGATGCACGTGACGAAGAATCTTTGCGTGAACCTGCTAGGCTTCTTGGGCATGTATGGGAAGACAAAAGACAACATGCATCCAAAGCAGTATGAAGGTCCTGCCAGCTACGCTCTTACCAAAGAAGAGAAGGAAATCTTCTTTCAATGCCTGCTCAGTATGAAGGTCCCGTCTGGCTTCTCGTCCAATATAAAGGGAATAATAAATATCCCAGAGAAAAAGTTCTAGAACCTAAAGTCTCATGACTGCCACGTGATTATGACGCAACTGCTTTCGGTTGCATTGATGGGGCTTCTACAGGAAAACGTTCGATTAGCCATTGTGAAGCTATGTGCATTCCTCAATGCAATCTCTCAGAAGGTAATCGATCCAGAAATCCTACCAAGGTTAAAGAATGATTTGGTGCAATGTCTTGTCAGTTTCGAGCTGGTGTTCCCACCATCCTTCTTCAATATCATGACGCACGTCCTAGTTCATCTAGTCGACGAGATTGCCATTCTGGGCCCTGTATTTCTACACAATATGTTCCCTTTGAGAGGTTCATGGGAGTCTTAAAGAAATATGTTCGTAACCATGCTAGGCCAGAAGGAAGCATCTCCACGGGCCATCAAACAGAGGAGGTCATTGGGTTTTGTGTTGACTTCATTCCTGACCTTAAGAAGATTGGTCTCCCTCAATCACGGTATGAGGGGAGACTGACTGGAAAAGGCACGCTAGGAGCGGACTCAATAATATGTAGGGACGGGCATTCTTGGGCTCAAGCACACTACACAGTTTTACAGAATTCTGCCTTAGTGACCCCGTATGTCAATGAACACAAGAATATTCTGCGCTCCAAACACCCGGAGCAGTGTGACGACTGGATTACATGTGAACACATCAGGACTTTCGGCAGTTGGTTGCAAACACATCTCATGGGTAACACCACTGTTGAAGATGAGCTGTACTCGTTGGCCAGGACACCATCTTCGACTGTATTGACTTACAAAGGGTACGAGATAAATGGGAATACATTTTATACGATCGCCCAAGATCAAAAGAGCACCAACCAAAACAGTGGTGTCCGCTTTGATGCAGCAACCAACAGGGGAAAGGACACATATTATGGTTACATAGTGGACATATGGGAACTTGACTATGGACATGATTTTAAGGTCCCTTTGTTTCGGTGCAAATGGGTCAATCTGTCAAGAGGCGGGGTACAGGTAGACCCACAGTACGGAATGACAACAGTGGATCTGAACAATCTTGGGTACACAGACGAACCATTCGTCCTAGCCAATGATGTGGCGCAGGTTTTCTATGTGAAGGACATGTCTACCAAACCGAGAAAAAGAAAAGATAAGGAAGCGAATACATCATACGATGAGCCAAAGCGCCACATAGTTCTTTCAGGGAAAAGAGACATCGTGGGAGTGGAGGGCAAGATAGACATGTCTGAAGATTATGAAAAGTTTTATGAAATTCCTCCCTTCAAAGTGAAGGCTGACCCAAGCAACCTGTTAAACGATGAAGATTATCAATGGTTACGGCGCAATAAGCAAGGGAAACACACGAAGAAAAAGGGAAGGAGGATAGGATGATGGCTCTGATTACGCTAAGAAAAAATGAAATGCCTTTTATAACAGATGAGTTTTCGTCCGAAACCCTGATACTTCGAAAGAGATTGTCCATTTTGTACACGAAGTGCATCCAGCTTTTGCCGTAACCCTCTCAACTTTTTAGCACATGCTATGTGGGTGAAATGATGATACCATGCCAACTTTCAACCTTTTCAGAGTTCATTTGTAGTGCTTTTCAATTTTAGGGTCATTTAGCTAAAAAAAATCAGTGAATGCATGAAAAATACCAAATGAAGTCAGAAAGGGTTGAAAATTGATGATGTGGCTTTGAATGGTGCATGTTGAACGCACAAAAAGTCTGGAGTTGAAATAAGTTCAAAAAAATGAAATCCCTTTGTAACAGATGATTTTTCATCCGAAACCCTGATACTTCGAAAGAGATTGTCCATTTTGTACACGAAGTGCATCCAGCTTTTGCCGTAACCCTCTCAACTTTTTAGCACATGCTATGTGGGTGAAATGATGATACCATGCCAACTTTCAACCTTTTCAGAGTTCATTTGTAGTGCTTTTCAATTTCAGGGTCATTTAGCTAAAAAAAACTCTAATAGCAAAAAGAAAGAACTAAAAAGCTTTTATAAAACTCTAATAGCAAAAAGAATGAACTAAAAAGAATCAATTAAAATATTTTGTTATGATCAACTAAAACAAAACTATAATATTCTTCAATAGCAAAAAGAATCAACTAAAAAGCTTTTATAAACCTCTAGTTATTATCAAAATAATATTAACTTAAAATTATATAAAATTTATGTAACTAAAATTATCAAAGTATTTTTTGTTAAAAACTTTAATAGCAATTTTTTTTCATAATGTATTTTATGTTAAAAACTTTAATAGCAAACTAAAATGACATAAAAATAAAAAAATGCCGCCTACTGGGCCACCACGGCCTGCATACGACTAGAAACCCATCTGTACATGGGCCAGGATGCAGGCCCACGGGCTCCAACAGGACCAACATGGCAGTGACAAAGGTTAGGCAAGTACTGCCTGCATTAGAGAGGAGCTCGAAAGCTCAGCCGCAACGCGCCTTATAAACCGGTGCTGCCCTCTCTCAACTAGCGAGGTGGGACTAAACTCCCACCACACCGCTGTGCCAGGCTATTGGTCCCGGTTCGAGCCACCAACCGGGACCAATGCCTCCCTTTCGTCCCGGTTGGAGCCACCAACCGGGACTAAAGGTCTCTGCTTCCCGCCCTTTGGGCTGTTGAAATTGACCTTTAGTCCCGGTTGGTGGCTCCAACCGGGACGAAAGGGGGCCTTTCGTCCCGGTTGGTGTCACCAACCGGGACTAAAGGTTGGGGTATATAAGCCCACACTTAGGAAATTTTCATAGTTCATCCGCAGTTTCCCCCGACGACGCCGAGCACATCGGCGCCGCCAGGCTGCCCCGACGCCGTCCGCCGTCCCCGCCGTCGCCGTCGCCGCGCCCGTGCCCCGTCGTCGCCGTCGCCGTCGTCGCCCCCGAGCCCGCGCCCCTGCCCCGGCCCGCCCCCGCCATCGCCGTCGCCGTCGCCGCGCCCCTGCCCCGTCGTCGCCGTCGCCGTCATCTCCCTCCTCCCCGAGCCCTCGCCGCCCCCGCTGTGAGCCGCCGCCGCCCAGGCCCGCTGTGCATTTTTTTTATATGATGATTTTTTTGTTCATATATAATGTACATGTAGATGCTTAGTGTTTATTAATCATGTGTATGTATATGTAAATATTGATATGATGATTTTTTTTTGTTCATATATAATGTAGATGTATATGTATGTATGGATGGATATCGATGGATGTATGTATATAGAAAATTCGTAGAAAATTAACCGTAACTCCGATGAAAATAATTTATATATGAAAATCGATCAGAAAAATATGACGAATCCGAATATGCCCTCCGTTCGTCTGTCACAAGCAGCTAGCATAGCGAACCTGGAACCGTCCCCCTCCGGTTCATTTGTCCAAAATTAATGCAGACTTCGGGAAAACATTCCCGGATGTTATCCCCCTCACCTATATCATGTAGTGCCGCGTTAGAACACCCCTAACTCTCTCGGGAATTCAACATATCCCCGATAACTTCGACATGAGGGGGGGGGGGGATCCGCAAGTATCCTCGACGACCATGAGAGAGGCGGTCCGCAAAGTATCATCTCTCGAAAGATAGGACGACTCATCAGACATGAGGGGGGAGTAGTCCTCGACGATCGTCTGAAACTGACTGTTATAAAACTTGTCAACTTTGCATGATGTTTGCCACTAATCCATTGCTCATATGCATATGATTCCTTGTTGTGATATTAAGTCCATGTTTGCCACTAATCCATCTCTCATGGTTGTATATTGCGATGTTGTAATGTTTGCAGAAACTATGGACAGAGACTTAGAAAAAGAAGAGTTGTTGGGGGATATAATCCTTCAAGGAGGTGATATCACCTTGTCGTTTCTCAACGACACCGATGGTGAGGAAGGAGATCATGACGGCTCCGATGATCCAACAATGGAGGAGGAAGGAGATCATGACGGCTTCGGTGATCCAACAATGGAGGAGGAAGGAGATCATGACGGCTCCGGTGACCGAACGGAGGAGGGAGCCTTAACTGTTGCAAAGTCCGGCGAGGTATATATATATATATATATATATATTAATTAAGCCTGTGCTGACTTGATGCATTAATTGTTTTGTATATGTACATATATTAACGCTTCTTTCTTCTTTTAGCCCTCCGGATTGAGCCAAACTTCCGTAAGGAGACGAGGCCCGAAGAAAAGGTTGCGCCAGGATGAAAGGTTCACGATCACAGAAGTCGCTCGAGATGGCCAACCGATTGCTCCCAAGCGGACCAAGGACGCATTTGTACATCAGTGCGGAGTTGTTGTTAGGGACAGCGTCCCGATCAACATCCAAGAATGGAATAAGAAGAAGGACCCTTAAGTTTCTTATGTCCAGGATAGACTGAAAGATGATCTTTGGACCTCGCTGAAGACAAATTTCAGCCTACCGCCAGAGGAGAATCCGAATAACCCAGTTATAGAGCGAAAGGTCAAGGCGTTTTCTCTTAAGAAGATGACGGAACTATTTAGGAACTGGAAGAAAGATTTGAACAAAAAGTTTGTCGAGAAAGACGAGACTCCAGAATTCATCGGTCAATATGAGAAGATAAGAGATCACTGGCCCGCATTTGTGGCCTACAAGAAATCGGACAAGGGTAAGCAAAGGTCACTGACAAACAAGCGAAATGCTGCAAAGAAGAAGTATCACCATACCACGGGGTCAGGTGGCTACAGCAAAGCCCGGCCGTTGTGGGACAAAGCTGAGCAAGACCTGCTTGCTAAAGGGGTCCAACCAGCGACATTGCACTGGCCAGATCGGGCAAGGACTTGGTTCTTCGGGGTTGGGGGAACTTTGGACCCAGAAACAGGGAAGTGTGTTTGGACGAACGAGCAACTTGCAATACCCATCCGGAAGCTTGAGGCAGCAATCAAGGCAGCGCAGGAAGGGACGTTCATTCACGACAGAGAGAAGGACGAGCTGACAGAGGCCCTCAGGAATCCTGAACACCCTGGACGAACACGAGGCGCATCAGGCTCCGTTCCGTGGGTGCATGGGTTTCCCGACATCGGTGGTTATAGAAGCCGAGAGAGAAAGAAGAAAGAGGAAGCAAGCGAAATGCATAAGTAAAGGGCTCGGGTAAGAGATAACCGAGGCACGCGGAGACGACGATGTATCCCGAAGTTCACACCCTTGCGGATGCTAATCTCCGTTTGGAGCGGTGTGGAGGCACAATGCTCCCCAAAATGCCACTAGGGCCACCGTAATCTCCTCACGCCCTCGCACAATGCAAGATGCCGTGATTCCACTAAGGGACCCTTGAGGGCGGTCACCGAACCCGTACAAATGGCAACCCTTGGGGGCGGTCACCGAACCCGTACACTTTGGCAACCCTTGGGGGCGGTCACCGAACCCGTACACTTTGGCAACCCTTGGGGGCGGTCACCGGTACCCGTCAAATTGCTCGGGGTGATCTCCACAACCTAATTGGAGACCCCGACGCTTGCCCGTAGCTTTACACCACAATGATTGAGCTCCGAGGCACCACCAACCGTCTAGGGCGCCCAAGCACCCAAGAGGAACAAGCTCTAGCGTACCAAGCACCCAAGAGTAAAAAGCTTCTCAAACTTCACTTCCACGTATCACCGTGGAGAACTCAAACCGATGCACCAAATGCAATGGCAAGGGCACACGGAGTGCCCAAGTCCTTCTCTCCCAAATCCCACCAAAGCAACTAATGCTAGGGAGGAAAATGAGAGGAAGAACAAAGAAGAGAACACGAAGAACTCCAAGATCTAGATCCAAGGGGTTCCCCTCACATAGAGGAGAAAGTGATTGGTGGAAACGTAGATCTAGATCTCCTCTCTCTTTTCCCTCAAGAACTAGCAAGAATCATTGGAGGGATTGAGAGATAGTAAGCTCGAAGAAGGTCAACAATGGGGGGCAAACACGAGCTAGAGGATATTAAACCATTGGGGAAGAAGACCCCCTTTTATAGGCCTCCCCAAATCCAACCGTTATGCCCTTTAGCCCGTGCACAAGCGGTAGTACTGCTCGGGTGAGCGGTACTTCCGCTGGCACGGAAGTTCTGGCTATCTGCGTACAACTGAACAAGTCAGGGAGGCGGTAGTGCCGCCGGAGCGGTACTACCGCTCCCACCACCGGTACTACCGCGTAGTGTTGAGCAAACGGCTAGAACAGCGGTAGTAGGGGAGGGCAGCGCGGTACTACTGCACTGAGCGGTACTACCGCAGGGCAGGTGCGGTACTACCGTGCCCAACTACCGCCCTACTGCCACCGAAGCGAAAACGAGTCCAGAAGCTGAAAACAAGCGGTAGTGCCCGTGGCACTGGAACCGCGGAAGTACCGCACAAGCGGTACTACCGCTGCCCAGGGCGGTACTACCGCTAGAGAGCTTCAAAGAGGCCAAGCAAACAGATGGAAGCAGGAAAACCAGAACTGCCACAACTTCTACATATGAACTCCGAATCCAGGAAACTCAAGCTCGTTGGATAGATGACGACGAGTAGTATCCAACAACGAGTTATAATAAGAAGTGGCAGTAGAGATATGCCTAAGAAATAGAGATGTGAAACCTCTATGAATGATGATCCGGCATAAACCCCAACATCGAGAACATACAAGAAGAAGCAACCAAAGCCCGTTCTCGATGAACTTGAGCTTGTCATGAAGGTGACCAAAAGCTCAAAAACTCACACAGAGAAAACCAAACAAGAACCAAGAAAGATGATGCAAGGATGCAATGGTTTGAGCTCTCTACGAACGATACGATCAAGCTACTCATACGAGAGCCCCCCTTGATAGTACGGCTATCGATCCTATAACCCGGTCTCCCAACTACCACCATGACACCGGTAAAATAGAAAACCTATCAAGGGCAAACCTTTGCCTTACGCATAGTCCACTTGAGCTGGATGATGACGATCTTGACCTCCTCAAGTTGGACCACCTTTCTTGATTGCGCCGGCTCGATGAAGACTAGTAGATTGCTCCCCCATACTCCACTTTGGGTGAGCCACTCTTCGGCACATCTTCACAAGTCCATTGTCAGCACAATGGACGGCAAGCTTCAAGCATGATCTCTTCGTGATGCTCCACTTGAACTTGCGCACCGCAAACTTGATGACGATCACCACTTGATGTCATCCTCCATGGGTTGAATGAGATCTTCCTCTTGACGCAAGCCCATGGAAACATACCTAACCCCACATAGACAATGGGTTAGTACACAGAGCGTAATGGGTTAGTACACAGAGCGTAATGGACAATGCTTACCATACCATGGGATCACTTGATCCCTCTCGGTACATCTTCTACGCTTTGTGTGTTGATCAACTTGAATCACTCTTCGTATTTAGTCTTGATCAACCTTGAATCTTTCCAACACTCTCTATTAAGATGATGTCTTGAAGATAAACATGAATGTTCACACAATCTTCTTCTTCAAGACATGCTTGCAATAGGCTCAATCAAAATCTTCTCTCTTCATAGAGATGATGTCTTGAAGGTAAACATGAATGTTCACACAATCTTCTTCTTCAAGACATACTTGCAATACACTCAATTCTCATATGACCAATCTTTGGATAACTCCTTGAATAGCACCTTGGTCATCACATACTCTCCTTGAAACCAACAAATGGACTTCAAGAAAAGCCTATGGACAAACCCTTCAAATATAACTCAAGGCAACCATTAGTCCATAGGAATTGTCATCAATTACCAAAACCAAACATGGGGGCACCGCATGTTCTTTCACACGGTCATGCCATCATGTTCCATGGCTCGGCGCACTGGCTCTTTTATGATGAGCTCATGCCATGTTTATGCACCGTTGACATGGATCTGGGGCTGGCCATGTCTCCTTGACGAGGGCCCCCTTCAAGATGGATTACATGACGTGCCACTTATACATTTTTTTTGCGGGGTGTGCCACTTATACATTGCCCTCGCGACCGACTATACACTTTCACTAATGAATGTGAAAAATCGAAGGGCCCAATGTAGTGATCTGCAAAAGTGTGAATAGGACATCAGAGTGGCTCTGGGCCCGGAGTATCGAGGTAGAAGAACTAGGCAAGAAGTTTACTCAAGGAATAAGGACCATGTACATGTTACGAGAGAAGGACGACACGATGATGATTGATTACGACAACGCATGCATGTTTGACCGAGTTTGTAGAAAAATATATCAATATCCGCAATACAAAATTTATATCATTTAATCCATCATGAAAAGTAGTTTCATAATTTATCTATTAGGTATCGCAGATATTGTTATTTTATTCTATAAATAATCTTGGTGAAACATTTAAATGGTTGACTTGCACGAAAATCAATACACCTTATATTCTGGAACGGAGAGAGTATATAACTAGGGTTGAGGGATAAGTGGCGACTTTAACATTTAGTGGAGGGACTTGGTCTATAATGAGCTGGTCGGTGCTCCATGAGTGACCAAGTTTTCCAACAGTTCCAAAGAAAAATGGGTTCAACCAAACCTGGCCAAGTGGGCCGGCCCAGCCCTGCCCATGCTAAACGTGCCAGGCACAACACGGCATGCCTAGACACATTTATAAGTGGGTCATGTCGTGTCGGCACGCGGGCGTCGCCCCCAGGCCCAAGCATGACGCCTGTATTGCAGGGCCCGACACGCGACACGTTTAACCCTAGTTGGTCGTGTGCTTTTTCGGGCCGACTAAGCTATTTTTTTTGGCTATTTTTGGTCTTTTGAACCTATTTTTTGCTATAAATGTCAGGAAAATAAATAATTAAAGGGGTTGTGTCGTGCCGGCACACGGGCCTCGCCTCGAGGCCTAAGTACGACCCACTCGAGAGCTCCTATTGGACGCCCGCATGCGCCCAATAGGAGAGCTTTCGCTGAAGGATTCCCGCAAACGTGCCGGCCCATTCCCAGGCGACGAGCGAATGAAATAAAAAATGTCACACGAAATAACAGTGTTGGATGAAGTCCAACCCCCGACCCAACGCTGGATAGCAGTGTTGCCAACCACTGCAGCTAGCGACTGAATATGTCTTAAATTACAACGCTAATCTTAAAGTACTATGTACAATGGCAGATCCATTCTTTAATCTTCTCTAAAAAAATTGAATAGATTTTCCTTGAACATATTTTGAAACTCGAGCAAACTTTAAAAATGTGAGTTTTTAAAAAAAACGTGAAAATGTATTTAAAACAAGAACACAGTTTTGATATTCCAAACATTTATTGAATTTTTCATATAAGATGAACAGTTTTTAAATATACATTGAACATTTTGTAATAGACGCTGAATGATTTATAACTACACATTGAACATTTCTATAATATATGTTGAACAATATTTAAATACACATTGAACATTTTTGTGATATACAATGATTTTTTTAATTGTGAATGAAATTTTAAAATGTGAACAAAATTTGAAAACCATGAACAATTTTTGAAATCATGAACAAAATTTGGAATTTCAAACACTTTTTGAAAACAAAGGATGAAAATGAAAAAGAAAAAGGATAAAATAAAATAAAAGGAAAAAAGAAGAAAAAATAGAAAAATAAGCGGAAACAAAAAAAGGAAAAAAGAAAACTAGAAAAACTGGGAAACCGGCAAATAGAAAAACAGACAAAATACGGTTGAGAGAACCTTTTAAAAGGTTCCTAAAACCGATTGCCCGACACTGCTTTAACGCTCGAAGTGAGTTGGCCTGTTTCGCGGTGCTAGCTCTGGCGCTTCAGCGAAAGCGCGACAATTGGACACTCGCGAGCGTCAAATAGGGATTGCCGGCCTACTCAGCCACGTGTCATGCCGTGCAGGCTCGGGAGCTCCTATTTAGCTGAAATCACTAGTTAAGGGATACCCCTTGCAAAGGTCACTCCCATCTTTTCAGGTTGCGACAAGTGGCCCACTGCATGTGCGGCACTTGTCGCAACCTGAGAGTTTTATTTTTTTTCGTAGATTCATTTATTTAAAACGTTTTATCTCTCAAACCGTGCGTCTAAATCCCGGACCGTTTTCACCGTTTGATTTCTCGTGTCGAGAACTTTGAAACTAGATCTCATGTTAATAGGTTTGGACGAGAAAAAATTCCACAAAAAAAACTGGAAGAAAAAAAATCTCATCTTTTTTCCCTTTCCGAATTGTGCCCCTCACGGAAGCAAATCTGTGCGCCCACGAGAATCAAATATGTGCCTCTTGCAGAAGCAAAAGAAACATGTTTTAGTTGTGCCTCTTGCGAAAGCAAACCTGTGCCTTCACAAGAAGCAAATTTGTGCCTCTCGCCGAAGTAAAGTTGTGCCTTCGCGAGAAGCAAATGTTTGCCTCTCGCGGAAGCAAAAAAACGCGTTTTTGCGCAATTTCTTTTCGAATTTCTTTTCTCCAAAATCTCGGGAAAATTGAAAAGCTAAAAAACCTAAAAATACACCATCTAAAGCCCGAAAACACTTAAAAAATCTTGAGGAAGCGCCTAGCATGCGACACGTGGCGGCGGCTGAGAGCGCGTCATTTGGCGCACTCTCAGCCCACCAAAAAGTGACCCTTGAGAGGCTCCCGCAAGGGGTACCACTCAGTTAGTTGCTCTCATAATAGCACGGTGCGCGCTGGCAAACGAGCCAACGCCCACCCTCCCTTCCCCGGCGCGCCACTTTCGGCTGACCAGTTTGCGGGGCTGGATGACCACTTGTATTTTCTTTTTTGGGATTACAAAAAGGTTCCAAAATTCCAAAAAATTGTGAGTTCTGAAAAAAAATGTTCCAGAAATCATAAAATGTTCACGGATTCAAAAAATGTGTAATTTTAAAAAAAATGCCACATATTGAAAAATTCCTCACGAGTTTCAAAAAATGTTCGCAAATTAGAAAAAACGTGTTATTTTTAAAATGTTGCGTATTCAAAAATGTTCAGGATTTCATAAAAAATTTCTTGTATTCAAAAAAATCGAAAATTCATAAAATTTCATCATTTTTAATTAATGTTTATAAAAAAATCATGAATTTCAGAAAATATTTGCTGATTCAAAAAAATGTTGACAAGTTTCAAAATATTTTCAAAATTTTGAAAAATGTTTGTGAATTTGTTAACAAATACTCTCGAATTGAAAAAATGCATGATTTCAAGAAATTTTCACAAATTTGAAATTTGTTCATGATTGATACAAGAATTCACAATTTAAGGAAATGTTCACAAACTTGAAAATTGTTCACGAAATAAAGAAAGTGGAAATTAAGAAAAGAATGTAAAAAAATAAATAAAACGAAAATAAAATAAATCGAAAAATAAAAATTAAAAAAATCGAAAATGATAAAAGAGACAAAAACCGAAAAAAAGAACCGCGTTGCTGCTGGGCTGGCCCAAGCGTACGCAGCTGGAAGCAGGGGGGGTGCGCGCGCGGTCGTTAATCAGCGACCCGCGCGCCAAATAGGATCCCCGTGCAGGCTCCTGACGTGCCGGTCCTTGTGGGCCGGCACGGCTGGTACGGCCTAGGTGTCCAGCTCTGGGGTGAACCGTGAGCAAGCGCATGAGAGCGCGGCCCGGCCCATGATTGCGCCTCCAAAAAGATGGTCTCCTCCTCATCCGGAGACAGAGTGAGGTCCTCTCTGCTCTGCCGATAAGGCTCCTGCTCCCCCACGTTGCTGCTGCTCCGGCTCCAGTTCCGGCGATCGCCGGCGATGGAGGCGGCGATGGGGACGCTCGGCTCGCAGTCCCCTCTCTCCTTCTCCTCCAGCCTCTGGTAAATTCCCCCCCCCCCCCCCCCCTTCCCCGCGCCGCCGCCAACCACGTGCTGCGCTTGCGCACGCGTCTGCCCGCACTGGGCAGGGTTCATCGGTAGAATTCTCGGGTTAATTTAGTTTCGAGGGGTTTACTGTGCTTGTGCGCTAATCCAATGTTAACCAACCGGGTTTGTATGTTTCATTCCTAATATGCTCCTGCCTTTTTTTCGAAAAGAGGGAATACCCCTCGGCCTCTGCATCGAGTTATGCACACAGCCTTTTAATTATTATCATTTCAAAGTTCATCATCTGATCAAAATAACTGCCAGACACTGCTATTTTAGTACGTATGAATCATTGATGAACAAAAAAGAGTGCTGCTTGTAACTGAGGCATGTATTCTGGTCTCCATTTTCATGGCATGGTGTTCATTTCATTAAATTGGCTTAACCTTTTGAAACATGTTTCATGGCGTCAGCAACGCAAAGGCATCTTGTGGCTGGCCTGTTTATAATGTGATGAAGAAGATCGAGGGCAATCAGAGGCTCGATGTGGTCTGCCATGGAATGCTGGCGCCCAGAAAGTTTGTGCGCAAGAAGAGAGAAGAGGAGGTCTTCAAGGACGCCGATGATGAGGCCAAGCAAAAGAGCTGGAGGAGAATGATGAGTGAGATAGAGGAGTCAGGATCGGCCGTATCTTCCATTCTCAAGACTCAACGAAACACAACAGGGACGCTGCCAAGGGACGCTGTTCTTGGGACTCTTGTGCGGTTCAAACAGCTCAAAAAATGGAATCTGGTCAGCGAGGTATGTACGCGCTTGCTTGCAGCGTATTAATCCATGAGCAAATAATATGCTTTCAGGATTCTGAAATGTTTAAATGTCAGCAGTGCCCTTCCTTTCTTTCTTTCTTCAGATTCTTGAATGGCTTCGAACACAACATTGGTGGGACTTCAGCGAGATGGACTTTTTAATGCTTGTCACAGCTTACGGAAAGCTGGGAGATTTCAGCAGGGCAGAAAGGGTCCTCAAGTACATGAACAAGAAAGGTTACAGGCCGACTGTGATATCTCAGACCGCTCTCATGGAGGCATATGGAAGAGCCAAGCAGTACAGAAAGGCCGAGGCTGTGTTTCATAAGATGCAGACGTCAGGCCCTGAACCATCACCCATTACATATCAAATCATTCTGAAATCGCTTGTTGAGGTGCACATTTAATCGACCTCTCGCATTTTATGCAATCCAATGTTTCAGCCACTATGATACTCCTGTACTTAGCAATTACTCTTTTGTCAAAATTCAGTGGTAATACCGCCTTTTGCTACTTTGATTCAGCATAATGCACCATGATTCTGTGATTTGTATGCTCTTTTGCTCTGTTAATATTTACTGTTTTTAGCCCATGCACCTATCAAACAACTAAACATATTTATAGCAGTTCCTTGACTACTGTACCTTGGTCTGTAACAAATGTATTTGGGGTTGCTGACAGGGCGACAAATATAAGGAAGCTGAAGCTATTTTCGAGGACCTTCTTAATGAAAAAAGAGCTTCTTTTAAACCAGACCAGAAGATGTTTCATATGATGATCTATATGTACAAGAAGGCTGGGGACTATACCCAAGCGCGTAAGCTATTCGCACAGATGCCCGAGAGAGGAATCCCACAGTCTACAGTGACTTTTAATAGTTTGATGTCATTTGAAGCAGACTATAAGGAAGTTTCAAGTATTTATGATCAGGTGCTTCCCCAGATTAACTCAACAATCAGCATAACTTTAAGATATAAACCTGTTTACTTATCTTTCCTAACAAATGGCATAACTTTTAGATGCAAAGAGCCGGACTAAAACCAGATGTTGTGAGCTATTCTCTGCTCATCAAAGCTTACGGGAAAGCTAGGAGGGAAGATGAAGCATTGGCGGTGTTTGAAGAGATGCTTGATGCTGGAATCAGGTTCGATTTTGTTTTAGCACGCTGAGACTTGAGAATTGGTCATTGCTGGCTTGTGTAATGATAATTCCTGTTGTTGGCAAAATTTGGTTAGAGTCATGAGCCTGTCATGTTTAAGCTGTGAGCGCTTCATACATGTGAAAGTTGAGTTACAATCCCTAGGTCGGGCTGCATAGCCATGAATTCATGTTGTGCCATGTTATATTTCCAGGCCAACACGCAAATCATACAACATTTTGCTTGATGCGTTCGCAGTATCTGGATTAGTAGAAGAGGCTCGAACAGTTTTCAAGACTATGAGAAGACACAGGTACGTATGGATTGCGTTCTTTAATTTAAACTTCAGAAAGATGCATCTGCTGGTTTCTTACCTTGTCACACTATTTGCTTGTGCAGGGTTGAGCCTGATCTCTGCTCTTACACAACAATGCTCTTGGCTTATGTAAATGCTTCTGATATGGATGGGGCTGAGAAATTTTTCCGTCGGATCAAAGACGATGGTTTGAGGCCAAATGTTGTTGCTTATGGAACTCTGATGAAAGGCTACTCGAAGTTGGATGATGTTGAGAAAGTAATGCGGGTTTATGAGCGAATGCGGATGCAGGGTGTTGAACCCAACCAAACCATCTTTACCACCATCATGGATGCATATGGTAGGAACTCAGATTTCGGAAATGCTGTCATTTGGTTCAACGAAATGGAAACACGTGGATACCCACCAGACAAGAAAGCGAAGAACATCCTGCTTTCTCTCGCTAAAACACCTGAAGAACAAGAAGAAGCGAATGAGTTGACGGGGAATGGTGTGATTCAGCTTGAAGTAAAACCCAACGGCATGCCCGCCGGTTTAGGTACCAATGGTGCTTATGTGCATGAAGCTGGGCTAACTGATACTGCACATCATGACTCCTTAAATGGCGCATCCACAAGTGATCTAAATGGTAGAAACAGGGCCGGGAGCAGTGGTTTTGAGGATGAAGACGATGACGACGATGATGACGATTACGAGGAAATGGAGGATGAAGAGTTAGATTTTGTTTCTTTCAAAGATAAGCGAGAACTAAATTTTGCGACTTGATATGTCTAAGCATTGGTGTATATTTTCTTGTTGCAAAACTTATGATAGCTTTTCCTATAAAAAAAGGACTTCGTGGTATTCTCGAAATGTGTCAATACAGCTGGCCTGGATGATGATTTTTGCCTAGCTCTATCTGTTAAGTGTTAAGTGAGTCGAACCAGTGGTGGATACCTGTTGCATAATTGACATTATTTGTCAGGTTAGTTCTTACTATTTCGGTTGATTTCAGAGAAATGCTGACCACTCACTCCGTAGTGATCTAAAAGGTCTTATATTTGTTTACAGAGGTAAGTATTGTATAAGGATTACATTCGTTTTACGAAAACATGGACTTCTATACGGTCAAAAGGTTTTGGTGGTTATTTATCATTGGTTGTCAACAGATGGAACCGGTTCGTTCTTTGTATCAAGTACTTCCGCTTTTCCCACTCAAAAAAGAAAGTAGTACTTCAGTTTTGTCTATGGAACCCTTTTCTTCAGTTCAGGATACAGGGCAATTGTATCTCTACTCCTAATGTCTCAGTTGGTAGGATTGCGTCCACGATTTATTTTCGTCCCACCACTTTCAACCGGTTTTTTTCAACCGGTTTTTTTTCGTCCCCTCCCCCCACCCCACCGGTTTAGTTTCGCGTCACCCTCTCACACAACGAAAAAAACTGAACGGATCAGAACTTTCCTTGCTGACGCAAGTTATTTAGTAATGTCTTTATGTAAAAGAATCAATCACAATCAATCTCTAAAGATCAAATCTAAATTAATTAATCTTCATAACATTTGCTTCCTTCCGCATCACGTCCATAACTTTCCTTCCTTGTTTGGGCGGGAACTGTTTGGTAGCAGAGATTAGGAAGCTTCCTATGAGCGTAGTAATAGGAAGTATTCTTTTTCTTGATGATTCGTTTCCATGCATGATGATAGTAAATTAGGCCAACATTCACCACTATTTATCACCGTCATCAATCGTATCCATTCCTGCCAGTTTTAAGGGAATCCGCTCGCTACGTATTTTTTTAAGGGAATCCGCTCGCTACGTCGTCGTCGCACGTTATTTTCACAAGCAATTCCCCTAAAAAAACACAGCGCCCTACCTCGACTTCCCTACCTGGACGCTGCCGCCGCCGCTGCCCACCGATCTCGCCGCCTCCCGGCGATCCCCTCCTCCCTCCCGCTGCTCGAACGACCCACATTTTTGGCCACGAGCACCGCCTGCCTCTTCGCCCATGCGCCGCCCCTCCTCTTCACCATAGCCACGAGCGCCGCCACACCTACCTCCCTCATGGAGGCTGCACCATCCGAGGCGGAGCCGCGGCGCCTCCACAGATGCGGCGGAGGCACCATATCCAGTGGAGACGGCGGCCTAAAGCTTCTCCCACTCTGCTCCTTCCCCTGGTTACCGGCCTGCTCCACCTCCCCTCTGCTTCGTGTGGATCTGCTCATGTGCAGCAGTAAACTTTATTTAGGTACAACTATTCTTCTAGGCCTTTTGTTCATTACTTACAAATTAACTTTTTGAGCCAATGCTTACGGCATGAAGTATTACCTAGAGTTCCTTAATCAATCTGCTTGTCCATCGTTTCATTTGGTTCAATTACTATCAGCAAGAACGCATTGTGAAATCGTTAGCTTATGAATGTATGCTCTTCCTGCAGTAATAACATTTGCAATGTAAGGGCCGTAGCACAACCATGCATCAGGATGATGTGCACCACGTGGGAAGTAATACTAATATGGCCTATGTGGATAATGAAATATCCAAAGATACACTTGACTGGATCAATTTTTTTCTCTGGAATTGTTCCTCATGATGCGCAGATGTAGATGCTATATTTTTAAAATTTCAGATCACCTATGCATGCCAATGTGATTCTTATCCTTTTCATTAGACAGTGTGTTCCCATCGACCCATCCATGCACCGAACTGAAAATTTTGTTACTCTGTTCAGGTTGCAATTACGAACGAGTAGCATATGTATGCACTGAACTACTTGCGTAAGACAGTGAAATACTTCTTGATCGCGTGAGTGGAATTTTGGAATAGAGAAAGAACATACAACAGAGTGTATGCACTAAAGATGTGCTACTACTTAAAGTCTTTTGTTTGTCTTACAGTAAAGGAGTACAGATCCTCCATATACTTAAAAGGGAATAAATCAAATTCTTTTAAATGGGTTCTGTTCTGAATATAAATTAGCACATCGAAGCCATAGACCAGTTTTTACATATGCATAACTGATAGGTTGCTCCTTTCTCATATTTTATTAGATCGGAGAATTTTACAGATTACATGTTTATAGGAATGACTCAATATTCTCATGGCAGAATGAGGATGGGGCACTCTGTGATCCAACATCTGTTCTACCAAGAATCCAAGCATGAACCCTGAGGTGATCAGTGGTGCTGCAGTGATACACTTTGTTAATGGAACTATATATAAAGCCATGGCTTTCAACCAGTTCTCCTTTACAAGTAGGCCAAAGACACCACAAGCCATGGCATGGTGGCCTATATATATGAATGAATGGGTTGCCAGCCAAGCAGGCGGGCGGCTCAGACCAGCCTTGCTTGACATACGTGGCTGCATACATGTGATGGGAAATGGACAGGGGAGTTTGGGACTGGATCTGCAATTATACCTTTGTAAGTTTTATTGATGCAAAATTTTCTTTTGGAAAATCCCTCAAGTCATTTATCATTTTGCTTCTAACAATGGTTTACTATCGTGAACTATTTCTATTTCTTAGAGACAAAGTGTAGGTTCTTAATAGTGCCTAGCATGATAGAAGAGCGATATTAGTGTATCATTTCTCTGATTCAGTCTCTTCTATTCCATATGGTAGGGAGGCGGCAAAGGGAGACAAGCCTTAACTGTGTGGAAGCATGAACATCAGCCTCACAAGATGGGCAATTCGGATGGGATCGAACTCGAGTGGCCTATTCTGTACCACCCACATCATAGTCCGTTCCATTACCTTTCACCCCCAGGTTCAGTCATCCTTGAAGTTGGACAATGCGCTCTATATGTTTGATGAATGTGTTCTATATGGAAATAGAATGAGTTTTTTCAGGAATAGTTAACTATACTTTTTTGTCACTGGTGATCGATACTAACAAGTTTCCGAGCTACAATGAACTTACATATGGTTGAACGGTCAATTAATTGATTACATAAACCGAGATCACGTAAAACAAGTTTGATAGGTCCGTTGCATCGCACGGGCATTTTTGCTATATGTACTAACAGGTTCTATTTATTTCCCTTGATCGATCAACACGCCTATGTCCTATGTAGGTAAGAAGGAGAGAAAACCTAACAGTACAGCCGGCGAAACGGTCAACGGCGAGCTTCATCGCCGCGTACGCGTCGTAGTACCTGGCCATCACCGGCTGGGGCATCGAGGACTTGAAGCTGGTGAAGAAGGCGTGGGTATTGGTAGAGCTCCGAGAAGCTGCCCTTCGTCCTGCCCGCCGTCTTCACCATCGGTCCCCGGGTGACCACCCTGGAACTCGGCGACGCTGCCAAGGTGACACGGTCCGGGTTGGTTCGGTCCCTCATCGAGCCACCATTTGGACCGGCCAACCACCACCAGCGTCAACGTGCAGGGGCAGCGGCGAGGTGGGCTGCGTGTGCAGGTGCTGTGGCGAGGTGGTGGACATGCGGGAGCGCCAGCGATGAGGTCGGTGATGTGCCGGGGCAAGTGCGCGGCTGTTAGCCATGAACCTTCCGTAGCAGTTTTTTTCATGAGCCCATGTTTTTTTGTGTTCGGGCCTTGCCATAATTAGCGGATCAACCATGAAAAAAAACCATGACGTTCAGTTTATTGTCAAATGGTGCCGTGATTTTCGGATCAAGCCATGTTTCTCTTGTACTTCCTATTTCCTGTTCGACTGAATAAAAGTGCAGAAAGTGAACAACACACCAACACGACTGAAAGCAGTCATATTCAGTTATAGAGGTATACATTTATACAAGATATACACAGGCAGGTGCGGCCAGTAACCCAACTAACTCCTGAGCTGACCTCACTAATCCTTTACTTGCGATAAAGACGCAGACGATTAGGAAAGGTTGTTACGGTGCTTCAACAAAGAAAACGGCAGCGGAGGATCATGGTGCGTGATTATAGACGGAGGCTATTAAATCTCACGCCTTCCAAAAAAAATACTTACATGATTTGTTGGGCGCGGAAATCACGGCCGAGCGATTCTCCCACGATCCGAAGTTCACACCCGATCGACCGTTTTCCCCAGTTGATGGCCTGCATGTGTGCTGTGCTGAAACGGTCGCTGCCATGGCAGCGAAACCCGCAGCTAGAACGCTGCCAGCGGCAGGTCGAGAACTCGAGATCGTCAGCGGTGCACGCATGACAGCGGCGGCGAGAGGCTATGGTGCATGGGGAGGAGAGAAAAGAAGGAGAGGGGAAGCTTGGGGACACGGTGGTTTACCCGGGGGCTGCCGGTCGGCGCGCTGAGAACGAACGGCGGCGGCAGTGACATTTTTTCTCAGTCCTCTTGGTTGGACCGGTTGAAGACCAGACCGGATCGGACCGAAAATTTTCCAGGCCGATTTTAGCAGACCAGACCGTCCATTTTCTCTAGCAGGCCAGGACCGAGCGTGTCAAAGCCGGTTTGCGCGGTGAGTATTGTTCGTTACATGTTTTAAGACCTTCGGCGTGAAATTTTCATACTAACTACATATATTGTTTGTGCAGGATGGATATGAGTTGAGAAAACAATTTTTATTATACTTGCTAAAACATCGTGGGAATGAAGCTAAAGGCAACTTTCCTGATATTGTGAAAGAATTTCTTAAGCGCATCATCTAGATATTGATAGTTTTATAATAGATGTTAAGGTCGAACATGGCTCAGTTTGTTACATGGACATGTCGTTAATCTTTCTTTTTGTTATCAATTTACATTGCAAAAATGAACTTCAATTATTTAATAATTGTGTTTGTGTTATATTGTTTGTACGTGTGAAATTTAACATGTAACTCTTACAAACTATTTCAAGAGCCCGTGACAACGCACGGACACTCTACTAGTCCATCTAGATGACGAGATTCGGACGGTCACCGAGAGACGAGACGTAGTGAATTACGGGTGGCGTGCTAGGTTTGGGCCTCGGGGCAGGAGTCACGACCGACGACTAGCGACGGAGCCGAAAGCAGAGAGTGATTACATGCTAACCAAAAGGAGCCGAAAGCAGAGATCTAACTAATTAATTACTAGCTAGCAAATTATGCTGACGCGCCCCCACTTCTGCGCCGCTAATCTCGGTCACGGTGGCTAATGCCATATGCCCCCAAACAAAATCCGATTCGTTTACTCTCCTCTGCTCCTGCTCCTGATCCCGATCACTGCCATGCCACGTACCGGTGCGTGCGGTGGTGGGGAAGCGCGCCGCTGCCTACAAAAGAAAAGCACGCGGACCGGGCGCCCAGCCCGACGCAGAGCGGGTGAAAAGGGCTTGCGAAGTGTTGTCAGCTTGCTGCTGCTCCACGTTGTTCCGGAACCATCCCGGGGCGGCAACGCAGCCATTAAATTCCCGAGCGATTTCGCGGAGTAGGGGCCGAAAGGGGAGGAAGGAAGGAAGGAGCGATTTCGTGTGTGTGGTCGGCGGCGATGGATCAGGTGGAGCGGAAGGACAGCCTGAGGCACGGGAACGGCCCCGGCGCCGGCGTGGCGGCCGTGGGGAATGCGAGCTCGACGGCGCTGTCGAACGCCGCCAGCTCACCGACCAAGGGGTGGGACGACGGGACCTATGACTTCTGGAAGAATGAGGGCGGCGGAAAAGGGGGAGCCCGCGTCGAGGACTTCAGCTTTAAGAATCGGCCGACGCCGACGTCGTCCCCTTGTCTCTCGCCGAAGCAGACGAACGCCGCCGCGACGGAGGGCGGCGAGGACCCGTCCACGCGCCTCATCGGGAACTTCCTCCGGAAGCAGAGGGCGTCCGGGGCCGAGCTGTCGCTCGACCTCGACGTGGAGATGGAGGAGGACCTCGGGAGGTCGTCACAGCCGTCCTTATCCAAAGACTCTGAACGGGAGGCGCGTGTCCCCATCAAAGACCACCAAAGCCCCTCGTCGTCTTCATCCGACTCCGATGACGGCGGCCGCACCTCCACTTCCACTCCGGCCGGGGCGGGACCATTACTGCGAGCCAAGACGCGCTCCAGGCTCATGGACCCGCCCCCGCAGTCACCCGTGGCTCCTGCCGTCGACGAGGAGCGCAGGTCATCTGCCTTGCGGCCTCCTAAGTCCGGCCAGTTCCCTTCAGGGCGTATGACTGGCAAGTCCGGCCAGTTCCCTTCAGGGCGTATGACTGGCAAGTCCGGCCAGTTCCCTTCAGGCCGTAAGACCGGCAAGTCGGGTCCCATGGAGGAGGAGGAGGACGATCCCTTCATAGGCGATGACATCCCCGACGACTTCAAGCGTGGGAAGCTGGACACTCTCACCATACTGCAGTGGATCGGCCTGGTGCTTATCATCGGGGCATTGGTGTGCAGCCTCGCAATAAAGAGATTGGCCAAGAAGAAGCTCTGGGAGCTGCACCTCTGGAAGTGGGAGCTCCTTGTGTTTGTGCTCATCTGTGGCCGTCTCGTCTCTGGGTGGGTCATCCGGATCGCCGTGTTCTGCGTGGAACGCAACTTCCTGCTGCGGAAGCGTGTGCTCTACTTCGTGTACGGCGTCCGCGGCGCTGTGCAGAACGCGCTCTGGCTCGGCCTGGTTCTCGCCTCTTGGCACTTCCTGTTTGACCAGGACGTCCAACGGGAGACCAACACAGCGGTACTGCCCTATGTGACCAAGGTACTGTTCTGCTTCCTAGTCGCCACACTCATCCGCCTTGTCAAGACCTTGCTGCTCAAGGTGCTGGCCTCGTCCTTCCATGTCTCGACATACTTTGATCGGATTCAAGAGGCACTGTTTAACCAATATGTCATTGAGACACTCTCTGGGCCGGAACTAGTTGGCGAAGACTACGTGCGTGCTGAGCTCCAACGTGCAGGTGCAACCATCACCAAAGAGCTCCGTCCCGCCATGTTGCCAGCCAAGAATCTATCAGGGCAAAGGAGCGTTCGGATGTCGGGTTTAATTTCTAAAGGAGGAGGAGGCAAGCAGCTGTCAAAGGAGCAAAAACAGCGTGAGATTGATGAAGGGATCACCATTGACAAGCTCCATAGGCTCAATCAGAAAAACGTCTCAGCATGGAACATGAAGAGGCTGACGAAGATTGTTCGGTTTGGGACGATCACCACAATGGATGAGCAGATTCAGCAGGCAACAGGAGAGGGGGACGAATCATCAACACAGATTCGCAGTGAATATGAGGCACAAGTGGCCGCCAAGAAGATCTTTAATAATGTTGCCAAGCCTGGATCCAAGTAAGCATTTCTTTGTTGTCTTTGATAGGGATGCTTATCTTCTAGGAGTAGTTACAAGTTACATAGTCTTAATTTCCTGTTATCTAGACTCTTGATCAGACACACAACTGTAGTTTATCTATGCTGTAGGACTTTTTAGCTTATATATGGTATAATCATTTCTTTTAATCTAGAAATAGCATGGTAACTGTTAGACTTATGTAATTCACTGCTTTTTTTAATTTTCATTACAAAGAGGATAATGGATTACACAAGTTAACAAGAATTCTTAACCAAAATGCCCTCGTTTAATATTCCAGATGTTATAGTTCAAAATATAGTGGCAACTTCTCGATTCATATCCTTGACCGTGAATGGACGAATATTGCAGGTACATATACTTGGCAGACTTGATGCGCTTCATGAGGCAGGAGGAAGCCATCAAAGCTATGCATCTTTTTGAAGGGGCGCAGGAGCACTGTAGGGTCAGCAAGAGGTCTCTCAAGAACTGGGTGGTAATGATCTTGTTAATGTACTATCTAAGTTGTATAAAGGATTATCATTGACTTCTGACTTCATGATACATTTCCTAACATTGTCATATGGTTTCTTTTGTAGGTGAACGCATTTAGAGAACGCAAGGCCCTTGCCCTAACACTTAATGATACCAAAACTGCAGTTAATAGGCTCAACCAGATGGCAAATGTTGTTGTTGGCCTCATAGTGTCTGCTCTCTGGCTTCTTATTCTTGGCATAGCGACAACACATTTCTTTGTCTTCACCGGTTCACAGCTTCTTGTGGCAGTATTTGTATTTGGGAATACTGTGAAGACAATTTTTGAAGCAATTATTTTCTTATTCGTGATGCATCCATTCGATGTTGGTGACCGCTGTGAAATTGAAGAAGTACAGGTAATGAATATCTTCTCCGTGCTCCTTTCTTATTGAATTGAATATTACCTTGCGTTCGTTGACTGAAATTTAAGCACTTGAATTTCAGGTCGTTGTAGAGGAAATGAATATCATGACAACAGTCTTTCTCCGTTATGATAACCTGAAGATCTATTATCCAAACAGCGTACTGGCCACGAAACAGATTTTTAATTTCAACAGGAGCCCTGATATGGGAGAAGGAATTGACTTCTCTATTCATGTTGCCACACCTGTGGAAAAACTGGCCCTCATGAAGGAAAGAATACTACGGTACGTATATGTGCTTCTGCTATCTTAGTTTCATGTTCACAACTGGCGTAAACGTAATGCTGAGAATTTCCCTCTATTACTCGTCGAGTTTAGTAGGCAGGCAGGCGTGTATGGTTGTTGTGGGAGTATTTGCATTTGTAATTTTTAGTGCGGTTTGCTGCTAGTCTTATCTTACCACATCGGGCTAACCAATATTTTCACCTGTATCTTCAGTTACATCGACACCAAGAAGGAACATTGGTATCCTGGCGCGATGGTTGTCCTCCGAGATGTTGATGACACCAACAAGCTGAAAGTATCCATATGGCTCCGGCACACACTCAACTTCCAGGACATGGGCATGAGGTTCGTGAGGAGGGAATTGGTGCTCCAAGCGATGATCAAAGTATTGAAGGACCTCGACATCGAGTACCGGAAGTTGCCCCTTGATGTGAACGTGCGGAACGCGCCCCCTCTTCTATCCACAAGGATGCCAACGACATGGAATTATTCCTGAAGCAGCTCTGGCTTATGAGAGACCGCAGATACAACAGTTACCTTCCCCACCCAGTGGTGAGAGCTGCAAGAGCCTGATAGTAGCTAGCGAGTAGCAGATAGAGAGAGGCATAGAGCTGTTCGTGCGCCTGCGGCGATTACCTTTTTTTTCGAAAAGGATGTTTAGCGGCGATTACCTAGTGAGTGTTGTGTAATATGAATGCTTTGGTACATTTGATGATAGTCATACAGAGTGGCCATTCGAAATGGTTGAAAGCAGTCAGTTGTGTAATAGACAGGCATGCATGCCGTTACCCTGAAGTCTGTTTGTCTGAATCTCCTGGTGATAGAACGAGACCACAGCTCAAACCGTCGTGCGGCATGCACGCCAGCCTCTGCCGGAGAACGACGTCGTTTTGCCTCTTGCATCAAGCCTTGACACCGACTGCTCATGCCGAGCGGCACGAGCGCGACGGGAGGGAGAACAAACGGCTCTTCCTTGCCAACGTCGGATGCATCAGTCGCATCAGATGCACGAGCGCGACGGGAGGGGAGCGCATCAGATGCATCGGTCGCATTCGTGGGCGTTGGGTGCATCGGGTGTCCTGATGCATCCGATGCGCACGACCCACGAAGCACCACGGGCCACCGCTGATCCTTAGATTTTTTTTTTAAAAAAAACAGGAGGGTCCCGAAGGACCGGACACCATATTATATTAAACTAAAAACAGTGCCGATTACATCCAGACCCAAAGATGAAAGAAAATTACAGCCCAGTCCAGACATATTGCGAAAAGGACCCCAAGGGAAAATTTTAGGTTGCAATGTGATCCCTGAGCTTCTTCTCCCAGGATCAGCCTCGCCGCCGCCAGGGACGCAACACTTGGTGCGGTTCGGTTGCCAGTGCAACGCTGCGAGACAGGCGCTCACCGGACCATGCGCTGGCCTCCTGCGAGAAGAAGGAACTGCCTCCGAAATGGCCTTCTGCCGCGAGGAATAGGTGGTGGAGCTCCACGAAGCTCGACACGGTCGCCCTTCGACCAGAGGATGCCACGACGGCGCGAAGACCGGCAGTCTTCTGAGGCACCGTAGCTTCCTGCCAACCGGCGCGGGTGGAGCTCTCCAGGACCAGATCGAGAAGAAGGAGAAGGGATCCAGCCGCTCCTTCACTCCAACTCTCCATTCCCAAAGAGGGAGACGAAGAGAAAAAGGAAATCGACAGGACCACTGGATCAAGAAGATCCAGCGACGGATCCAGCTATCCAGCTACCTCCCCTCTCCAAGGGCTCCTTCAACACCATGCTGACAAGAGGAAGAGGGGCAAAATGGGACCGTAGCTCCATTCGACAGACCGCGAGCTTATTGGGGAAGCTTTGGCCTGATCCACGCCTTTGCGCCGCCCTCCTGTAGGAGATATGCCCTAGAGGCAATAATAAATGTTATTGATTATCTCCATGTTCATAATTAGGTTTATGTTCCATGCTATAACTGCTGTGGTTCTCGAGTCTGCAATAACCACGAGGCTTGGAGGAAGACTCATATGCACGTGTGGGATAATAAACGGTAAAATGTATTCCTAGTCAAGCCTCTATGACTGGCTCAAGTATTGCATGATGATCCTGTTTTCCTGATCATGGGCATGGCTATGCCGGCAATTTTGAGGGCACAATTGTTGGTAGAACACTTGTGTTGAATCGACCCAAATTGATGTTATGCTATGAGATACATTCGTCATAAGTTAATGGTTAATAACACAGGAAGTTAATGTTTGCATAATTCCTTAGACCATGAGAGTATCGAGTTTCTTCATGCTTGCTTCATGAACTTTGGGGTTTGTTAAACGTCATCCGTAAATGGGTGGCTATTACGGCGGCTTACGGGTTCATGGAAAAGTATGTCAAGTAACTTGATAGCTCAAGATTGGGATTTGCTCCTCCGACGATGGAGAGATATCTCTGGGCCCTCTCGGTGTTACGGTATCCATCATCGTCTGGCCAGACACAGGGTGATTCGATCACAGGGATGCCGGAACACGGGAACGAGAAAAGAGAACAAAAACCGGCAACGAGGTAACTGGCATTGTGGACAAGTGTTGATCCACGAGGATGCCGATGTTTCTCACCTCGGGTATTTGTAACATATCGCGAAGCAACAGGAATAGCTCACGGCAACTGGAGGTTCACTCGAATATTTATTCGTGTGGGTATAGGGATCGATATGGGTGTCCACGGCTCCGATGTTGATCATTGATCGGAAGGGGTTCTGGGTCATGTCTATGCTTCACCGAACCTATAGGGTCACACGCTTAAGGGTCATCTATCTGCTGAATACTAGACAGGGAGTCTGAGAGAAAATCACCGAAAAAGTTTCGGACGCCGGAAAAGTTTTGGACAGCGGAAAAGTTCCGCAGAGAGGTCACCGGATGAGTTCCGGTGAAACTGAAAAGTTGTTTCAGAGGATACCATAAAGTCAAATTGGTTTTGGCACATGCCTGATAATTCTTGGAGGGGGCCAGAATCATTCTGGAAACTTTCTGGAATTTTCCGAGATGAAAACCGGAAATGTTCCGGAGCTGCCGAAACCGCTTCAGATGCTTTTCGCAGATGAAATCACTAAACCGGAATTGTTCCGGCTCGCGTTGAAAATTATTTTGGTGGGTACTAGAATTGTTCTATGCCCACATGAATATTTTCAGTTCGATCAGACACTGAAAAATGTCGTCATGAATAGTGAAAGTGCTTTTTGGATATTTTTTGGAAAGCCACCTTTTAGGGCTTTTCCCAAAAGGCTTCTAGAAGGACTTGGGGATCAAGGAACCCCCTTTGGGGGGCCCCCATGAAGGTGGGACGTTCACATGTGCAGCTCCTCCTTGGAGCTCCACATGGCATCCCATTTTGCACTTAACACCCTCATGTGTGAGCTAGTGCATGGGAGTTTTTGGGTTTTATTGTAAAACCACCCTACCCCTTGGTTTTCCTATAAATAGGAGGTGAGTGGGCTGCCATCTCACACACTCTTGCTCTCATACACAAAGCCATGCATGATCTGGCATTCTTCTCTCCCTCCCAGCGAAATAGTTTCGTAGAGCCGAAAGGCTATCTGGGTTCCGGCAGGAACTAGTTCTGGACGGCGAAGCCCTGCCGGATAGATGACATCGTATGTGTGCAACTCTGTAGAGAGATCGTAGTTTCGGTCTTAGTTCGAGAGTGCCTCCCGAAGGGCTGTCCGTGTGACCGTCCGAGTTTTGGAGGTCCTCCCGAAGGGCTGTCCGAGTGACAGTCCGAGTTTCGGAGGTCCTCCCGAAGGGCTGTCCGCGACACCGTCCGGGGGACTGTGCGACCGCCTCCCGGAGGGCTGTCCGCGGGGCAGATGAGGGTATACATCCTCGCGGTTGGGAGGTTGTAAAATCCTAGCTGCGGGGATCTGCACCGCCGTTCGTCATCGACTCTACTTCCGCTGTGCTACGAGTCGGTAACGAAAATGATCAAACCTTGTATGCAGTCTCCATAGTGGTCCTGGGCTGGTGCGTAGGTCGGAAATTTTTTGTTTTCTACTGCGTTACCCTACAGTGGTATCAGAGCCGTGCTATGCATAGATGCAGATTGCGATCTAGAATACATAGAGATGTATGGGTGTTGCACAATATAATTAGGTAGTAGATGAGATCTATTGCTGAAAATTATTTGTGCGGGTAGCAGATGAAGTCTGTTACCCGATGTTCTTGTTGCTTCCCTAGAATTTGCATATTTCTGATCTTGATAACAGTATGGTGGAGTTTCAATGTTCTGGCAATCCGCGATCCTGATTGATCAACGAAGTGCTAACAGTTCATTGAATTCCACCATAGTTAAAAAGAAAGATGAAATTTCGCAGACGAAAGGGCAATGCAGATATGATCTGCACGGGGGTCACGCGTATGACGAAGTTTAGTATGGGGCTCAAGATTTTATTATCTCGTGTTTCATACACCCCGCAATGTTAATCTAGCGACTTGGATTATCATGCTTGATGATGGACGTTGGTAGCTTCGGTTTGTTTCGACACCTTAGAAGCCACGTAAAATAAAATTTTGCATGAACCGATTAGAGGCGTCTAACTTGGTTTTGCAGGATGGTTTGCATGGGCATATGATGTGGTATAGCAGTGTTCATAATAATTTGATTATGTATGAGATGACTATATGATGTAAATTGATTAACATGACATGCGTGTCATGATTCGGCATGATGGCTGGAGCCATATGATTGCACTTTAATGACCTGCGTGTCAACCTTATGTAATGCACTTATTTTATTAGCTATAGAGATAGCAATATTATCTGGTGCATCGACAAGGTGGTGGCAATCTTCGCGAAGGTGAACACCGACGCGAATGCCGAAGACGAAGAAATGAGACTTCTCCGTCAAAAAGGGCTATACCATATCATGCTATTATGAATTGCCTGAGATGTTTATCCCTTATGATGCACCCTTCTTGATTGCGTGGTAGTCGCTTTTATTAGGGTGATCTCTCACAAAAATATCAAGTAGTTAGTGTTCTCCCAAGTGTAGCACCGTCGCGGCACCTAACTTTTCGGGGTATCACATGGATACATGGGTACGAACGATTAGGGATGTGTGAGGCGGGTGAGTTGAGACCTCGCAGCGAGATCACTTGGTTGTCTTGACGTTCAGGCATGAAAGTCATGAGCTCGGAACACACGCATCGAAAGATGAACAAGAGTCACATAGAGATGTGATTGGCAAGTTGGCCTACCGATTGCAATTCTCATCACTTGAGATGGATACATCCTTGGCGTTGAATTGTAATTTGGATCTTGAATCGCTCACAATCAATTATCAGAGATATTGATTTGAGTGGGAGCGCACTGTAGAATTGAATTCTTTTAATTCTCAGTGCAATTAATTTTGAACACTGTCTAAGTGTGATTTGCATAATAGTTGTAGAATAATGGCTCGCGTTTCCACCTTCTCTATTAAAATTGAATAGCTGTTAAATATCTGGTTAAAACTTTACGGTTGGTAACGTAATGTGAGGATTGTCCTCAAGAGTGCCGAGAAGGACTTTGTCCTATCGCATACTTTCGGTATTCTCCCGCTAATGCTATGGATCATGTGACTCTCGTCCTTCGATCCAAAAGCTAGAATTCTGTTTTAGTCAAGTGCAATGCGTTTGCTTCCATGAGACCCGAACTTCAAAAGTTTGGATAGTTATGTGATATTCATGGAATCTGAAAATCATTTTCAGAGACAGACAAAGGCTAAAAGATATGAGATATCCAAAGCAATGTTTGTTTGCAAACTATTAGTAAAGGAGTTTACTATGCATTAGACTGATAAGAGAGGGATCCAGGAGAACGCCTGTCATATGATGATGGTGAATAAAACAACAACTTAAAGAGAAAGGAAGTATCCGAAGGGTGTTAGTGAAACTTTCACGCCTAGGAAGTCCGGGGCTATCGCCACTCTTTAAGTTGGGTGCTTCTTCTGAGAGTAGGAGAAATACTAAAAGTTAAACTGTTAGAAGTATAATGGCAAATAAGAAAGAAGACTGGAATATCCAGCTCATGTATGAATGTCATACAAGTTTTTGATGTATAGAAGGCTGGTCAAAGATATAGTTCTTGGGAATTGTGGTTAAACATGTTAATCACTAATTCTTGGGTATTGTGAGTTAATCACAAAGATACCCGCTTGATTGCATTCTGTTGCAACTCGATGTAAGAACTACTATGGCCTGAAAGACTAGCCAGGAATGAGGTTAAGATACACATAGGGAACATAGTAAAAGTTACTATGCCTTCCATCGGTGTATTCCCTATGTATTTACTTTCATAATTCATTTTAGAGTTTCACACTCTAGCCCTTTGCATAAGGTATCTTGCAAGAAGGTTGTTCATAAGAGAACTTTTGATGTTCGGTGTTATGAATAACATAAGGGCCATACTTTCATTATGAATGAGACGTATGTTATGAATATTGATATTAATACATTGCCTCTGTATTTACTTTCATAATTCATTTAGAGTTTCATACACTCTAGCCCTTTGCATAAGGTATCTTGCAAGAAGGTTGTTCATAAGAGAACTTTTGATGTTCGGTGTTATGAATAACATAAGGGCCATACTTTCATTATGAATGAGACGTATGTTATGAATATTGATATTAATACATTGCCTCTGTATTTACTTTCATAATTCATTTAGAGTTTCATACACTCTAGCCCTTTGCATAAGGTATCTTGCAAGAAGGTTGTTCATAAGAGAACTTTTGATGTTCGGTGTTATGAATAACATAAGGGCCATACTTTCATTATGAATGAGACGTGTGTTATGAATATTGATATTAATACATTACCTCTGGGTTTACTTTCATAATTCATTTTAGAGTTTCACACTCTAGCCCTTTGCATAAGGTATTTTGCAAGAATGTTATTCATAAGAGAACTTTTGATGTTCGGTGTTATGAATAACATGAAGGGCCATGCTTCCATACAGGATGGGATGTATGCTATGAATATTGATGGTAATATGATACATCCATAACACTGACGCTAAATGTCGCAAGACTAAAAGAATACCACATATGTGTGGCACTGCATTTGGTCACATTGGAAAACCCTGCATGGAAAATTCCATTATGATGGATTTTGATGTCGTTTGATTTTGAATCATCTGACACTTGCAACTTTCCTCTGAAAAGTGAAGTGACTGAAATACCGTTCACAGGCCATAAGGAACGAGCAAAGAACATATTGGTGATCATACATTATGATGTGTGTAGTCCAATAAATGTTGTTGCAAGTAGTGGATTTATCTATCTTCAGAAATGACTCAAGTAGATATATGGATATTTACTTGATGAGACGTAAGTCTGGATCTTTTGAATTCATTCATAAGGTTTTCAAAAATTGAAGTAGAAGTTATTGTAACAAGAAAATTATGTTTCTACAATTCGATTGCAGAAAGGAATATTTGAGTTACAAGTTTAGCGAATGTCTGATGAGTTGTGAAAGGGGTTTCATAACTTGCACCTCCCGGAACACCACTGCAAGTGGAAAGTCCGTGAAGATGTAATCGAACCATTTATGACATGGTAAGATCAAAGATGACATAAATAGATTTGCCATTATCATTTTTAAAGAGTGATGCTTTAGAGACTGCGGCTTTTACACTGAAAAGAGCTTCATCGGGTCTGTTGAAATAACGTCATGGTATGGTACGCCCAACCATGTTATATCTTTTCTTAACATTTGGAATATGGGGCTTGTGTAAAAGGTTACAAACCTATTCCAAATCAGACAAGTGCTACTTTGTAGGTTATCCCAAGTAAATGGGTATTCCTCCCTCACAATACCGAGGCAAATAAGTTTGCCACAAAGAACGGTATGCTTTTTGAAGGAAATAGTTCTTTCAAAAAGGGTGAGTGGGAGAACAGTGCAACTCGACGAGATAAACAGTATCTTCGTCGTCAGATCAAAGGACAGGAACCTTGGAAGTGATTCCAGGGTTTCCTACTGCGACTGATACGGAAGTCTCTACAATAAAATGTATGGACTTCGGTCGAACTTGCAGCTGAACCTCGTAGGCAAGGCTCGTGCAAACCTCTCAGGTGCGCAAACGAGATATTGTTGTTGGACAACAGTATACCTACGATACACAAGGAAGCGATGATGGGCCCTGACTCCGGAATTGGCTAAATGCCAATACAATCTGAGATAGTTTCCATATAAGTGATTCGAGATTAAAATCTTGATACACCTTTCGAAAGACTTAGAGTCTAACGAAAATTTATGGAACTAAAAACTGATACGGATAAAAATGTTTTATCCATATAGCTCGACTTGTTGAAATAACAAGTTCAAGGAGTTGACTACGATGAGGTTGATGCACCGTAGCGATGCTTGAGGTCGGTTCGGGTTGAACTAGCAATTAATTCATATATCAATCATGAGATATGAAACATGGATGACAAAAGGATTTCCATCTGATGGAAATGAAACCTAGGACTTATATGTGATACAGTCCAAAGTAAATTGTTGATCCAGAGGATGCTAGTAAGTATGCAAACTTCAGAGTTCCAGCGATGGACAGAAGAGAGCAAAGTGGAGTTGGAATCTTCGTTTTTGATGGAATGGTCAAAGGGGTTTGACTTCATCAAATGGGTATCTAAGATGCTTGTGATTCAAGAAAGTAAGTGGGAGCATAATAATATTTCTAAAAACCTTGTGTACTTGACACATTGTTAATTGGAAATAAATTTCTTGACATGAATTAGGACTTCATTTGAAAATAGTTTTTCGATGAAGTGCTTAGGCTAAATAGCCTCAATATTAGGCATGATGATCTATGGAGATAGATTTACCTAATGGGGCTAAGCAATGAATACATATTGACAAGGTGCTAAAACCTTTTAGCATTTAAAACGCCAAGGAGTGATTCTTGCCGAAGTCACATGGGAAGAGTTTTGCAAGACTCGGTGTCTCAAAACACAGATGAGCAAAAATACATGATGGTGATTCCACACACTCTTGTGTTTGGATTAATCATGTATTCCATGGTATGTAAAACAACCAGATATGTCCAATACTCCAAAGTTGTTGCGAGTATAGATACCAAAGTGATCAAAGTACTGATCATGGGACAACAGTGAAATATGTCATTGAGTACTAGAGCAGTACTGATGACATGTTTTCTCGCAAGCGGAGATCATGAAGAGTTCGTTGTAAAAGGTTACATCGATACAGTCTTCATCTATGCTCCATGCGATTTTCGATTTAAGTTAAGGGTTTTGTGTAATACACAATATGGTGGCACGGTAGTTGGAAATTGTTCCAAACAAGATACTGTGGCGAATTCTATAACAAAGGCTAAGTATGTTGACGCTTTAGAAGCGACAAAGAAGTTGTTGAATCATATAGTTCATTCATGAACTTAGTATGATTCCAAGATGGCTTTGGTCTATGGGACACTATTGCAGATAGTTGCTCCATAGCTCAGTCTGAGGAATCAGATTTCGACCAATGATTCACACATATGCAAAGCCAAGTCCACACAAAATATGAATTTTGTGAAAGCGTGAAAACGCGAGGATATGCAAAGTTACACACGGAGCTGAAGTCGTCAGATCCGTTGGACATTAGGCTATACCACATGCGAAGCATATTTTACACCAGTATGCCATAGGTGTAAAGTGCATTAGCATAGACTAGATTATTGACTCTAGTGCAAGTGGGAGTCTGTAGGAGATATGCCCTAGAGGCAATAATAAATGTTATTGATTATCTCCATGTTCATAATTAGGTTTATGTTCCATGCTATAACTGCTGTGGTTCTCGAGTCTGCAATAACCACGAGGCTTGGAGGAAGACTCATATGCACGTGTGGGATAATAAACGGTAAAATGTATTCCTAGTCAAGCCTCTATGACTGGCTCAAGTATTGCATGATGATCCTGTTTTCCTGATCATGGGCATGGCTATGCCGGCAATTTTGAGGGCACAATTGTTGGTAGAACACTTGTGTTGAATCGACCCAAATTGATGTTATGCTATGAGATACATTCGTCATAAGTTAATGGTTAATAACACAGGAAGTTAATGTTTGCATAATTCCTTAGACCATGAGAGTATCGAGTTTCTTCATGCTTGCTTCATGAACTTTGGGGTTTGTTAAACGTCATCCGTAAATGGGTGGCTATTACGGCGGCTTACGGGTTCATGGAAAAGTATGTCAAGTAACTTGATAGCTCAAGATTGGGATTTGCTCCTCCGACGATGGAGAGATATCTCTGGGCCCTCTCGGTGTTACGGTATCCATCATCGTCTGGCCAGACACAGGGTGATTCGATCACAGGGATGCCGGAACACGGGAACGAGAAAAGAGAACAAAAACCGGCAACGAGGTAACTGGCATTGTGGACAAGTGTTGATCCACGAGGATGCCGATGTTTCTCACCTCGGGTATTTGTAACATATCGCGAAGCAACAGGAATAGCTCACGGCAACTGGAGGTTCACTCGAATATTTATTCGTGTGGGTATAGGGATCGATATGGGTGTCCACGGCTCCGATGTTGATCATTGATCGGAAGGGGTTCTGGGTCATGTCTATGCTTCACCGAACCTATAGGGTCACACGCTTAAGGGTCATCTATCTGCTGAATACTAGACAGGGAGTCTGAGAGAAAATCACCGAAAAAGTTTCGGACGCCGGAAAAGTTTTGGACAGCGGAAAAGTTCCGCAGAGAGGTCACCGGATGAGTTCCGGTGAAACTGAAAAGTTGTTTCAGAGGATACCATAAAGTCAAATTGGTTTTGGCACATGCCTGATAATTCTTGGAGGGGGCCAGAATCATTCTGGAAACTTTCTGGAATTTTCCGGGATGAAAACCGGAAATGTTCCGGAGCTGCCGAAACCGCTTCAGATGCTTTTCGCAGATGAAATCACTAAACCGGAATTGTTCCGGCTCGCGTTGAAAATTATTTTGGTGGGTACTAGAATTGTTCTATGCCCACATGAATATTTTCAGTTCGATCAGACACTGAAAAATGTCGTCATGAATAGTGAAAGTGTTTTTTGGATATTTTTTGGAAAGCCACCTTTTAGGGCTTTTCCCAAAAGGCTTCTAGAAGGACTTGGGGATCAAGGAACCCCCTTTGGGGGGCCCCCATGAAGGTGGGACGTTCACATGTGCAGCTCCTCCTTGGAGCTCCACATGGCATCCCATTTTGCACTTAACACCCTCATGTGTGAGCTAGTGCATGGGAGTTTTTGGGTTTTATTGTAAAACCACCCTACCCCTTGGTTTTCCTATAAATAGGAGGTGAGTGGGCTGCCATCTCACACACTCTTGCTCTCATACACAAAGCCATGCATGATCTGGCATTCTTCTCTCCCTCCCAGCGAAATAGTTTCGTAGAGCCGAAAGGCTATCTGGGTTCCGGCAGGAACTAGTTCTGGACGGCGAAGCCCTGCCGGATAGATGACACCGTATGTGTGCAACTCTGTAGAGAGATCGTAGTTTCGGTCTTAGTTCGAGAGTGCCTCCCGAAGGGCTGTCCGTGTGACCGTCCGAGTTTTGGAGGTCCTCCCGAAGGGCTGTCCGAGTGACAGTCCGAGTTTCGGAGGTCCTCCCGAAGGGCTGTCCGCGACACCGTCCGGGGGACTGTGCGACCGCCTCCCGGAGGGCTGTCCGCGGGGCAGATGAGGGTATACATCCTCGCGGTTGGGAGGTTGTAAAATCCTAGCTGCGGGGATCTGCACCGCCGTTCGTCATCGACTCTACTTCCGCTGTGCTACGAGTCGGTAACGAAAATGATCAAACCTTGTATGCAGTCTCCATAGTGGTCCTGGGCTGGTGCGTAGGTCGGAAATTTTTTGTTTTCTACTGCGTTACCCTACACCTCCATGACGCCGACCGAAGGAGTGAAGTTGCCGAGCTCCGGTGCCGCTCGCAGACACTGGCAGCAAGCAAAGAAACGGCATAACGTCACATACCACAAGGGCAAAACCTAGTCTAGACCTACTACTATCTACAGGAGGAGGCCGGCCTCCCCTCCCCCATTCACTACGGCTGGCGAGGCCGCCGGAGGAGAGGGGGAGAAGAGCCAGGGCGGAGGATCCTAAAAGGATTGAAGAGGTCGACTAGAGGGGGGGGGGTGAATAGGCGACTACAAATTTTAACCTTTTTCTTAACAATTTGGGGATAGCAATAAAGTAGATTCTCTAGATATGCAACTAGGTGATACAACCGATATGGCAAGATACAACTAGCTCACAAGATATACAAGAAAACAAGCTAGTCTTATTTAGGAGTGACGGTGGGCACCGCATGCCCCAAAAATCAACTCCCCCTCCCCTCTCCTCTCGCGTCGCCCCACATGCGACCGAGGGGGAACCCTGGCCGCCCCCACTCCTCACCCTCCCTCACTGCCGCCTGAGGGCGAAGCCTGGTCAGCGCTGGCGGCGGCGGGGATCTGTTCGTCTCCTAGCGGGGCGGCCTGGCGTGGGCCATGGCGGCCGATCTAGGGAACCGAGGCGTGGCTGCGTGACAGGGTGCCATGGTGGTGGTGCACACGTGGTGGCTGGGGAAAGCGTCTTCAACTGGTTTCGGCAGCGGCGCTCAGATCTTTCCAGCGCACGATGCGGGTCGCGGGCGACCTTGGCTGTGTGCGGCCATCCCCACGACTGGTGGGGGATGGCGGCGCAGCAGTGGTGGGTGGCCCTCTACCTCCTCTGCTTGGGTGCTTGGTGCGTCGGCTGATGGCGGCCCCTGTTCGGTGGCTCAACGCGGAGTGCGTCGGCGTTCGGTCGGTGGTGGCAGGGACGATCTAGGTCTACGGAGGGAGGCACCCAGCCTTGCCGCCGCCTATATCTGGAGGAGCCATACAGGTCGTGACAGTGGCCTTGGTCCCCGTGGTGCGGCGCGGGGGCTGCGGTGTGGCCGATGGCTGTTGGCGACCTTCCCCTACTTGATTTTGGCCGGCTGGGCTTCCTTCCTACCAACGGGTGTGGTTTGGGGCAGAAGGAGGCACCTTTTGCCCTTCACTGTTCGGCGGCGTCCGTTTGTCATGGTGGTGGCGGTGGGGTGGTCTCAGTTGCCGGGGCTCATGTGCAAGCTGGTTGCCATGGCTGTGCGAGCGGCGTGGTGTACTCGTGACTGGACGCATAACATTTCGGAGGTAGAGAATGCTTGTCGAGGGTCAATCCATGTCTGGCTTTGGTCACGGTGGAGGAGTCCGGCGATTTTCAAGCACGACTCGTGCCGATGCTTGGAGTGGTTTGGGGTGGCGTACCAAGTGCTTCCGCCCGTGGAGTGGTGCTCCCCCTCGATCCCCTACAATGCAGTGGCGGAGCTTGAAAGAAAAAGCCGGGCGGGCCAGACTAAAGAAGAACACAATTTTTTTGAAACTCTGAAACGTAAGCATTAGTATGATACAAGGTTACGAGGTCAAGCGAGTAGATATGTACATGTATCAGGCTATTGTTATCAAATGGAGAATTTGGTGCTGCCCTAGTGCCGTGTGCGGTTCCTGCTGATGTATCTCAATAAAATTCTGTCCGGCACCGGCAGGCATGTTGGAGTCTTGAATTTGAGCAGACATAGCACACAGAGCAGGGGCTCATGCGCCTGTAGTTGGCCGGCAGCAACACTGACAGACGCGAGATCCGTGAGGTGACTCGCGACTGGCGCGAAATCGCTCGGGGGAAGAGAGCAGGTGCGCTACTCCGCTAGATTCACAAGGTGACGACTGGCGCGAGATCCCAGGCGGCCGACGGCTGCTCCGCGAGACGGCCGGCGGCTCGTGCTAGTGGTCAGTGCTCCCTGGTCCGGGACAGCGGCGCCACTACATGCTTCGAGACGGGGAGAGGGTCAAATTGACCCTTTTGACTAAGTTTAGCCGGATCTGACCCCGATTCAAATTTTTTTAGATCAGACCCTTTTCCTACCGCCACAGAGCTCGGCGATAGGAGTAGATAGCCTACCGCCAGGGTCCTGGGCGGTAGGCTAACGGCAGCAGCCGTCTGCCTAACGGCCTGGCGCTGAGACCTACCGCCAGGGTCAGTGCCGGTAGGCTATTATACCCTACCGCCGACGCCTCTGGCGGTAGGATGCCTTATTCCAGTTTTCTGTACTGTGACCTGGAATCGTTCTTTTTTTTGCGGTAGGATTACACACCCTACCGCCAGGGTCCTTGGCGGTAGGGTGTGATCATAGTGCATTTTTTGCACACAACTTGCATTGCCTCGGTGCAAAATTTTTGCCACATCAATATTGTAGATAAAGTATGCAGATCATCACAATATAACATGTATCACACCTCGATACAAATAATAGTTCAACTAAGAAGCATATCACACATCCAAATAGTAGCAAACGGTTCCACATAGCAAATAGTTCAACAAATATCAAATAGTTTCACGAAGCCAACATAAATAGTTTCACTAAGAGCGAGTAGTTCAAAGGCAGCAACTTCACTTGCTCCTTCCCCTCTTGGAGGTACGGTCCTCGTTGTTCTTTGAACGAGTCTCGTCAGCCTTCTTCTTGCGGAGAGGAGGACGCGGTTTCTGAAACGGGGATGGACTATACAAATCCTTCCTCGGCACATTCCTCTTCTCACGCTGGGTTGTCTGAGTTGGTGTAGGTCCGTCATCGTCGTCGTACTCCTCCGCCTCATCGCTCTCTTCCTCTTCTTCCTCTTCATCTTCTTCTGCTCGCTCCTCGTCGTCTTCTTCCTCTTCATCTTCTTCCTCATCGTCCTCCTCAACCACCCTAGATGACGAGGCAGCATGGCTCGATGAAGCGAGGCTACGCATAGGGGCTGCAGGAGCATAAGCATCAGCAGAGCTAGCGCACCCAAGCAGGCCCACCAGCTTGCGACAACGGGTCATGAACTTCTGCAATAAGAATGAAACAAGAATATAATATGGATCAAGTTTATGATTACAAACGAACATGAACATAAGAAAGAATGCAAGTGTAGGAGGCTAGATGTTACCTTCACCGTTTCCCTCAACTTGTTCTCAGTATCTCGAGACCCGGGGATAGAACTTAGCGCATCCGAGCCATCAAAAATGCTTTTGTTCAGCTCCGAAGACTGCAAAAGAATAAATGAGTCACACTCACTAAAGTAGATTTCATCCAACCGCCGGTTCAAAACAGATAAACACAACTTACCACTCTGTTCATGATGGGTGCATACTCCCTAAATCCGCCTGCTAGCTCTCTGATGCTGTCATGGTAGGCTTCATTCTCGGAGTCGTCATCGTACAGTGATTCGGCATCTGCTGTCGTCCACTAGGGCCTCAGGCGCAGACGATGCTTGATGCCATCGTCGTACCATAGCATGTGATCCTCGTAGTCATCCCAGTCGATCACTTTCCTCTCCACATCTTTGAGAGTTTTCCACTGGTTCCATTCCCGCACGTATTTGTCATGCGTCTCTCCCCAGTCTATGATCGACTGACACTTCTGCCTGCTCATCCTGCAAGGCATAAGAAAGAATGTAAAACATCATAAGAAACAATGTAAAACATCAAAACGAAAACACGGAAATAGAGAACAATGCACTCACAAGTGTAGGTCGGAGCCACCGGTGTCGATGGGCATGCCCGGTGGGGTATGTTGCGCCTTACCAAATTGCGCGGCAACGCGATGTGGCAAGTGATACTCGACGGCATAGACACAAATCATGGGCACGATGCACCGCCAGAGAAGCCTGTCATGCCTGCACATCACGTTCAGCTCGAACCCCCACTCTCGTTCATCATACGGCCGCCAATTAACCTAGTACAAAAAGTTGGTAAGCTCATGTGAAAGTGCCGTCGAAAAGGTTCATAATCTAGTTCGTATACCGTGAAAGCCGTCAGAGCATCAAGCTCGTTGGTGAAGACCTTATACAACGCACTGGCTTTGCCCGTGTACACCTTCACCTTGTCCCAAGCGTACGCGGCGGTCGGGTATCGAGCTTCGTCGTCATCTTCGCCATAGTCAGTCCATGGTTCCCTCCGCATTTTCTCAGGATGGCCCACCGGGATTCGCTCCCACATCCAAATGGAGAGGGCCCAGACACATCCACACATACCGGACTTTTCTTCCGTCCTCTGGGTTGCGTCGTCAAGCTACAAAACACGTATTGATGATAAGATGACATAATTTAAAGCAGCATACGTCCATAAAAAACAGTGAGATATTCTCTTACCGTACGGTATAGGTAGGCGAGTCCGGCGGACCCCCAGCTGTACCCTGCATCCCAGTCCTTTAGGAAGTCGAGATACATCCATAGGGCATTGTCCCCTGAGCAGTCTGGAAACACGACCTCTGTGAGAAGATACCAAAGGTAGGCCCTCGCGTACCACTCTACGGTCCGGGGATCGGCATCTTCCGGGCATTTGCTCCGGTGCTTCAGGAGCCATGGCAGCGGTACGTCGGATGTCCGGTTACCCTTAGCGGGGGGGGGGGGGGGGCAGTCGCCGATGAGGGCGCTAACCCTGTCCGTCCAGTTCTTCCTCTCCACTCGTCCAGTGAGAGCACGTCCCTCGATCGGTAGGGCGGTAATCATCCCCCAATCCTCGGGGGTCACCGTCATCTCCCCACATGGGAGATGGAAAATGTGCGTCTCGGGCCGCCACCGGTCCACCAAAGCTGTGAGAGCTGAGTGGACGAGCGTCGGCGGCTTACGCTTGAACTGCAAGACGAACCCCAACAGTCGGGCTCTCCTGTAGTATGGCGCGTAGCGCTCGTCGTACTGCATCTTAACGGTCGTTCCGTGACCCCTCATCCGCAGTGGCGGGAGCATCTGTCAAAATGAAGACTCAAATAATTAGTAACTTATTTTCATCAATTCGAAAGATTTGGTTCAAGCATGGTAATTACCACTCCATTCTCAATGAAACAGGCACGATGACCCTTGTCGAACGCAGGGTCAAGCATGGTATACTGATTGCCGATGTTGTCCGGGAGAGGTGGCCTCCTAGATAAAATTGCATAAACATAAGCATAAGCATAATTAAAATAGCATAAGCATAATTCAACAAACATTTGTAAAAATAATTCATTCATTCATTTGTAAACATGATTCATAAGCATGATTCATTCATTCATTTTGCATAAGATTTTTTTAACATTATTCATTCATTTCTTCAATTCGTAAAAAAAATTAAATACATACAATCTTTCTCCAACATCCACTATATGCATATGGTTGATTCATATCACAAACATGCATCACATCAAAACAAACCTAGGAGATCATTCCTTCAATATGCATCATATCAATATACATGAACTAGGGTTCATCATGTAGTTCATCATGAAAATACATACAATCTCTCCAACAAGTAACTACAAGTTCATATTCAACCCCATAGAACATCTAGAATCAAACTAAAACAAACCTTAGGATAAAAAAAATTTAAATCTAGTTCAAAAATAGGGTTGATTGGAAGCAAATAATGCGTCAAATCGAAAGCTATTTGACTAAAACTAATTGGAGGGATTGGAGGAGCTTACTTTTCTCTTTTTGGAGCCATCTCGATCCGCAAAAACCGTCGAGAATCGGAAGAGATCTAAGGGGGGGAGTGGAGGAGATGAGAGAGGGAGAAAGAGGGGAGTTCCTCTCTTCTTGCGGCGGGGTGGGGAAGAAAGGGGGAGGGCGAACCGGCGCCCCGGCGGTAGGGTTAGACAAGCTACCGCCGGGCCGGGTGGCGGTAGGGGGCCAACGGAGGTCACGGCGGCCGTCACTGGCTGCCGACGTGGATAAGTCGTCTACCGCCAGAGACCCTGGCGGTAGGCTATCTACTCCTACCGCCGAGCTCTGTGGCGGTAAGAAAAAGAGTCAGATCTCAAAAAAAATTCAAACCGGGGTCAGATCCGGCTAAACTTAGTCAAAAGGGTCAAAACACGAAATTTTGCCGGGAGAGGATGGAGATGCCGTGCAGTCCAGAGTCACTGGTGCCGTGCGCAGGTGCACTGTCTACGAGAGGATGCGCAAAGGTGGGCTGAGGCGCTGGTCTAGGAAGATGCATAGGTAAAAAAAAGTCAAATTCCTGGGCGGGCCATGGCCTAGTTCGGCCCCAACAGAGCTCCGCCCCTGCTACAATGGATACGCCATTCTACCCGGTGCAGATTGTCGGCCCAACGAACGCAGTCGGCCATCGATGACGTACTACTTCAAAGTGCTAATGGTCGACAAGGGTTACAGCCTTTGCACATTCTCATCGGACGAAATGAGCTGGAGACACAAGCCGTGTGTGGGCGGCGATCCTTTTGCTCGTCTTGGCAGCCCAACAATACCATGAGAATTGTTGGAACAAAAATGATGAGATTGTTTTTGTCCTTTAGTTTAGGACGCCAATAACAGCCGAACGTTCGGTCTGGGGAGGAACCAGACCGAACGAAACGTTCGGCAGTGGAGGAGGGATCGATCGAACAATTTCGTTCGGCACGAACAGCCCCTCGGCACGAACGCCTGCCAGACAGGCCCAATAGCTTTCTGGGCCAAACAAAATTCCCTTTTGCACCAAAAAATTGAGAAAATGTAGAGACGTAAAACTAGTAGAGAAAAAATTGTCTACTATGATTAAGCTTACTCTTTTTAATGGCAAACTTGCCATGGCACATGAAACAGTGTTGCCATGAGACAAGGAAAAAGAATTTGCCATGGTGCATGAACTAAATTTACCCAAACAAGACCAAAAACAGAACAAAAATGATGCTCGACCTTGCAAAAAACAGAACAAAATAATTGGGCATGATCTATAAAAATCAATTTGCCATGCCCCACCGAACCTCCCCCTCTACAACATTCGATCCAGGCAAAAACATATTGCAAAAATACTATGGATTTTTTTTAATGAAACGCAAAAAATCCATGGTAAAAAGTACATGGGTTAGTGTATGAAAAAAACAGACAAAAATTGCCATGATCCCACTAGTTTGTCATGGCAACGAACTTTCGGAAAATGCCATGGCAACCACACAATAAATAACATGGTGTGATGCCTTATAAGTTTATGGTAATTATAAACTTATGTCAAACATATAGTTTTTAGTTTGCCATATTTTGTAGATAAAATTTCATGATATTGTCATGTCTAAAATAAAAGGTAAATTTGCCATGTCCTAGAGAAAACTAAAATAAATACAATTTGCCATGTGATTAGTCCATACATTTTCACACAAAAATACCAGATTATGTAGATCAAAAATCATGAAAGTTGCCATGGCAAAATAAAAAGTAAATTTGCCATAGCAAAATATAAAATAATTTGCCAAGCCCCGTAGTGTAAATTTGCCATGGCAAATGAAAAAGTAAACTTGACATTAGTAATGAAAAGTAAAATTGCCATGTATATAATAGTAAGATTACCATAGCAATTAAGTTAAATTTGCCATGGCAAAATTGAAAGGTAAAATTTGCCATGGCCAAAATAAAAGGTAAAAATTGCCATTGTTGTAAAAGTAAAATTGCCATGTACGTAAAAGTAAATTTGCCATGGCAATTAACTTAAATTTGCCATGGAAAAATTGAAAGGTAAAATTTGCCATGGCCAAAATAAAAGGTAAAAATTGCCATTGTTGTAAAAGTAAAATTGGCATGTATGTAAAAGTAAATTTTCCATGGCAATTAAGTTAAATTTTCCATGCAAAAATTGAAAGGTAATTTTTTTTACCATGGTAAAAATAAAAGATAAAAATTGCCATTGTTGTAAATGTAAATTTGCCATGTATGTAAAAGTAAATTCGCCATGGCAATTAAGTTAAATTTGCCATGGCAAATTTGAAAGGTAAAATTTTCCATGGCAAAAATAAAAGGTAAAAATTGCCATTGTTGTAAATGTAAATTTGCCATGTATGTAAATGTAAAGTTGCCATGTATGTAAGTAAATTTGCCATGGCAATTAAGTTAAAGTTTAGCACGACTATAAAAAGAAAATTTACCATGCTACAAGTGAAGTCTGCCATGTTCTTAAAATGGGTAAAGTGTTAGGAAGATCAAATTTTCCATGGCAAAAAGGAAAGTAAGAAACCATGGCAACATTCTTGGAAAATAGATATGGCGTAGACACTACGAAAAGTTGCCATCATGGCAACATACAGTTTTCAGTTTGCCATGGCAAAAAAAAATGAGAGAGATATTGCAATGGAAGATGCATCTTAAGTAGCAAATGATATCATATTCAAAAATTTCCATGGCAAAAAAAAAGAACGTAACTAACCATGGCAACATTCTTGGAATAGATATGGCGAAGACACTACGATAAGTTGCCATCATGGGAACATATAGTTTTAGTTTGCCATGGCAAAAACATCTAGTTAAGTTGTCATGGTGCTTTTATTAAACTAGCCATGGAAGAATTAAACATGGCCATGTAGGAAGTTTGCCATGTTAGAGAAAAAAATATACATTGGAAGAAAATGGTGGTAAAAAAGAAAAGAAAAATGAAGGATGGCAAGTTTGCCATGATTAAGAAACTTCCATAATTTGCCATGTTTTAGATAAGAGCAAAAGAAAATTTGGAAATGTGACGATGGTCCCAAAAAAACTACCATGCCGGTACATGTTAAGTTGCCATGGAAAAAACACATCGTAGTTTCGTAAACTATTTCATAGTTAAGTTGCCATGGTGCTTGAAGTATATTTGCCATGGTCCATAAAAAAGTTTAACATGGTACATGTAATAAATTTTCCTATTAGATAAAAATAACATACATTTGAAGAAGATGGTGACATTTTTTTTCAAGGATGGCAAGTTTGCCATGATTGAGAAACTTCCATAAGTTGCCATGTTTTAGAATTTGCCATGTTTTAGAGAAGGGCAAAAATACATTTGCCATTGTGACGATGGTCCCAAAATTTACCATGCCAATACATGTTAAGTTGCCATGGTAAAACACATCATAGTTTGTACTGGACACATGGCAAAATTGCCAAATTATTGTATTCCTACATAGAAGCATGAGAAATTATGTAAAATTTGTAATGTACCCTAAAGAAAAGAAACAAGAATGGTAGATCAAGCATGGCATATAAAGCGTGGCAAATTTACGAAAAACATGGCAATTATGTAAAATCTATAAATGTACCGTAAAGAAAAGACACAAGCATGGCAGATCAGAAATGATTTGTTGACCGATTGATTGTTTGATTACAGTAGCAGCAACATCACTAAATTAACCATCGCAAAAAAAAAGTTGACAACCCAAAAATTTAGGTGAGATGTCAAGTTTAAACCACTGAAAAAACATGGCAATTCCGGAAAAATGTGTAAATTACATCTGAAGGAGACACGCTGAATATAGTGGTAAACTTGATCTGGTAAACTGAACATTCTAGAGCAGTAAAATGCATCGGCATAGCAGCAGCAAACAACACTACAGAAATTGATCTAGTACTAACAAGGGAGGAGAAGCACTGACAGCCGACGAAGGACTGATGACGCATGCTCTTCCACGTGCGGCGACGGAGCAGGAAACGGCGAAGACGACGTAGACGCGTCGGTGCTTCTCCATGCTCGGCCAGGTGAACAGAATCCCTCAAGAACAGCCTCTGGAAATTTGTCAGCACGCGAACGAGCCATCGCAGTCCTCGCCTCCGGCTCGAGGCCGGAGCCATCGCCGCGCCTCTTAGACCTCGGATCTGTGACCTGGCCGTCGTAGCTCGCCGGAGAATCGATCTAAATGGGGATCTGCCATGAGTGCGAGAGAGAGAGTGTGTGAGGGGGAAATTGTCGCTTTGCTTCGATACGAGAAGGAGGAAGTGGGTTCATCCGTTCGGGAGCATCGGCTTCTAGCCCGAACGCATCCAGCTGATGACGTGTCGACGTGAGATCCGCGCGCTTACATCAACGGTGATGAGCATGTTCGGGAGCAAAAGCTAAAATCCACACGTTCGGCAGTTATCTTTACCGTTAGTTTACTTAGCAAAAGAATTGTCCCTTATCCAAAAAAAGCAAAAGAAAACCAAAGCAAACAAGTAAATTCAAATTCACATTCACAGGCGCCGTACGTCGCGCACCACGGGGGTCCACGCGACGCCACCACCGTCATTTCGCCGCCGCTCCCCGGACGGCGAACCCGCCCTCCGCCTGCGAAGCGACCCCGCCACCTGCCAAGCGCCGTCTCCATGCCTTTGCTCCCCCACGCCGTCCTTCCTGGCATCCTTCGCCACGCGCGGACGCCGCGGGGGTTCGTCCAGCTCCTCGCCTCCTCCTCCCCGCTTCCGCCGAGCCCGTCCGCCGCGGCGCAGTGCCATGGACTGGCCACCAAGCTCGGCCTCGCGGCCAGCAACGTCTTCGCGGGCACCGCCCTCCTCGCCTTCTACTGCCGCTGCCGCCGCCTGCGCGACGCCCAGCGGCTGTTCGACGAAATGCCTGAGAGGAGCGGCGTCACCTGGAGCGCGCTCGTCTACGGCCACGCGCGGTCCAGCGCGCCCGGCCTCGCCGTGGGGGCGTTCGGACGCATGGTGCGTGCTGGCTTCTCCCCCACGGCGGCGGCCGTGTCCAGCGCCCTTGTCGCGTGCTCGAGGATGGAGGACGCGGGCGTCGGGGCGATGCTCCACGCTGCTGGCCTCAAGTGCGGCAGCGTCTGTGGTAGCATTGTCGTCGGGACTGCATTGGTGGACATGTACGCCAAATGCCATGATGTTTCGGCTGCTCGGCGGGTTTTTGAAGAGATGGAAGAGAAGAATGTGGCCACTTTTACGGCTCTTGTGGGCGGGTTTGCCTCAGCTGGAAGACCTTGCAAGGCCATGGTGTTGGTCAGGGGGATGGAACAGTCAGGGGTGGCACCAAACATGATGACATACAGCAGCCTTCTCAGCTCATTTGCGAGTCCTGAGGACCTCAATCATGGGAGGCAAGCGCATTGTGCGGTGGTAAAGAAGGGTCTCGAGCACAATACATATGTTCTGTCCACTCTTATGACCATGTACTCCAGGTGTGGCAGCTTAGAAGATTTCAGGAAGGTTCAGATGGCTGTTTCATGTCAGGATCAGGTCTCACTCAATTCCGTGATCTCGGGGCTCTCCTGTTTGGGAATAGGCGACGAGGCGTTTCAGCAGTGCTTGGAGATGAGACGGCATGGCGCTGACACAGATATGTTCACCTTTGGCAGCATGCTGAAGGCTATAGGGAGCTCATCCTCACTGCTGGAGGGAAGACAAGTCCATGCTCTGATCCTCAAAACTGGGTATGAGTCTGAAGTGAATGTCCAGAATGGATTGATTTCCATGTACGCCAGGCGCGGCGAGATAGGGGAAGCCAGGGATGTTTTCGCTTCGGTGGAAGCGCCTGACTTGGTCTCCTGGAATTCGCTTCTGACGGGATATGCTCAACATGGGTATGGCAAAGAGGTGGTTGAGGTGTTTGAACAGATGAGGAGACTGAACGTTCAGCCAGACAACACAACCTTCTTGCTGGTGCTTACAGCTTGCAGCCATGCCGGTTTGGTGGATACAGGGTTGGAGTACTTCAACTTGATGAAAACAAACGGGGTTCTTGCAGGGGCACGGCTAGAGCACTACGCGTGTGTGGTCGATCTTCTTGGCCGAGCGGGTCATCTCCAAGAAGCCGAGGCTTTGATCAGTGACATGCCTATAGAACCTGGCGTCTCGGTGTACAGAGCTCTGCTTAGTGCCTGCCAGATCCACGGCAACCTTGAGATCGCGATCCGGGTGTCCACGCGCCTGATCGAGCTCTACCCTCATGACTCCTCTGCCCACGTTCAGCTGTCAAAGGTCTTTGCCGGTGATGGCCACTGGGGTGATGCTGCCGAGGTCAGGGAGGCCATGGCAGGTAAAGGGATAGTGAAAAACCCTGCTTGGAGCTGTGTCGAGGACCGGGTACAGGTTGGATAAGAAGGTTGAGATCCCATAAATTTTGCCGTTGTTAACTGGGAGTGACTTAATGGTCTGCTTTGTTGCAGTGTTCACTGAAGGTAGTACCAGAAATCACTCATAAATCCGATGAACCTCTGATAAATTTTCGAGAGCAGAGATAGCTAAGGTATTAGTGGATAAGAAAGCGCCGTTGATAAAAATTCCTGATATTGCAAGGCTTTTGTGTTACTGAAACCAAGACCATTCGAGTGGTGGGTAACCAAAGCGCCAAAGCCTACGATTAAACTGTCAGGACCAAAATCTAACACATGAAGAGCAGGTCTGATGCAGGCTGGATAACAAGGTTGAAATCACAGCACCCTGTACTTATACATGATTTACAGCATATGAATTGCAGCAATGTTGATGAAAATCTCTGGTACTCCAAGGATTTGTGCTGCTGGAGAAAACACTATCGGACCGCTGACTAACGAAAGCCTAAGATTAAATTCATTAGGACCCAAAGTTTGATACATGAAGATGAAGAACAGGTCAGTATATATCAGAACTGTGCTTTACTTTTTTTTTTTAGGGAAATCAGCACCTTTAGTGTAAACCTCCCTCAGTTAACCATGAAGCATAATCAGTTAACTTGTTGAGCTAAATTGCCCAAATTCTGTGTGCACGCAGGCAGGTTGGTGCCACCCACCTGAAGCATGGTTGGGCCGGCCGGGCCTTTCTGCTTTGGGCCGAGTGCGAGCGAACACACGTGCGCCAGGCTCTCTCCGATACCACCGAGGCGAGGAGGAGAGAGGAGAGCGACCACGGCTCACCACCAGATCGACGGACGAATCATCGTCATCCTCCTCCTCCTCCGCGCCATCTCCTCTCCGCCTCCTGTCGCCACCGCAAGCAAAGCAAGGCAATGCCGGCGGCGACGGCCTCGTTGTTGCGGGCGACAAACCACGGGTAGATAGACGCCAAATCTTGGGGATGCCCGCCCGCCCCCTCCTAACATTCTTCACCGTTTCTTATTAAAAAATCTCTCTTGGTTCTTCCTCCCCGATTCTGTATATATTCGCTGCTGCTGTGCGAGGTTGCTCTCGGCCTGTCCTCCCTGTTCTCGCTGTTGCCGCTCTTGTTCTTGGTGCCGGTGTTGCTGTTGCTGGATCGGGCGGCTAGCTGGTCTGCGTTCCGTTCCGGCCGCCGGAGATGGAGAACGGGCACGCAGGCAAGCACCGGGTGGCCGTCATCGGCAGCGGCAACTGGGGCAGCGTCGCCTCCCGCCTCCTCGCCTCCAACACCTCCAAGCTGCCCTCCTTCCACGGTAATTAAGCACCCTCTCTGCCTGCCTCTGACCGAGGATGCTCCGACTCCACCGTGTTCTTGACCTGTAGCACAGCACAGTACGACATGCCGGCTCTGCCTGCCTATGTGCAGTGTGTGTGTTCCAGCCGTTGGGTGATGCCATTTGGATTGCTGGTTTCTGTCTGTTTTGGGAGCATGTGACCAATGCAAATGCAATGCAACAGGTGACCACATGTATCCTATCCTCTTGGTGGGCTGATTTGGTGCTGACTAGCAGAATGGTCCAAAAATCATATAGCAGCATCTGGTCAAATTGACTTGATAAATGTCTCTGTGCCGTATGTAACTAGGACATTTCCACTTAGCAATCTGTAGAAACATGTCAACCTGAAAAACTGACATTTCCACTTAGCAGTATGTAGGACAGAATTGACATGTTGTAGTCTCTGATTTATCCTTGAGACCACTAATCTATATTATTTCTTGGACCGAATTTGATACTAGCTAGAGTTCTCTTTGCTCAGTGTGTCCTCTTGCATACACAATGGTAGAAATAAATTTGAACAATATGCACTTTTGGTTACTGAAGATGCATGTGTGCACCTGTCGGTGTTGATTTTGGGCTGAACTGTTCGCAGATGAAGTGAGGATGTGGGTGTTTGAAGAAACATTGCCGACAGGCGAGAAGCTATCCGAGTCCATTAACCAAGCAAATGTAAGAGTTGAATCTAATTCCATCTGCTTTGTTTTACTTCTCGGACGGGTAATGACTTGTACAGTAATGAATGATTTTATTCTCACATGTTTCAGGAGAACTGCAAGTACTTACCTGGGATTAAGCTTGGAACTAATGTAATTGCTGACCCCGACTTGGAGAGTGCAGGTAACCGCACGCACTGTAACCCATTTCTGATTATCGTTGGGAGGAAAGACTACTTTGGATGGTAGCAAATACATGCAGTTCTAGTTGAACAAGGAAACTTATGGGAAAAAATTAGACAGTATAGTAACTAGAGCTTTGCTGTTCGCAGATATGCTTATCAGTGTTTGCTTTGTTTGCCCATGGATACTACTTCAGAAATAGTAATGCTGATGCACTTAACAGTATATGTTTCATAATTAATTTTATTAACACTGTCGTTCCAACTATACATCATGCTGTTTGCATGTTGTCAGATAAGTGTCCATAATAATTAATCTGGCTTTCTCAGTCAAAGACGCGGATATGCTGGTTTTTGTGACTCCCCATCAATTTGTGGAGGGTATATGTAAGAAGCTTGTGGGCAAACTAAGACCAGGAGTTGAGGCTATATCCCTCATCAAAGGCATGGAGGTCAAGATGGAAGGACCATGCATGATATCAAAACTAATTACCGATACACTTGGAATCAACTGTTGTGTCCTCATGGGTGCTAACATTGCAAATGAGGCAAGCGTTTTTTCAAATTTCAACTTCTGAGGCAAAAATAAAATAAAATTAAGTGGGTGTATATCTCATATGCAGATCGCTGTTGAGAAGTTCAGTGAAGCAACAATTGGATATAGGGAAGATAAAGAAGCAGCAAACCGATGGGCTAAACTTTTCACCACTCCTTACTTCCTAGTTTCTGTTGTAAGCTCATCAGCCACAACCTCATAAATATGTAAATTTCTCCATGCTGGCCTTCCTGGCATGGTGGTAGATAAGTGTGAAATATGAAGGTCTGTTAATTTCTACAATTGCCAAGTCGAAAAAGAACTGGGCATGAAAGTGAAAGTCGAAAGAGAAGGTTTCTTGCTAAATGGTAAAATTTCGGATGTATTATAAGGTATTGAGGTACGAATGAACATGAATGGGAGCAGGAAAATGTGAAACAGTTCTGGGAGTATTTAAAGCAAATTTACATTCATATGCAGTAAATTTTGTGAATTGAATTCTTATTAATGCAGCTTTAGTTATGTGCCTTTCATGTGCAGGTCGAAGATATCGAGGGAGTTGAACTCTGTGGGACACTGAAAAATGTTGTGGCCATTGCAGCAGGCTTCGTTGATGGCTTGGATATGGGAAATAACACCAAGGTATCAATTGTATCGTTGAAAGCATTTTGAATAAACAAAAGAATTTTCATGCCATAGTCTTATGGTATTTTTGTCTATTTATTAGGCTGCCATAATGCGGATTGGTTTGCGGGAAATGCGTGCTTTCTCTAAACTTCTGTTCCCTTCAGTCAGAGACAACACTTTCTTTGAGAGCTGTGGTGTGGCTGACCTTATAACTACATGCCGTACGTATCTTCATTGTTGTCAATTAACCAGTGAACAAACATACTAAAAAATGTTATCGTTCCATGGCAGTTGGTGGGAGAAACAGGAGAGTGGCAGAAGCTTTTGCAAGAAATGGCGGCAAAAGGTTTCTTCTCTAAACCATGCATCTTCGTTGTTTTATGTAGGAATAGTTTTGACTCTGTCTACCTTTGTTGAAGAATACAAACAAGATGCCCTGTGACATTTTGGCCTATACTAGAGAGTTAGGCAGTTAGCATATCTTATTTCGGCCTACTGTTATATGATAAATTTTTATCTATCAACTTTATGACAGGTCTTTTGATGAGCTAGAGGCAGAAATGTTGCATGGGCAAAAACTGCAGGTAAAGAAAAAAATGTTTGGCATTCATAGTGTATGCGTTGCCTACTTGGTGTGCCTAATTTTGTTTGTCTCATATAGGGGGTGTCCACTGCAAGAGAAGTCTATGAAGTATTGACTTATCATGGGTGGCAGGAACTGTTTCCACTTTTATCAACTGTACATGAGATCTGTATCGGACAACTGCCTCCTACATCAATAGTTGAATACAGTGAGCATACGCCCAACCTCTCCTTCGTCGGTGGTTCTACTCCATGTTACTGAGCTACATATGAGTCAGTATACTGAATGTAACCTATTAAAGTGCATGACCCTATGAGTCAATGCTTCTATGTCTAGTTGCTTGAAACTGCTGTTTGTGAACCTTACCCAGGAATCAGTGAATTCCATGGTGTTTCACAACATGATACTTAAATGAGAAAGAACACCAAAGGTTGTACCTCGTGTTAATGTTTAATTAGAGTATATACCTGCACTTCAAATTGCTTGAAAATCAGGAATTAATGAGATCTGAGCTATGCTTTTTCCCCCCTTTGCATCCAGGAATATTTGACTTGATCAGATAAGTAGGTCTAGTATTAACTCAGTGTATAAATGTTGTGAAAACTATTGTATTGTGTTATAACCATGTTGGATAAATTGGTTTCATTTTTCAAGTATCAGAAAAAAATGATAATTGAATGTTAAATGGTGGAACATTGTATCATATATTTAAGGAGATCTCAAGTGATTTAGTTTTTAAGGTCTTGCAATGATAGTTTGCATTGAAAGGTCATGACAGTCGGAGTGAAGATCATATTTGTATGTAACTCTATTATAAGTTTTGAAATGGGAGGCTTGACAGTGTAATTGTGAGTTACTTCTTCTAAGCATGAACATAAGGAGATATTTGTTGGAAGATACTCCGTTCCTATTGCAGTAAAACACAAGTAGACTATTAGAAATGCAGTACATTCAAATTCTTCACCCTAGAAGTTGACATTTGACATTGCTAATAAGTTAGCACATTTATGGGGATGACAAAAAACCAAAACTAATTTTGTATGTTACTGATTTTTATTGTCCTATACTATTATAATGCCTGATATGCTCAAATTGGATTATTGGCCCAGTTTACTTCTTAAATTAAAACCGGTGAAATCATAGAGGCTGGTTTGATGCCAATATTTGGCAAGCCAACATTTTCTCCCAGCTAGATGCTGACATGTCAATTTTTTTTGTTGCCTATTTATATTGTCATATACTATGCTTGAGATGCTCAAATTAGATTCTTGGCCCAGTTTCTTTCTTAAATAAAAGAATGTGAAATCATGTTGCTTTCAGCTAGATGTCGGGATACTGAATCTACACTGTCCTGAACCCATTTTCAGGGCTCCGCTGAAGGTCAATCTTGAAGATGCCATGAACAATTTGGGTTTTGTATTCGAAGACCAAACATTCCATTACCTTCCAATTCCTGGCAAAGCAAGGCTCAGGAAGTTCTAGATGCTAGCTCATTTTGTTTATTCATTTGTGGCATCATCTGTCACATCTTACATATGTGCTGGCTTCAGCAAAACCAAGCAAAGAAGTCATCACTTGTTTGTAACAGTTTATAAATCATGCTATTGAAAGATCAGTAATGTGCCTTTGTTGTGCTCGGCTGTTAAATGTTTTTTAAGAGGTAACATTTGCATCAGCAGTCATGACTGGGAATCTTTGCCTGCATGCTGATTCCTCTTTGGAATCCTGTCACAGTTCTGTGTGTATCAGTGTATGGTATGTGGGACCTGGCTAAAACTTGTGGCACTTCTAATCTAACATTGGCATCAGCATGACCAGGTAGGTATCTTTGCCTGCATGCTGATTCCTCTTTGGAATTCATGTGTATGACATGTGGGACCTGGCTAAAAAATGTGGCACTTGTAAGCTAATTATGTCGGCTAACTAAACACCCGCCTAACTTGGCTGCCAGTGTCAATCTGCCAATTATTATGACTGATGTTTTTTTTTGTTTTTGTGAAAAGATGTAGCTCGCTATTGCCAGAGCAGTACAGATTTGGTGCACCTACAGGCCATCCAGTGACAACATCCAGCACCAGAAACATGTACTGAAATTGTGTTGAACAATTCGGGCTTCGTAAAGTTTTTGAAGACTCGGCATTCCATTACCTTGTAACACCAGGCAAAGGTAGGCTCAGGATGTTCTAGATGCTAGATGCAGCTCATTTTGTTTATTCATTTGTGGCATCCATCATCATATCTTACAAATGTGCTTTTGTTGTGCTCTTAATGCAGCTGTTAAATGTGGTTAAGAGGTCAGTTATCAGGGTATATCAATCCAGGTGCAACATGTGCATCAGCACTTTGCCACAATTTCCATGTGTATGACATGTGGGGCCTAGCTAAAAGAAAATTGGCACTTTTCCCAATATTAACATGTCGATTTGCCTTTTATTTCTGTGCAAGATGTAGCCCTGCTGCTGCAACAATAGTACAAACTTGGTGCACCAACAGGCCATTCAGTGTGACAACATCCAGCACCAGAAAGACGCACTGAGACTCTGTTGAACAAGGGACACATACACAACTAATCACATCGAATTAAGAATATGTATGTCTGAACATTCATCAGCAATATGGAAAATATAGCCAAGTATCTATCCGTTTTTCCCGAGTCACAATTCAACAGCGAACGTCTTAGAACCATAACGCAACGACGGGTCAAGAACAGCTCCCAGATTTCATGACAGGACAGTGACGCTGGTACAAAATATGCAAATCCCCACTAATACTTATTCAGCTCTTGAACCCTTCCGAATGACCAACTGATATAAGATGACGGTGCTAGACAGACTCCGCCTTGGTGTAGATCCGTACGGCGACAGCCAGGCCCAGTATCGCCAGGGGGACCAAGAACTGGAGGATCTTGATGACGAACTCCGGGGTCTTGTCCTGGTTGTAGTGTGGCTGCTTGGGCGGCGTGTACTTGACCTTGGTGGGTATCGTGGTCGCGTCGATCTCACCGACGTAGTACTCGTCCATCATTGCCCGGGCAGTCGTGCTGTGCCCCACGTCCTCAAAGTCGTCGGTCGCGTCCTTGGCTGCAAATGTAAAAGTGAGCTTGTGAGCTGAAATTGCATTCCCTTGTTTGCAGCCTTGTTTATATTTACCAAAGAAACATGCGATGGGGCAGTACCGGTTGAAGACAGCAAGACATCATCGCCTCCAGGGTGGTCATCAAGAAACTTGGTCACATTGTACACCTACAGGAGCACAGCACATATCTTCAGTGAGTCTTGGTTTTCAGAATTTTATAACACAAGGCCTTGCGGATATAAAAGCATGCGCATGCCACTTCATAACTGTAAGTCACATAGGTTTGCCTACAAGGACTGTCACGTGTATAGAATTGCAACAAAGATGTAAATGATGCGCAGGAAAACATGAGAAACAAGAACTGCACACTTGAGACTACAATGCACGGCTTTTGGAATCAGCCAGAAAATATTTCTGGTCGAGTCAACATCTCCTTTGGAAAAGCGGGGTCCAAGAAGACGACAGATTACCAAACAATGTTGACGCACACACGGACAACCAACCAAATCGGTACAATGGCAACATTCAACAAGAATGAAGGTCATAATTATGTGGCAGCTATTAATTAGATGTACACAGCCGGATGGGATGAAGCAGCGTTCTAAAGGGAAAGGCGACAGAGCGGCTAGTGAATCGTCCGATCTGCCTGCCCCTGATCGGTGACTGGATGCTAGGCACAAGCGGCTTGGCAGCCGAAATGAAGACAACACTAGCAGAATTTGCCTGCCATCAATCATTTGAGCCATAAGATGTTAGTCTGGCAAGCATATAAATGTTTGAACGATGGTTACTATGCAATACAGCTACTATTAAACAAGGTTTAGAGCATGTGGGCGTCAAGCTGGCAGCGGTCGGATCTGCTTAGATGCGATCCAGTAGCAAGCAACAACAGGCAGGGCATATTCAGGCGTCCACCTCGTAAGAAGTAGAGTATGTAACAGAATTGTGAGAGATGAAGCCCAATTCATCAGCAGCAGCAGCAGGTTGGTACACTTGGAGAAGAATTCAGAGGTGAGACTTGTTGGCAATCTCAGATCTCCCCCCCTGTGGTCAAGTCCGGCTGGCTGAAGACTGGCAGGAGACGGGATCAGGGAGCGAGGAATCCATCTAATCTAGCAGGAGTGTGGGCCGTGATTCGCGGAGAGGGAGAGCGCGGCCGGCGGAGATCCCGAGGGAAAGAAAACAAGAGACCCACGCGGCGGCCGGATCTCGAGGAACAGAGGAGGGGGGAGGAGGAAGAGGATACCTTGCCGCCGATGACGAGCCAGCAGTCGTCCTTGGAGGTGTGCTTGGCGACCTCCTCCAGGGTGAACACCTTGCTGGACGACGACATCGTCTCCTCCTCCTCCTCGCTCTCGGCTTCCAAGGAGTCAAGCGAGGCGAGAGAGATGGGGTTTGGGGGATGGATGGGTGGATCCAAGGAGGAGGAGCGGAATTGATTGATTGATATCGGGTGGGAGGGGAGTAGGTCGACTCGGGTGGTGTGGTGCGGCACGGCATGGAGTAGACTGGGGGCGGGTGGGGTGGGGTGGGGCCGCGGTTTGAACGGGCCCCGCCGGTCATCGTCTGTGGGGGTTTGAGGGGGTTGGGTTGACCCACCTACCCCGGCCTCACCCGCCCACCCACACCAATCTGGGTCGATCTGCGGTCAGCAAACCCGTGCCGTGCTGCGGTCAGCAAATCCGTGGGCGCCGCAAACTGCGAGTGCAGTAAGTAAAAAGTGTACTTGAGCCAAGCCAATTTTTTTTAACACATTACCAACTCACCCCTATGAACGCACACACGCACACCCTACCCCTGTGAGCACCTCCGAGAGACTGAGCCGGCGTATCATCTTGAAATTTTACAAAGTCACCGTAGGCGCCTCGTAGTCGACGGGAACGTCTCCTCCCACTGAACGCGCATCGCCGGAAATCCTGAAATAAATCTACAATAAATGCGAACATCAGGACTTGAGCCCTGGTGGGCTGGGGATACCACTGTTCACCTAACCATCCAACCACAGCTTGGTTCGCAGCCAAGTCAATTACTACTCGTGTCATGTGTGTGTGTGTGCATCGTCTAGAACGGAAAGCCCCTGCTACTCGTGCCCACCGTCCACGCGCACACGCCCTCACCACCATGCGCGCACACACTCATCACAGGGCGCCCGCCGACGATCGGTCGGTGCCGTGGCACTTCAAGATTGAAGAAATCACCACAGACAGACGACGACGACGACGACAACGTACACTCGCTGTCCACTGGTACATTGCCTCTGGTGGAAATAAGATAATCCACCCACACCGACAAGACACTGGACGCCGTGCCTAGGGCTGGTGGGTCAGGGTAACCATCCATCCTCTTGACAATCCGATCACATGTTTGCTTCTCGGCCTTAATCTTTGAATTCATCGGTTAGCGGCATTGTGTGTTCATGTTCCGGAGGTTAGACCGGCCTGGACGAACTACGTCGGGAGATGGGAGGCGGCGAGATGTGCCATGTGAACTCTTTGACAGACCAAGTTCCAGCTCAGATCTCGGCTATTGAGCTAGTTAACGGCTGTAGCAATATGTTACAATGAATATTACTAGGCTTTCGCGAGAGGATGTGTTTTTTGTGGAAAAAGGGTATTGTGCTCGAACTGCCTTTCCCCGCAACTAAACATGATCATCAATCGGGGTGGGCTTGCAAAAGCCCGGGCCAGGCCCAAAAATTCTCCTTTTCATCACCTCCACATGTAAGGCCAACCCGAGCACAGGCCCGAGGCCCGAAAATTACTCCTTTTCAGCACCTCCACATGTAAGCCCGACCCAAACACATGACCGAGGCCCAAAAATCACTCCTTTTCGACACCTCCACGTGTAAGCCCGACCTAAACACGGGACCAAGGCCCGAAAATCACTTCTTTTCATCAACTCCACGTGTAAGCCCGGCCCGGACGCTGGCCCAAGGCTAAAAAATTACTCATTTTTGTCTCCTCGATGTGTAAGTTCGGACAGAACGACACTTTTCGAGACCTACACATGTAAGGCCGACCCAAACATAGGCCCGAGGCCTAAAAATTACTCATTTTCGACAGAACACAGGACCAAGGCCTGAAAATTGCTCATTTTCATCGCCTCCACATGTAAACTTGGCCCGAACACATGATTGAGGCTCGACAATCACTCCTTTTCGTCACATCCACGTGTAAGTCCAACATGATCGCTGGCCTGAGGCCCGAAAATTACTTTTTTTGTCACCTCCACGTGTAAGTCTGGACCAAACGCTTGCCCGAAGCCCAAAATCCTAGCCCGAAAGACACTTTTTGACACCTCCACTTGTCAGCCTGATAGGTGCAAACCCGTTGAACGAGTTAGCACCCGAGAGTGGCCTGATCTTCATGTCATAGGATCAAATTGGAAGGGATAACTAGCTGCAAACAGCCGGGATAACTAGCTTTATACCTGTCAAGATTGGATGCAACCTGTACGTTGGGGATGGCTAACCAGAGCTGCAAGAACTCCAACCCGCTGTCCGAACAATCACAGAATTACAAAGCGGGACTAATCCACACAAAACGGCCAGAACCGTAGGGCACAAATTAGGGGGAATCAGAAGCTCCTTCTCGCAAATCCGGATGAACTCACAAGAGCAAAGGTAGTAAGGATTTCTCAAATCTCTAGCAGTCTTGCTACATAACCTTGTAGCTGAATGGTTTGACAAAAGGTCTCTCTAAAGGCTGGGGGAGATGGAGTTTTATAGCATGGACAACCCCCCTTAGCTAGGTGTGAAAAAGTTTCAAAAGTAATCAGCTTTGCATGGCTTCCTTGGGGGAATAAGCAGTCAACTTTGGGAGTTGTTGGAGAGTTCTTCGGAAATTCGCGAAGCTTTGATAGCCTGGACACCTTCCACGAGAATGACTAAAACTTTTGACTCACAACCAGGCCCGGCCCTGAGGGGGGGGGGGGGAGGGTTGACTGCCCCGGGCCCCCATCTGCAAGGGGCCCCCAACCTGGGTGTTGCTCTGTACTGGGCTGGCCCAAACTAGCAATACACACGCACGCTGAGATCTAAACAGAAAAGCGAGGTCACCCCTTTCGTTCGTTCCAGAAAAAAAAATGAATCGCCTTCAAGATGATATGCCGGCTCAGTCTCTCGGAGGTGCTCATAGGGTAGGGTGTGCGTGTGTGCGTTCATAGGGGTGAGTGTATGCGCGTGTATATGAGCGCTTGCGTCTGTACTGTGTTCAAAAATAATCTCCGGGACTCCCGTACACGCTGACTTATGGAGAGGTGGAGGGATCTAATCAGCGGTGGCGGCGTTAGGGATTGATGGCTGGGCAAACTATATTCTACGATCACCAGGTAATGTATGCGCCATGCTCATTTGCTTGATCTAGGTCGTTCTCCTCTTCTGATTGGCCGTAGGCTTTGGTCCTAAACTTGATAATTCTAGCTAGGTAAATTTGGTGTTGAAATCTTGTTCGACATCTAGGGCTAATCCTTGGTCTGGTTCCTATTCATCTTCCCACATTAACGATCTCGTCAGATCTATCTAGCTTCGATGAGTCAGTTGTGCTTTTAGAAATACAACAAACTAGTAGTAGAAGTCTACCTATCTGTCTAATTTGAACAAGAAAAAAAATGGAAAAGCCATCAGATAGCATACCATTGTTCTTCTTTACATGAATTTCAATCGGTAGCTACAACCCTATCTTATTATTTGATTAATCTTACACCCATGTGTGAGGTCACATGCTTGATTCGGTTGTATTTCTCACTGGAAAAAATTGCGCGCTATAGCGCCGCTAATAGCATGCTATAGCATCATGAGCAATGTCTCGCTAAATAAAATGGTGTTTATAGCACGCTATAGCACGATATAGCACGGCAACAACGTATTTTAAGGGCGGCGATATTTTGCTATAGCGCGCTATTTTTTCATTCGTATTTCTATCATCTTTTAGCATTGTGGGATCAATAATCAACCTCACAGATACTATTTAGAAACACCCTATCTCGCTCCGGGCTATTTGGTTGATATTTTTTTGCTACTAGCATATTAAGGGCCCGGTGTTCTAGCTCGTCCCGGGCCCCCTAAATCTCAGGACCGGCCCTGCTTACAACTCCAAATGATGCACCGTTTTTTGGGTTGGAAAGTAAATTTGATGTAGCTTGATGTACACCTATGGCCCCGTATATCCTTCAAATGGGTGTGACACATCAAAAGATCAGAGGTAAAAACTGACAGCAGCAGCTTCGCTTGAAACTTGTTTTCTCCAACTCTGTTTCTTCACCTCGATTTCTTCAAGAGCTCATGGGTTGTTGGATTTCTTCCATGTGATACCTAAATTCAACCAATAACAATGAGATGAAAGTGTAGCAACGTGTTGAAGTTTAAAGTAAGAACTTAAGTTAGCGTTCATCGGGTCATGTATTTGTTTAACACAAATTATTATGTTTTCTCATTTGATGACCATGGGTGTATAAATGGTTGTCATGTCCTCGTCTTCCTCCCCCTCTTGAAATGGTCGTCCTCGACTCTAGCTAGTCATCACACAAAACAAAATAGGCCAGCACAAAGAAGCAACACAAATACTTTATGGAATGCATAAGTTTAGCTTTCACCTTTGCGAACTTCCTCAAATGTTTATGAATGTCAACATGATGTTTTGTTCGACTCAACAACTCCTTCCAACTAACATTTCCACGGAGTACAAACTTGTATCCAACCATGACCATGTCCATATCATCCCCCCTCTCTTCGAGAAAAGTCATCCTCGACTTCATTCGGTCCACAAAATTATAGCACAAGGACAGTACAAAATAACTAGGGAAAGCAAAAGTTGAAAACATATGTGTGGATCTTAAGTTTCCAACTCCTTTGTTTTCTCTTCATAGTTGAAAAAAATTATATTGATGGATTGATGGTGTGCTAAAGGATGTGCCCAATAATTTTTCTCTTATTTCATTTCGCCAATATTTCAAGAGTTCATATGTGCATACCTCGCCAATATTTCAAGAGTTCAAATGTAGTATTCTGGAATGTCTGCTTGTGCTTGGGTTTGACCGGCGCGACTGGACGGATGATGCTTTTTCTTATGTCTGCGGGGCCATTCGATGATGCAGACCTACTAATTTCATTTGTATTGGTTGCTTCTTTTCTCGGCTGAAGTTGGCAACAAATCGGCAAAGAAAGCTATGCCCAATGATAATTGTCAAGCCAAATAAATACGCAATATGAACATAATCATTTATAGACAGTTGAGAAAAAAAATCCTTCAAATAGTTTGCTTAACTTCTGGGCTATAGTTGGTTTCTGCACCAATTGGGGCTGTCGGGTTGTGCCACGGCTTTTGGTTGCCGCGGCTATCCGGATGCGTGCTTTGGAATCTCTACCCGGCCTTTGGACACTGCGGCCTTGTCGGTTGGTGTGTGCGGCTGCACGTTCTCACTGATCGGCTCTCCCATTGCCTTTGAATCGCCTGATTAGTTCCCTTGGCTTCCTTCTATTCGTGTGTTTTCTGATGGGGGTGCATGATTCCGATAGTTCAGGTCATTTGCGTAAGGGGTGTGGTTGGGTTCTCTGTCGATTCGGTCGTTGGGTTGTCCTGCCCGCCTAGCGAAGGACATGGGCAACAATCGTCGTTGTCTATCATTGGTAAATATACAAGGCATGGTAAATATACAAGGCAATTACAGACGCACTATAAATATAATAAGTTGTAGGTAATTCAAAAATATCGTTCAAATGGTTCATCTAATTAATTTCTCGATTGTTGTTTCCCCGTTGCAATTAAGAGGTGAGGACAAACCGGAGCATCGAAAAAAAAAACCTGCTCAAGAAAATGGGTTATATCTCGCAGAAGAAAGTTATGGAAATTTTCAGCGTCAAGCAATTATCAAGACGGTATGAACATAATCATTTGCAGACAGTTGAGGAAAAAATCGTTCAAATAGTTCGCTTAACTTCTAAGCTAGAGTTGGTCTCTGCGCCAATTGGCGCAACGGGTCATATAGTGTAGTAAAAAACAAGGACACATGCAAACATCCTCGCCATGCAAGACTTTGAAAACCGAAATAGCCACTTGCCACAAACAAAATACACACAACCTAATATTAATTCCTCTATCTGCTGCCTAGGCATGGCTGCGAGTCTTCCTACCGCCTCTTCCCTTGCGGCGCCTTCTTCTTGCAGCTGCCTCTCCACTGGGAGATGAGACGGGAAGTCAAGGATTCACCAACAAAATAAGGAAAACACAAGCAACACCCATATATCAATCAACCATGATAAGTAGAAGCAACCTACAAGAAAAGAAAGACACATGTATATTGTATAATCATGGCTAGCTATACCTGTCAGTACCAAGACGTGAAACGAAGAACGCCGGCCAGTCCATCTCTAAGAGCACGGCATCCAGAGGGCTGTTGGGGCGTGCGTGAGGCCCGTCCGCCACCTCCTTCATTGCTCCGGTCTCGAGGTCGGCGGCGTACACGCGCCCGCGCCCGTCCATGACAAGCAATTTTGCCACACTTCTCTCCCAGTATGGAAAGCGTGTCTTTTCCTTGGGTCAGTCTTCTTCCAGTATGGTTGTATCAGCTCGATCGTATGAGCGTTGAGCCATCGCGAGCTACCATAGAAACTCTCTTGGCCCTCTTGTCTCCATATTTGTAGCCGGGAACCTGTCTCTTGCATCTGTACCACCGAGAGCGTGCCGTCGGGCGAAGGCACGGGCGGTGACACTACCAGAATAAGGGCAGTTGCCGACGGCATTTTGTCGGGGCTGTCGGGATAAGAAGACGTATGCCGACGGCCAGTGGAAAGCCGTCGACATAGAAAAGCCGTCGGCACAGCCAGATATATGCCGGCGGCAACCGTAGGCATACAAAGGCCGTCGGCATATACCGGACAGTGCCGACGGCGGCCGTCGGTATAGCGCAGCCGTCGGTATATAAGCGGCCCAGGCGACCCCACCTGCGATGGCCAGCTGACGCCGTCGGGGGTATGCCGACGGCACAGACGTAGGCCGTCCGCATAGCTCGAGCTGCCACGTGGGAGAGCTATGCCGACGGCACAGCCGTCGGCATATCTTTGCACATATGCCGACGGCTTTGCCGTAGGCATAGCCTTCGGCCAGAAACCACCAGGGACTGCCACGTGGCAGTACTAGTGAATCTGACTTATCTAATTTATTTTTATTTTTAGGTTGAAATCAGACTTATCTAAACTTAAACATACACAAATTATATATCGATTTGGGGTATAATTTTCCATAGATTATGAATATCCAGTTTGTTTTTATTTTTGAGTACGTTATAACTGTGACCTCATGTACTTTTGCATATAGGTCCTTATACTTTGTTAAAATCATAAGTAATTGATACTTGCATCGATTTGACAAATTTAATATGGTTTGTTATCAAAATCTTGTAAAGATTCTGTTGCTATACTGTGTTTTCAAATTTGAACAAACTTAAATCATGTTTGCTTCAGATTTACAGAAACACCCTTTTGTTTGACTATTTTGTATATTTTTCATTCCTTAGCCAAACGAGACAAATTTTATATGTACATCCATCAGATTGTTTCTACGAGTGCGGTGGCGGGTGTAAACACCAGGCACGCGGCTCCGGAGTGTGGCCCCCTTCACGGACGGCGCTGTCGCCGGCGCTTGGAGGGGGGAAACGGCCGCGTCGGGCCGACACAGAGGGGATCCTATGGTGGGTTGGGCCCGGATCTTGTTCCGGAGTGTTCCCATGGGCTGACCTATCACAACCAGGTGGAGAAGTCTATTGGTCAAACCCCGTCCGGCGAAAGTCAAAGGCGTAGATCTACGGGTCAACTGGTGCAGGGTTAGGCCTGCCGGGGGCCTTGGGGGGTAGCAATGCCACCAGAGCATCGCGACGGGTCCTCACACATGTCTTAACATGCGGTGGCATGTCTGAAGAGTCAAGACGCGTCTCCGGGGTGTGGCCCCACTCACAGACGGCGATGACACCGGAGTGACGTCCTGCGGTTTTGGTGCTGCGTGAATATTCCTGAACACCCGGAGGGTGATAAAATCATGAGTTTTTTACACGGTGCAGACACATGTGATATAGGATGTGTAGTCATTTTTCATAATTTTTTGAGATGCAGAAGTAAGTGGAAAAATTCCTCTTTTCGGATTGTTCCTCGCATGTCTACGGGTGTGGTCGGGGGCCTTCGTGGGGTAGCTATGCCACAAAATCTTGCGCTGGGCCCTCATACATGTCTGGATGTGCGGTGGCGGGTGCAAACACCCGGCACGCGGCTCCGGAGTGTGACCCCCTTCACGGACGGCGCTGCCGCCGGCGCTTTGAGGGGGGAAACGGCCGCGTCGGGCCGACACGAAGGGGATCCTGTGGTGGGTTGGGCCCGGACCTTGTTCCGGAGTGTTCCCATGGGCTGACCTATCACAACCAGGTGGAGAAGTCTATTGGTCAAACCCCGTCCGGCGAAAGTCAAAGGCGTAGATCTACGGGTCAGCTGGTCCAGGGTTAGGCCTGCCGGGGGCCTTGGGGGGTAGCAATGCCACCAGAGCATCGCGACGGGTCCTCACACGTGTCTTAACATGCGGTGGCATGTCTGAAGAGTTAAGACGCGTCTCCGGGGTGTGGCCCCCCTCACGGACAGCGATGACACCGGAGTGACGTCCTGCGGTTTTGGTGCCGCGTGAATATTCCTGAACACCCGGAGGGTGATAAAATCATGAGTTTTTTACACGGTGCAGACACATGTGATATAGGATGTGTAGTCATTTTTCATAATTTTTTGAGATGGAGAAGTAAGTGGAAAAATTCCTCTTTTCAGATTGTTCCTCGCATGTCTACGGGTGTGGTCGGGGGCCTTCGTGGGTAGCTATGCCACAAAATCTTGCGCTGGGCCCTCATACATGTCTGGATGTGCGGTGGCGGGTGCAAACACCCGGCACGCGGCTCCGGAGTGTGACCCCCTTCACGGACGGCGCTGCCGCCGACGCTTTGAGGGGGGAAACGGCCGCGTCGGGCCGACACGGAGGGGATCCTGTGGTGGGTTGGGCCCGGACCTTGTTCCGGAGTGTTCCCATGGGCTGACCTATCACAACCAGGTGGAGAAGTCTATTGGTCAAACCCCGTCCGGCGAAAGTCAAAGGCGTAAATCTACGGGTCAGCTGGTCCAGGGTTAGGCCTGCCGAGGGCCTTGGGGGGTAGCAATGCCACCAGAGCATCGCGACGGGTCCTCACACGTGTCTTAACATGCGGAGGCATGTCTGAAGAGTCAAGACGCGTCTCCGGGGTGTGGCCCCCCTCACGGACAGCGATGACACCGGAGTGACGTCCTGCGGTTTTGGTGCCGCGTGAATATTCCTGAACACCCGGAGGGTGATAAAATCATGAGTTTTTTACACGGTGCAGACACATGTGATATAGGATGTGTAGTCATTTTTCATAATTTTTTGAGATGCAGAAGTAAGTGGAAAAATTCCTCTTTCCGGATTGTTCCTCGCATCTCTACGGGTGTGGTCGGGGGCCTTCGTGGGGTAGCTATGCCACAAAATCTTGCGCTGGGCCCTCATACATGTCTGGAAGTGCGGTGGCGGGTGCAAACACCCGGCACGCGGCTCCGGAGTGTGACCCCCTTCACGGACGGCGCTGCCGCCGGCGCTTGGAGGGGGGAAACGGCCGCGTCGGGCCGACACGGAGGGGATCCTGTGGTGGGTTGGGCCCGGACCTTGTTTCGGAGTGTTCCCATGGGCTGACCTAGCACAACCAGGTGGAGAAGTCTATTGGTCAAACCCTGTCCGGCGAAAGTCAAAGGCGTAGATCTACGGGTCAACTGGTCCAGGGTTAGGCCTGCCGGGGGCCTTGGGGGGTAGCAATGCCACCAGAGCATCGTGACGGGTCCTCACACGTGTCTTAACATGCGTTGGCATGTTTGAAGAGTCAAGACGCGTCTCCGGGGTATGGCCCCCCTCACGGACGGCGATGACACCGGAGTGACGTTCTGCGGTTTTGGTGCTGCGTGAATATTCCTGAACACCCGGAGGGTGATAAAATCATGAATTTTTTACACGGTGCAGACACATGTGATATAGGATGTGTAGTCATTTTTCATAATTTTTTGAGATGCAGAATTAAGTGGAAAAATTCCTCTTTCCGGATTGTTCCTCGCATGTCTACGGGTGTGGTCGGGGGTCTTCGTGGGGTAGCTATGCCACAAAATCTTGCGTTGGGCCCTCATACATGTCTGGAAGTGCGGTGGCGGGTGCAAACACCCGGCACGCGGCTCCGGAGTGTGACCCCCTTCACGGACGGCGCTGCCGCCAACGCTTGGAGGGGGGAAACGGCCGCGTCGGGCCGACACGGAGGGGATCCTGTGGTGGGTTGGGCTCTGACCTTGTTCCGGAGTGTTCCCATGGGCTGACCTATCACAACCAGGTGGAGAAGTCTATTGGTCAAACCCCGTCCGGCGAAAGTCAAAGGCGTAGATCTACGGGTCAACTGGTCCAGGGTTAGGCCTGCCGGGGGCCTTGGGGGGTAGCAATGCCACCAGAGCATCGCGACGGGTCCTCACACGTGTCTTAACATGCGGTGGCATGTCTGAAGAGTCAAGACGCGTCTCCAGGGTGTGGCCCCACTCACAGACGGCGATGACATCGGAGTGACGTCCTGCGGTTTTGGTGCTGCGTGAATATTCCTGAACACCCGGAGGGTGATAAAATCATGAGTTTTTTACACGGTGCAGACACATGTGATATAGGATGTGTAGTCATTTTTCATAATTTTTTGAGATGCAGAAGTAAGTGGAAAAATTCCTCTTTTCGGATTGTTCCTCGCATGTCTACGGGTGTGGTCGGGGGCCTTCGTGGGGTAGCTATGCCACAAAATCTTGCGCTGGGCCCTCATACATGTCTGGATGTGCGGTGGCGGGTGCAAACACCCGGCACGCGGCTCCGGAGTGTGAGCCCCTTCACGGACGGCGCTGCCGCCGGCGCTTTGAGGGGGGAAACGGCCGCGTCGGTCCGACACGGAGGGGATCCTGTGGTGGGTTGGGCCCGGACCTTGTTCCGGAGTGTTCCCATGGGCTGACCTATCACAACCAGGTGGAGAAGTCTATTGGTCAAACCCCGTCCGGCGAAAGTCAAAGGCGTAAATCTACGGGTCAGCTGGTCCAGGGTTTGGCCAGCCGGGGGCCTTGGGGGGTAGCAATGCCACCAGAGCATCGCGACGGGTCCTCACACGTGTCTTAACATGCGGTGGCATGTCTGAAGAGTCAAGACGCGTCTCCGGGGTGTGGCCCCCCTCACGGACAGCGATGACACCGGAATGACGTCCTGCGGTTTTGGTGCTGCGTGAATATTCCTGAACACCCAGAGGGTGATAAAATCATGAGTTTTTTACACGGTGCAGACACATGTGATATAGGATGTGTAGTCATTTTTTATAATTTTTTGAGATGCAGAAGTAAGTGGAAAAATTCCTCTTTCCGGATTGTTCCTCGCATATCTACGGGTGTGGTCGGGGGCCTTCGTGGTGTAGCTATGCCACAAAATCTTGCGCTGGGCCCTCATACATGTCTGGAAGTGCGATGGCGGGTGCAAACACCCGGCACGCGGCTCCGGAGTGTGACCCCCTTCACGGACGGCGCTGCCGCCGGCGCTTGGAGCGGGGAAACGGCCGCGTCGGGCCGACACGGAGGGGATCCTGTGGTGGGTTGGGCCCGGACCTTGTTTCGGAGTGTTCCCATGGGCTGACCTATCACAACCAGGTGGAGAAGTCTATTGGTCAAACCCTGTCCGGCGAAAGTCAAAGGCGTAGATCTACGGGTCAACAGGTCCAGGGTTAGGCTTGCCGGGGGCCTTGGGGGGTAGCAATGCCACCATAGCATCGTGACGGGTCCTCACACGTGTCTTAACATGCGGTGGCATGTCTGAAGAGTCAAGACGCGTCTCCGGGGTATGGCCCCCCTCACGGACGGCGATGACACCGGAGTGACGTCCTGCGGTTTTGGTGCTGCGTGAATATTCCTGAACACCCGGAGGGTGATAAAATCATGAGTTTTTTACACGGTGCAGACACATGTGATATAGGATGTGTAGTCATTTTTCATAATTTTTTGAGATGCAGAAGTAAGTGGAAAAATTCCTCTTTTCGGATTGTTCTTCGCATGTCTACGGGTGTGGTCGGGGGCCTTCGTGGGGTAGCTATGCCACAAAATCTTGCGCTGGGCCCTCATACATGTCTGGATGTGCGGTGGCGGGTGCAAACACCCGGCACGCGGCTCCGGAGTGTGACCCCCTTCACGGACGGCGCTGCCGCCAGCGCTTGGAGGGGGGAAACGGCCGCGTCGGGCCGACACGGAGGGGATCCTGTGGTGGGTTGGGCTCGGACCTTGTTCCGGAGTGTTCCCATGGGCTGACCTATCACAACCAGGTGGAGAAGTCTATTGGTCAAATCCCGTCCGGCGAAAGTCAAAGGCGTAGATCTACGGGTCAACTGGTCTAGGGTTAGGCCTGCCGGGGGCCTTGAGGGGTAGCAATGCCACCAGAGGATCGCGACGGGTCCTCACACGTGTCTTAACATGCGGTGGCATGTCTGAAGAGTCAAGACGCGTCTCCGGGGTGTGGCCCCCCTCACGGACAGCGATGACACCGGAATGACGTCCTGCGGTTTTGGTGCTGCGTGAATATTCCTGAACACCCAGAGGGTGATAAAATCATGAGTTTTTTACACGGTGCAGACACATGTGATATAGGATGTGTAGTCATTTTTTATAATTTTTTGAGATGCAGAAGTAAGTGGAAAAATTCCTCTTTCCGGATTGTTCCTCGCATATCTACGGGTGTGGTCGGGGGCCTTCGTGGGGTAGCTATGCCACAAAATCTTGCGCTGGGCCCTCATACATGTCTGGAAGTGCGATGGCGGGTGCAAACACCCGGCACGCGGCTCCGGAGTGTGACCCCCTTCACGGACGGCGCTGCCGCCGGCGCTTGGAGCGGGGAAACGGCCGCGTCGGGCCGACACGGAGGGGATCCTGTGGTGGGTTGGGCCCGGACCTTGTTTCGGAGTGTTCCCATGGGCTGACCTATCACAACCAGGTGGAGAAGTCTATTGGTCAAACCCTGTCCGGCGAAAGTCAAAGGCGTAGATCTACGGGTCAACAGGTCCAGGGTTAGGCTTGCCGGGGGCCTTGGGGGGTAGCAATGCCACCATAGCATCGTGACGGGTCCTCACACGTGTCTTAACATGCGGTGGCATGTCTGAAGAGTCAAGACGCGTCTCCGGGGTATGGCCCCCCTCACGGACGGCGATGACACCGGAGTAACGTCCTGCGGTTTTGGTGCTGCGTGAATATTCCTGAACACCCGGAGGGTGATAAAATCATGAATTTTTTACACGGTGCAGACACATGTGATATAGGATGTGTAGTCATTTTTCATAATTTTTTGAGATGCAGAAGTAAGTGGAAAAATTCCTCTTTCCGGATTGTTCCTCGCATGTCTACGGGTGTGGTCGGGGGTCTTCGTGGGGTAGCTATGCCACAAAATCTTGCGTTGGGCCCTCATACATGTCTGGAAGTGCGGTGGCGGGTGCAAACACCCGGCACGCGGCTCCGGAGTGTGACCCCCTTCACGGACGGCGCTGCCGCCAGCGCTTGGAGGGGGGAAACGGCCGCGTCGGGCCGACACGGAGGGGATCCTGTGGTGGGTTGGGCTCGGACCTTGTTCCGGAGTGTTCCCATGGGCTGACCTATCACAACCAGGTGGAGAAGTCTATTGGTCAAATCCCGTCCGGCGAAAGTCAAAGGCGTAGATCTACGGGTCAACTGGTCCAGGGTTAGGCCTGCCGGGGGCCTTGGGGGGTAGCAATGCCACCAGAGGATCGCGACGGGTCCTCACACGTGTCTTAACATGCGGTGGCATGTCTGAAGAGTCAAGACGCGTCTCCGGGGTGTGGCCCCCCTCACAGACAGCGATGACACCGGTGTGACGTCCTGCGGTTTTGGTGCTGCGTGAATATTCCTGAACACCCGGAGGGTGATAAAATCATGAGTTTTTTACACGGTGCAGACACATGTGATATAGGATGTGTAGTCATTTTTCATATTTTTTTGAGATGCAGAAGTAAGTGGAAAAATTCCTCTTTCCGGATTGTTCCTCGCATGTCTATGGGTGTGGTCGGGGGCCTTCGTGCGGTAGCTATGCCACAAAATCTTGCGCTGGGCCCTCATACATGTCTGGAAGTGCGGTGGCGGGTGCAAACACCCGACACGCGGCTCCGGAGTGTGACCCCCTTCACGGACGGCGCTGCCACTGGCGCTTTGAGGGGGGAAACGGCCGCGTCGGGCCGACACGGAGGGGATCCTGTGGTGGGTTGGGCCCGGACCTTGTTCCGGAGTATTCCCATGGGCTGACCTATCACAACCAGGTGGAGAAGTCTATTGGTCAAACCCCGTCCGGCGAAAGTCAAAGGCGTAGATCTACGGGTCAACTGGTCCAGGGTTAGGCCTGTCGGGGACCTTGGGGGTAGCAATGCCACCAGAGCATCGCGACGGGTCCTCACACGTGTCTTAACATGCGGTGGCATGTCTGAAGAGTCAAGACGCATCTCCGGGGTGTGGCCCCCCTCACGAACGGCGATGACACCGGAGTGACGTCCTGCGGTTTTGGTGCTGCGTGAATATTCCTGAACACCCGGAGGGTGATAAAATCATGAGTTTTTTAGACGGTGCAGACATATGTGATATAGGATGTGTAGTCATTTTTCATAATTTTTTGAGATGCAGAAGTAAGTGGAAAAATTCCTCTTTCCAGATTGTTCCTCGCATGTCTACGGGTGTGGTCGGGGGCCTTCGTGGGGTAGCTATGCCACAGAATCTTGCGTTGGGCCCTCATACATGTCTGGAAGTGCGGTGGCGGGTGCAAACACCCGGCACACGGCTCCGTAGTGTGACCCCGCTCATGGACATCGCTGCCGCCGTCGCACGGAGGCGGGAAACGGCCACGTCGGGCAGACACGGAGCGGAGGGAATCTTGCGGTGGGTTGTGCCCGGACGTGGCCGTTTCCCCCCTCCGTGCGATAATACACATTTAAATTAATCAAAATTTTATTTAGAAATAAAATAAAATAATACATAGCTATGCCGACGGCAAAGCCGTCGGCATAGCTATGCCACAGATCGATGACGTGGCACGGCTCGAGCTATGCCCCGGATGCCCCGGATCGATGACGTGGTATGCTCGAGCTATGCCGACGGCTAAGCCGTCGGCATAGCCCCCTTATCCACTCGCGGTGCTCTCCCTACCGCTCATTCCCCTCCCTCCCCATCTCGATCTCTCTCCTGCGACCCCGACCCGTGCCGCCGCCACCCTCTTCGCCCCCTTGTCGCGTTGCCGCCGCCAGCTCGTCGCGCCACCGCCGCCACCCTCTCCGCCCCCGCCGCCAGCTCGTCGCGCCGCCGCCCCCCCCTTTTGCCCTGCCACCTCGCGCCGCCGCCACCTCGTCGCGCCGCCGCCACCACCCTCTCCACCACCTCACGCGACCGCCACCCCCGTCTGCCCTGCCACCTCGCGGGCCCGCGTCAGCGCCGCCCGACCCCGACGCCCCCATGCAACCGGCCGAAGCAGTCCTCCGTGGCGCCTCCTCCGACCCCCATCCCGCCGGCCCCTGAGGTCCTCTGCTCCGACCGCCCTCCCCGCCGTCCGCTGCCGTCCTCCGCCGGCCCCGACGACCCCATCCAGCCGACCGCTCCTGTCCTTGGACCTCTGCCTCGGTGAGGCCCTTTTCCTCTTGCTACTGTGATGTAGATGGATGGATGGATGAATGGTGCAAGTATGCTACAAATTATTGGTAGATGGATGGATGAATGGTGCAAGTATGCTACAAATTATTGGTTCTCTGAATGCTCAATGCTACTGTGTGTATGTAGATGATTTGTTAATTTTTTTTGCTACTGTGATTGCTCAATGCTACTTGTGAGTGGTTCTGTTTTGCTACTGCTATGTGCTAATTGATAAACATTGTAGATGGAGATTGATAGACATTGCTCAATTCCAGTTCTGGGACATTATTTGTGACTTGGACGACCAGGAATGACTAGTATATCCTCAAGTTCTACTGGTCCATTCATTCTCTATAAGTTTGGTGCACATGATTTGTCTCTAGGTTGTCGATGGGTTTCGCCGATTTATTGCGTGTTTACATTGCCTGCTCGTGTGCTACTTTACTTTAACCTGAGCATCCAAGTACTTACATTCACTGCACCTCATCTATATCCAATAACATCATTTGTGATCAAGGCTGCATAATTATGTAGGTCTTTGTTGATGATGCCCTTTGCTGCTCTAGATTTTTCATATATGGTCATTGGAACTCAGGCATCTATTATCTCGCAGTGAACATGTATCAGCAGTAGACCTTTTCACTTTTGCTCTGCCTGTGCTTCTCACTTTGCTAACCGTCTCTAGGTTCTTGATTGGCTTCACCAATTGCCAATTGATTGATTGTTTCCCCTGAGCATCCATGATCTATATCGAAGAATGTTACTTCTGATTATGCCAGATAGTTATGTAGGGGTAAGAAGTTTCACTAGTGGATGATGATGGATTTACCATCACAGGAGATGGACGAGGATTCTGTGCACTAGTAGTAACCGTGCGCGTGCAAGGCATGTCACGACCAATATTGAAGCTAAAAGCATATCTGTATGTAAAGAAGAACACACAACAGGGCAGAATTTCAGAATGCATATAGGATATTGGTCAAGTTAGTGTTAGGTCATGTTGATTCATAGTTAAAGAAGCAATTCGAGACACTTAGTTTCTAAAATAGTTAATGAAGCTTTATTTTGCAATTTGAGATGTTGTTAAATACCTATGTGAGATGTGCTCCAAAATTGGGATATGATGAGTGGTTACTTCATCATGATCATCTTGCTAAAAAAAATTGAAGAACAAAATTTCACACTTGACAGAGAAATTAGGATTTGAAGTATCATGATGATCTAAAATCTTCACTAGATGTCATTAGCACTATGTTTTTTTTCATAGTTTGAAGTGTCTATGCTTTATGTGATGCGATGACCTAAATTTTTTTCACTCGGTGGAACTTACAGGATTTGTGGTGTTGCATCTCCGTGGAGTGATCGTCGACGTTGGAGCTGTTGGTCCACGATCGTCCCTCCGCTGATCGACTACATCCTCTACATCCGAGGGTGAGCTACAATTCGATCTCCTCCTCCGCTTTTTTTTCATGTCACTAGATTTCACTTTCACGTCAAGTCGCGTAACCTAGGCGTCTCCCATCCGAAAGGGTTGCATCTATAAATATGCATTCAATTGCATATTTATCACCGTAACTCATTCGGATTGTCCAGCGTTTTCCACGGACAGCCCGAGGATGTGTAGATTGGGTACGTTCTCCATGCTCTACCCCATTCCGAGACAAAATTTTGGCAGCGCCTCCCCGTTGTTCTCCGGATGCACATTCTCTCGGGTTTTTGCCGGGACGTGTATCTGGAGAACAGCGGGGAGGTGCTGCCGAAATTTTGTCTCGGAATGGGGTAGAGCAAGGAGAACGTACTCAATCTACACATCCTCGGGTGGGATTAGGACCCATCTTTACCTATTAGAGATGTAGGTGGATTCAATGTCGTTTCTCGTCAATCCGGTAGAAAATAAAACATTGATGTGATTAATTTAAATGAATCCTTAATTTTGGTGTGTGCCTCCCAATAAAGCAGAGATGGCAGATAATCAATGGATGTACAGTGGTTTTTTCCGTCGGAATCAAGTAACAACAAAGTGGGCCGAGAGAACCGATGTGTTTTTGAAGGAGATATTCCGTCGTCCAATGAGAATGGTGCCAGAATGCCCCTGTGTCAAATGTAAGAGACGTATCCGTAGAGATCAGGAGGAGATGACTTTGCACCTTCACACGAATGGATTTATGCCAAACTTTAACATGCCGATAAACTTTGCCCAGCGGGACCGTGGTAGAGAGAACATGAGGACGATGGGGTTAGAGACATGCTAGATGATGTCTGTGCTGCACAGACGGCAACTGCGACACTTTCAGCGAATGAACCGGAGGAGCCGGAGGAAAACGCAAAGGCCTTCCTGGATATCTTGGCCTCGTCAAAGAAACCTCTTTATGAGGGTGCCAAGCTCTCTCAGCTGGATGCCATTTCGCAACTGATGGCAGGCAAGGCGGAGTACGGCTGTAACCGAGGTTGCTTCGAAGCATTTCTGGGAGTATGGGCTAACAGCCTCCCTGAGGGCCATGAACTGCCGAAAAGCATGTATGCTACGAAGAAAATCATGAAGGCGCTCTCTATGGATTATGAGAAAATACATGTTTGTCCAAAGAATTGCCTTTTGTTTAGGCACGAGTATGCGAATGACAACTACTGTAGGAAGTGCGGTTCCTCTCGGTATATTGAGGTGCTCGATGAGCAGGGTGAGAAGAAGCAGCTAGCCATCCCTGCAAAGGTTCTTCGGTATCTCCATTTCATAGAAAGACTGCAGCGCCTTTTCATCACCGAGGAGTCTGCCAAAATGATGAAGTGGCACAAGGAAGGGAAAAGGTACCATGCAGATAAAATCGTACATCCATCAGAAGGTGAAGCATGGAAGTCATTCGACACAGAATACCCTGAGGAAGCAGCCAAGGCTGGGAATGTCAGAATTGCTATATCAGGTGATGGGTTCAATCCATATGGTATGTCGTCTAATCCATACAGCTGCTGGCCCGTGTTTGTTATTCCGCTGAATCTCCCTCCCGGCGCCATAATGCAACGCAAGACCATGTTCCTGTCGCTGATAATTCCGGGGCCTGAATATCCGGGGAAGAATTTGAGTGTGTTTATGCAGCCGTTGGTGGATGATTTGCACCATTCTTGGTACTTCCCGAGGTTGACATACGATCGACATCTGCAGAAAAATTTCTTGATGAAAGTTTGGCTGCAGTATTGCATGCATGACTTTCCCGGCTATGCCCTATTCTGCGGATGGTGTACAAGTGGGAAGATGCCATGCCCAGTGTGCATGCAGGCCTTGCGTTTCATTTGGCTGAAGAAGGGTGGCAAGTATGTTGCCTTTGACCTGCATCGACAGTTCCTCCCTCCAGACCATCCTGACAGGGAAGACAAGAAGAACTTCACGAAAGGCCTAGTTGTCCATGAAGTAAACGAGATTCCAACGTTCTCGGGTGCGGATGTGCTTGCTCAGCTGAAAGCTCTTGAGCCTGCCGGCGAAGGGAAAGGCAAAGGCAAAGGCAAAGCCAAAGCCAAAGCCAAAGCCAAAGGCACAGGCGAAGGCGAGGGGAAAGGGAAAGGCAAAGGAAAAGACAAAGGTTTTGAAGGATATGGTGAGACGCACAACTGGACTCACATTACCCCCTTCACGCAGCTTCCCTATTTCAAGGACCTCAAACTTCCATATAACATCGATGTGATGCACACCGAAAAGAATGTCGCAGAGGCCCTTTTTCGCACGATCCTCAACATTCCTGATAAGACAAAGGATAATGTTAATGCTAGAGTCGATCAACAAAATATTTGTGATAGGCCACGTCTGAACATGCGGCCTCCCACAGGCGGTCGAAAATCTTGGTTCAAGCTAGATGTGACTTCATCCTTAAAAAGGATGATAAGATGGAGGCATTCAAGTGGCTGAAACACGTCGTGAAGTTCACTGATGGTTATGCATCGAATATAAGTAACGGAGTCAATCTTTTAACAGGCAAAGTCACCGAGCTCAAGAGTCATGACTATCATGTATGGATTGAGCGGATTATGCCGGTGATGGTTCGAGGCTATGTCCCCGAGTGTGTCTGGCGTGTGCTTGCGGAGCTAAGCCATTTCTTCCGCACGCTTTGTGCTAAAGAAGTATGTCCCAAGATGATAAAAGAATTGCATAAGAAGGCGCCGGAGTTGATATGCAAGCTAGAGAAGATCTTTCCGCCAGGCGATGACACATCTCATTTTGCACCTCGCGAACGAGGTATTGTTGGGGGGCCCTGTGCAGAATCGTTGGCAGTACGGCCCTGAGAGACAGAACAAGCATCTTCGACACAAATGTGGAAACAAAGCTAAGATTGAAGCTTCCATAGCTGAGGCAGTTATCCTAGAGGAGGTGGCAGATCTCAGGATAGCGTACTATCCAGACCACGTTCCCACTCTGCATAATAAGGTGTCTCGATACAATACAGAAGAGCCCAAGTATAAACCCAAGCTCCCTCTATTCAGCGGGCAAGGTGGCAAGGCTGGATGCTCGAAACCTTATATCATGCCACGGCATGAGTGGGAGGACGTCATGTTCTATGTCTTTCACAACATCAAGGAAGTTGAGGATGAGTGGATGAGGTAATACCGTTGCACCATTCGTTTAGTCAATTCGTTATGTTCACTTTGCCTCGATCTAATACCGCTTTTCTTCTTTTAGTCGATTCGTTGATGAAGAGTGGACGGGAATGATGCCTCCTACTGAAGCGGAGGCACTTACTCTTCTTCGAAAGGGTGCCGATGGAAGGAAAATTTTTGTTGCTTGGTTCATGGAGAAAGTAAATTTTCACACTTCCCTATTACCTAGTGCACCCAACATTTATTAGTTATCGGAACTAATGCACCCTACAATTTCAATTAAACTTGTAGGGAAAAGATCCGAACACATCAATGCATGAAGAATTGAGATGGGTTTCCATGGGTTTTAACAGTCGGGTCATGACATGCGAAAAGTATGACATGAATGGTTATCGCTTCCATACAGAGGAGCACCAGAACAGTCAGCCTGATCCCAAAACTATAAATACTGGAGTCTTCACCGAAGGAGATAATAAAGTAGAGTACCATGGAAGGGTAGGAAAAATATACGAGCTTACATTCAACCGTGGGCGCGAAACCCTAAGTCTCGTTGTGTTCAAATGCCGATGGTTCGACCCCAATAAGGGTCTGAGACATACGCCTTCCATTGGTTTAGTTGAAGTTAAACCATCAACCGTCTATGCCGGAGCTGATCTCTTTATTGTGGCTACCCAGGCCACACAAGTTTATTATCTGCCCTACCCATGCCAGAAAGAGTATCTAAAGGGTTGGGAAGTTGTGTTCAAGGTGTCGCCACATGGTAAGCTACCGGATCCGAACGATGATGATTACTACAACATAAACCCCATGACATACGAGGGAGTGTTCTTTCAAGAGCAACATGATGATGTGGTCCGAAACAAGGACGATGATGACTTGGGTTATGTTGATGTGGACCCAAACGATGACGATGCACGGAATGATGGTGAGGCAATTGTGAATCAAAGAGACATAATTATGCTTGAGAAGTTAAATGAAGACGCTGACGACAAGGAAGAGCCTCCACCTCCGTCAGACAACGAAGACGATATGCGTGATAGTGATGATGAGACCGGTCGACAAATAGATTACAATAGTGATGATTCATATGGGTTCTAGGAAATGTAAGTTTTTTTGTATGGTTTATTAATATGCTTCCTTCCTTTGCCAAAAAAGATATATATATAGCATGCTTATACATTGCATATTTTGTTAATGTTCTTTTCTGTATGCTTAATGTGCTTTTTTGTATGCATATTTATTTGTTATCCTTACTAACTGTTTATTCTCTTCTCAATGCAGGTTTGCTAATCATGGGCAAGTCCAGCGGCGCGGGTTTCCTAAGCAAATTAAAAGGAGGTCTTAGTCGGAGTGGACGACCCCGTCAGCCTCCCACCCGACTACTTGAGGATGACACCTCACAGGGAGGTCGAGGGGTTGGGGGAAGAGCCCCTAGAGGAGGAGGGGGTGGTGGGAGAGCCCCTAGAGGAGGAGGGGGTGGGTCGAGATGCGGTCCGGTCAAGAAACTGCGGTCCGTGTCCGACATAGGGGGGTCGTCTTCGACGACCTCCTATACTGAGGCACCCTCTGAGTCTGAGAAGGTTCGCGAGGAGGAGGAGGAGGAGGAGGAGGGCGAGGAGGAGTTCGTTCAGGAGGAGGAGGAGGAGGGCGAGGAGGAGGGTGGTGGAGGGGAGGGTTCTGGAGGGGAGGGTGGTGGCGAGGTGTGGGGTAACTTGCCGTCGGGTGATCCGAAGGGGTGGCTGCGTGGTGTTGCAGAACTACCTACACCTCCTGCTACCGAGGAGAAGAAGTGACTCATTGAACCCGCGGGGACAGAGTAAGTGCCTCTCAATCATAGTTTGAACACATACTAACATTTTCAGTGTACACATGCTAATTTTTTGTTTCTTTTGCAGCAATTGGAAAGTTCTTGGAGAGTGCCGTAAACCGAACGGCATTATCACTATCCTGTTGAAGGATTTTTGGCCAGGCCTATTCTTCCCGCGGCCAGACAGGGACCCGGAGCTGCGGGTTTTGGCCACGAGCTGGGACCACTACGAGGCTGCCAGCCTCGCGGAGTACGGGACGGCCGCTAAGGCCGTGATCAATAAATTTTGGGTAACTTCTCTTCAGAATCACTCGTCTTGAGTTTCGTTCATACTTTATCATCGAGTCACTTAACTCATGCCTTGTTTCATTCTGGTTTTATGCATGATTGTAGCAATTCTATAAGGTTCTTGAGGAGCACAAGGCCAGAGCCGACGTGGTCTTGGTGGCGGCTGCGAGGAAGAAAACTCGCCAGATTCAGTACGAGGTGCGCTGGGTTGCCATCTCGCACTACTACCACAACTACCTTGGTCAAAAGATGACCAAGAAAGAAGCGCAGAAGCATCGGCTTACCTTGAGCAGGGAGCAGTACATGATGGTAAGTATTATAGACTTTTCATTCCGACGTATAAACAGTCAATTTCATTGTTTCGTGATGATATGTCATGCTTCCATTATTTAGGTTATTCCTACTTGGTGCTATGGAAAGGATGACGGATGGGCGAGTTTGGTGGATAGGTGGCTCGGTGAGGATGAAGAGTTTGTTGCCAAGAGCACAAAGAACCGAGCTAATCGTGGAACCGACGGAACACACGGCCAAGGAAACAGGAACCACTGGGGCTACAAGGCCATCCAGGTTTACCAGGATACATTCTTTTTTTCTTTTTACCGCCATGTTCTTATGTATGGCTAACTTCTGTTTGACGTTGCAGGAGGGCAAGTTGAAGAAGCCGCTCTCAGACATGGAGTCGTGGAAGTTGGCCCGTGCCCGGAGTAAGCGCAAGGACGGCGAGAGCGAGTATTACGGCAATACCGAGAAGAACCTGGAGTCCTACTCGGAGTCGTTTACCAGGTTAAATCCTGGTTCGGATGTTGCTGACCCCATCCTGTCTCAGACCGACGAGACGGCGGTGGTGACCATCCAGCCGAAGTATCATGGCCGCTACCCGTGCCTCGATGGCGTGATCACTCCTTCTGTCTCCTACACACGGCTCCGAGGTACCAACCCGAGCCCGAGCGGCAGTACGGGCCGTTCGCATCCTAGCTTAGCCAGCCAGCATGCTGTAAGTATTTCCCCCCTTATCTTCTTTTTTTCTCACTTTTTCACTTTATTTTCAGCATTGCCCACTTACAAACAACCTAAATTTTGTAGGCATATAAGGCATTTGTCGAGCTTAAGCATGTCGAGGTGCGGGAGTACTTGCAACGAGTAAAGGCAAACGAGGATTACAACCGTCTGATGATGGCGGTTAGTTTTGCCCACTTAGAACCAACCTAAATTTTGCACTTTCATTTCTTCTGACCTTCGTGTTTGCTTGGTTAACTAACAACTAGGCTATGTGGTCGTCTATGCAAAACCGCACGGATCCACAACCAATGGGACCCGCACCACCACCTTCTGGAGAACCCCCACACGTGCCCACGTTCAATGAATGGGTGGCACTAGGCAGTGGGCCTCCGGTTAGTACATTGCCTAACTATTCACCAACTAGTTCTCGTTGATTCAACACTATCCTATTTACCCTTACAATCTCTTTTCAAATATGTAGGGAACCGGTGGATCATTTCGTGGCTCGACTCCTGGTTCAGAGAGCCCAATCACTCCGGTCTGGCTAGGTGGTGCTCGTCTTGGCGGTGCTGGCGGCGATGATCCTAATCTTCGCTAGATGATGATGTTTTCCATGTTCCATACTTCTTCCTAGTGTTCTTTAGATGACGATGATGATGTCCATGCCTCGTACTCATGTTTATTAAGTTTCGACGATGATGATGATGATGATCTTGAGATGATGATGATGATCTTGAGATGATGATGATCTTTAATATTATCTAGATGTGAATTTTGCTGTGAATATATTTGAATTGTGCTGTGAATTTTGCTGTGAATTGTGCTGTGAATTTGAATTGTAAATGCAAAAACAGAGCAGCTCTAAAAAAACAGAGGAGAACTATGCCTACGGCATTGCCGTCGGCATAGCCACGACCAGGATATTCCAGCGATTGGCACGTGGCATGTATATGCCGACGGCCTAACCGTCGGCATAGATAGGACACTGCCTGAAGGTTGGGTAAGGCGACACGTGGCGCAGCTAAATGCCGACGGCCTTGCCGTCGGCTTAGCTGCGCCACGTGTTCTCATTTTATTGGTGCCGCCAAGTCACGGCGCCGTCAGTGCCCGTCCGGCGGTTTTTTTTGCCGACGGGGTTTCTATGCCGACGGCCGTACGGATGCCGTCGGCATAACCGTGTATGCCGACGGCACTTCTATGCCGACGGTCTGACAAGACTACGCCGTCGAGATCGACGCCGACGGAGATATGCCGACGGCAGCCGTCGGCAGCCGTCGGCATAGGGGTATGCCGACGGTAAAAGGCCTATGCCGACGGCATAAGGCCGTCGGCATAGAGATTAATTCCGGTAGTGTGATCTCGGTCAGGCGACATCTGGTTCGGGAGCCACCTGAATGCGAGATAGTCGTCCTGGCCAATCATCAGTTTAACAATATGGAAACACCGTTCTTTGTCATCACGAAATAGCCAGTACGCGATGCCGTGGCAGACGACGGCATCGGTTTGATAGAATGACCCCAGGGTATTGCCCCACATATCTTCATGGGAGCGCTTTGTACTCCAGCTCGGTTTGTCAGTCGTGAATGTGTGGATATCAAACTTAGTCCGCCGCCCCTCGTGTCCGGCCGTGATGATTAGCACTTCGTAGAAGGGCGGTGGCTGTTCGTCGCCGCCGGAGCGACAGTCGTCACCAGATAGAATGGCACAACAGTAGCATCCATAGTCACTGTACTTGACAGAGGTGGTGCGCATGAGAGGAGGGAGTTCGTCGCACGTGCCGAGGAGCAGGTTGCAGACGGCCAGACGGAGGACCGTCTGGTCCAGGTCCGCCACACGGGCCGGGACGAGGCGCACGACGAGCAGACCGCGGCGCGAGGCCAGCGGCACGGCACGATCCGGCACGGTGGGCACAAAGGAGCGGAGGGCGCGGCAGCGACGACCGTGGCGTCGGGACGAGCACCTTGGCCTCTTGATCACGGGCCCGGTTCTTGATGAAGAAGCCGGCGAGGGAGGGGCACGCGTCCTCGGGCCACCGGTGGCGGAGCATGGTGTGGTCGGCCACGAGGTCGTGCCACATCGGAAGAGCGCGGCCGCGTGGTCCACGCGGAGCAGGATGTCGAGGAGGAGGTCGTGCGGGAGCGAGGCCACCATGGCCGTTCGCCGCCGTGTCTTTCGTTTCGACGATCTGAGGATGTGCCTCCGATCGAGTAGTCTGCGTAGGGTTTGGGTTTCGAAACATATATGCTTGGAACTGGAAGTCGTCACGATGTCCAATTCCATTAATCCTAGGTCTGGTCTCAGGGGATACCGGCCGTATCCGTATCGCATATTTTACGGCAACCAACGCGGGCGGCACATACGTCAAACAGCAAACAACAACCATGGCTAGGTCTGATTCGTTCAACGCCAATGACTTTATTTTGATGAGCCACCTTGGACGTCCGCAAAGCTGCATATCAGCGATGGAACCGCGTTGAGCTCGGGTGAGGAGGTGATCCGTCGTTCTTTTCTTCGGTGTCTGCGGTGATGGTGCCGGAGGCAGGTGACGGACGTTGGTGTCAAGCTCAGAGATGTTTTGCTATCTTTTCAGTTTTGTCATGTCGATCCTTACGTGATTTATACTTTGATCTTTATGATATGAATGGGACACGCATTACCATGAAAAAAAATAACCATGCAAAAAAAAACAGCAAACAACAAACGAGGTATTTTTTTTGAGGAGAAGAACCATGTATTCATTCATAATAGTAGCAACATACAACATAAATGGCTTCTCTCTGGAACAGCCACCGTCGTTGCCGAAGCGTTCGTCGAAGGATAGAAACATAGGCCTCCAACTTGTCAAGATCCAAGATAGTGCCATAGCCGCGACAAGTGACGATGCACATGGCGATGTGGGCCGTCGGTACCGACCGAGCTCAGTCACTCGACATACCTATCCTAAAGCTCTCTACAGACCGGACAAAAGGAACCAGGCTCCCCCACCCTCCCGCTGCCGCCGGGTGTCGTGGGAAACGAACACCTATGGGATCAAGGAGATCCCTTACGGTTCGGCAAGGGGAGAGGATTGCACAAAGAGCAGAACTAACGAACAACACGCGGGGATTTATCCAGGTTCGGGCCGCACGGATGCGTAAAACCCTACTCCTGCTTTGAATGTATTATGGTGGATGTTCTTGGCCAAGTTCTGGGAGCTACAGTAGCAGCTACGCATGCAGAATGGGCCTCCAGAAGTGCCTCCAGCCGTGCCTCCCTCCTGTACGTCTCAGGCTTCCTTTTATATTAATCAAAGGGGCTACCACGGCGACGTACGAGATAAGGCATGAGGTGGAAAGTAGCTACAGCGTTATCATACCTAACCCTGACGGCTTAGGACAAGCTCATTAAATGCACCGTGAGGTGCCCGTTGAGGTGTCCCTTAGCGTCTTGGGCTTGGAAAAGCTTTACAGGGGATGGGCAAAAGCAGCCATCCCATCAGCACCGCTTAAGCATCGCGTGGCCAGCATCGCACCACGTCACCATGAGGACAAGCCCTAAACGACAAGGCCGGCCGCTGCACTGTGCAGAGCCTTGCCGGGGCCGAATCCTTGCCGGGCCCGGGGCTTGCCGGGACCGGGTCTTGTCTGGCGCGAGGCCTTGCCGGCAAGGGTCTTGCCGGGCCTTCGCAACCCTTTGGTCTTCTGTTTTCTGGTCTGATCGTTGACTTGAATGTCTCCTTGTCGTCTTAGTCTCGTGATTACTCCTAGCTATTCCCCGGCAAGGCTTGCCGCGGTACGGCTACAACTGCCCGCGCACAAGTAAGGGGTACTAAAAAGATCCATACTTTAGTACACCGACACCGGGGCGACGAGCGGAGGGAAGGGGAGCCGACAGCCTTGCCGGCAAGAGAAAGCAGGAACTACTCAGCCCGCTGAATCGCCTCTCTGGGCGGTTGAGAAGGAAGCGGCAGACGGTTTGAGCTCTAAGAAACAACCCCAACAACGACAAACGAGGTTAACGCGCGTACGTGCACTCGGTCGGTCGATCGCTCAAACATAAAGAGAGAACAAACTGCTCGCTAGCTAGCTCACACGCACATTCATTCATGCCTACGTGACTTATATAGCTACAAACGTGAGGTAGCCACGTACCTACAAAGTTCACTCCCTCCATGTTATATATCTACATGCATCATCTACTACACCGTTCTAACTACATGCATGCATGCATGCATATCAACCTACTCCCTCCATTTTTATTTAATCCGCATATTATGTTTGCGTAAAGTCAAACTTTATATACTTTCAACAAGTTTGTAGAAAAATATATTAATATATACACCACCAAATATATATCATTGGATTCATCATTGCATATATTTTCACATCATATAAAGTTGTTACTGTAAATGTTCATATTATTTTTTACAAACTTGGTCAAACTTTATAAAGTTTGACTTCAGTCAAAGCTAATATGCGGAGTAAATTAAAACGGAGGGAGTACCTAGCTAGCTATCTACATGCATCATCTACAGATCTACTACACCCTTCCCTGTCCTCCCTCCCGTGGGTGACGGGGGAACCCTAGCTGCTGCCGCCGCCAGTAGCCTCCCATTCCCGTCCCTCCTCCTCCCTCGCCGCAGCACAATTGCTCAATAAAAGCATCACCATCAATCACTGATGACAAATGAAGCCACATCTAATATTCACTGGAGATATACTAGGCGGCCATGTGACAACGGAGTAATATGGAGTGGAATAGAGTGACAAAGCCAAATCAAGAGTCAAGGAGAGGCATGTAGTGGTGATAAATTAGATCGAAATTATGTGCAAAGGCTGTTAGAGTGGTACGAAGTGAGTGAAACACGTTAGCTTTTGTCACGAGACATGAGAAAACCACAAGGTTGTCCACACAACAAAACATTTATTAGACAATAAATTTTGTATCAGTGCATTTGTAATTGTGGTTTTGCACCGTAGCAATGCTCGGGCGGTTAACTAGTAAATTTACAAAGGTATCACACCAAGAGTTGGCCAAACAACTAAAACACATACTAACACTGAATATTAGAACCATAGGGGAAACAAAACACACAGGGTGATCATAAACAAAATTCACATTATTATACTACAAGAAATCGAAACCTGCTACTTCATCTAATCACGCTAAATTGAAGCGGTCGCCAGGGCGATTGTAGCAACCTGATTGGAAGTGCCTCCTAGCGACCTCGAAGCTCAGACGAGCATCAACCGCCGCATATCTGATCCGTTCAAGGGTCAACGGAAACACACCCCATCCCGACCTCCTTATTTTAGTTATTTTAGCACACTCCCCATCCTTGGTGAACTTTGTTCCTAGCAAGTAATTTGCTAAATCAATCAAGGATGGTGTTTCTTTGTTGCAGAGGTTCCTTGGAATCTCAACGCGCTGCTGCAGGTCCATGGAAGATGCGACGCTGAGCCCGTAGTAGTCCAACATCTCCTGGTCCTTCTTGATTCCCGCTCCACAAAAGATGATGTCCTTGTCCGCGAGAAATCTCCTCGGCATTGCTGGTATGGAGGCCACGTGGACGATGTAGAACACCAGGCACTCGTTGGCCACGCAGAGTTGAAGGACGGCGGCGCGTTGCTTCTGTTCCTTGGATAGGTCCTTCTGCTTCTTGCCGAAGACGGGGTTAGTGAACTTCTTCTCGGCGTCGCGAAGGAAGTTCGCCCACACGCACGATATACACTCCTCCACTATGGCTGCTCGGACGGTGACGGTTGCTTTAATGTCGATGCCTTGAGAGTCGAAGTGGTACGGCCTATCCTTGGCCTGGTGCACCATTTGGAAGCAGCAAAGGCTGGATTCGAAGGTAACACGATGGTGGAAAGAAGCGAAGAAAATGACCTCCGTGGGCTGGGTTTCATAGAGAAGGTGCTTGAAATGGTTTTGACTGTAGCACCGCCCTATAAATAGGAGTGTGTATCTTCTGTAATGTAAGCTTTTTTTTTTTGAACGGTCACCGGGGGAGTCCTCCCCACATGAATATATTGCTCAAAAAGCTTCAAAAGCCAGTAATGTAAGCTTGTGGTGCATGTCAGGCAGCAAGTCACCAAAACAGCTTGTGTACTCGTGCATGTGAGAAACAACACATACAGAGGGGGGCTGAGTGATTCAAGCACAATTGCTCAATAGAAGCACCACCATCAATCACAGATGTCAATATATGAAGCCACATCTAATGTTCACTGGAGCTATACAAGGCGGCCATGTGACCAGTGGTGGAGTGTCGGCGGGGCAATCCCGGCCCTTCATAGAGGATTTTTTGCCAAATATGCTTATTTTCTGCTGAACAATGCTACACCTATGGACGGGCAGCTTACGGAATTAGCTTACAGGATTGTGTGGCCTTTGCTCGTTGGAGAAAAATCAGGAAAGAGGGCCCACAGTTAAATTCACGGGGTGGAAGGATTGGTTAGTGGGAGGGGGTCCGTAACTCAATTCCGTAGGTAGTCCGTAAGTGTATCATTTTCGTTTTCTGCTAATCTCTGTACTAATCCTCCGGCGTCTTTGATCACCCTAGCCTTTTTGTATGTAATACACCCATTTGCCCCCCCCCCCCCCCCCCCCCCCCCCCCCGCCGCCCCCCACCCACACCCCCTAATACCTGGTTCACGTTCGCCACTGCATTTGACAACAAAGTAATACGGAGTGGAACAGAGTGACAAAGCCAAATCAAGGGTCGAGGAGAGGTGTAGTGGTGATAAACTAGATCGAAATTATGTGCAAAGGCTGTTGGTGTGGTACGAAGTGAGTGAAACACGTTAGCTTTTGTCATGAGACATGAGAAAACCACAAGGTTGTTCACACAACAAAAACATTTATTAGACATACTTTTGTGTCAGTGCATTTATAATTGTGGTTTTGCACCGTAGCAACGTATGTGCAGTTAACTACTAGTAAATTTATAAAGGTATCACACAAAGAGTTGGCCAAACAACTAAAACACATACTAGCACTTAATAGAACCATAGGGGAAACAAAACACACAGGGTGATCATAAACAAAATTTACATTATTAAACTAAAAGAAATCGAAGCCTGCCACTTCATCTAATCACGCTAAATTGAAGCGGTCGCCAGGGCGATCGTAGCAACCAGATCGGAAGTGCCTCCTAGCGAGCTCGAAGCTCAGACGAGCATCAACCGCCGCATATCTGATCCGTTCAAGGGTCAACGGGAACGCACCCCATCCCGACCTCCTTAACTTCGCGCACTCCCCATCCTTGCTGAACTTTGTTCCCAGCAAGTAATTTGCTAAATCGATCAAGGACGGCGTTTCTTTGCTGCAGATGTTCTTTGGAATCTCGACGCGCTGCTGCAGGTCCATCGAGGACGCGACGCGGAGCCCGTAGTAGTCCAGCATCTCCTGGTCCTTCTTGATTCCCGCTCCACAGAAGACGATGTCCTTGTCCGCGAGAAACCTCCTCAGCATGCCCGGTATGCACCTCGCGTGCACGATGTGGTACACCAGGCACTCGTTGGCGACGCAGAGCTGAAGCACGGCGGCGCGCTGCTTCTGTTCCTTTGGTAGGTCCTTGTGCTTCTTCCCGAAGACGGGGTCGGTGAACTCGGTGTCTAGGCCGACGAACTTCTTGTCGGCGTCCCGGAGGAAGCTCGCCCACACGCGCGATATCCAGTCCTCCACCGCGGATGCTCGGACGGTGGCCGTCACGCTGACGTCGATGCCTTGAGAGTCGAAGTGGCACAGCCTATCCTTGGGCGGCTGACGCGCCATTTCGAAGCGGAGGTCGGATCCGAAGGTAGCACGGTGTCGGAAACAGGTGAAGAAAATGGCCGCGACCCTGGGGCGGCGACGGCCGGCCGGCACCTTTGCCGGGTAAAGACGCCGGCCAAGTGGAAATCAGCGACGATGGAAAGAGGATCGTTGTACGCGAGCAACTTTGCGTCGTGTGCGGCCGTCCTCATAGATTCGCCAAGTATATAAAGAGCGTGCATGTTGTCCGAGCAGGGTAGGAGTCGGATTGGGAGTGCCTCCTGATTCCGTACGCCAACGGGATTCCATCGTATATGTACGTGACTGCGTGATTAGGAGTCGGATTGATCGTGCCTACTGCATCCTCTGCTACGCCCTGCACCCCAACGGCCACACCCTGTTAGAGGTTTGCCGGCGGCGAGGACGGCACCTTCTCCTTTTCCTTGGACCAGCTCGAGTGGCCGGCTACTGCCTGGCGCACTATGCTCCACAACGTGAGCCCCGGCATCCCGGCCTTCGACACTGCCACGGCCACCCGTGGCCGGAATAGCGTCCAGATTTCGGTTTCGCAGAAATATTTCAGTTTCAGAAACGGGCAGTAACGCCATGAAACTGAAGTGTCTCGGCATTATGAATCTGAAAATCGTGTTATTGGATCATATCTTGCAGAAATCTTATATCAATGAAATGAAGGAAAGCTCTTCTCAACTGCTCTATTACTCAACTGTATGAATGGAACTGACAATTAATTTATCATCAGTTGTTTCAGAATGAATTTGCATACACGTAGAATCATCATATCAGAGATGACATTACAACAATATGTTTGCTGTCTATGCATCACAGCCAACGCCAAACATCTTCTAACAAAATTATGTATACCGGGTTGCCCACTCTTCAATTATGTAGCAAAAACAGATCCTAAACTACAAGATTGGGTTCAGGCGAGGTCCCGCCGTTTGTCATCCAGCCATGTAAGCACATTTAGGGGTCCTTCCTCAACACTGAGATTGCAAACCTATCACTATCAGGCTAACAGCACTTCAATCATAAGGACCCAGCAGCATAACTGAAGTTGGGCTAAACATACCTCTGTTAAGGAGTGAGCTCTCAACAATAATCAAGAATGGAGTCGTAAGAAAGCCTTCAGCATCCATCACTTGTTACAACTGAAAATGCATGACACCGAAATGAACACAACGGTGACGGGGAAAGAGAATAACTGAAAATGCATGACACCGAAATGAACACCCTGCACTGCTCTATGAAATCAGGTGATCCTGCTTTGAAGTCAAATTGCTTATTCCAGAATAACAATGAACCTATGCTTCCACTAGGCTATCAATTTGGCTCGTCTCCGTGCCTGGCATCATAGCAGCGTAATTCGACTCAGCAACACCGATTTGGGAATCTGAATTATGACCAAGAACAACAGGGACAGGGTATGATCATGTTACCTCCTGGACAGACCATTTGCCCTCGAAGTCCTTGAAATCGCCGTCGACAATGTTGAAGGCGATCTCCAGGCGGCGCACCCGGGACTCCGGGAGCACCTCCATCTCCCTCTCGTAGCAGTCTATGGTGCCCTTGGCGTTGAACTTGAGCCCCAGAGCCAGATCCTGCTCCCCGACCCGCACAGGACTCGTCCTCGTCACCTCGTCGTGGCATCTCTCTCTGAAGTCTGATTAGTTACTTTTCTTTTCTTGATCTGAGGAGAGGCATTATGGCCGGACCAAAGAAAAAGCCACATGGAACAACAAAAGTTACACCCAGCAAAGAAGTGAAATATATAAATTTAGGTACTAAATTGCATGAGAAAAAGAAAGAAAATAAAGAAAGAAAAAACGTAATCTAGCATATGTTTCCGGGACAAAAGTTAACAAGACAACAAGTTATCCCATGGTCGGATTGGTAACTTGTTCTGAACTGCTTTATTGTTCAACTGAATCAAAGGAACTGATTATTCATCCGCGGTATCATATTACAGAATGAATTTGCATACACGTAGAATCATATCAGAGGTGGCATTACAACAAACACACTGGACAATGTTTGCTGTCTATGCATTTAACCATCCCACCAACATCTTCTAACAAAATTATGTATGCTGAGTTGCCCACTCTTCAATTAAGTAGCAAAAAAAAAAAAAAATCCTAAACTGCAAGACTCGGTCCCTCCATTCGTTATCCAGCCATGTCAACACAACTGGGGGCCCTTCCACAACACCATGATGCAAGAAGCATGCTGATTTTTGTTTACCTGATTCCCTGTGAGACTGACACCCATCAGACTCATGGCACTTCAATCACAAGGATCGAACAACATAACTGAAGTCGGCCTGAACATACCTCTGTTAAGGAGCGTACACAGAACTATAATCAAGAATGGCATTGTAAGAAAGCCTTCAGGATTCATCCTAGTTATCACTGAAAACACATGACATTGAAATGAAAAACGATGTGGCAGCAGTGTATGAAAAAAATGGATGTGGTTCCAAGAAGGAAAAATACAAGTGGAGTAGGAAAGTACACATTTCAATCCAAAATGATTGCATCGGTTATTAAGATTCTAATATTGTACTCCCTCCGTTCCTAAATATAAGTCTTTGTAGAGATTCCACTATGGACCACATACGGATGTATATAGATGCATTTTTAGAGTGTAGATTCACTCATTTTGCTCCGTATGTGGTCCATAGTGGAATCTCTACAAAGACTTATATTTAGGAACGGAGGGAGTAGATGATATATTGAATGACATTTGACGTAATGAAATGCCTTGCACATGTAAGACAAAAAGTTGAGCAGCTGCGATTGTCACAATTACCTCGCCCAGTAACCTTTGGATCCTCTCTGCTTCTTCTCGGATACAAATAAGGTTGGTTTTGATCTCTTTGCAGATCCTTCCTTCCAGTAGCCTGACTGGAACCCAGAGCTTAGGCTCCAGCTCCACCACATAAGAAAGCGTAGTCTGAAAGTCCTGGCCAACCGGAACTTCCCCACCTTCGTCAGTAGTAGCATCGACCTACACGGGATCGAAGTGCGAACCAGATTACTTAGATGAGTTTCAGAGTCATGTAGGGCCATCAATTATATCATGAACCTACACAAACATTAGTTGACCAACCTACAGAACTAGCAACAACAATGAAAGATCTTCTGTTGTTACAAGAAAACATGCAGGGCACGAATGTGTTTTAACACCCTGGGCTGCTTGAGAATGATTCATGGACAAAGATAAAGTAGCTTGATGAATTCAGGGGACATGCTATGAAGTAAAATTGCTTATTCCAGAATAACAATGAACCTAGTCTATCAATTTGGCTCATCTCCGTGCCTGGCATCATAGCAGTATACAAATTCGACTCGGTAACAGCAATCTGGGAATCTGAATTCTGAGCAAGAACAACAGGGTCTGATCATGTTACCTCATGGACAGACCATTTGCCCTCGAAGACCTTGAAATCGCCGTCGACCATGTTGAAGGCGATCTCCCGACGGCGCACCCCGGACTCCGGGAGCAGCTCCATGTCCCCCTCGTAGCAGTCGATGGTGCCCTTGGCGTTGAACTTAAACCCCAGCGCCAGATCCTGCTCCCCAACCTGCAGAAAAACCGTCAATCAGAGCAGAGCAACAGGCCGCACACAAGCTGCTCGACGAATTGCGCAAGAGGAGAGGAGGGCGGACCTGGTAGAGGCGGGCGAAGGCGGCGTCCTGGTGGAGGAGGCGGCACTCGGAGAGGCCGGGGATGAATCCGGCGAGGCCCTCGTAGTCGGTGAGCGTGGCCCAGACGGCCTCGAGCGGCGCGCCGACCCGCACCCGCGCGCGCACCAGCCGGCGGTTCCTCTTCCCCGGCAGCTTCCGCACCTCCATCTCGAACCCGTACCGATCGTCCCGGTCCTCCTCCACCTGCCTGTCCATGTATTCTCCCTCGTCGCCGGCGACATCGGGCGCTGGCTCGGAGGACGAGAAGGACAGCCGGAGGGGGTTCCGGGAAGGGGCGGAGCGGGAGACGAGGCGGATGCGCGCGGGGGTCCAGGCAGTGGTGGTGTGGGTTAGGAGGAGGCGGAGGCGGAGAGGGCGGCCATGGGGGGACGACGAGGAGGAGGAGAGGCAGCAGGACGCGGTGGACGGCATGGCCATGGCAGGCAAAGCTTCCCCCTTTGATTCCTCCACCTGCTGCCTGCCTAGTGGCCTTTTGCTACGGGTACACCACACCACACACACCGTGTCGTCAATTGGTAGAGATTGTGACACGTACTACTATGCATATACAAGTATTTTGCGTGTCCATTCGGAATTTGAATGTTGAGTTTGCTTCTTTTTTTCTTCTGGCCAAGCAAATGTTTGGTTTGGTTCCTTGTCTTTCTGCTTAGTTTCATCGAATTAGTCAAGAGTTTTTTAAATGTCAAAGCAATTTCTTCCTAGACGTTTGGGCAAGTCTTAGAGGCTAGAGCATCTACATCCGCATATGACAAATATGACCCATCAAACGCTCATGGACGCGTCCGCGGGCAGTGACCGGGCACTCCTCAAATCCTGTCGTCCACATCCGTGTATCTCATATCCGGCACCTCATATCCATACTAAGCATGCAACGTAGAACTAAACAACGTAGATCATCGAATAGACATGGAATCGGACATAGAAATGCACATTCCGATCACCAAAAGATCACCAACGGATGTCCAAAAGATCGCCAAACTTCACATAATTCATATAAACGACGGACAAGTTTAAACTAGATTACTAAAAACTTGAAATTAAAGACGGAGACGGCGGAGCTTCACCACTTCCTCGCCGGCCCTTTGCCCTTCCGGTCACCGGAGCAACTCTAGGCGTCAGCGGCTGGTGGCGGATCGTCCGAGTCGTCGGACGAGCCTTGGTCATCGTCGTCGTCGGACGAGCCGTGGCCATCGTCGTCGTCGGAGAGGATGATGAGCCCTTTCAACCGCCGGACGGCCCTGTTCTGCTGCGCCGGAGCGGCGCACGGGCCGGGAGGGGCCAGCGCCGGCGTCCGAGCTGCGCCGGCGGGGGAGCCGCGTCTGCGACGACGCTGCAAATCCGGAGCTGCTCCCGGACTCCACCTTGGACCGCTCCAAGGCGATGCGGAGGGCCAGCTCAAAGTCTGGATCCAGCTCGGAGTCGGAGCGGTTGTCGGAGCTCGATATTGCGCCGGATTCAATCGGAATCGGTGCGGGGAGAGGAGAGGACAGAGCGGGAGAGGAGAGTGTGAGTGAGCTAGGGTTTCAGAGCGATGAGCCGGATGTTTTTTTTTGTGGAACAGCCGTGGGGTCGGTGGTGGGCCGGGCTTGTCAGGCGGACGCGCCCGGGCGTGCCCGGGCCGCCCCATATCCGCCCTAGATTTGGGCTGGATATGAGGGGTGCCAGTCAGTCCGGGCGTTTGAGTCCCGTTTGAGGCGCCCGGCTGGGTCGATTTTTGTGTGACCGGTCAGCCCGCCCGGGCATTTGAGATGGATTTGGGGCGCCCGGCTGTAGATGCTCTTAGAGAAGCCAACCAACCAATCTCAAAGTTTATGTGCTCCCGTCCTTCAGCAGCGCGTCGGCCACTTGGCGAGCCATCATCTCAGGTGGAGAGGCGCTGAAAAAAGGGATGATCCGAAGAAGAATAGGAGATGGCCGGACGACGGAGGTGTGGCGTGATAACTGGATACAAGACACCCCTACTCTGCGGCCAGTGTGCAACATAGGTGATGAACCCGTACACACCTTTATGACGGGCACGGGAGGGTGGAATGAAGAAGTGGTCCGGAAAACTTTCATTGCACCGGATGCCAATGCTATACTAAATATGCCAAGGCTGAAAGTGGCCATGGATGATTTCTGGGCATGGGGCTTTGCGAGAACCAGGTTGTTTACCGTACACTCGGCGTACGGCTACTCTTGGGGGCACGAGGTGTCGAAGGGGAGCAACCAAGTTCCTCGTCTCAGGAGCCGGATGTGTGGAGAGCATTGCGGAAACTGAATGTGCAGCTGAAAATCTGAATTTTCTGGTGGAGAGTCATTAAGGGTTTTCTGCCATCTAAAGGTGAGCTTCATCGGCGACACGTCGGTGATAATGCGGTTTGTCCAATGTGTGGACATGATAATGAAACTCTATTCCATGCGCTCATCGCGTGTGATCACACTAAGTTGTTCTGCTGAGAGGTTGGTGGCTTCTTTGATCTCAAAGTCCCGCAATTACACCCAGTAACTTGGTCGAGAGACATACTGGATGCTTCTTTCGTGAGCAAGGAGAGGGCAGTGGTGGCAGTTTCGGTCATGTGCGTGATTTAGAGTAGTAGAAATAAATACACCCATGATGACGTGAAGTATCAGCTGGGAAGATCCATGATCTTGATTCAGGAGCTCATTTCATGGGCTAATATGTCCCGTGCCAGATGACCAAAGAGGGAAGGAAGGAAAAGGCCAAATGGAAACCACCGGAGGAAGGGTGGATGAATGTTGTATAATTAAATAGTTTTGCATGCTCTTCGATCTATCTATCTTCTTTCCCCAAGTTCTATGGGTTTTTCTTTACAGGGAGTGGTGCTTTGTAGGGGGTTCAATCTTGTGGTGATCTAACCTAGTGACAACAAGGGCTAAGACACGTATTGTATTGGTGCCACTAAGGATACATCAATGAGTTTTTTTCATATTGATTGACTTCTTCCTGTCTACATTATGTCATCTTGCTTATTGCGATACTCTATTTCTTGCAAACTTAATACCTTGAGATGCATGCTAGATAGTGGTTTTGGGGTGGAGTATTAGTAGTAGATGCAGTTCGATTAATGGTATACTTATCACAGACGTAATGCCTATATGAGATTTTGCCATGAATGATCATAGTTATAAAAATTGTAATTCGGTCAATTACCCAATTGTAATTTGTTTACCATACCATTAGCCTGTTTTTGAGAGAGATGCTACTAGTGAACCTATGCCTCCTGTGTCTATTCTCTATTACTGAATTCTTTACACAATTGCTACTTTTATTTGCCATGCTACTTTGCTACTATCTATCTCTATCACTTGCGTTTAATCTTGTAACTAGCTAGACAAGGGGATTGACAACCCTCTTGCCGTGTTGGGAAGAGTGTGTGTGTGTTCTGTGCGCAGGTGGTGTTGACATTCCTAGCTTGGGAGACTCCTACTGCATTGATAACCTTGCTTCTCTAACTAAGGGAAATATTTGCTACCATTCTACTTCACCCTTACACTTGGGGAATCCCAACAACTCATGCGGGAGCAAGCAATTATGCCATGAATGATCATAGTCAAAAATATAAATATTGCAAGAGATGCCACTAGTGAACTGAAAACACCATAAAAATTACTTTTCTTTGTTTTATCGTTTTATTTATTTTATCTATCTATCAATTCCTACCATATCATACAATCTACCCTTGTAACTAGCAGGATAAGAAGCTTGACAATATTCTTAAAACATTGGGGACAAGAGTATCTTGTGTTTTCTATGCAGGTACCGAGGTGCTGCCGAAACTGCTACTGGTTCGCTAAACATTGGTTCTCAATCGAGGGAAATACTTATTGCTAGGTTACTTCACCCTTACACTTGGGGGTTACCCAACCACTCTTACGAGAGAGCAAGCAAGATTTCTGGCACCGTTGCCGGGGAATTTTTACCAATACAAATAGGTCCTACACACTACCACATTACCCTATTGTTATCTATCTTGCCTAGTTTTCATTTATTAGTAGCTTGCTTGTTAGAAAATTCAAAAATACCAAAAATATTTCAGCATGCTATCTTTTAACATGTTATATCAATTTTATTGACACACAAAATATAGTAAAGAGAAATATTGGATATAGATATTGATACTGTGAATTTCTAAACTTTTCAAACATGCTACATGCTTTGAACCAATAGTTAATAATGAGGAGGTTATAAAAGGAAAGGCTATTGGTATTTACTCATTAAAAGAAAAGTATGATTGGGATAAACATGATCTTTATGATTCAAGTGATGAAGATGACACATTTGATGAATATATTGCTTTTTTACTGTGACACTATGTTTGTAGGCACTATTAAGACTATTTTGTTATGCCTACTACTTATTATGATGATCATGATTGGGAAGATAACTATGATAGTTCTTGTGAACTTGAAAATTTATTTGAGTTTTATGATGAATTTATTATGGAACAGGGAAAGAGGCTCCGGGATCCGATCTAACATCAATCCCAGCGATCTCATCTCACATTCCTCCAGGACCAGATCAGACATTGAGACCCGGGAAGTGGCTTCGGGATCCGATCTGACATCAACCCCAGATTCTCACACTCCTCCACCACCAGATCAGCCATTGGGACCAGAGGAAGCGGCTTCAGGGTTCGTTCTGAGATCGACCTTGGTAGAGGATTCTCACACTCCTCCACGATCTGATCTGACATCGGGATCGGGGGAAGCGGGTCTTGCTGCTCCAAGACTTGGCGCGACACTAGTCCTGCAAAGATCAGCTCTCCTCGAAGGTCCACGGTTTACTCCATGTTGTTGAACCTTAATTACGATCCGACCTGGAGAGAAGAACTCGACCTAGCCGAGGTGGCCAGACGAGTTAGCAACGAGGGTGGTGCCACCGAAGACAAACATCTGCCTAAGTGAAAAGATCGCGCCTGACCCGATCTGCTCGTTGATCTTAACTCTCATCGATCCACAACAATCACCTAGCAGGACCTGTACGGGCCACCACTGACAGAACCTAACCTGGCAGATCTCGAGGTAGGGGATCCTAAGCTAGATGTCCTTGAACAAGGGTAACAGGGATACGAGATTTTACCCAGGTTCGGGCTCTCCGAGGAGATAACACCCTACGTCATGCTTCTGTTTATTGTGTTGGAGTAAGTACAGAGTACACGTAACTACCAAGAGATTGTAATGTGTCCTCTACAAGCCTTTCCCCTCAGTTTATATAGATACTTGGGGGGGGGGGGGGGGGGGGGGCGGGGCTTGGGTACATGGATCCTAGTCGGCTACGTACGGGGAGGCAGAGTCCTCCACTAATCCAGCCTCTTGGTGTATACGTCAAGTCTTTTGGAATGTTCTGATTATACGCCCAGGTCAGAACCAACAAGGGGTCCTTAGTCCAGCCCACCAGGCCGGGAGTCGACATGGTGAGAGGCCTCTTAGCCGGGACACCGTCACATAGTCCTTGAAGACCCTAATGCAATCTTGCTTTTATGAAATAACCATTCAAAACCATTTCAGGTGTATGTACACTACCAAATACATTCAAATTTATCAACGAACACATGAGTTCTTGATTGCACTGTCATCAAAATAAGCTTCTCGTAGCTACAGACTGACTAAAACAGGGACGAACAATGCACTTTTCATTGGCTTACATGCATAGGCTACAAACAACGATGAACAATACACATATATTTTGTCCATTCCAAGTTTGAATGTTCAATAGGCTATGTTGTCCTTCCTCTAGTTTCATCTATTCAAATTCTTCCTCAATGAAATTTAAAATTTGGAACTTTTGCAAGAAGATGTAAAGCCTACCAAATAGTTTTTCTTCATTTTCTATCAAGTTTCGACATATTTCGGGACAGTCTTGCTTAGAGATGAAACACACACATGTACATGTGGGCCGAAAATTGACAATAGAGCAAGTTGCCCGCCAAAGAGAAAAATAAGGCTCGGTTTTCTTATAACTTGAAAAACTGTCACTTTGGCAAGGTCATACAAATCGCTGGTAGTCATAAACAACCTACTTCTCATTATCGCACCGACAGTCAAAACACCGGGGTATAATGATGCATGGTAGTATAAGGCAATAGTATGTTGTTCATTTGTATTGTCCAGCGTAAGAAAGCCATCGAAAGGAAATTATTAGTCATTAACATCTAGTATACTTGATTGATTTTTACCACACATTCGCGATGAGCTTCACGCCATCAGGAACGGACTATATCTCGCAGCAAACATTGGTTGCAATAGTGTTGAAATTGAGTCTGATATTCCCACACACACAAAAAAAGAAATTGAGTCTAATTGCATGCTGGCGGTGGAAGCAATGCAATCAATGGATGAGTATCTTGGAGCAAATATGGTTGTGATACTTGAGTGTAAGCAGATGGCTATGGATTTCACCAAAATTTGCTATAAACATTGCTTCCGGGAAGCGAATCAAGTTGCTGATAGTTTAGCAGATATTCATTCGATAGCCGATCGTCCGGGCTATGGGAGAATTAATTCTACCCTAGATTTTATTTCTCTTATTCTTGTAAATGATATGACTATTCTATAAGAAATAAAGTATTTTACCCGTAAAAAAAATTCTAGCATACTTGATTGCATGCATGTCACGATACGTATGCTTTTCTTGGAGCGAACCAATCTGTGGTTGGATAGTTAGAGGGACAGTGATATCCCCAGCCCACCAGGGTTCAAGTCCTGGTGCTCGCATTATTCCTGAATTTATTTCAGAATTTCCGGCGACGTGCTTTCAGTGGGAGGAGACGTTCCCGTCGACGAGGTGCCTAGGGTGACTTTGTAAATCTCAAGATGATATGCCGGTTCAGTCTCTCGAAGGTGCTCATAGGGGTAGGGTGTGTGTGCGTTCATAGGGGTGGGTGTATGCGCGTATGTATTAGCGCTTGCGTCTGTACTGTGTTAAAAAATGTTTTTTTTTGGAAATTACGATAAGTATGTGTTGCACCTTAGGCCGGCATGCAATTGGATTAGATGTCGTGTTCAGGACGATCTCGATCGAAATTACGGAGCACAGACGTACTATGTTTGGAAACCCTATGCAAATCAGCACCTCAACCCGTACGAAACTACTCACACATTATTCGCTTCAGATCGACGGAAGACTCGGCGGCGGCAATGGCGGCCTCGCTCCCAAACGACGTCCTCTTCGAGATCCTGGTCCGACTGGACGACGCGGCTGACCTCTTCTGCTGCGCCACCGCGTGCAAGCGATGGCGCGGCCTCGTCATCGATGCATCCTTCCTCCTGCGCCGGTGGCCGGAGCACGTGCGCCCGTGCTTGGCCGGATTGTTCATCAAGAATCGGGGCCGTTATCAAGGGTCCAAGGTGCTCGTCCCGACGCCGTGGTCGGAGCTGGGTCCTGGGCGCCGTGCCCTCAGCTCCTTCGTGCCCGGCGTTTCTGCACGCCTGTTATACCACGCGGTGCCGCTGTTCTCGAGTCGCGGTCTCCTGCTGGCACGCCTCGTCCCCAAGGACTCAAATTTTGGAGCGTCGTCCACCTGGCGGTGTGCAACCTGCTCACCGGCACATGCGACGTGCTCCTTCCTATACAGTTAGGTCACGCGTCTCTCTCCCCTGCCTCCCCTGCCGGCGAGCGTAGCGGCTACGCCATCGTCACCGGCACGGACTGTCGCTCCAGCGACGACGACGAGGAGCCACGGGGCAATTCGCCCTTCTTCAAAGTGATAATCATCACGTCAGCTGCAAGGACGACCTCAAGTTCTACCTCAACACCTTCTCGTCCGACGAGGCGAGCTGGAGTGCTATGCGCACGGTGTCCTTTGGCGCCACCATGGATGCCGGCGCCTCCGGGTCATTCTGTCAAAGCGATGCCGTCGTGCGCCACGGCACCGCGCACTGGCTATTTCGTAACGAGACGGCACGATGCTTCTGCCTTGTTGAAGTGAACGCCCAGGACGGCCATGTCTCCTTCACGCCCCCCCCCCCCCCCCCCCCCCCCCCCCCCCGATGATGACCGAAGTAGATTACCCGTGCCTTAGCTCAGCCACCGATGGCACGCTCTCGGTGCTACAGATGCAAGGGGCAGGTTCCCAGCTAGCGATATGGAAACGACAGGAGGATCAACAGAGTGTGGGTACTGCCTCGGAATGGCTCCGCACTCAGACGATCGAGCTAATTATAATGCAGCCTAGGAAGGAGACTCAAGGAAGAGAAAGGTTATACATAGTGGGAGAGAAGTGTGGTAAATTGATTGCGAAGGACAAGCGCGGACGCGTGTACACCGGCAACCTCTCGACCGGAGCAATGGAGGAGGTGGCTGATTGGCCTCGCATCAGCACTCCGAATGTTGTGCCCTTGGAGATGGATTGGCCGGCGTTCTTTGTTTCTCGGCTTGGTACCATAAGGTATAGCCAGCCATCCTGATATGTGCCTTTCTTGGTTTGTTTTGCACAACTGATGGGGTCATCAATTAGCTAGGTTGATTAAGCATTGTTTCTACTGTTACATGATTCAAGTCAATGTTGTTTATTTTACCATGTCCATATATTTGATATCTTCCTCCCAAGAAAGGTATATCTTATGTCTGGGTTTTGTTTGTGTTTTTGTTTTTTATTAGAAACCCTGGCATTACCCACTCATCTCCAAGTGGAAAGGGAGGTCCAAGAAGAAGAGGGTGATGCCGCGGAAGAGGCGGCAGGAAAACTCGTGACTGTGGCAAGGCGACAGATGGATTAAAGGAGATACTAGCTCCACATAAAGATAATATTAGATTACGTATGTTTTTTATTCAGAAATTCATTATGGGTATCACCAAGTTGTGACTGCATTTCTCACAAACATGCCGGTTTTGTAATGGCGGTTGGTATACCCTTTGTCCAAGGCAGTATTTACCACTGATGGAGCGCTTTTGCTTATCTATGCAATGGGAAGGTCCCGAGGTAGTGATATGGGAAAATGCCAAGGAGACGTATGAGTGGCTCCACACTAAGATATTCAAGCTTAAAGAATAAGGCAAAAAGCATACTACAAGAATATCAAATGTATACTCCCTGCGGTTCTTTTAATTTACTCCGCATATAAGATTTGTCTTAAGTCAAACTTTGTAAAGTTTGTCCAAGTTTATAGGAAAAATATCAACACTCACAATACCAAACCAATATCATTACATGCATCATGAAATTAATTTTCATATTATATATCTTTAGTACTACTTGTAGATGTTGATATTTTTAATATAAATTGGTCAAAGTAGTTTGACTTAAGACAAATCTTATATGCGGAGAAAAAATAAACGGAACGAATACATGTTAGTATGGCACGATGATTGTCTGCGAGAACAACACATACATGTATGCCACTGACCCTAAACCGAGAAGATTGACTGGACTCAATGACATGCTAGCTAGCCATGTGAAGGTCGTGCCGTTGCAGTTGGATTGGTTGGCACTCTTCCTTTCTTGGCTTGGTAGTCGATAGCACGAGATGTTGAGAGACACTACCCACAACTAGTTGTGTTGGATAAAATTAGTGTGTGATTTTTTGTTTGCATGAGAAATTAGTGTGTGACGCTAGGAATGAATTCTGAACGCGCTATACCTATCAAGTACACACATATCAAAATATTTGTTAGGTTGTTATCAATCTTCCGAAAGGTACAACACCTACTCCCATCAGCCTTCCTCCTCCTTCCTCTTGCTGGAACCGGTAGCCTCCGGTGGACAAAGCCCGCGCGGAGCCCGCGGCGGCGGGATCTCTTCTCATGGGGAGCTCTCACGAGCCAGTGTACCGACAGCGGCGGGCGACAGTCGATGGTCAGCGCGGAACTCGCGTTCGGCGGTGTTGCTGCCGGTGAAGGTGGTTGTTCCTTGGGTTGTCGTGGTGGTTGTTGGCGTGGTTGGACCCTTTTCCAGATTTCTGCGGGGAGTCATGGGCGGCTTCTGGGCGAAAGCTTTAATTATTTGTATGGGTCGACGTTGGCGACGATGGCGCCAGTGGGCATCGTGTTTCCTTCTTGAAGGCGTCTCTGAAGAGCTTGTACACTTGTCTCCCAGCGGAGGCCGAGTTGACAGTGGAGTTTGAGTTGCCCGTCTGTGACTCATGGTCGGGGTTTTCTCTTGCTTGTCCCTTAATCAATCAAGCAATTGTGTGGTTTTCGGTCTAGTTTTCCTTATAAACTGGGCACCTATCTCTAAACTTAGGCTTAAGCCCTATGCACTAAAAGAAATATGTCATGAACAAAATTGCAACACGAATTGCAAAAGATGCCCCAAATATGTCTAAAGATCTTGGCATTGCGGAATAGCCAAATAGCCCAGCATAAAACGAATTGTGTTTTTGTTGTGATAAGAGAGATCTATGTGATTTGTGAAATCGTTAGAGAATCATAGCGGTTTGGTGGCAATCAATGCCTAATTCTGGAAGTGTTGCTTTCTTATGGTAATTAGTAATCGTGCACGTGCAATGCACATGTGGCTGACATAAATTAATTTATACCCCTCCTGGACATCTCCTGTAATGTGCATAATGCACCAAACCTATTTGCAAAACAATTGCATAGGAAAACAATAATAGTGCAATAAAAACTGAAATACCACATATAGCCAAGAGTACAACGGTTATGAAATTAATTTGACAAACAAAACCAGTCGGCTGGTGCACCACATTAGAGTGTATGGTTGTCATGAAGATAAGATAAACAGCCAAAAAGTAAAAAAAAAATGCAAAAGTGACAAAAGGGTAGTTACAGAGATGGTATCCCAATTACTCGAGGATTCCGCAATGTCTACATTGTTTGTGTTGACCCATACGCAGTTGTTCTGATCCCGAGCTCATGTGAGCTCGGGTGAACAGTAAAATCAAAAAAATAGTAAAAAAATTCAAAAAAATCTGATTTTTTTTGTGAGAAACATTGATGTTTTTTCCACATGCCTGCAAAATTTCATCACAAGATGACATTTGTGCAAAATGTGGCAAAAAAACAAAATCGATGCTCCAAAAAGTCTGTTTTTTGTAGCATTTTGGAGCATCGATTTTGTTTTTTTGCCACATTTTCCACGAATGTCATATGGTGATGAAAATTTGCATGCATGTGAGAAAAACATCAATGTTTCTCACAAAAAAAATTCGGATTTTTTTGATTTTTTTACTATTTTTTTGATTTTACTGTTCACCCGAGCTCATGTGAGCTCGGGATTAGAAGAGCACTTTCGCAATAGAGGCTCTCTTATCGCACACAGAGAGTAGTCAAGTGTGGAGAGAATACTGTTGAAAGCATTTATGTAGCAAGCCTGCCTCAAAATGAGTGCTTTCTCCTTCGACTTTTCAAGAGCCTTCAATAAGCCCACCCCAATACAAGTGCTTTCTCCTTCAACTTTTTTAGAGCATCTGATATCACACACCAGAAACGACGGGCTCTCCACCAATACAGGGATGTAGCTTTTTCAGCAATTTGTTATTCGTGATTTAATCATGAAATACGCTATTTCTAATGTCATGATTGCGAAAAGGAAAATTGGAAAAGGAAACCATTGTATGGGAAATTCAATGTAGTTTTTAGAATTTAAAAAAAAATACAAATTCAATGTAGTTTTTTTGTGGTACACAACACAAGTTTTATTTGTCTAATTGATTGATTATTTTACATGTACACAAGTTTCGATACAAATTAGATGTTGAATTTGTCTAATTGATTGTTATACTTTTGAATATCAAAGCAGGTGGGTATCATATAAACTTGGATGGAGGGAGTAGTAGTTAACCTTTTTTTTTTTTTTTTTGAGATGGAACACCATGCATTCCATTAGCTAGTGCGCACGGTTAAATCACCGGCGACAGCACCGATTACATCAAGGGGCAGGTCTGTGAGCCACACATGCTCACCTTCCGTCCGCATACTCATACCAAGATTAGCCAGCTAGCATCTGAGCTGGTACATTACATTAGCGTGGATTAAAAACGACCTTATATTCAATGAATCCTAACCTCAAAAGGTACTTTGCCTCTCGGAACATATTACCTAGCTTTGCACGATCAGCAGCGTCAGAGTCTATTGCCTGCCTCAGAAGTAGACAATCAGTCATGAAGATGACCCGGGCCATGCCAAAGCCCTCTGCTAGATTAATGGCCTTCAGGAGGGCTGCGGTCTCCGCTTGTAGAGCTTCAGCAACACAAGACAGGTACCCTGCAGCAGCGAACAACACATCACCACCAGTTTCATCCCTTGCGATCAATGTTTTAAATAGCCGGCTATAGCTCCGCTATAGCCCCGCTATAGCCTTTGAGAGCTCTCCCGCTAAAGCTATACACTTTTAGTGCTAAATTGAAAATGAGGCTAATAGCCCGCTATTTCCCGCTATAGCGCTAAATTTGGAGTCATTTAGCCCCTAAACCGCTATATAAGGCCATATTTTTGCATTATCTTTTGTTCTTGTTTATGATATATATGATGCATTGATGTGAAGTTTGGTTATTGAATTAAGATGCCTCTTGGTACTCGCGTTTTGATGTGAAAACATGTATATATGTAAAGTATATGCAATATATCATATATGAGGCCTGATTATATACTTATTGTTTCAATTTTTCATGATTTAAGAGAAATGCTAAATGAGGCTTAGCTTCGCTATAGCTCCGCTATAGCCTTGCATAGCTTCTGGTTGAGCCGCCGCTAAATAGCATAGCCTGCTATTTAAAACATTGCTTGCGATACAGCCCCAGCCACCATTGCCGTTTGTATTCAAAAAGGAAGCGTCCAGGTTCACCATCACCCAGTCCCGAGGAGGGGGATGCCAATAGTTCCCACGGCTAGCTTGGGCTTACTCTGGTGGGTTTGGTATTAAACTGTAACCATTCCTCAATCAAGCTATTGATTTGACTGACAATGGTCGGTGTTTGCAGCCGGTTTTCCCCATGTCTGAACCTATTCCGTTCCGTCCACCAGCGCCACAAGAGGCAGATGACCAGCAGTTTTTTGCGGCCACCCATCGCCATGATTTTCTCGAGCACCTCCAGAGCCGTGGGTGCCTCCATCAGCGCCGTTCTTTCTTTTTCCAGTTCAGCTTGTCGCCAAAGAACTTTGACATGTTTGCACCGGAAGAAGAAATGCCCACCGTCTTCGAAATATTTGTTGCACACTGCACAGCGGGTATCCAATTCGACTCCCCTACGTTCGATATTTCTTTGTAGCGGAAGACTGTTGTGGCCAAACCTCCAGATGAAATGATGGACTCTCCCTGGGCAAGTAAATCGCTGACCAAACTGCTTTTCTTCAGTAGTAGTTAACCTTAATTGCATGTCAATTGGTCAGCCCATTACCAACTACAGTACTACAGGTCAATTGGTCAGCATCTACACAAAAGTGACATTCTATTGGATTAGGCCGTCAAGTTTGAGAGTTGTTGTCTATTTTATTGCTGGAGCCTGGACATACGGGTGTTCCCTAAACAAGTGTGGAGATGGAGATGCCCTGCTTCAAGCGTTGAATGCCTCAGAATTGCGTGCGACGATATGGAGCAGTTAGGTTTGTTACTCTCAATGTAATCCAATCGTGCAAGAGTCTCATATATGCATCTATAGGGATAAGCCCCGATCGAGCTATCAACTAAAGCCCCACGCGCCCGAACTGAAACTTTTGTTTTTCATGATGTCAAAATCTGAATCTATGTACAGTACATGCAAGTTTTCATGATGAAAAGACAACGTTATTTGGCTTGTGAAGAGAAATGATGCTTACAAATTTACCTTTTTTGGAACACTGGGATTTGTTTTATTATTTACTTATTTCCAGAGTATACGTTTTTCATTAAAATTTATATAGACGTGTATAAACAAAACTGAGCCAAAACGCTGCCCCGTTCGTACTTTCTTGTGAAGGTTTTATCGCTTCTAGGATAGCATATTAAGATGCTACCTTGTTCGTTGTAAACAAAGCAGCGCATCTGGTGTAGTGGTATCATAGTACCCTCCCACGGTACTGACCAGGGTTCGATTCCCTGGATGCGCACAGATTATTATTTTTAAACTATGATTTTAATGGTGGAGCACAGCATATAATAGCTTCTCCCTAAAAAAAGCTTCTCCTGCAATTTTTTCCTTAATTACAAAGGTTTAGGGAGGCACCAGGCATCAGACGTCTGATACCTGTGCTCCCATCAGACCAGTTCCCTACCGCTGGATGGGATAGTGCTCGTGCGTTAGATTAGGTGGTCCATTACGCATATTTTTGTGGTTAATTGTTCGCGTAAATGGCTCCATCTTTTATGGTTAACTGCTCCCGTAAATCTCTCAGATTCGTTGAAGCAACACACCCTGGTATGGGTGACATGTTATTTAGTGCGTGAAGCATAATACACTAAAGATGGATGCATAATTCACTAATGCTAGATGCTTAGTTTTTGTGTGTGTAGCAGAAGCATTATTCAGCTGCACAAACCATATGCTTCATAAAAAATTGCTCCAACCACTGTGATGTGTGCTTCCTTGATTTTTCATATATGCTTCCGTGTGACACGCTTGCACTTTTTTTTTGGTTTAATATATATTTAGTTGCTTCATACATACTTTCATAAAGCTTCATAGCTTATCATTCCATGCTTCGGCACAAAAAATCAAATAAGCATGTTTCTTTTTGCATTGTCCCGTGCTTCAACACTAGGCTACATATGCAGTTTAGATTCGTATGAGTTGCTTCCTGGTTGTATCAATATTGCTTCAACACTTTTGATGGTTCATATCTAGATGACATCCATCGTATGCTGCGGATGGAACAGCAGGTGTGGAGAGATTCGCCGTGGGAGAGGGGAAAGGCGGAATTGGAGCGGTAAGCCAGAGTGAGAAGGGGATGCAGAAGTTGAGAAGTACATGTGGGTGACTGGGTATGCATGGAGAGCACTCGGTAGTAGAGCGAGAGTGAAGGGGACGAGCTTGGCACCAGATCGGATACTGAGAACTAGCATGAGTAGAAATACAGGGTACATCAACGAGGCAGTGATAGTGTGTTGATCGTTGTAGCCCTCGTACAGGACGGTGGATGCAAGGAGAACGAAGCTCGTTGTGTAGTCAGGAATCGCCGGAGCGCGTTGCTTGCCGGAGTGGGAGATGATCCAGAAATTGTGGAGGTGTTCCTCACGATATGCCTCGCCGGGCCAGTGGCAAGGGCGACGATGTGCTGCTCACCTTCGCTCTAGTCGGATTAACGGTGGGGGACAAGGGCGACGAGTCGACGACGCGCTGCTCCCCATGGCTCTCGTCCGATCGGCAGCGGCGGCGTGGACGGTGGTTAGGGTTGTGAACGGGGAATCAGAGAGATGAAGCGGAGGTTTATATATAGCTCACATCTACATCGTTGGATGAATCCCTCCAAACGGACGGCAGGGGGCTGGTCTGACGAAACACTTGGATCAGACGTCTGGACTAAAGCGTTTCCCAAGGTTTTAACTATGATTTCAATGATGGAGCACAGCACGTCAGCGCATAATAGTTCCTCGTGCATTTTTCTGCCATGGTGGGTGCACAAGGAGCGAGGACACATTGTCACTTTTCTTTTAACTCTGTTTCAATTCTTGTCTAGTCATGGTACATTTTTTTTTGCATGGCAATACGTGTCTCATTAATAAAATAAAGATTTAGTTACAAGCCACGTAAACACCGACATTACAGGACTGAAAAAATAGAATAATCCTACGCAAAAAACCAGCGTATGTCCCTCTCCACCAAGGAAAAGAAGACATATTACCTCTTCACCCGAGTTCGACCCGGCTCCATCGCTGATCTGCAACTTTACGGACCTCCAAAGTAGTTTGCCTGAAGCAAAACCATTGCCGTTGAAAGAATCAGACCGGGGCAACATGTCCCCGGACACGCCATCGAACTCCAGAACTGACGCCCCCGCATGACTACGACGTCGGAGGAGGAAACCAGAACTGTCAGCCTCCAACCACCAGCCCATCACAAGCGTCTGCGCGTACTCCCGGACAGCAAAACCTCCCTGCTCCACTATGACGTCGGAGACAACGCCGCAGCAACGGGGACATAGCAGAAGGAGAGACACACCTGAAGGGGTCGCCGCCGCCGCCTCGCTGACACCATCCATAAATACGAACGCCGCCGATCTGAAGGATCGGCAAACACACGATGCCATCAACTCCGAGACGCCGCCATGAAGGACACCGCCGGTGTGGGAGTGGAGCTGAGGCAAATTTATTAGTCCGGGCACCGCTCCCACCACCCCAACGGCGCACCACGACCTACAAAACCAAACTCTTAACTACAGAGCGGAGGAACGGGGTCCCCCTCCCTCCTGCCGCCGGAGCAGCAGTCGGAGGGAGAGGGGACCAGCCCTGGCCGGTGTAGAGTAGAGGATCGCCTCCCTAGTCGCCTTCACGTGGCGGCGGCTAGGTTAGGGAAAACAGGAATGGATCATCTGGTGTCTAGTCATGGTACATGATAACTTCTTTTGCACTTGTGACGTGGAATGGCGACGCCCATAAGCCATCACGAGTCTTATTGGTGGAGACCACATTGGGTGACAACAGTGCTTTCCCACATTGCCATCTCTACTCCTCGAAAGGACCGCATTGCATTTTTGTTAATCTCTATTCCAGTTCATGCCCAGTCACAACACAAGATAGTTTCTCATGCGTCTTTGTCATGGAGAGTGGAGAAGGGGCGAGGATACCGCTGGATATATATTATCAATTTTTTGATTAATTTAATCCACGTGAAAAATCACTGTTGTCACCCATGGCGTAGTCGGGAAAGTAGTCGCAGTCATGGAAGCACACGGGCGGAAGTGAGCAGTGGTGTTAAGACGCTCCCAAAAACCTTTTCACTTGTCACCCGGTGCAGGATCTCAAAGGGCACGGCTGCGAGGCATGCTCCCCCTCACGGTCATCGGGATGGAACCACCAAAAAGCAGCAACAGCGAGAAGAATGATCTAAACGCTCTTATATTCAGGAAGACTTAGAGGAAGTTATGGTAAATAAAAATCGGCACGTGCCTTGATTTGCTTCAGGCCCTGGTGTTGGACGTGGGTGCATGACAAATTATTGGAGTTGCCGGCCCAGAAGGGAGCAAAGAAAACGAGTACGTACGGTGGCCGGAGCCGTCGGGGAGTTGTAGACCGACTCGACTAACATACACCCTTCGAAGGGGCGCGGAGCAATTGATCGCGAGCACACAGGCTCTCCTAATCTGTCCCGCTCGATACGTGTTTGTGGATCGTTTTTCGTAGCACACGTGACTCCTGCAGGGCCCATCTGACGAATTGAAGTGGGAATATAAATGGCAATATTTTGCCGGACGGTGGGCCAGGACGGCATGTTATCGCGTCAGAGCCGTGGCTCGAGTTGTCATCAACGTCCTGATCCGTGGATCAGATTACGTTATGTCAGCGACCAGCCCAGGTCGTTGTTGGGCTCACACTTGTACCAGGGGCGACGGGCCTAGCCCAGTTGGCAAATAGAGAGAGTGAGAGCTGCAGTATAAATAGCCAGATCTATCAGGGTTCATCCGGGCATGGATCAGGACGATCCGAACGGCGGTTGGCTCTCCTCCCACCTCTGGCTCTCATCCCCTGCCTTCTTCTTGCTTCTTCATTTCCAGCACACTTGTGCTTGTATCAGTTGTAATTCGAACCAATTAGCTACTCTGATCCACCTTATTCAGTAATACATCTGAGAGAGCAAGTAGTAGCTAACACGTTAATGACGTCATTTGGATGGAGTAAATGCAGATATGGGTGGGTGGGTGGGTGGAGCTGTCTCCTACCTCTGCCGGCTGCGGGTCTGGTTCTATTGTAAGCGTCCCGGCGGCGGAACTCTATTTGGGTTAGTGTCTTGCGAGCGTGTCGCCGGTGGAACCTCGATCTCTTGAGGGTTACGGTCTCTCGGCTCCACCGCCCAATGGAGTTCGTGCTGCAGCCGGTCAAGAGGTGCGGATCTGCCCGTGGATTTTGCTTGTTCGTCCGTGATTTGGGTTTGGAGTTCCTAAAGATCTAACTTTTGGGTGTCTGTGTGGGTGTGCAGCAGAACTCTCATAGAGGAAGTAACTGACAGCGGAGTTATTTACCCAAAACCACCACACTTGGGGCTAGGGTAACAGCTTGGTACTAGATTTGAGCCAGGTCACAAAAAACCACCAGTTCTGAGCCTAATGCGTAACGCGGAGCATTGACGGGCTGATTTGGCCGCGAAAACAGCGAAACCGACAGGTCGGACCCACCTGTCGGGTTGACGTGGCGCGGGCTGACGGGCGCCGTTAGACGGAGGAAGACGGCCGTTGCCTTGCCCGTGTCTTAGGTCACCCACCCGCCGTTTCCTCCAATCCCCGATTCAGTTTCTCCCGCGCGACTCATGGCGACCAGCTCCGGCGGCGGCGATGGCGGAGAAGGTCTCGACGGCGGCGGTGCCCGTTCTTCCGGTGGCCGCCGCCCGCAATGCGACCCCGTTGGCAAGTTGGGCCCCAACCCCGATGGCATCTGCGACCTGGATTCGGACTCGTCGGCGGGGGAAAAAGCTGTCATGCCGCCGCCGTCCCCGTATGCGGAGGAGGCTGAGAAGGCTGCTGCGGAGGCTGAGAAGGCTGCGGCGCCGGCTCATTCGTTGGGGGAGGAAGTACCCCCCCTTCGCTCCATCTCCACCCAGGTAAATCTCAGTCTGCCAAAAACCTAGGGTTAGTTGTAGCAATAGTGCTTAGTTAGGATAATGTGGGTTAGTTCTAGCTGTGCTGCCTAGTTTATGGTAGCTATACTGTCTGCATTTACAAGTTGATTGTAGCAATATTATACTGTTTGATTGTAGCAATATCATTTACAAGTTGCTATTTTTTGTCTGAAGTAAATGGTAGCTATACTGTCTGCATTTGTCTGAATTAAATGGTAGCTATAATGTCTGCATTTGTCTGAATTACTTAATGTATCATAGTTTTTACCGCATCTGTCATAGATCGTATTGCTGTGACTTTGTTTTATCTGTGAATCTGTCATAGATTTTATTGTGGCACTGTACTGAAAATGCTGTTATTTTGTTTTTTCTTCTGTAGGCCTGAGGAGCCATGTCTTGGGGAACGATGCATGGGAAACAAAAATTTTCCTACGCACACACAAGATCTATCCATGGTGATGAGCATCTACGAGAGGGAGAGTGAATCTACGTACCCTTGTAGATCGCTAAGCGGAAGCGTTAAGAAACGCGGTTGATGTAGTCGAACGTCTCCGCGATCCAAATCGCAAGTCGTCCCTCGATCCGATCACGAACTAGTGCCGAACGGACGGCACCTCCGCGTTCAACACACGTACGGCTTGATGACGCCTTCACCTCCTCGATCCAGCAGTTCTGGTGTTGTTCATGTTTAGCCCTTGGAAGAGGTTTAGTCATCGGATCCGCAATATTCAGATCCGTGTGTACTTTGCAAATATTTATGTCGTCCTCCTTGATGTAATCGCGGATGGAATTGAAACGTCGCTTTATGTGTCTGGTCCTCTTGTGAAATCTTGGTTCCTTGGCTAGAGCAATGGCACCAGTATTATCACAAAACTGAGTCATTGGGTTAAGCGCACTAGGCACTACTCCAAGATCTGTCATGAACTCCTTCATCCAGACACCTTCCTTCGCCGCCTCCGAGGCAGCGATGTACTCTGCTTCACATGTAGAATCAGCTACCACGCTTTGCTTGGAACTGCACCAGCTAACCGCACCCCCATTAAGAATAAATACGTATCCGGTTTGCGACTTAGAGTCATCCGGATCAGTGTCAAAGCTTGCATCGACGTAACCCTTTACGACGAGCTCTTGATCACCTCCATAAACGAGAAACATGTCCTTAGTCCTTTTCAGGTACTTCAGGATATTCTTGACCGCCGTCCAGTGTTCCATTCCTGGATCACTTTGAAACCTTCCGGCCATACTTATGGCAAGGCTGACATCGGGTCTTGTGCACAGCATTGCATACATGATAGAGCCTATGGCTGAAGCATAGGGGATGACACTCATCTTTTCTCTATCTTCTGCAGTCACTGGGCATCGAGTCTTACTCAACTTCACACCTTGCAAAACAGGCAAGAACCCCTTCTTGGACTGATCCATTTTGAATTTCTTCAAAATTTTATCAAGGTATGTGCTTTGTGAAAGTCCTATTAAACGTCTTGATCTATCTCTATAGATCTTGATGCCTAATATGAAAGCAGCTTCTCCTAGGTCCTTCATTGAAAAACTTTTGTTCAAATATTCCTTCACACCTTCTAACATTTCTATATTGTTTCCAATCAGTAATATGTCATCCACATATAATATTAGAAATGCTATAGAGCTCCCACTCACTTTCTTGTAAATACAAGCTTCTCCGTAAACTTGTATAAACTCGAACGCTTTGATCACTTCATCAAAGCGAAGATTCCAACTCCGAGATGCTTGCACCAGTCCATAAATGGATCGCTGGAGTTTGCAAACTTTGTTAGCATTCTCTGGATTGACAAAACTTTCTGGTTGCATCATATACAACTCTTCCTTAAGGAAACCGTTAAGGAATGCTGTTTTGACATCCATCTGCCAAATTTCATAATCGAAAAAGGCAGCTATTGCTAACATGATTCTGACGGACTTAAGCATCGCTACGGGTGAGAAGGTCTCATTGTAGTCAACTCCTTGAACTTGTGAAAAACCCTTTTCCACAAGTCGAGCTTTATAGACGGTGACATTACCGTCCGCGTCCGTCTTCCTCTTAAAGATCCATTTGTTCTGAATGACCTTACGCCCTTCAGGTAATACTTCCAAAGTCCACACTTTGTTTTCATACATGAATCCCATCTCGGATTTCATGGCCTCTAACCACTTCTTGGAATCCGGGCCCATCATCGCTTCTCCATAGCTCGTAGGTTCATCGTTGTCTAACAACATGACCTCTAAGACAGGGTTGCCGTACCACTCAGGAGCAGTACGCGTCCTTGTCGACCTACGAGGTTCGATAGCAACTTGATCCAAAGCTTCATGATCATCATCATTAACTTCCTCTTCAGCTGTTGTAGGCTCTACAGAAACATCTTTCTGCGCTGCGCTACTTTCAGGTTGAAGTAAAAGTTCAACAACCTCATCAAGTTCTATCTTCCTCCCACTCAATTCTTTCGAGAGAAACTCTTTCTCAAGAAATGTTCCGTTTTTAGCGACAAACACTTTGCCTTCGGATCTGAGGTAGAAGGTATACCCAACTGTCTCTTTTGGGTATCCTATGAAGACGCATTTCTCCGCTTTGGGTTCCAGCTTTTCAGGCTGAAGCTTTTTGACATAAGCATCACATCCCCAAACTTTAAGAAATGACAGCTTTGGCTTCTTGCCAAACCAAAGTTCATGTGGCGTCGTCTCAACGGATTTCGATGGTGCCCTATTTAAAGTGAATGCAGCTGTCTCTAATGCATAACCCCAAAACGATAGTGGCAAATCGGCAAGAGACATCATAGATCGCACCATATCCAATAAGGTTCGATTACGACGTTCGAACACACCATTACGCTGTGGTGTTCCAGGCGGTGTCAGTTGTGAAACAATTCCACATTGTCTTAAGTGACTGCCAAACTCATAACTCGGATATTCTCCTCCTCGATCAGATCGTAGGAATTTAATCTTCTTGTTACGATGATTCTCAACTTCACTCTGAAATTGTTTGAACTTTTCAAATGTTTCAGACTTGTGTTTCATTAAATAAATATACCCATATCTACTTAAGTCATCAGTGAAGGTGAGAAAGTAACGATAACCACCGCGCGCCTCAATGCTCATCGGACCGCACACATCAGTATGTATGATTTCCAATAAGTCACCTGCCCGTTCCATTGTTCCAGAGAACGGCGTTTTAGTCATCTTGCCCATGAGGCATGGCTCGCATGTGTCAAGTGATTCAAAATCAAGTGACTCCAAAAGTCCATCAGCATGGAGCTTCCTCATGCGTTTTACGCCAATATGACCTAAACGGCAGTGCCACAAGAAAGTGGTATTATCATTATCAATTCTACATCTTTTGGCATCAATGTTATGAACATGTGTATCATTACTATCGAGATTCAATAAGAATAAACCCCTCACATCGGGTGCATGACCATAAAAGATATTACTCATATAAATAGAACAACCATTATTCTCTGATTTAAATGAGTAACCGTCTCGCAATAAACAAGATCCAGATATAATGTTCATGCTTAACGCAGGCACTAAATAACAATTATTCAGGTTCATCACTAATCCCGATGGTAATCGAAGAGCGAGCGTGCCGACGGCGATCACATCAACCTTGGAACCATTTCCCACGCGCATCGTCACTTCGTCCTTTGCCAGCCTCCGTCTATTCCGCAGTTCCTGTTTTGAGTTGCAAATATGAGCAACCGCACCGGTATCAAATACCCAGGCACTACAACGAGAGTTGGTAAGGTACACATCAATAACATGTATATCATATATACCTTGTTTGTTGTTGGCCGCCTTCTTGTCAGCCAAATACTTGGGGCAGTTCCACTTCCAGTGTCCAGTTCCCTTGCAATGAAAGCACACAGTTTCTGGTTTGGGTCCAGCCTTGGGTTTCTTCACGAGAGGAGCAACTGCTTTTCCACTCTTCTTGGAGTTACCCTTCTTACCCTTGCCATTTTTCTTGAAACTAGTGGTTTTATTGACCATCAACACTTGATGCTCCTTCTGAATTTCAGACTCAGCGGCTTTCAGCATCGCAAACAGCTCGGCGACTGACTTGTTCATCCCGTGCATGTTATAGTTCAACACGAAGCTCTTGTAGCTAGGTGGCAATGATTGAAGAACTCTGTCAGTGATAGCCTCTGGCGGAAGGGGCATCCCCAATTCAGCCAGACGGGTGGAGTACCTAGACATTCTGAGTACGTGATCACTGATAGACCCGTTCTCCTCCATCTTGCAAGCATAGAACTTATCGGAGATCTCATATCTCTCGATTCGGGCATTCTTCTGAAAGATAAACTTCAACTCCTGGAACATCTCATATGCTCCATGACGTTCAAAACGTCTTTGAAGTCCCGGTTCTAAGCCATACAATATTGCACATTGAACTATTGAGTAATCTTCAGAACGAGCCTGCCAGGTGTTCACAACGTCTAGAGACTCAACTGGAGCGGGTGGATCACCGAGTGGTGCATCAAGGACATAAGCCTTCTGGGAAGCCGTAAGGATAATCCTTAGATTACGGGCCCAGTCCACAAAGTTACTTCCATCATCTTTCAACTTAGCTTTCTCTAGGAACACATTAAAATTCAGGGGTGCTACTGCGCGAGCCATGATCTACGACATAAATATAGCAAAGACAACTTAGACTATTGTTCAAGATAATGAGTTTAGTTAATCATATTACTAAAAAAACTCCCACTCAAATTGACATCCCTCCGGTCATTCGAGTGTAACATGATCCAAATCCACCAACTCAAGTCCGATCATCACGTGAGTTGAGGTGGTTTCAATGGTGAACATCTTTATGTTGATCATATCTACTATATGACTCATGTTCGACCTTTCGGTCTCTTGTGTTCCGAGGCCATGTCTGTACATGCTAGGCTCGTCAAGTTTAACCCGAGTGTTCCGCATGTGCAACACTGGCTTGCACCCGTTGTATGTGAACGTAGAGTCTATCACACCCGATCATCACGTGGTGTCTCGAAACGACGAACTTTCGCAACGGTGCACACTCGGGGAGAACACAATTTTATCTTGAAATTTAAGTGAGGGATCACCTTATAATGCTACCGTCGTCCTAAGCAAAATAAGATGCATAAAAGGATTAACATCACATGCAAATCATAAGTGACATGATATGGCCATGAACTCGTGCTTTTGATCTCCATCTCCAAAGCACCGGCATGATCTCCATCGTCACCGGCATGACACCATGATCTCCATCATCTTTATCTCCATCAACGTGTCGCCATGAGGTTGTCGCGCCGACTGTTGCTTCCACGACTATTGCTAACTCATAGCGATAAAGTAAAGCAAAACGGCAAAAATAATTAAAGACAACTCTATGGCTCCTGCCAGTTGCCGTACTCATCGACATGCAGGTCGTGATATTCTATACAACACATGATCATCTCATACATCACATATATCTCATCATGTAATTGGCCATATCACATCACAACATACCCTGCAAAAACAAGTTAGACATCCTCTAATTGTTGTTGCAAATTTTACGTGGCTGCTACGGGTTTGCAAGAACCGTTCTTACCTACGCAAAACCACAACGTGGTGTAGTGATTGCTTTTTGATCTTCTAAAAGAACCCTCTTCATTGAAATTGATTCAACTAAAGTGAGAGAGACAGACACCCGCTAGCCATCTTTATGCAACGAAGTTACATGTCAGTTTAAGGAACCGGTCTCTCGTAAGCGTACGAGTAATGTCGGTCCGGGCCGCTTCATCTCACAATACCGCCGAATCAAGTATCAACTAGTAACGGCAAGCAATATGTATACACCCACGCCCACAACTCGTTTGTGTTCGACTCGAGATCTCATCTATGCATAGACCTGGCTCTGATACCACTGTTGGGGAACGTTGCATGGGAAACAAAAAATTTCCTACGCACACACAAGATCTATCAATGGTGATGAGCATCTACGAGAGGGAGAGTGAATCTACATACCCTTGTAGATCGCTAAGCGGAAGCGTTAAGAAACGCGGTTGATGTAATCGAACGTCTCCGCGATCCAAATCGCAAGTCGTCCCTCGATCCGATCACGAACTAGTGCCGAACGGACGGCACCTCCGCGTTCAACACACGTACGGCTTGATGACGCCTTCACCTCCTCGATCCAGCGAGCGATGGTGAAGTAGTAGATGAGTTCCGGCAGCACGACGGCGTGGTGATGGTGGTGAGGAACAATCTCTGCAGGGCTTCGCCAAGCACTACGGAGATTATGACGGGAGAACTAGAGGGTTAGGGTTGCCGACACACGGCTTGGGAAATCTTGATGTGTCCCGTGTGCTAGCCCTGCCCCTCTATTTATATGTTGAGCCCTGGGGTCTAAACTTGGAGAGAAAACCTCCACAAGGTCGGTTTTGCCCGCACAAGGTCGGTTTGGCCCGCACGGAAAGAGTCCAACTCGGATTCCAGCAGTACCGCGTACAAGCGGTAGTACCGCTCACGAGCGGTAGTACCGCTTCACATAAGCGGTAGTACCGCTTACGCGGTAGTACTGCCTTACCAGCAATAGTACCGCTTAAGGCAACAACAAAACTTCCTTTTGCACTTTCCAATACCTCGTGGGCCTTTGGCCCATATAAAGTGTTGCTGCACCCGAACACTTCGGTAAACACCCGGAACCCCTTCCGGTGAATTCCGGAACCCTTCCGGAGATCAAAACACTATTATCCCATTTATCAATCTTTACCTCCGGACTCTTCCGGAGATCCTCGTCATGTCCGGGATCTTATCCGGGACTCCGAACAACCTTCGGTCACCAACAAAATAACTCAACTATACTAATCGTCACCAAACGTTAAGTGTGTAGACCCTGCGGGTTCGAGAACTATGTAGACATGACCGAGACACCTCTACGATCAATAACCAATAGCGGGACCTGGATGCCCATATTGGCTCCTACATATTCTACGAAGATCTTTATCGGTCGAACCTCTATGTCAAGGATTCAGTTAATCCCGTATGCTGTTCCCTTTGTTCTTCGGTATGTTACTTGCCCGAGATTCGATCGTCGGTATCTCTATACCTAGTTCAATCTCGTTACTGGCAAGTCTCTTTACTCGTTCCGTAATACAAGATCTCGTGGCTAACATTTTAGTCACATTGCTTGCAAGGCTCATTGTGATGTTGTATTACCGAGTGGGCCCTGAGATACCTCTCCGTCATACGGAGTTACAAATCCCAGTCTTGATCCATGCCAACCCAACAGACACCCTCGGAGATACCTGTAGAGCACCTTTATAATCACCCAGTTACGTTGCGACGTTTGATACACACAAGGTACTCCTCCGATGTCAGGGAGTTGTATGATCTCATGGTCATAGGAACAGATACTTGACATGCAGAAAACAATAGCAATAAACTGACACGATCATATGCTACGTTTATAGTTTGGGTCTTGTCTATCACATCATTCTCCTAATGATGTGATCCCGTTATCAAATGACATCTCATGTCCATGGCTAGGAAACCTTCACCATCTTTTGATCAACGAGCTAGTTAACTAGAGGCTTACTAGGGACACAGTGTTGTCTATGTACCCACACATGTATTTGAGTTTCCAATCAATACAATTATAGCATGGATAATAAACGATTATCATGAACAAGGAAATATAATAATAACCAATTTATTATTGCCTCTAGGGCATATTTCCAACAGTCTCCCACTTGCACTAGAGTCAATAATCTAGTTCACATCACTATGTGATTTACATTGTAATGAATCGAACACCCATGCAGTTCTGGTGTTGTTCATGTTTAGCCCTTGGAAGAGGTTTAGTCATCGGATCTGCAATATTCAGATCCGTGTGTACTTTGCAAATATTTATGTCGTCCTCCTTGATGTAATCGCGGATGGAATTGAAACGTCGCTTTATGTGTCTGGTCCTCTTGTGAAATCTTGGTTCCTTGGCTAGAGCAATGGCACCAGTATTATCACAAAACAGAGTCATTGGGTTAAGCGCACTAGGCACTACTCCAAGATCTGTCATGAACTCCTTCATCCAGACACCTTCCTTCGCCGCCTCCGAGGCAACAAAATGCTTGAAACTCTCAGATCAGACCCCAACACTACTGTACCTGCTATAGTTGACAAGGCAAAGAAGCAGTTTGGTGTTGAGGTCCCCAAGATGATGGCATGGAGAGCAAAGAGGAAAGCAAAGGAGATTGTGCTTGGAGATCACAAGAGGCAATAAAAGAGGCTGAGAGATTATTTGGAGACTGTGAAAGCTACAAATCCTGGATCAAGATGCATTGTCACTATTGTGATTAGAAAAACAAGAGAAAATCCAACTGCAGGACCAAGGTTTCATGGTCTTTTTTTCTGTTTGAATGCATGTGTTCAGGGATTTTTGAATGGATGCAGGCCATTCATAGGCCTAGATGGTTGTTTCATTAAGTTGACTAGTGGGGCACAAATACTAGCTGCTACTGGAAGGGATGCAAACAACAATATGTACCCCATAGCATTTGGAGTGGTTGGAGTTGAAGACACACCAAATTGGTCCTGGTTTTTGACTCAACTCAAGTATGCCCTAGGAGGGACTGAAGAGGGAAAATTTGGGAAGTACACATTCATGTCTGATAGACAGAAGGTGAGTTCATTTAGTCCTTCACTTGTTCTTCATTTACTTGTTCATTTCATTGTTCTTGGGTGAAGATAGCCTAGGGTGACCCTTTTGGGTGAAAATAGCCTTACCAAACTCAAATTTAACCCATCTACCCAAGTTGGTTTGTGTCGAGTCGTAACGCGTCTTGTCGACACTTAGGTCAAGATAGCCTAGGGTGACCCTTTTGGGTGAAAATAGCCTTACCAAACTCAAATTTAACCCATCTACCCCAAGTTGGTATGTGTCGAGTCGTAACGCGTCTTGTCGACACTTAGGTCAAGATAGCCTAGGGTGACCCTTTTGGGTGAAAATAGCCTTACCAAACTCAAATTTAACCCATCTACCCCAAGTTGGTTTGTGTCGAGTCGTAACGCGTCTTGTCGACACTTAGGTCAAGATAGCCTAGGGTGACCCTTTTGGGTGAAAATAGCCTTACCAAACTCAAATTTAACCCATCTACCCCAAGTTGGTTTGTGTCAAGTCGTAACGCGTCTTGTCGACACTTAGGTTAAGATTAATTTAAATTATTAAAATTAACATAATAGTAGTAAGATTAATTTAAATTAATAATATCATTTGTAATAAAATTAATTTAAATTGTAGTAATAAACCAAATATCATTTAAATTAATAAAATTAATTTAAATTAATAATATCATTTGTAATATCATTTGTAAGATTAATAGACCAAATAATAGTAATAAAATTAATTTAAATTATTAAAATTAACATAATAGTAGTAAGATTAATTTAAATTGTAATAATTAAGTGAATAGTAATAAGATTAATTTAAATTAATAATATCATTTGTAATTGAATTAAATCATAGCTTAAATCATGTAAAAATCTTCTAAATGCCTATTTTGCCTATCTTGTCCATGCAGGGTCTACTGAATGCAGTCACAGCAGTCTTTCCAAGCTGCCCTCATAGGTACTGCTTGAGGCACATTTATGCCAACTTTCAGAGAGCGGGATTCAGAGGAGAAGACTTGAAGAAATGCATGGATGCGGCTGCATATGCTTACACTGAACATAACTTTCAGTTGGCAATGGAGAGCATGAAGGCTGAGTGCAAGGCTGCTTGGGAGTGGATGTCAAGGATTCCTCCTAAAGCTTGGTCAAGACATGCAATGGATACTAACTGCAAAACTGATCTGGTGGTCAATAACTTAAGTGAAGTTTTTAATAAGTACATACTTGATGTAAGGAACAACCAATTGTCACTATGATCAATGGGATCAAGGACAAATTTCTGGTAAGGTATCACCAAAAGAGAGAGGGTGGACAAGCTGCAAGATGGGAAATTGCACCAACCTATGCTGAGAAGTTAGAGATGAACAAGAAATATGCAAGGGACTGCAAATCATTGATAGCTGGACCAGGTCTTTTCCAAGTGTCTAGTGGGGACAAGACCTATTCTGTTGACACAAACCTAAAAATATGTGGCTGTAGGAAATGGGACATCACTGGAATTCCTTGCAACCATGGTTGTTCTGCCATCTATAGGTCTAAACAGCTACCAGAGGACCATGTAAATGTGTTCTTCAAAAAGGCTATGTACTTGGAGTCATACAATCCTATAATTTACCCAGTTCCTGGTCCAGATTCTTGGGTGAAAACTGCAACTCCTGACATTGACCCACCTCAGTTCAAAGAAGACAAGAAGGGACCAACAGAAGAGAAAAGGAAGAAAGGAAGGTTTAAGCCTCCTCAAGCAAAGCAGACATCAAGGATGGCTACTATAACTTGTAGTAACTGCAAGTTGCAGGGCCACAAATACACAAGTTGTGGAAAGCCATTGAGGCCTGATCTGCAAATTAGGAAGAACAAGCACAAGGTATGTTCTTTTTCACTTCCTTCTCTGTCTCATCATTCATTAAGTATCACTGAAATTTGTCCCACAATAATAATTGCAGGAAAACAGAACAGCCCCTGCATGGCAGCAAGGTGGTAGCTCAACATCTGCTACAACTCCTAGGGGTGCAAGCTCTACATCTGCTTCAAGGGGTTCATCTGCTGCTGCTTCAAAGGGTAACTCTACTGCTGCTGGTACATCTGCTAGAGCTGCAAAATCTTCTCCTTCTGGTGCTGGTGCTGCTGCAAGAAGAGGTGCAAAAAGAGGTGCAAGAAGCTTCAATCCTCCAAGAAGTACTGCAGAAGCTTCAAGTAGCCAGCCAACAGGAAATAGGCCAAAGAGGACAAAATACATGAGCAAAAGGATGGAGGGGTACTTGTATGCCAGTGGGAACTACTGAGAGTTCATATTTGACTATGTATCCAAGTGCATGTGTGCTCCATCAGGCACTAGAGCACTTTATCTATGCCATTTAGGATATTGAACTTATGTACTGCTATGTTGAACCTATGTATGGCACTAAGAACTACTGCTGTGTACTGCTATGTTGAACCTATGGATCTTGGTTTTATGCTAGCTACATGAAGAACTGTTATCTATAATTACTGTGTACTGCTATGTTGGCTTGCATGATCATCATATAATTTTCTGTAATTCTGTGCTCTAGTTCAACAATTTGACCATATAATTACTGTGTACTGCTATGTTGTTTGCCTGATCATCACCTTCTGTGCACAATCATCATGAACTACCACACGAGTTTCACCTGATACAAATATAATACAAAAGACAGTACTGCAAATTCAGTTCAAATTCATGCCATAAGTTCAAATTCTAGTCTTGGAGATAAACTGGATAATTCAGTACAAATTCAACCATTACAACAGTACAGTGCACTTCTAGTTAGGTCTGCTTATTAAGTGCAACAAAGCACAATAATAGCAGTACACTACCCTAAACCACATTACATACTTAAAATTCATCACAGATCTCCTTCAACTTCTTGATCTTGTCCTTATAGCCATGCTTCTGTTTCAGCAAATCAGAAATGATGTACTCCAGCTTTTTCTTCTCTTGCTTCAGTTGGTCTCTCTCTGTGAGCACTTGGTCTCTCTCTACCACAAGCTGGTCACTCTCCTTCTCTGCCTTTGCCCTAAGTAACTGATGTAGATTGGTGCAACCATGGTCTGCCAACTTCTTCTTCTCCATCTCCTCTTTCAGATCACTAAGAGCCAACCTAGCATTGCCCAGCTGAGTAATAGCCTCCTCCTTGTCAGCCACCATTTTTGCAAAATCAAGTTTGAAAAATCTCAGCTCTTCCTCCATCTTCCTCTTTTCTCCAATTACTTTGAAATTTTCTTCAGCAAGCTGAACATTGTCTCTGAGCCTGTCCACTAGTAGAAAACAGGGCTTTGGTCCAGGCCAGATAAGAGCATCAATCCCGGTTCTGTTATGAACCGGGCCCAATGGGTGCATCAGTCCCGGTTCGTGAGGCCAGGGCGCCAGCCGGGCCACGGCAGGCACCAGTCCCGGTTCGTCTGACCCCTTTGGTCCCGGTTCCAGACATGAACCGGTACTAAAGGGCCTCGCTCCTGGCGCAGCCCCTTTAGTCCCGGTTGGTGGCTGGAACCGGGACTAAATGTGTGTCTTCTGTCCCGGTTCTAGCCACGAACCGGGACTAAAGAGATGCCTATATATATGCTCTCCCATGCCCGCTCACTCCTCTATTTTTTGGTCGGCCGGTGTGGGAGGTGTGTGCTGCTCTGCTCTCACCTCCTATGCACATGAGGTTCGATGAAATGCCCGAGTCACACTTAAGCTTTCTCCTCTCCAAGCTCGACCTCCAAGCTCCATTTTCCCCAAGATTTGTCTAGGTTTGGCGGTGCACCATTGTCCCCGTCCCCGTCCTCACCGCCGTCGATCGCCCGTGCCGATCTCGTCGCCGGCACCACCGTGGTGAGCCTCTTGTTCTTATCTTCTTTTTAAAAGAAAAAAATTCTTACTTGTTGTATGAGTTATATAGCTACTTGTATAATTTTCTTACTTTTATTATTGTTTGTTATTATATAGTGCCATGGTTTTGGTATCCGCCCCCCATCGGCTCTCGTCCGGTCTATGATTCGGATGTGGTATATTATCTTTTATAACTATTTGTTTCATTTAGTGTTTATGAGAATTATGCCGACCAACGTGACATAGATGTTTTTATCTAGGAGGTATCTGAACCGGAAATTCCAACCGACCCTCTTGTCGAGAGGTTAAATTTAGTTGAAAAAGAAAACAATTATTTGAAAGATAAATTGAAAAGAATTAAAGAGGAGAAGATGAAATTGGAGTTGCATGTTGCCGATGTCGTCAATGATCACAAGATGCAGATGGATGCAATGCGCTTGAAGATTAGAAAGATTAGAAAATATGCCATTGATAATGAGGCTTGGTATCATTAGGCTGTTGGATCAATTGTTACCTTCGTTGCGATTATGATCGCATTTCTTGTTGCATTTAAATGTTTTACATAGTTGATAATGAGAACTATGTATGAACTTTATGTATTTATTTTTTTAGTAATAACATTTGATCACTACAGTACTTTGGTTTTAATGTGATGATGAACTTGTATTAATTTGGTCACTTCTCTATTCATGATGATCTGTAATGGTTTTTGATACACTTAATTATATAATGCACGCAGATGAACCGGCAATGGATGTACGGTGACCGACACACCTCCGAGTACATTGATGGCATGTATAATTTTCTCGAAGTGGCTGAGGCAAACAAGCAGAATGGTTTTATGTATTGTCCATGTACTGTCTGTGGGAATACGAAGGATTACTCTGACTCGAAAACCCTTCACTTGCACCTGCTTGAGAAGGGTTTCATGCCACACTATAATGTTTGGACCAAGTACGGAGAAATAGGGGTTATGATGGAAGACAACGAAGAAGAAGAGGATGATGACAACTATCCCCCTAAATACGGAGATACTGCAACGGGGGAAGCTAAAGATCAAGATGAACCAGACGATGTGCCCGATGATGATCTTCGCCGGGTCATTGTTGATGCACAGAGAGAATGCGAGAGTGAAAAGGAGAAGTTGAAGTTCGATCGCATGTTAGAGGATCACAAAAAACGGTTGTACCCAAATTGCGAAGATGGCAACACAAAGCTCGGTACCACACTGGAATTGCTGGAATGGAAGGCATAGAATGGTGTATCTGACAAGGGATTTGAGAAGTTACTGAAAATAATGAAGTAGAAGCTTCCAAAGGATAAGGAATTGCCTGACAGTACGTACGGAGCAAAGAAGGTTCTCTGCCCTCTAGGATTAGAGGTGCAGAAGATACATGCATGCCCTAATGACTGCATCCTCTACCGCGGTGAGGAGTACGAGAATTTGAATGCATGCCCGGTATGCGGTGCATTGCGGTATAAGATCAGACGAGATGACCCTGGTGATGTTGAGGGCGAGCGCCCCAGGAAGAGGGTTCCTGCCAAGGTGATGTGGTATGCTCCTATAATACCACGGCTGAAACGTCTGTTCAGAAACAAAGAGCATGCCAAGTTGATGCGATGGCACAAAGAAGACCGTAAGAAAGACGGGAAGTTGAGAGCACCCGCTGACGGGTCGCAGTGGAGAAAAATCGAGAGAAGGTGGGGGGACTTTGCAGGTGACGCAAGGAACGTATGGTTTGGTTTAAGTGCAGATGGCATTAATCCTTTTGGGGAGCAGAGCAGCAATCATAGCACCTGGCCCATGACTCTATGTATCTATAACCTTCCTCCTTGGTTGTGCATGAAGCGGAAGTTCATTATGATTCCAGTGCTCATCCAAGGCCCTAAGCAACCCGGCAACGACATTGATGTGTACCTAAGGCCATTAGTTGAAGAACTTTTACAGCTGTGGAATGGAGAAGGTGTACGTGTGTGGGATGAGCACAAACAGGAGGAATTTGACCTACATGCATTGCTGTTTGTAACCATCAATGATTGGCCTGCTCTTAGTAACCTTTCAGGATAGACAAACAAGGGATACCATGCATGCATGCACTGTTTAGATTATACCGAAAGTATATATTTGGACAAATGCAGGAAGAATGTGTACCTGGGACATCGTCGATTTCTTTCGACCAACCATCTCTTAAGAAAGAAAGGCAAGCATTTCAAAGGTGAGGCAGATCACTGGAAGAAGCCTGCCCACCGTACTGGTGATGCCATACTTGATATGGTCAAGGATTTACAAGTAATCTATGGAAAGGGTCCTGGCGGACAATCTGTTCCGAATGACGCTGAGGGACGCGCGCCCATGTGGAAGAAGAAATCTATATTTTGGGACCTACCCTATTGGAAAGACCTAGAGGTCCGCTCTGCAATCGACGTGATGCACGTGACGAAGAATCTTTGCGTGAACCTGCTAGGCTTCTTGGGCATGTATGGGAAGACAAAAGATACACCGGAGGCATGGGAGGACCAGCAACGTGTGCACGAAAAAGACGGCATGCATCCAAAGCAGTATGAAGGTCCTGCCAGCTACGCTCTTACCAAAGAAGAGAAGGAAATCTTCTTTGAATGCCTGCTCAGTATGAAGGTCCCGTCTGGCTTCTCGTCGAATATAAAGGGAATAATAAATATGGCAGAGAAAAAGTTCCAGAACCTAAAGTCTCATGACTGCCACGTGATTATGACGCAACTGCTTCCGGTTGCATTGAGGGGGCTTCTACCGGAAAACGTTCGATTAGCCATTGTGAAGCCATGTGCATTCCTCAATGCAATCTCTCAGAAGGTAATCGATCCAGATATCCTACCAAGGTTAAAGAATGATTTGGTGCAATGTCTTGTCAGTTTCGAGCTGGTGTTCCCACCATCCTTCTTCAATATCATGACGCACGTCCTAGTTCATCTAGTCGTGGGTCCTGTATTTCTACACAATATGTTCCCCTTTGAGAGGTTCATGGGAGTCTTAAAGAAATATGTTCGTAACCGTGCTAGGCCAGAAGGAAGCATCTCCATGGGCCATCAAACAGAGGAGGTCATTCGGTTTTGTGTTGACTTTATTCCTGACCTTAAGCCGATTGGTCTCCCTCAATCGCGGTATGACACTAGTAGAAAACAGGGCATCTGTCCCGGTTCCAGAGGGCCTTTAGTCCCGGTTCTGGAACCGGGACAAAACGATCGGGACTAATGCCTAAAACCTTTAGTCTCGGTTGGCCTACGAACCGGGACCAAAGGTGCTCCACGTGGCCGCTGTGCGGCGCCCAGGCAGGAGGACCTTTAGTCCCGGTTGGTAACACCAACCGGGACTAAAGGCTCTCCACGTGGCCGCTGCGTAGCACTCAGGCAGGAGGACCTTTAGTCCCGGTTGGTAACACCAACCGGGACCAAAAGGCAGCCACGCGTCAGCAGCACGCAGGCGCTGGGGTTTTTGTTTTTTTTGAAAGGGGGGTTTAATGGTTTTGGAGAGTTTAGGGGTTTCATATTGTGTTAGCTAGCTAATAGAGAGAAGTGACCTCTCTTTCTCCGTGCTTGGTCGACGCTAGCTAGTAAGCAAATGAAGGAAACCATGAATTACACAAGATCGTCATGAACATATATAGAGAGAAGTGACCTCTCTTTCTCCGTGCTTGGTCGAACAATAAGTTTTCGTATATCTATCCGACGCTACTACATATATACAATATAACATCCCTGACATCATCAAGTGCCAAACTCCCATTGAATTTCCGCATGGTATTCTCCCTTTTCATGTATGACGTGGTCAAGAAAGAATCCCGCCAATTCCTCTTGAATTGCTCGTATGCGATCATGTGGTAGGAGTTCATCCCGCATCTGCCAGATCTAATTTAAAGAAGGGGGTCAATACATATATATGAATGAAACTCAACACAATTGATGGTAATAAAATAAAATTGTGAATATTGTTTACATACTTCAAATTGTTCTTCAGATCTGCCCCGCTCAGAGGTCCTGTGGCAAATGTACTCGCAAACGTAGTATCCACATAAATTATTCCCGGGTTCCTGCCACAAGAACTTTACGAGAATAGAGTTCAATCAAACTGATAATCAAGCACGATAATGGTATTGATGAAACTAGAATCAATGAGAGATGCGCGGAACTAGCAAGTACTACTTACTTTGGGGTGTGTAAATCGCAGCTCGTTCTTCAGACCCGGAACCTTTCCGGTGAACTGTTTCCAAACCCTGCCAGGCAAAGAAAATGATTACTTGATATCAGGAAATGAATGAAAGTTGCCGATATGGTCCCGGTATTGATTGAACTTACTTCTGGAGCATTGCAGTCATGTCCGCATAATCCTTGGGATCTTTACGTCTCGAGTCTAAGACTGTTACTACTCCCCCGTCAAGCTTAATGGATAGCAGAATAAAGTGGAACCTGCACATGCATAACTCATCAATTACAATACTTAACCTCGAGTAAGCGAAACCGAATATGCACAAGACACTAACACTCACTTGAAGTTGTAAGGAAAGAGTATTTCCCTTTTGTTTTGATGTTGAAGGAACGCTTTTAGCAAGTTTTCCTTGGTTTCTTTAACTCTGTTTTGTACCGTCCATTCATTTACGGTATTTGGGCTAATGAACCCAATGTCATAGATTTGTCTTTTTGGGCATTCGACGATCTTCAATCTGCATAATATAGTGAGGATAATTATATATACATGCAATGAACGAGCTGAGCTAGAGACTTAATTACAGAAGTAATATTTACAGACAGTAGCAAGTCATGATTTGTTTGTCGAGGGCCTCTTGATTGAATAACTGAAATAACTCCAGAAATTCAACATGCCTCAGGTCGACTCCAATGAGGTCGTGCTCATCTTTAATTCTCACCATCAAACTATCGGACCCATTCTTCCTGCGGCTTTCCAAGTACCACTCATGCAATCTTCGCATCATCGTTGTTAGAGGAGGATGATCAGGTTTGACTAGAGGCTTCCCGTGCTTGTATCTAAAGGTCTTTACTACCTCAGCCGTTTCAAACTGTACATCATCGCCCACGTAATCACCAAGAGTGGTACCGGGCAGTAGCCCCGGATGATTAGCGATATCGCTAGACACCTTGAGCGGGGGGCATGATTGCTTCTCTTGTTCGCCGAGCTGGGGAATTGTTTTCCCACTTCTTCGTCTTGAAGCACTGGCAGTACTTCCCGACCGCCGCGCTTCATCATATGTCTTTTCAATACAGCGGTCATAGTTGGATTGCGGCGGAGGCAGTGGTGGTCGCTTAAGGGCATCCAGAGGGCACTTCGCTTTCATCGGATCTATTGTTTCCTTCGGAGGTGGACGTTTCCGTTCAAAATGGGCCTGCACTTCGGCAGCACTGATGTCCTTGTTTTCCTCGTCAGTCCTCTCATATGGTAACTTTGGAGGAACCCTGAGGCTTGGACCAAATTTGATTTTCTTCCCGCCTTTTGTACTGCTAGCCGCCGGAGCGGCGGCGGCTCTCTTCCGCTGTTGCTGAGGCGGCGGAGTCCGCTGACGCGCCGGAGCCCGCTGACGCGGCGAAGACCGCTGACGCGCTGGAGACAGCTGCGGCGGCGGAGACGGCTGACGCGCCGGAGACAGCTGAGGCGGAGGAGGATTCTGCTGAGGGGCCTCCTCCGTTAGAGTCCGCTGAGGCGGCGGAGACGGATGACGCGCCGGAGACGACTCAGGCAGCGGAGATAGCTTAGCTGGACTGTGAGGAGGAGTCTGCTGAGGATCCGGCTGCGTCTGCTGAGGCGGCGTCCAGTTTGGAAGCTTGATGTTCTCCTTTCTCCATAGACAGGTACTCCTTAAGGCACTTTCCAGAAGATTATCCCCTTCACCTGTAGGGTAGTCAAGCTCCAGCCCCTCAAATCCCTCCATTATTTCATCCACCGTGAATATAGCATAGCCATGTGGAATCGGACGGCAATGGAAAGTTCCCTCAGGTCGAGGAGGTAAAACAGAGCCGACCGCCGCCTTCAAGGTCAGGTTATGGCATTTCGCCATTAGCACACAATGTTCAGCCCCCGTGATACTATCCACGGGGTAGCGAGGAGCCGTGAAATCAGGCTGAACGAGCTCCGTGGAAGCCACGCTGCTTCTCCGCTGAGATGGTGGGGTAGCTTCTGGGGCAGTGTCGAAGGAAGGATCTTCGTGCCGCTGAGATAGTTGGCCGGTAGCTCGCTGGCTCTCAAGTTCCTCTAGTTTCGCTAATCTTGCACTGAGCTTCTGCATTTCGCTTGCTTGCGCTTTCTTCTTTCTCTCTCGGCTTCTATAACCACCGCTGTCGGGAAACCCATATACCCACGGAACGGAGCCTGATGTGCCTCGTGTTCGTCCAGGGTGTTCAGGATTCCCGAGGGCCGGTGTCAGCTCGTCATTCTCTCTGTCGGGATGTAACCTCCCTTCCCGCGCTGCCTGGATTGCTTCCTCAAGCTTCTTGACGGGTATTGCAAGTTGAGCTTTCGTCCAAACACACTCCCCTGTGTCTGGGTCCAAAGTTCCCCCAACCCCGAAGAACCAAGTCCTTGACCGATCTAGCCAGTGCAATGTCGCTGGTTGGACCCCTTTAGCAAGCAGGTCTTGCTCAGATTTGTCCCACGTAGGCCGGGCTTTGCTGTAGCCACCTGACCCCGTAACATGGTGATACTTCTTCTTTGCAGCATTTAGCTTATTTGTCGCTGACCTTTGCTTGCCCTTGTCCGATTTCTTGTAGGCCACAAATGCGGGCCAGTGTTCTTTTATCTTCTCATATGGACCGGTGGATTCTGGAGTCTTGTCTTTCTCGACAAACTTTTTGTTCAAATCTTTCTTCCAGTTCTTCAATAGTTCTGCCATCTTCTTAAGAGCAAATGCCTTGACCTTATTCGGATCCGCCTCTGGTGGTAGGCTGAAATTTGTCATCAGCGAGGTCCAAAGATCATCTTTCTGTCTATCCTGGACATAAGAAACTTCAGGGTCCTTCTTCTTATTCCATTCTTGGATGCTGATCGGGACGATGTCCCTAACAACCACTCCGCACTTATGTATAAATGTGTCCCTGCTCCGCTTGGGAGCAATCGGTTGGCCATCTCGACCGACTTCTTCGATCGTGAACCTTTCATCCTGGCGCAACCTTTTCTTCGGGCCTCGTCTCCTTACGAAAGTTTGGCTCGATCCGGAGGGCTAATTAAAAGAAGAAAGAAGCATTAATATATGTACGTACAAAATAATTAATGCATCAAGTCAGCAGAGGCTTAATTAATATATGTATATATACCTCGCCGGACTTTGCAACAGTTAAGGCTCCCTCCTCTGTTCGGTCACCGGAGCCGTCATGATCTCCTTCCTCCTCCATTCGGTCACCGGAGCCGTCATGATCTCCTTCCTCCTCCATTGGATCACCGGAGCCGTCATCCTCTCTTTCCTGACCATCGGTGTCGTTGAGAAATGACAAGGTGATATCACCTCCGTCGCGGATTATATCCCCCAACAACTCTTCTTTTTCTAAGTCTCTGTCCATAGTTTCTACAAATACAACACTTGACATGGCAAAAAAAGACTTGCTTCACATTCGAGAGAAAATCAAAGTTATCGGGGTTATGTTTTAACGACCCCCTCTCTCATGTTTTAATGACAAGATGAATACAAGCTTTATACACAAGATGAATACAAGATTTATACACAAGATGAATACACAACTCAACAAATGAACCAACCATCATCCTATGAACAAAACTCAACATATATACAACAAATGGACACCTTTTGTTGAACAGCGGAGGGACGATAAGTGACCAACTCCACGGAGATGCAACACCACAACCTGTAATTCCACCGAGAGTGAAAATTAGCATGGCAACAAATGGCATGACATGAATGTAACACCACAACCTGATAAAAAAAATTGTAACTAGCTAGATACCAATTTGAAAGCAAGTTTCTAACTTAGAGAAAAATAGCATGGCATGGCATCCACAATACAAAATATTGACCAAGTTTTCATACATCAAAATGAACTCTAAATAAACTCTAAAGACAAAATATTGACCAAGTTTTCATACATCACAATGAACATCAAAATGAACTCTAAATCAACTCTAAAGACAAAATATTGACCAAGTATATTTGTCACCAATCATTTTAATGTGGGTTTTAAATTTTTCTCCCAATCCTTTTAATTATATTATAAACATCAGTAGTAATTATTTTCATAATGATTTGGCCTAAAAAAAATTCATTTATTAGTATTTTCAAACTCTAGAATGACCCTGTTGCACTAGAACTATTTCAAATAATTCTTTTCAAATGCCACAATTTTTTTGAGAAGTCCTCTGATGCCTATAGATCATTTTTATGCAAAAAGCCACTTTGGTCATTTGAAAAATTTGAGTACAACTTCCATTTTTCAATTTTGGTCCAATCTTGGCATTGAACTACAACCCTATTTTTCCTTGCTCAAATAATTCTGAATTTTTTGCATCTTATAGTCCTTCCAACTAAACCATTAAGTCCAGAAGGGCAGCCCCAATTTCATCTTGCAAGTCCACCAAAAAAATTCCCTGTAGTTTCTGTCCAGAACTAAATTCTAATAAAACTTGCACTAACAAGTTTTTCCTTTTATCAAACCAACTTGACCATCATCTCTAACATCCAAGGAGACATCATCCTGCCAAGTTTCACATACAACAAAGTTCCCTAGCTAGCCCTAGCATTTCAACAAACACCTTGTGGACATGGCAAACACATTTCAACAAACTCTATGAAACCTTGCAACTCTCTGAACAGGGGCAACTTTATACATACAAAGAGGAAGGAGGGAGGAGAGGGGTGGGAGGGAGGAGGGAGTACCTGGCCGGCCGGCTAGCTGTGGAGCGGCGGCGTCGGGGGCAGGGCAGGGGCACGGCGGCATCGGGGAAGGGCAGGGGCGCGACGGCATCGGGGAAGGGCAGGGGCGCGGCGGCGTCAGGGGCACGGCAGGGGCGCGGCGGCGTCGGGGCAGGGCAGGGGCGTCGGGGCAGGGCAGGGCGTCGACGGCGAGGTCCGGCAGCCTGGCGGCGTCGAGGTGGTCGTCGGCGCCGTCGGGGGAGAGGAGGATCGAAGTGAATTGTGTTTGAAAATTTTCTAAGTGCGCGGTTATATACAAAGACCTTTAGTCCCGGTTGGTGGCTCCAACCGGGACTAAAGGCCCCCCCTTTAATCCCGGTTGGAGCCACCAACCGGGACTAAAGGTGCATTTCAGCAGCACAAAAGGCGAGAAGCACATGCCTTTGGTCCCGGTTAGTGGCTCGAACCGGGACTAAAGGCACCCTTTAGTCCCGGTTGGTGCCACCAACCGGGACCAAAGGCCTGGTCCTGGCACTGGCGCGGGGTGGTGGGAGTTTAGTCCCACCTCGCTAGTTGAGAGAGGGCAACACTGGTTTATAAGGCGCGCTGCGGCTGAGCTTTCGAGCTCCTCTCTAATGCAGCCAGTACTTGCTTAACCTTTGTCACTGCCATGTTGGGCCTGTTGGGCCCGCGGGCCTGCATCCTGGCCCATGTACAGATGGGTTTCTAGTCGTATGCAGGCCGTGGTGGCCCAGTAGGCGGCATTTTTTTATTTTTTATGTCATTTTAGTTTGCTATTAAAGTTTTTAACATAAAATACTTTATGAAAATTGTTTTTGCTATTAAAATTTTTAACAAAAAATACTTTGATAATTTTAGTTGCATAAATTTTATATAATTTTAAGTTAATATTATTTTGATAATATTTTTTTATTTTTTATGTCATTTTAGTTTGCTATTAAAGTTTTTAACATAAAATACTTTATGTAAATTCTTTTTGCTATTAAAGTTTTTAACAAAAAATACTTTGATAATTTTAGTTGCATAAATTTTATATAATTTTAAGTTAATATTATTTTGATAATAACTAGAGGTTTATAAAAGCTTTTTAGTTGATTCTTTTTGCTATTGAAGAATATTATAGTTTTGTTTTAGTTGATCATAACAAAATATTTTAATTGATTCTTTTTAGTTCATTCTTTTTGCTATTAGAGTTTTATAAAAGCTTTTAAGTTCATTCTTTTTGCTATTAGAGTTTTATAAAAGCTTTTTTGTTCATTCTTTTGAAAAGCACTACAAATGAACTCTGAAAAGGTTGAAAGTTGGCATGGTATCATCATTTCACCCACATAGCATGTGCTAAAAAGTTGAGAGGGTTACGGCAAAAACTGGATGCACTTCGTGTACAAAATGGACAATCTCTTTCGAAGTATCACGGTTTCGGACGAAAACTCATTTGTTACAAAGGGATTCCATTTTTTTTGAACTTATTTCAACTCCAGACTTTTTGTGCGTTCAACAACCACCATTCAAAGCCACATCATCAATTTTCAACCCTTTCTGACTTCATTTGGTATGTTTCATGCATTTACTGATTTTTTTTAGCTAAATGACCCTGAAATTGAAAAGCACTACAAATGAACTCTGAAAAGGTTGAAAGTTGGCATGGTATCATCATTTCACCCACATAGCATGCGCTAAAAAGTTGAGAGGGTTACGGCAAAATCTGGATGCACTTCGTGTATAAAATGGAAATTCTCTTTCGAAGTATCAGGGTTTCGGACGAAAACTCATCTGTTACAAAGGGATTTCATTTCTTGACATGTAACTGCAGTGATATTTTAGATCAAAGCCATCATCAGAATAGTTGTGGAGAGAAAGTCTTCACTTTTTCTTCGCGTGTGTCCCTTGCTTATTGCGCCATAACCATGGATAATCTTCATCGTTTAACAGGGTGCTTGGGTCAGCCTTCACTTTGAAGGGAGGAATTTCATGAAACTTTTCATAATCTTCAGACATGTCTGTCTTGCCCTCCACTCCCACGATGTCTCTTTTCCCTGAAAGAACTATGTAGCGCTTTGGCTCATCGAATGATGTATTCGCTTCCTTATCTTTTCTTTTTCTCGGTTTGGTAGACATGTCCTTCACATAGAAAACCTGCGCCACATCATTGACTAGGACGAATGGTTCGTCTTTGTACCCAAGATTGTTGAGATCCACTGTTGTCATTCCGTACTGTGGGTCTACCTGTACCCCGCCTGCTGACAGATTGACCCATTTGCACCGAAACAAAGGGACCTTAAAATCATGTCCATAGTCAAGTTCCCATATGTCCACTATGTAACCATAATATGTGTCCTTTCCCCTGTTAGTTGCTGCATCAAAGCGGACACCACTGTTTTGGTTGGTGCTCTTTTGATCTTGGGCGATCGTGTAAAATGTATTCCCATTTATCTCGTACCCATGGTAAGTTAATACAGTCAAAGATGGTCCCCTGGCCAACGAGTACAGCTCATCTCCAACAATGTTGTTACCCATGAGATGTGTTTGCAACCAACTGCCGAAAGTCCTAATGTGTTCACATGTAATCCAGTCGTCAGACTGCTCCGGGTGTTTGGAGCACAGAAAATTCTTGTGTTCATTGACATACGGGGTCACCAAGGTAGAATTCTGTAGAACTGTGTAGTGTGCTTGAGCCCAAGAATGCCCGTCCCTACATATTATTGCATCCGCTCCTAGCGTGCCTTTTCCAGTCAGTCTCCCCTCATACCGCGATTGAGGGAGACCAATCGGCTTAAGGTCAGGAATAAAGTCAACACAAAACCCAATGACCTCCTCTGTTTGATGGCCCATGGAGATGCTTCCTTCTGGCCTAGCACGGTTACGAACATATTTCTTCAAGACTCCCATGAACCTCTCAAAGGGGAATATATTGTGTAGAAATACACGACCCAGAATGGCAATCTCGTCGACTAGATGAACTAGGACGTGCGTCATGATATTGAAGAAGGATGGTGGGAACACCAGCTCGAAACTGACAAGACATTGCACCAAATCATTCTTTAACCTTGGTAGGATATCTGGATCGATTACCTTCTGAGAGATTGCATTGAGGAATGCACATATCTTCACAATGGCTAATCGAACGTTTTCCGGTAGAAGCCCCCTCAATGCAACCGGAAGCAGTTACGTCATAATCACGTGGCAGTCATGAGACTTTAGGTTCTGGAACTTTTTCTCTGGGATATTTATTATTCCTTTTATATTGGATGAGAAGCCAGACGGGACCTTCATACTGAGCAGGCATTCAAAGAAGATTTCCTTCTCTTCTTTGGTAAGAGTGTAGCTGGCAGGACCTTCATACTGTTTTGGATGCATGTCGTCTTTTTCGTGCACACGTTGCTGGTCCTCCCGTGCCTCCGGTGTATCTTTTGTCTTCCCATACACGCCCAAGAAGCCTAGCAGGTTCACGCAAAGATTCTTCGTCACGTGCATCACGTCGATTGCAGAGCGGACCTCTAGGTCTTTCCAATAGGGTAGGTCCCAAAATATAGATTTCTTCTTCCACATGGGTGCGCGTCCCTCAGCGTCATTCAGAACAGATTGTCTGCCAGGACCCTTTCCATGGATTACTTGTAAAACCTTGACCATATCAAGTATGGCATCACCAGTACGGTGGGCGGGCTTCTTCCAGTGATCTGCCTCACCTTTGAAATGCTTGCCTTTATTTCTTAAGAGATGGTTGGTCGGAAGAAATCGACGATGTCCCAGGTACACATTCTTTCTGCATTTGTCCAAATATATACTTTCGGTATCATCTAAACAGTGCGTGCATGCGTGGTATCCCTTGTTTATCTATCCTGAAAGGTTACTAAGAGCAGGCCAATCATTGATGGTTACAAACAGCAACGCGTGTAGGTCAAATTCCTCCTGTTTGTGCTCATCCCACACACGTACACCTTCTCCATTCCACAGCTGTAAAAGTTCTTCAACTAATGGCCTTAGGTACACATCAATGTCGTTGCCGGGTTGCTTAGGGCCTTGGATGAGCACTGGCATCATAATGAACTTCCGCTTCATGCACAACCAAGGAGGAAGGTTATAGATACATAGAGTCACGGGCCAGGTGCTATGATTGCTGCTCTGCTCCCCAAAAGGATTAATGCCATCTGCACTTAAACCAAACCATACGTTCCTTGCGTCACCTGCAAAGTACCCCCACCTTCTCTCGATTTTTCTGCACTGCGACCCATCAGCGGGTGCTCTCAACTTCCCGTCTTTCTTACGGTCTTCTTTGTGGCATCGCATAAACTTGGCATGCTCTTTGTTTCTGAACAGACGTTTCAGCCGTGGTATTATAGGAGCATACCACATCACCTTGGCAGGAACCCTCTTCCTGGGGTGCTCGCCCTCAACATCACCAGGGTCATCTCGTCTGATCTTATACCGCAATGCACCGCATACCGGGCATGCGTTCAAATCCTCGTACTCACCGCGGTAGAGGATGCAATCATTAGGGCATGCATGTATCTTCTGCACCTCCAATCATAGAGGGCATAGAAGCTTCTTTGCTTCGTACGTACTGTCGGGCAATTCGTTATCCTTTGGAAGCTTCTTCTTCATTATTTTCAGTAGGTTCCCAAATCCGTTGTCAGATACACCATTGTCTGCCTTCCATTGCAGCAATTCCAGTGTGGTACCGAGCTTTGTGTTGTCATCTTCGCAATTTGGGTACAACCTTTTTTTGTGATCCTCTAACATGCGATCGAACTTCAACTTCTCCCTTTCACTCTGGCATTGTCTCTTTGCATCAACAATGACCCGGCGAAGATCATCATCGGGCACATCGTCTGGTTCCTGTTGATCTTCAGCTTCCCCCGTTGCAGTATCACCGTATTCAGGGGGATAGTTGTCATCATCCTCTTCTTCTTCGTTGTCTTCCATCATAACCCCTCTTTCTCCGTGCTTGGTCCAAACATTATAGTGTGGCATGAAACCCTTCTCAAGCAGGTGGACGTGAAGGGTTTTCTAGTTAGAGTAATCCTTCGTATTCTCACAGACAAGGCATGGACAATACATAAAACCATTATGCTTGTTTGCCTCAGCCACTTCGAGAAATTTATGCAGGCCCTCAAGATACTCGGAGGTGCGTCGGTCACCGTACATCCATTGCCGGTTCATCTGCGTGCATTATATAATTAAGTGTATCAAAAACCATTACAAAACATCATGAATAGAGAAGTGACTAAATTAATACAAGTTCATCATCACATTAAAACCAAAGTACAGTAGTGATCAAATGTTATTACTGAAAAAATAAATACATAAAGTTCATACATATATAGTTCTCATAGAACAACATATAGCTCTCTAGAGCATCTAATTAAAACATACATTGAAACTATGAAAAACAACAACAAATGCGATCATAATCGCAACTAAGGTAACAATTGATCCAACGGCATAATGATACCAAGCCTCATTATGAATGGCATATTTTCTAATCTTTCTAATCTTCAAGCGCATTGCATCCATCTTGATCTTGTGATCATCGACGACATCGGCAACATGCAATTCCAATTCCATCTTCTACTCCTCAATTCTTTTCAATTTTTTCTTCAAGTAATTGTTTTCTTTTTCAACTAAATTTAACCTCTCGACAAGAGGGTCGGTTGGAATTTCCGGTTCACATACCTCCTAGATAAAAACATCTATGTCACGTTGGTCGGCATAATTGTCATAAACACTAAATGAAACAAATCATAATAAAAGATAATATACCACATCCGAATCATAGACAGGACGAGGGCCGACGGGGGCGGATACCAAAGTCATGGCACTATATAATAACAAATAATAATAAAAGTAAGAAAATTATACAAGTATCTATCTAAATCATACAAGTAAGAATTTTTTTCTTTTAAAAAGAAGATAAGAACAAGAGGCTCACCACGGTGGTGCCGGCGATGAGATAGGCGCGGGCGATCGACGACGGTGAGGACGGGGACGGGGACGGCACCCTACACATGTGCAGACTCTAAGAAGTTAATTTCAGCTCAAATTGTGCATCTAAATCAAAAGAACTCCCACATACACTCCTCCACTAAAACCCACAAACCACTCTACTTCTACAGCATTTGAAATGAGCTAAACTAGCAGTGAGAGATGAAATGATGAAGTTGCTAACCTTTTAGAATACTTGTGTAGTTGGTGCACCACCAAACCTAGACAAATCTTGGGGAAAATGGAGCTTGGAGGTCGAGCTTGGAGAGGAGAAAGCTTAAGTGTGACTCGGGCATTTCATCAAACACCTCATGTGCATAGGAGGTGAGAGCAGAGCAGCACACACCTCCCACACCGGCCGGCCAAAAAACAGAGGAGTGAGCGGGCAGGGGAGAGCATATATATAGGCATCTCTTTAGTCCCGGTTCGTGGCTAGAACCGGGACAGAAGACACACATTTAGTCCCGGTTCCAGCCACCAACCGGGACTAAAGGGGCTGCGCCAGGAGCGAGGCCCTTTAGTCCTGGTTCGTGTCTGGAACCGGGACCAAAGGGGTCAGACGAACCAGGACTGGTGCCTGCCGTGGCCCGGCCGGCGCCCTGGCCTCACGAACCGGGACTGATGCACCCATTGGTCCCGGTTCGTAACAGAACCGGGATTGATGCTTTTATCTGGCCTGGATCAAAGCCCTGTTTTGTACTAGTGTGAGGGGAGACTGGCTGGAAAAGGCACGCTAGGAGCGGATGCAATAATATGTAGGGACGGGCATTGTTGGGCTCAAGCACACTACACAGTTCTACAGAATTCTACCTTGGTGACCCCGTATGTCAATGAACACAAGAATTTTCTGCGCTCCAAACACCCGGAGCAGTCTGACGACTGGATTACATGTGAACACATCAGGACTTTCGGCAGTTGGTTGCAAACACATCTCATGGGTAACAACATTGTTGGAGATGAGCTGTACTCATTGGCCAGGGGACCATCTTCGACTGTATTAACTTACCAAGGGTATGAGATAAATGGGAATACATTTTACACGATCGCCCAAGATCAAAAGAGCACCAACCAAAACAGTGGTGTCCGCTTTGATGCAGCAACCAACAGGGGAAAGGACACCTATTATGATTACATAGTGGACATATGGGAACTTGACTATGGACATGATTTTAAGGTCCCTTTGTTTCGGTGCAAATGGGTCAATCTGTCAGGAGGCGGGGTACAGGTAGACCCGCAGTACGGAATGACAACAGTGGATCTCAACAATCTTGGGTACACAGACGAACCATTCGTCCTAGCCAATGATGTGGCGCAGGTTTTCTATGTGAAGGACATGTCTACCAAACCGAGAAAAAGAAAAGATAAGGAAGCGAATACATCATACGATGAGCCAAAACACCACATAGTTCTTTCAGGGAAAAGAGACATCGTGGGAGTGGAGGGCAAGACAGACATGTCTGACGATTATGAAAAGTTTCATGAAATTCCTCCCTTCAAAGTGAAGGCTGACCCAAGCACCCTGTTAAACGATGAAGATTATCCATGGTTACGGTGCAATAAGCAAGGGACACACGCGAAGAAAAAGTGAAGACTTTCTCTCCACAACTATTCTGATGATGGCTTTGATCTAGAATATCACTGCAGTTACATGTCAAGAAATGAAATGCCTTTTGTAACATATGAGTTTTCGTCTGAAACCGTGATACTTCGAAAGAGATTGTCCATTTTGTACACGAAGTGCATCCAGTTTTTGCCGTAACCCTCTCAACTTTTTAGCACATGGTATGTGGGTGAAATGATGATACCATGCCAACTTTCAACCTTTTCAGAGTTCATTTGTAGTGCTTTTCAATTTCAGGGTCATTTAGCTATAAAAAATCAGTAAATGCATGAAAAATAGCAAATGAAGTCAGAAAGGGTTGAAAATTGATGATGTGGCTTTGAATGGTGCATGTTGAACGCACAAAAAGTCTGGAGTTGAAATAAGTTAAAAAAATGAAATGCCTTTGTAACATATGAGTTTTCGTCCGAAACCCTGATACTTCTAAAAAGATTGTCCATTTTGTACACGAAGTGCATTCAGTTTTTGCCGTAACCCTCTCAACTTTTTAGCACATGCTATGTGGGTGAAATGATGATACCATGCCAACTTTCAATCTTTTCAGAGTTCATTTGTACTGCTTTTCAATTTCAGGGTCATTTAGCTAAAATAAACCAGTAAATGCATGAAAAATAGCAAATGAAGTCAGAAAGGGTTGAAAATTGATGATGTGGCTTTCAATGGTGCATGTTGAATGCACAAAAAGTCTGGAGTTGAAATAAGTTAAAAAAAATGGAACGCACAAACTTTAATAGAAAACTAAAAATCTTTTATAAAACTCTTTTTTTTAACATAATCTTTTATAAAACTCTAATAGCAAAAGGAATCAACTAAAAAGAATCAATAAAAAATAAAACTTATGCAACTAAAATTATATAAAATTTATGCAACTAAAATTATATAACTAAAAATAACATATGCAAAAAATAACATTAAAAATTTAAAAACATAACATATGCAAAAAAAAGGCCCACCTACTAGCCACCACGGCCTGCATACGACTAGAAACCCTACAAATGGGCCAGGATGCAGGCCCGCAGGGCTAGCAGGCCCAACAGGGCGTGAGATAGGCATGTACTGCCCACATTAGAGAGGAGCTCGAGAGGGCAGCGGCAGCAGCGCTTATAAACCACTCCGAGCCCCTCTCAACTAGCGAGGTGGGACTAAAGTTTTGACTGCGGCAGCACAGCGCTTTCGTCCTGGTTGGTGGCTCGAACCGGGACGAAAGGCCCCCCTTTCGTCCCGGTTGGAGCCACCAACCGGGACTAAAGGTCTCTGCTTCCCGCCCTTTGGGCTGCTGAAATTGACCTTTAGTCCCGGTTGGTGGCACCAACCGGGACGAAAGGGGCGCCTTTCGTCCCGGTTCGAGCCACCAATCGGGACGAAAGGGCTGTGCTATATAAGCAGCACTTAGCAGTTTTCTCCAAATCTCAGTTCTTCTTCCCTGACGCCGCCAGGCTGCTCCTCCCCCGACCCCGTCGCCGTCCCTGCCCTGACCCCGACGCCGGCCGCCGCTCCCTGCCCCGACGCCGCCGAGCCCTGCCCCGACGCCGCCGCTCCCTGCCCCGACGCCACCCCCAGTGAGCTTCGCCCCCCTTCCCTTGCGCTGCCGCCGCCGCCCCTGCCCTGCGGTGCCGCCGCCGCTGCCCCTGCCCTGCATTTTTTTTTTCTTAAATTTTTTTATGTTCATGTATGTAGGTATATATATGTATGGATGGATGGATTGATGTATATAGAAAATGTTCATATGTTTGTAACAAAGTTAGAATTTTTTATGTTCATAGAATTTTTTTTCTTAAATTTTTTTATGTTCATGTGTGTATGTATATATGTATGGATGGATGGATTGATGTATATAGAAAATGTTCATATGTTTGTAACAAAGTTAGAATTTTTTTGTCCATGTAAAACACTTATATGAAGTGTCTCCGTTAGAACTATAGATCAATGGCGATCATCTAACAAAGTTTGTAAAGCATAGCGAACCTGGAACCGTCCCCCTCCGGTTCATCTGTCCGAAAATGCAGACTTCGGGAAAACATTCCCGGATGTTATCCCCCTTCACCTATATCGTGTAGTGCCACGTTAGAACACCCCTAACTCTCTCGGGAATTCAACATATCCCCGATAACTTCGACATGAGGGGGGGGGCGGGTCCGCAAGTATCGTCGACGACCATGAGAGAGGCGGTCCGCAAAGTATCCTCTCTCGAAAGATAGGACGACTCATCAGACATGAGGGGGGAGGAGTCCTCGACGATCGTCTGAAACTGACTGTCACAAGCAGCTAGCATAGCGAACCTGGAACCGTCCCCCTCCGGTTCATCTGTCCGAAAATGCAGACTTCGGGAAAACATTCCCGGATGTTATCCCCCTTCACCTATATCGTGTAGTGCCGCGTTAGAACAGCCCTAACTCTCTTGGGAATTCAACATATCCCTGATAACTTCGACATGAGGGGGGGGGGTCCGCAAAGTATCGTCGACGACCATGAGGGGGGAGGAGTCCTCGACGATCGTACATGCATGAGAGAGGCGGTCCGCAAAGTATCCTCTCTCGAAAGTATAACCCCCGATAACTTTGCATGATGTTTGCGACTAATCCATTGCTCATATATGCATATGATTCCTTGTTGTGATTAGCTAGGTCTATGTTTGCCACTAATCCATCTCTCATGGTTGTATATTGCCATGTTGTAATATTTGCAGAAACTATGGACAGAGACCTAGAAAAAGAAGAGTTGTTGGGGGATATAATCCGCGACGGAGGTGATATCACCTTGTCATTTCTCAATGACACCGATGGTGAGGAAGGAGATCATGATGGCTCCGGTGATCTAGTGGAGGAGGAAGGAGATCATGACGGCTCCGGTGATCGAGTGGAGGAGGAAGGAGATCATGACGGCTCCGGTGATCCAACGGAGAAGGGAGCCTTAACTGTTTCAAAGTCCGGCGAGGTACATATATTGACGCTTCTTTCTTCTTTTAGCCCTCTGGATCGAGCCAAACTTCGGTAAGGAGACGAGGCCTGAAGAAAAGGTTGGGCCAGGATGAAAGGTTCACGATCGAAGAAATCGCTCCAGATGGCCAACCGATTGCTCCCAAGCGGACCAAGGACACATTTGTACATCAGTGTGGAGTTGTTGTTAGGGACAGCGTCCTGATCAGCATCCAAGAATGGAATAAGAAGAAGGACCCTGAAGTTTCTTATGTCCAAGATAGACTGAAAGATGATCTTTGGAACTCGCTGATGACAAATTTCAGCCTACCGCCAGAGGAGGATCCGAATAACCCAGTTATACAGCGAAAGGTCGAGGCGTTTGCTCTTAAGAAGATGGCAGAACTATTCAAGAACTGGAAGAAAGATTGGAAGAAATAGTTTGTCGACAAAGACGAGACTCCAGAATTCACCGGTCAATATGAGAAGATAAGAGATCACTGGCCCGCATATGTGGCCTACAAGAAATCGGAGAAGGGTAAGCAAAGGTCACTGACAAACAAGCAAAATGTTGCAAAGAAGCAGTATCACCATGTTACGGGGTCAGGTGGCTACAGCAAAGCCCGGCCTACGTGGGACAAAGCTGAGCAAGACCTGCTTGCTAAAGGGGTCCAACCAGCGACATTGCACTGGCCAGATCGGTCAAGGACTTGGTTCTTCGGGGTTGGGGGAACTTTGGACCCAGAATCAGGGAAGTGTGTTTGGACGAAAGCTCAACTTGCAATACCCATCAAGAAGCTTCAGGCAGCAATCGAGGCAGCGCAGGAAGGGAGGTTCCATCCCGACAGAGAGAAGGACGAGCTGACAGAGGCCCTCGGGAATCCTGAACACCCTGGACGAACACGAGGCACATCAGGCTCCGTTCCGTGGGTGCATGGGTTTCCCGACAGTGGTGGTTATAGAAGCCGAGAGAGAAAGAAGAAAGAGGAAGCAAGTGAAATGCAGAAGCTCAGTGCAAGATTAGCGAAACTAGAGGAACTTGAGAGCCAGCGAGCTACCGGCCAACCATCTCAGCGGCACGAAGATCCTTCCTTCGACACTTCCCCAGAAGCTACCCCACCATCTCAGCGGAGAAGCAGCGTGGCTTCCACGAAGCTCGTTCAGCCTGATTTCACGGCTCCTCGCTACCCCGTGGATAGTATCACGGAGGCTGAACATTGTGTGCTAATGGCGAAATGCCAGAACCTGACCTTGAAGGCGGCGATCGGCTCTGTTTTACCTCCTCGAGCTGAGGGAACTTTCCATTGCCGTCCGATTCCACATGGCTATGCTATTGTCATGGTGGATGAAATAATGGAGGGATTTGAGGGGCTAGAGCTTGACTACCCTATAGGTGAAGGGGATAATCTTCTGGAAAATGCCTTAAGGAGTACCTGTCTATGGAGAAAGGAGAACATCAAGCTTCCAAACTGGACGCCGCCTCAGCAGACGCAGCCGGATGAGGCCCCTCAGCAGACTCCTCACAGTCCAGCTCGGTCGGATGAGGCCCCTCAGCAAACTCAGCCGGATGAGGCCCCTCAGCAGAGTCCTCTTCCGCCTCAGCTGTCTTCGGCGCGTCAGCGGACTCCGCCTCCTCCAGCGCGTCAGCGAACTCCGCCTCCTCCTCCGCCTCCTCCGGCGCGTCAGTGGACTCCGCCGCCTCAGCAACAGCGGAAGAGAGCCGCCGCCGCTCCGGCGGCTAGCAGTACAAAAGGCGGGAAGAAATTCAAATTTGGTCCAAGCCTCAGGGTTCCTCCAAAGTTTCCATATGAGAGGACTGACAAGGAAACCGATGACATCGTGGAAGCCGAACTGTAGGCCCATTTTGAACGGAAACGTCCACCTCCGAAGGAAACAATAGATCCGGTGAAAGCGAAGCGCACTCTGGATGCCCTTAAGCGACCACCACCGCCTCCGCCGCAATCCAACTATGACCGCTGTATTGAAAAGACATATGATGAAGCGCGGCGGTCGGGAAGTACTGCCAGTGCTTCAAGACGAAGAAGTGGGAAAACAATTCCCCAGCTCGGCGAACAGGAGAAGCAATCGTGCCCCCCTCTCAAGGTGTCTAGCGATATCGCTAATCATCCGGGGCTACTGCCCGGTACCACTCTTGGTGATTACGTGGGCGATGATGTACAGTTTGAAACGGCTGAGGTAGTAGATATCTTTAGATACGAGCACGGGAAGCCTCTCGTCAAACCTGATCATCCTCGTCTAACAACGATGATGCGAAGATTGCATGAGTGGTACTTGGAAAGCTGTAGGAAGAATGGGTCCGATAGTTTGATGGTGAGTATTAAAGATGAGCATGACCTCATTGGAGTCGACCTGATGCCTGTTGAATTTGTGGAGTTATTTCAGTTATTCAATCAAGAGGCCCTCGACAAACAAGTCATGACTTGCTACTGTCTGTAAGTATTATTTCTGTAATTAAGTCTCTAGCTCAGCTCGTTCATTGCATGTATATATAATTATCCTCACTATATTATGCAGATTGAAGATCGTCGAATGCAAAAAAAGACAAATCTATGACATTGGGTTCATTAGCCCAAATACCGTAAATGAATGGGCGGTACAAAACAGAGTTAAAGATACCGAGGAAAACTTGCTAAAAGCGTTCCTTCGACATCAAAACAAAAGGGAAATACTCTTTCCTTACAACTTCAAGTGAGTGTTACTGTCTTGTGAATATTCGGTTTCGCTTACTCGAGGTTAAGTACTGTAATTGATGAGTTATGCGTGCGCAGGTTCCACTTTATTCTGCTATCCATTAAGCTTGACGGGGGAGTAGTAACTGTCTTAGACTCGAGACGTAAAGATCCCAAGGATTATGCGGACATGACTGCAATGCTCCAGAAGTAAGTTCAATCAATACCGGGACCATATCGGCAACTTTCGTTCATTTCCTGATATCAACTAATCATTTTCTTTGCCTGTCAGGGTTTGGAAACAGTTCACCGGAAAGGTTTCGGGTCTGAAGAACGAGTTGCGATTTACACAACCCAAAGTAAGTAGTACTAGCTAGTTCCGCGCATCTCTCATTGATTCTAGTTTCATCAATACCATTATCATGCTTGATTATCAGTTTGATTGAACTCTATTCTCGTAAAGTGCTTGTGGCAGGTAGGCGGGAATAATTTATGTGGATACTACGTTTGCGAGTTCATTCACCACTCGACCACTGAGCGGGGCTTCTTGTTTGACAAACAATTTGAAGTACGTAAACAATATTCACAATTTTATTTTATTACCATCAATTGTGTTGAGTTTCATTCATATATATGTATTGACCCCCTTCTTTAAATTAGATCTGGCAGATGCGGGATGAACTCCTACCACATGATCGCATACGAGCAATTCAAGAGGAATTGGCGGGATTCTTTCTTGACCACGTCATACATGAAAAGGGAGAATACCATACGGAAATTCAATGGGAGTTTGGCGCTTGATGATGTCAGGGATGTTATATTGTATATATGTAGTAGCGTCGGATAGATATACGAAAACTTGTTGTTCGACCAAGCACGGAGAAAGAGAGGTCACTTCTCTCTATATATGTTCATGACGATCTTGTGTAATTAATGGTTTCCTTCATTTGCTTACTAGCTAGCGTCGAGTTCTCTCTATATGTAGTAGCTAGCGTCGACCAAGCACGGAGAAAGAGAGGTCACTTCTCTCTATTAGCTAGCTAACACAATATGAAACCCCTAAACCCTCCAAAACCCCTAAACCCCCCCTTTCAAAAAAAAACCCCAGCGCCTGTGAGCTGTTGACGCGTGGCTGCCTTTTGGTCCCGGTTGGTGTTACCAACCGGGACTAAAGGTCCTCCTGCCTGGGCGCCCCACAGCGTCCACGTGGAGCACCTTTAGTCCCGGTTGGTGTTACCAACCGGGACTAAAGGTCCCCCTGCCTGGGCGCCCCACAGCGTCCACGTGGAGCACCTTTAGTCCCGGTTCGTAAGCCAACCGGGACTAAAAGTGATGGGCATTAGTCCCGATCGTTTTGTCCCGGTTCCAGAACCGGGACTAAAGGCCCTCTGGAACCGGGACAGATGCCCTGTTTTCTACTAGTGGTCCTTGTTTTCTTTGTCATACATGCTCCACAATTCAGCTAGGCAGAACTGCATAGCCACTGACCACTCAGGGTCTATCCACTCCAGATAGCTGCACTTTAGTTCTGCCTAAAATTCAAAAAAATATCTTGTCAATCATACTTCAACAGAGATGTTCTCAATAAGAAATTGTGTTCATCATTTATGAGCAGAAACAATTATAAAAGCATATGAAATTAATATATGTTGTCAATAAGAAATTATTGTCAATTATAACAGCATATAAAATAAATATATGTTGTCAATAATTATAACAGCAACTATATTATTTCCACCAAATAATTTAATAGAGCATAATTTCCTACTGGCAGTAACAATTTTTTACACTACTAAATTATTTGCACCAAATTACACTACTGGCTGAGCATAATTTCCTACTGGCAGAGCATCATTTCCTACTGTCAGAGCATAACCACCAAATTATGTGCAACTGTGGGCAGTGACAATTCTTTACACTACTAAACACAGCATAATTTCCTACTGGCAATTGAATGGAGAAGAAACTAACTAAGATTAACTAATTACAGTACTACGCAACATACCTTTGTAGGAGATATGCCCTAGAGGCAGTAATAAAAGTTACTTTGTATCTCCGAGTTTGTAATGAATGTTTATGTTCCATGCTATAACTGCAATGATTCTCGAGTCTGCAATAACCACGAGGCTCGGAGGGAAACTCATGTGCACGTGTGGTATAATAAACGGTAAAATGTATTCCTAGTCTTGCCTCTAAGACTGGCTCAAGTATTGCATGATGATCCTGTTTTCCTGACCATGGGCATGTCAATGCCGGCAATTTTGAGGGCACAATGTTAGTAGAACACTTGTGTTGAATCGACCCGATTGATGTTATGCTATGAGATACATTCGTCATGAGTTAATGGTTAATAACACAGAGATAGTTAATGTTTGCATAATTCCTTAGACCATGAGAGTGTCGAGTTTCTTCATGCTTGCTTCATGAACTTTGGGGTTTGTTAAACGTCATCCGTAAATGGGTGGCTATTACGGCGGCTTACGGGTTCATGGAAAAGTATGTCAAGTAACTTGATAGCTCAAGATTGGGATTTGCTCCTCCGACGATGGAGAGATATTCTCGGGCCCTCTCGGTGTTACGGTATCCATCATCGTCTGGCCAGACACTTTGTGATTTGATCACTGGGATGCCGGAACACGGAAACGAGTAAAGAGAACAAAACCGGTAACGAGGTAACTTGCATAGTGGACAAGTTGTTGATCCACGGGGATGCATAAATCTCACCTCGGGTTTTGTAATATATCGTGAAGCAACAGGAATAGCACACGGCAACTGGAGGTTCACTCGAATATTCATTCGTGCGGGTATAGGGGTCAATATGGGTGTCCACGGCTCCGATGTTGATCATTGATCGCAAAGAGTTCCGAGTCATGTCTATACTTCACCGAACCTGTAGGGTCACACGCTTAAGGGTCATCTATCTACTGAATACTAGACGGGGAGTCTAAGAGAAAATCGCCGGAAAAGTTTCGGACGAAACGGAAACGTTCCGGAGAGAACACCGGAATAGTTCCGGTGAAACTGAAAAGTTGTTTCAGGGTATTCCATTAAGTCAAATTAGTTCTGGCACATGCCTGGAAATTCTTGGAGGATGCCAGAAGTATTCTGGAAACTTCTGAGAATTTTCCGCGACAAAAACAGGAAATGTTCCGGAGCAGCCGGAACCGCTTTGTCTGCTTTTCGCTGAAGAAACATTGTTCCGAAATTGTTTCAGAATGCGTTCAAAATTATTTTGGTGGGTACTGGAATTGTTCTAGGCACACAGAAATAATTTGGGATTTATCGGACGCAGAAAAATGTCTTCGTGAATAGTGAAAGTGCTTTTTGGATATTTTTTGGAAAGCACATTTTGGGATATTTCCAAAAGGCTTTCTAGAAGGACTTGGGAGCCAAGGCACCCCCATGTGGGGGGGGGGGGGGCAAGAGTGGCCGGCCAAGCAAGGTGGAGCTCCTTGGAGCTCCACATGGCACCCCTTTTATCTTTATTCTTTTATGAAAAGGCATAAAGTGGGGGTACTTTGGGGGTTTTTTGTATGACATCTTTACCCCTTGGCTATCCTATAAATAGAGGAGAGTGGGCTGCCCCAAAACTCATCCTTGCTCTCTCATACACATGCCATTTGACTTGTCTGGCTTCTCTCTCCCTCCCACGAAATAGTTTCGTAGAGCCGAAAGGCTGTCTGGGTTCCGGCAGGAACTAGCTCTGGACGGCGAAGCCCTGCCGGATAGCTGACACCGTATGTGTGCAACTCCGTAGAGAGATTGTAGTTTCGATCTTTTGCCCGAGGGGCTGTTTTCGAGTGTCCTCCCGAAGGGCTGTTCGAGTTACCGTTCGAGTTTCCGGCGTCCTCCCGAAGGGCTGTCCGGGTTACTGTTCGGGTTCCGAGGGTCCTCCCGAAGGGCTGTCCGCGACATCGTCCGGGGGACTGTCCGACCGCCTCCCGAAGGGCTGTCCGGAGTGGGAGTACATCCTTGCAGTTGGGAGGTTGTAAATCCTAGCTGCAGGGATCTGCACCGACGATCTACACCGATTCTTCTTCCGCTGCGTTTCAAGTCGGTACGGATCAGATCAAACCTTGTATGCAGTCTCCATAGTGATCCTGGGCGTGCTCGCTGTTCCGAATTTTTTTATTTTCTGTTGCGTTCCCCTACAGTGGCATCATGAGCTGTGCTATGCGTAGATGCATGTTACGATCTAGAATACATGGAGATGTATGGGTATTGCATAATATAATTTTGGAGTAGATGAGATCTATTGCTGAAAATTATTTATGCGGGTAGCAGAGGAAGTCTGTTACCCGATGTTCTTGTTGCTTCCCTAGAATTTGCGTTTGCTCAATCTCGAGACAGCATGGTGGAATTTCACAAAGTTCTGGCAATCCGCGATCCTGGTTGATCAACGAAGTGCTAACAGTTCTTTGGGTTCCGCCATAGTCAAAAGAAAGATGAAATTCGCAGACGAAAGGGCATTGCAGATATGATCTGCACGGGGTTCATGCGTATGACGAAGTTTAGTATGGGGCTCGAGATTTAATTATCTCGTGTTTCATACACCCCGAGATGTTAATCTAGCGACTTGAATAATCATACTTGATGATAAAACGTTGGTAGCTGCGGTTTAAGTCAAAACCTTAGAAGCCACGTAAAATAAAATTTTGCATAAACCGATTAGAGGTGTCTAACTTGGTTTTGCAGGATGTGCATGTGATGTGGTATAGCAGTGCTCATATTAATTCGATTATGTATGAGATGACTATATGATGTAAATTTATTAACATGACCTGCGTGTCATGATTCGGCATGATGGCTGGAGCCATATGATTGTCACTTTAATGACCTGCGTGTCAACCTTAACTAATGCACTTATTTTATTAGCTATAGAGATAGCAAATATTTTATGGTGCATCGACAAGGTGGTGGCAATCTTCGCGAAGGTGAACTCCGACGCAAATGCCAAAGACGAAGAAATGCTTGACTTCTCCGTCAAAAAGGGCTATACCATATCATGCTATTATGAATTGCCTGAGATGTTTATCCCTTATGATGCACCCTTCTTGATTGCATGGTAGTCGCTTTTTATTAGGGTGATCTCTCACTTAAAATTATCAAAGTAGTTAGTGTTCACCCAAGTGTAGCACCGTCTGAAATTCGTATCTTTTCGGGGTGCGCCATGTACACATGAGCACGAACGAATTGAGAGGAATGAGGCGGGTGAGGTCAGACCTCGCAGCAAGATCACTTGGTTGTCTTTGTCGTTCAGGCAGGAGAGTCCTGAGCTCGGAACACGCCCATCGAAAGATGAACAAGAATCACATAGATATGTGATTGGCAAGTTGGCCTACCGATTGAAATTCGCGTCATCAGTGATGAACCCGTCAATGGCGTCGAATTGAAATGTGGATCTTGAATCACTCATAATCAATTTTGAGAGATATTGATTTGAATGGGAGCGCACTTTAGAAAAAAATTGTTTATTCACTAGTGCCAAAAATCATTATAAACAAAGTCTAAGTGAAACTTGTGTTTTCCGTTGTAGATCAAATGGCTTGCAACACCGCGTTCAACTTAGGCCCGATGTTAGAGAAAGAGAAGTTAGCTGCGACTGGAAACAACTATGCGGACTGGGTCCGTAACCTGGGGATTGTCCTCAGGGATGCTAACAAAAAATATGTGCTTGATCAACTTCTAAGTGATTCCATTACGCCAGAAATGGCTCAGGATATCATCCACGTGTTTGACTCACGAAGGGATGATTTCAGTGTTGTTAAAAGTAAAGAACTTATGTTATCTTGCATGGATCCTGTGCTACAGAACGTTATGAACGACTTAGTGCCTTTGAGATTATCGAGGCACTAAATGTTCTGTATCACAAACAGGATTCAGCTGAAGTTCATGAGATGACTGAAGCCATGGAAGAATGCAATATACATAAGGAATCTCTAGTAAATGAACAAGGTGTCAGACTAGCAAACTATTATGATAGTATGGCTGAAAGGGGAATTAATTTTCCAAAGACACCTGGTAATGATTTGATCCTTACCTCGCTTTATGAAGCGATGCTCAAATCAAATGAGATAGGACTGCAGAATCAGCAAAAGTTGCTGATGAACAAAACCGCCAGTTTCAAAAGGAAAGGCAAGCCTAAGGGCGGAGCCAAGGCTGAAACTGTGTGTTTTCATTCCAAAGGCACTGGACACTGGAAGAGGAACTGCAAGATATACATGGCAGATAAGAAGAAAGGTATAACTGTTATACGGGTTAATGTCATTGACGTTTTGCTTGCTTGCGAAAATTCTAAGTCTTGGGTATTTAATACCGGATCGGTTCCTCATATTTGCAACTCGATACAGGGACTTCAGAAGGTGCGCAAGTTAACAAAGAATGAAGTCGTGATGCGTGTCGGGAACGGCGCTGGGATCGCCGCTCAAGCCATCGGCATTATGCCACTACGTCTCCCTTCAGGATTTATCTTAGAACTGAATAAATGTTATTTTGTTCCGGGATTGTGTAGAAACATTATCTCCGGATCATGTTTAGTACACGATGGGTATTCGTACAAGTCTGAGAACAATGGTTGTTCACTTTATTGTAAGGATATGTTTTATGGATTTGCACCCATTGTTGGGGGCCTTTTCATACTAAATCTTGAATGTGAAAATGATGTCTTTAACGTAAATGCTAAACGCCTTAAGAAGGCTGATACCACCACCACTTTCATGTGGCACTGTCGCCTTGGCCACATCGGAAAGAAACGCATGCAAAGACTCCATAAAGATGGAGTTTTACACATGTGAAGCTTGCTTGATGGGGAAAATGACCAAGATGCCGTTCACGGGTCATCCTGAATGGGCGGGTGAATTATTGGAAATAATACATAGTGATGTATGTGGTCCAATGAACACAGCCGCACGGGGTGGGTATTTCTACTTCGTGACTTTTACTGATGATTTAAGTCGGTATGGCTATATCTACTTAATGAAGCATAAGTCGGAAACCTTTGAAAAGTTCAAAGAATTTCAGAATGAAGTAGAAAATCATCGTGACAAAAAGATTAAGTTTTTGTGGTCTGATCGCGGAGGCGAATATCTTAGTCATGAGTTTGGCCAACATCTGAGTGATCGTGGAATCGTTTCACAGCTTACGCCTCCCGGAACTCCACAGTGAAACGGAGTGTCGGAACGACGTAACCGAACCTTGTTAGACATGGTAAGGTCGATGATGTCTCTTACAGATCTGCTGATATCTTTTTGGGGTCACGCACAAGAAACTGTCGCTCACACATTAAACAGAGCACCGTCTAAGTCTGTTGAGACGACACCATACGAGTTATGGAACGGGAAGAAACCCAGTTTGTCGCATCTCAGAATTTGGGGTTGTGGGGTATACGTAAAACGTTTACAACCTACCAAAGTCGATCCCAGATCAGAAAAATGTTACTTTGTAGGTTATCCCAAGGAAACAATTGGGTATTCCTTCTACCACCTGTCCGATAACAAAGTGTTTGTTGCCAGAAATGGACAATTTCTTGAGAAAGAGTTTCTCGCAAAAGAAGTGAGTGGGAGGACAGTACAACTTGATGAGATTATTGAATCTTCGGCGATAGTTGATATGGCTAAGGAACCGGAAGCAATTCCGCTAATTATCCCTACAACCGAGCCGAAAGTTGTCGCATGTGATGCGGAGACTTCAGACAATGTTGTAACTGAACCGCGCAGATCAGGTAGGGCTATCCAGCCACCTGAATGGTTTCATAACGAAATCTTCATTCTTGAAGACGATGAACCTGCGCACTACAAGGAAGCGATGGCGGGGCCCAGCTCAAAGGAATGGCACAAGGCCATGAAATCCGAAATGGAATCCATGTACGAAAACCAAGTTTGGAACTTGGAAGAACTTCCAGAAGGCGTAAAGCCCATTGGTTGTAAATGGATTTTCAAAATAAAAACGGACGCGGATGGTAACATCACTATCCACAAAGCTAGACTTGTCGCGAAAGGTTTCACGCAGGTTCCAGGAGTGGACTACGACGAGACTTTCTCGCCCGTAGCTATGCTTAGGTCTGTTCGGATATTACTAGCAATTGCTGCTTATTTCGATTATGAAATATGGCAGATGGACGTCAAAACGGTTTTCCTAAATGGAAACCTCAAAGAGGATGTATACATGATACAGCCAGAAGGTTTTGTCGTTCATAAGGATGTTGGAAAGGTATGCAAGCTTCAGAAAGCCATTTATGGTCTGAAGCAAGCGTCAAGGAGCTGGAACATTCGTTTTGATGAAGTAGTCAAACAGTTTGGCTTCATCAGGAATGATGAAGAATCTTGTGTTTACAAGAAGTTTAGTGGGAGCGCAAAAGCATTTCTAATCTTGTATGTGGATGACATATTATTGATTGGAAATGACGTGAATTTTCTTAACGAAATAAAAGACTCATTGAAAAAGAGTTTTTCAATGAAAGACTTAGGCGAAGCGGCATATGTATTGGGCATTAGAATCTATAGAGATAGATCAAGACGCCTAATAGCGCTTAGCCAAAGCACGTACATTGACAAGGTGTTGAAAAGGTTCAACATGGAGAACTCCAAGAAAGGCCTTCTCCCCATGTCACCTGGCACAGTACTTTGCAAGAATCAGTGTCCTCGGACTCTCGATGAGCGAGTACAAATGAATGATGTTCCATATGCCTCGGCAGTTGGTTCTATTATGTATGCCATGCTATGTACAAGACCGGACGTTTCCTATGCGCTAAGTGTTAGCAGCCGGTACCAAAGTGATCCAGGATTGGAACACTGGGCCGCAGTCAAGGGTATTCTTAAGTACCTCAGAAGGACCAAGGATTTACTCCTTGTGTACGGAGGTGATGAAGAGCTCATTGTAAATGGTTACACTGATGCAGGCTTCATGACTGACCCAGATGACTTCAAATCTCAATCAGGCTATGTTTTCATATTGAACGGCGGCGCAGTTGATTGGAAAAGTTCCAAACAAAAGACTGTAGCGGATTCTACGACGGAGGCGGAATATGTTGCTGCTTCAGAAGCCTCCAAGGAGGCGGTATGGATCAAGCAATTTCTTGAAGACCTTGGTGTGGTTCCAAGTGCTCTAGACCCGGTGGAGATCTATTGTGATAATAGTGGCGCCGTGGCTCAGGCAAGGGAGCCAAGTTCGCACCATAAGACAAGACATATTGAACGCAAATATAAACTCATTCGACATCATGTCGAAGCGGGTTTAGTGAAAGTACGCAAAGTTCACACGGATCTGAACGTGTCAGACCCGATGACAAAGCCTCTGCCACGAGCAAAGCATGAGCAGCACCGGACAGCCATTGGTGTTAGGGAAGCCATGTAACTAGATTATGACTCTAGTGCAAGTGGCAGTCTGTAGGAGATATGCCCTAGAGGCAGTAATAAAAGTTACTTTGTATCTCCGAGTTTGTAATGAATGTTTATGTTCCATGCTATAACTGCAATGATTCTCGAGTCTGCAATAGCCACGAGGCTCGGAGGGAAACTCATGTGCACGTGTGGTATAATAAACGGTAAAATGTATTCCTAGTCTTGCCTCTAAGACTGGCTCAAGTATTGCATGATGATCCTGTTTTCCTGACCATGGGCATGTCAATGCCGGCAATTTTGAGGGCACAATGTTAGTAGAACACTTGTGTTGAATCGACCCGATTGATGTTATGCTATGAGATACATTCGTCATGAGTTAATGGTTAATAACACAGAGATAGTTAATGTTTGCATAATTCCTTAGACCATGAGAGTGTCGAGTTTCTTCATGCTTGCTTCATGAACTTTGGGGTTTGTTAAACGTCATCCGTAAATGGGTGGCTATTACGGCGGCTTACGGGTTCATGGAAAAGTATGTCAAGTAACTTGATAGCTCAAGATTGGGATTTGCTCCTCCGACGATGGAGAGATATTCTCGGGCCCTCTCGGTGTTACGGTATCCATCATCGTCTGGCCAGACACTTTGTGATTTGATCACTGGGATGCCGGAACACGGAAACGAGTAAAGAGAACAAAACCGGTAACGAGGTAACTTGCATAGTGGACAAGTTGTTGATCCACGGGGATGCATAAATCTCACCTCGGGTTTTGTAATATATCGTGAAGCAACAGGAATAGCACACGGCAACTGGAGGTTCACTCGAATATTCATTCGTGCGGGTATAGGGGTCAATATGGGTGTCCACGGCTCCGATGTTGATCATTGATCGGAAAGAGTTCCGAGTCATGTCTATACTTCACCGAACCTATAGGGTCACACGCTTAAGGGTCATCTATCTACTGAATACTAGACGGGGAGTCTGAGAGAAAATCGCCGGAAAAGTTTCGGACGAAACGGAAACGTTCCGGAGAGAACACCGGAATAGTTCCGGTGAAACTGAAAAGTTGTTTCAGGGTATTCCATTAAGTCAAATTGGTTATGGCACACGCCTGGAAATTCTTGGATTTACTTAGAGCATGTACCTTGTTACTTTCACTTGATCTAGTGCTGATGTGGTTCTTACAATGCAATTCCAGATGATGGGGATGCGGGATACGACACTAACTCCGAAGATGATCCACAGATGCTTGCAGCAATAGATGAAACATGATAAATGTGTATCATAATTCAGGCATGACATGCTGTTTTCTTGTTCTTACAATATTTGATGCTGATACAGAAGCATCACTGGCTGATCTCCTCCTGTCCTACGGATGAAGATGATGCAGGCATGGTACGGGTGGAGTGGCAATGGCTCGGCTGGGATAGGATGCAGCGGCAGATCTGGAGGAGGGGTTCCATGGATGGAGTCGATTATGAAGATGACGATTGACGAGCGTGCCGGGGAAGTGGTAGCTCCACGGGAGGAAACATTAAATGAAGTAGCTGCCTCCTGCCTGTGTGAGTCCAGAATCTGCCTCGGGCCGGCTCACATCGTCTCCCTCCTTCTGTTCCGCGACGGATATGGCCGACGGCGTAACCAGCGCTGCATCCAACCAGTGGGCCATGGACCTTAATAAAAAAATAGGATGCAGAAAATACAGCTGGACCCATGAGCGCATCATGAGATAGCCGTGCGGTACAGATACCGAGCTCACTGCAGCTCACGATCACATTAGTACTTTCGCCTTCGAAGCCTCTTCTTATATACTAGTAAGCGTGTGCAACGCAGGTCTAGATTAATAGCATGTTGAAACTTGAGAAGACACTCCAAGTTAGATATATTGACTAACACGAATAAAAAAAAAGTTATAAGTGAAAGAAATACACACATATTTTGGAAGTGGATCAAGTATTTAATTTAAATTGATAAATCATGAAAAGACAAAATCATAAACCATGATTTTCCTTGACTACTTATGAAAGAATTCACTATATATTAGGTGCTTTCGCTTCATCAAGTTAAATTCTTAAAAATAATAAATTTCATTAACTAGAAAATACATTAAATTTTACTTGAGAGAAATATATATTGAGAAATGCTGGAGAAAGGAACTAACTACACCGTGAAAGGGTATGCACCTAACTGACCATGCTAGAAGATGATGGTCTCGGTCATCCAACAAAATTTTCCAAGTGTTACATTTTGTACATGGTATGCAATCTGACATCATCATTCAAATTCTAATCAGGATAAATTCTCTTTTAGTAGTAGGAGCGGAATTTGTCAAGGTCATACCCTTGAATGGCAACAACTCATCCCAAGACGACGACATATACTTTAGGCCATAGCAGTTTCATGAATCATACTATATCAAAACATACAAATGAGTTAATTCCTGAGCATGTTTCACCCATTCATATACACAAATAATGTTTATAAAACGTGCATCTGCAACTCCTCGAGTAAATATATATCAATGCATGTGAGTTGCTATGTTGACTATACTTACCAAAGACAAAAATACACACACACACACACACGCCGAAGTATAGACAACATATGCCTGCCTTCAGATGTATATGTTTGACCCTAAAACCATTGTGCCACAGTTACTTTGGATCAAATTTGCATCAGAATAATAGTATTTGCATTGGTTAACTGCATTATGTGCAACCACAAGAATCGAGCTCCCACGGCTGAAAATCATGTACTGGGCAGTGCCACGAGTGCCGAAGTTTGTTGCATAATTTGCCCTTTTGCAACAGAGCCCCGCGTCACTCCTTTGTCCTTCACCAGTCCCTGCCATTCAAAAGCGGCAATCCAATAAGGCATTTCCATGAACACTTTTGCAATCACTAATTTGAAATCTACAAGATGATAAAATTGTTCAGGTATTTGCACAACATCCAGAGAGTAACATAATAAAAATAGAAGTTCTCTACCTGGAATCAAAAAGTTTAATCTCTTGTAGGTCCTTAATGGAGATGAATTTTCTTGAAGGGCATCCCACCCGTCACCTTGGCATTCTTAGCCACTATGTATGCATCGTACTGCTCCTCATATCCAGGAATTGACTCATGTCGTACGGAGGTGACTCTGAACATAGATCATAAGAAACAAGGTTTGCAAACAAAAAGCATGAAAATCTGAACATGAATATAATATTTCTGCATCTTCTCTCAACTCTGAAGTAAAATAGAACAAAGCTGCATCACCCAACGACGAATAGGGGGATTGAACGCTCATAGGAATCCGTTCAGTCAGGTTCAGAATTGCAACAAATTTAGGTTAAAGCATTAGTTCTCTTCTATATCATTAGTTCAGACCATTGGTAGTAGCTTAGCTCTCACCCCCTGTCATACGATAACCTATCCAACCAAAGAAAGAAGTATTCACGAAATGTACAAGTTCACAAATAAACCCCTTAACGATCCTAAACTAAAATAGTTTTTGATCAAATCATCAGAAGATACCAGCTAATTCACTTAAGCAACCTGTCGACATTCACTTAAGCACCATGTGAACAATGTGTTCGAAACTTTCTCGTCTAACCACGTGTAGGTGGCGTCAACAAAAAGCATCACAAATATCTCTGTAGTCTGGGTTAGAAATCATAATACATTGACCCATAAGCAAGCTGGTTCAACCTCGTGTTTGTCGAGGATGGATCATGGACCAGATTATGATCAAGGAGGACATCAACAGACACGCTGTCAGACGTCAAAATTGCCATGTGGGGTCACTAGTGGAGAAACGGCCTTTAGTCCCGGTTGGGAAGGGCCTTACCGGGACAAATAAATCGGGACTAAAGGCCCCCACCCTTTAGTCCCGGTTGGCCACGACCCGGGACTAAATCCCTGCCACGTGGCCGGCAGCGCGCGCCGGGGGCTGGGGACCTTTAGTCCCGGTTGGTGACACCAACCGGGACTAAATCCCTGCCACCTTTAGTCCCGGTTGGTGACACCAACCGGGACTAAAGGTTTAGGGGTTAGGGGTTTAGGGTTTATTGTTTATTTTTCCTTTTCATTTTGTGTTTTCCATTTAATTCTTTTTCATTTCAAACATATTTTACGCTACTACATACTGTACACATTATGCATATATAATAGAATTTCTCGTAGAACCAATCATATATCATAGAATTTCTCGTACGACCATGCATACACATATATATATATATATATATAATTTGGTATATACAATTTCTCCTACAATTTGCAGATCATTACATGCAGGCATTAGGTGAAATGGTATTCTCCGTCGGGAGATATGACCTGCTCAAGCAAAAATCCCGCCATTTCCTCTTGAAGTGCTCGTATGCGGTCCTTTGGTAGGAGCCTATCCCGCATCTTCAGCATCTTTAAAGAAGGAGATCAATATGAATATATTAGTTGTGTGTATATATATTAGATCATGATAAAAAAAAAATTGTGAATAGTGTTTACGTACCCAAAGATATCTTTCAACTCTGCTCTTTTCGGTAATAGAGCGAATGTTCTCGAAAATGTAGTATGCACATACATTTGTCCCCTTTTCCTGCCTCATACACTTTACGAGAATAGAATTCAATCAGATAATAATCAAGCATGATAATGATATTGAAACTAGAATTAAAGAGATGCGCGGACGTAGCTAGTACTACTTAATTACCTTGGATCGTCGCCATTTCAGCTATGGTTCCCATTCACCAACAACCTCTTTGATGAACTTTTTCCAAACCCTGCCCGGCAAAAAAATGAATAAAGGAGTTATTAATTACTTGATATCAGGAAATGAACTAAAGAGGCCGGCATAGTGCGATAATGATTGAAATTACCTGTCAAGCATCAAAAACAGGCTCCTGTATTCTTCAGCGTCTTTACCTAGTGAGTCCAGTACTTCAACAGTTCCCTCGTCAACTCTAATGATTAGCAGGATCCAGTGGAATCTGCGCACACGTTTGTATAAGCGGGCATGCATAACTCATCAACTACACTTAACATCGAGTAAGCAAAAATAGAATTTGTAGTACAAGATAGTAACACTCACCTGAAGTTGTAAGGTAAAAGTATTTCTGGTCTGCTATTTAGTTCCTTCAAAAACATTAGCAAGCTGTGTCTTGTGGGTGGTTATTTAACACAATTTCATTAACGGTATTTGGGTCAATGAACCCAATGCCATAGACTCTATCTCTTTTCAATTCATAAATCTTCATTCTGCATATATAATACCACACAAAATGAGGATAATTACAGGCAATGAACGAGCTGAGATAGAGACTTAAATTACAGAAAGAAATCACTTACAGACAATAGCAACTGACGAGAGATTTGTCGAGTGCATCTTGATTGAATAACTGAAAAATTTCTGGAAATTCAATCCACACATCATTTTCATGGAAGTAATGCTCTGGCTTGACTTTCACCATGAGGCTCTCTCGCCCAGCCTTTACTTCTCTCAGGTACCAGTGATGCAATTTGCGCATTTGCGTTGGTAGAAGCTCCACCTCGTCAGGCCTGACCAGAGGGTTCCCGGGGACATATTTCCATGCTAGTTCCTTCGGATCCATCGTGGGGAGTTCCTCGATGCCTAGGAGTTGTTCAACAGTGATACCCATCTCTCTAGCCATCTCTCTATCAGCGTCGGTTACCACCTTATCGGTACTCACCTTGAGCGGGGGGATCGATTGCACTGCCTGTTCTCCGAGCTGGGGAACAGTTTTCCCACTTTTATTACTACCTGTAAGGCTCGACTGCTGATTTTTTTGTTGATGATATGACTTGCTAATAGAGCATTCATAGTCTGATCGCCTTTTCTCCACAGCTGGTTTAGCAAGATCCACAAAGTGTTGTACGACTTTCTCAGGTATTTTCTCCTTCGGCGGCGGGGGCGGTTTCGGTGCAAAATGGGCCTTCACTTGGGCATCCACGACCCGTTTGTTTTCCTCCTCAGTCATCTCATAAGCTAACTTCTTTTTGGCAGGAGGCTCGGGTTTCTTCTTTGGTGCTCTCTTCCGCTTTGGAGTCGGCCCACGCGGCGGAGATCGATATCGCGTACTCGCGCTGGGCTCCGTCTCGAGGTGGGGTGGATTCGGCTGACGCGGCGGAGATCGATATGGTGGCGGACTCGTGCTGCGCTCCGTCTCGAGGTGGGTTGGAGTCGGCTGACGCGGCGGACTTGGAGGAGGAGTCGGTGCCCTTGGCGTCGAGTTTGGAAAGACGATGCAATCCTTTCTCCATACAATGATACCACGTATGGCTTCTCCCAGTGTCTGCTCCCCTTGACCTCCAGGAAAGTCAAGCTGTAGTGAGTCATATGCCGACAGAACTTCATCCACCCCGACACGAGCATAGCCAGGTGGAATCGGATTGCCGTGGAAGGTTGCTTCAGGGGGATTTGGTAAAGCATAGCCGTCCGCCACCTTCATGGATATGTTCTTCACTTTCATGTGTAGCTCACAACTTGTCGTCTCTTCGATATCATCCACGGGGTAGCGAGCCAGCAATGCATCATCGGCCGGGACCCCCGTGGAACCCACGCTGCTTTTCGGCATAGATGGAACGGTGCTATCCAATGCTGGATCTGCTTGCTGCTGCCGCTGAGACGCCCTTTCCAGGCTAAGTGTGTCGATCTGCTCCTGCTGCTGCATGAAAGCGCGTTCCAACTCCGCGTGCTTTGATTCTACCTTTTGAAGCCGGTCTACATCCTGCTTCTTCTTGTCTTCCTCCTGCTTCTTCTTTCTCGCACGGTTTCTGTAACTGACGTTCCAGTCCGCAAACCCCTCAACCCACGGAACAACGCCTTTGCCTCGTGTTCGTCCCGGGTGTTCAGGATTCCCGAGGGCGTGTGTAAGCTCGTCGTTCTCTCTCTCGGGCTGGAAAGCCCCCATTCGAGCCGCTTCTATTGCAACAAGTAAAGCGTCCGAGGCTTCTTTAAGACTTGCCTGCACCATAATCTCCCCTGTCTTTGGGTCCAACTTTCCCCCATGCACATAAAACCAAGTCCTGGACCTGTCGGGCCAACCCAATGTTTTTGGAGTGACCCCTGCAGCAATCATCTTTTCCTCAGATTCATCCCACTTAGGCCGACCAGTCTTGTAGCCACCTGGCCCCAGAACATGGTGAAACTGTTTCTTCTCAGCATTGATCTTGTTTTTCCTCGACCGTTCCTTAGCTGCTTCCGATTCCTTGAACTCCACAAATAAGTCCCAGTGATCTTTTGCCTTCTCCAATGCTCCAATGAATTCTGGAGTCTGCTTTCCTGCTTCGACATAGCAGGCCCATAATATTTTCTTGTGGTTGCAGAATTGTGTGGCCATCTTCTGAAGAGCACTCTTCTTGACTTTCTCCCATTCTGCATCTGTTAAATGCTCTGGTAGGGTGAAATGTGACATGAGCATTTCCCAAAGCAGATCTTTTGCTCTTTCGTCGACAAAACTAACTCCTCGATCTCCCTTTGGCTTATTCCATTCTTGAACGGAGATCGGGATTTGGTCCCTGACAATAACTCCGCACTGACGAGTAAATTTGTCCGCATTCTTTTTAGGAGCAAGCGGTTCGCCATTTGGTTTGATTTCATCGATGTTGTACTTTATGCCAGCCTGCAACTTTTTGGCCGGGCCTCGTACTGCCCTGCTTGTAGAAGATTTGCTCGATCGGGAGGGCTAAAAGAAGAAAGATTCGTTAATATATATATATATATATATATATATATATATATATATATATATATATATATATACAAATCAATTAATACATGTAATGATCACCAGAGGTCTTATATATACCTCGCCGGTCTTTGTTAATTGAAGATCATTTCCATCGCCGTCATTGTTTGTGTGGCCTTCGTTTGTTGGTTCTTCCGCAAATATTCCCTCACCGGAATTGTTCAGATATTGTGAGCCGTCATCTTCAGGTTCACCCTCTGGGTTTCGGATCATGTCGAACATGATATGCTCTTGATCATGGTCGTCTCTGCCGCTAGCGTCCATAGCTTAACTAATCCAGAAGAAAGATAAAACAATTTAGTATTCAAATTAGAATGCATCTCGAATAATATCACTAATACATCTCGAATAATCCAGTTAATGCATCATCGAATATTATCGAATATAATCTCGAATACATCTCGAATATTATCACTAATACATCTCGAATAATCCAGTTAATGCATCATCGAATATTATCGAATATAATCTCAAATACATCTCGAGTATTATCACTAATACATCTCGAATATTATCATATAACATCACTAGCTAATACAGATCGAATACTATCGAATAATCCAGTTGACTCGCGGTTCCTGAGGCGCGGGCGGTGGACACCCAAAGAGAAGGAACCATCACAGGATCATAGCTCGGGTGAGATCCCTGAAGAACCTGCCAGGTATTGGAGAACCTGACGTCCAACACAACCATGTAGCGACGGACGTGCTCGTCCTCCTCCCTGACACGGCGACGTACCACCTCCTCGGGGGCCGGCTGCCTCCGCACCGATAGTGGCCCACGCGACCGCCACCAAAGAAGCTCCGGGTCGACGATGGGAGCCCGGTTCCTCACCAAGCTGCGCGCCCCGGAAGATAGCACCTCCCAGTGCCAGCCCGGCAGAGCCCAGTCCCGGACATGGCGCCTCTCAAGTAGGTTGTCGCCACCGAGTTGACGACGAGGATGCGGGCCGGGCATCGTCGACGCCAAAAATGTTTCTATGCAAATTTAACATTTTTTAAATGCTTGATTATGGTTTTTGTAATTCTTGTTCACTTGATTTTGCAAATACATGACAAACTTTTGCAAATACAACATTAAGATATTAACATTTTCCAAATAAGATATTAACATGTTTTTGATCAATATTTTTAAGATACAACATTAAAATATTTTTAATACATGGGCAAATTTTTTTCTATACTATACATGATACAACATTAAAAGTATAAAAAACTAAAAAACAAAAGAAAAAAAACTAGCTAGTGAAAAAAAACAATCTATGCAAATTCCACCGTTCATCTACATACATACATACATACATATACTAAGCATCTACAACATCTAGTGAAAAAAAACAATCTATGAAAAAAAAGATGAACAAAATTAAGGATGGAGGCTCACCGGCCGGGATCGTCGGGGCGGAGGGAGGCGGGGAGGACGCCGGAGACGGAGGAGGACGCCGGAGGTGGGGAGGAGCGGCGCCGGCGCGGGCTCGGGCCGTGGCGGCTTGTGAAGGAGCGGTCGTCGATCGCGAGGCGGGCGCGCGCGGAGGAGCGACGGCGGCGGGCAGCGTGGCGGCGCCGGCGCGGGCTCGGGCGGCGCTTGGGAGCAGAGCGGCCGGACGGCGACGTCGAGGTCCGGCAGCCTGGCGGCGTCGTGGTCTTCGGCGCCGTCGGGGGAAACTAGATGAGTTTGGAAATTTTGCCAAGTGTTGCTTATATACAGAGACCTTTAGTCCCGGTTGGTGGCTCCAACCGGGACTAAAGGCCCCCCTTTAGTCCCGGCGCGAGCCACCAACCGGGACTAAAGGTGAATTTCACCAGGCCGAGCAGCGGGAAACCCAGACCTTTAGTCCTGGTTGGTGGCTCGCACCGGTGGATCCAACCGGGACTAAAGGGTTGGTCCTGGCGTGGTGGAAGTTTAGTCCCACCTCGCCAAGCGAGAGGCACTCGCACATGTTTATAAGCCCCGCTGCGATATCCGTCCCGAACTCCTCTCTAAAGCAGGCAGTGCATGCCTAACGTTCCTCTCTGCCCTGTGGGGCCTACTTGCCCTGCGGGCCTGCATCCTGGCCCATATATAGTTGGGTTTCTAGTCGTATGCAGGCCGTGGTGGCCTAGTAGGCGGGCATTTTTTTACTTTTTGCATATGTTATGTCAATTTTTTAGTCCCGGTTGGTGGCTCCAACCGGGACCAAAGGTCTTTTCCAGTTTTTTTTGTTTTTTGCTTTATTTTTTTTCTTTTGTTTCTACTTACAGCCAAATATTTAAAGTTTTTGAGTGAATCTTTTTGGTTTAGGTCACAAAAATTATAAACTTTCTGTTAGTGCCAGTAGTTTTCAAATTTGAATAGTTTAAATTTAAATTCTTTGAAATTTGTGCGAATCACTAGTTTGTGAATAACTTTACTTTAAAAATAGATTTTTGAGTGATTCTTTTTCCTGCTATTTAATATTAATGTGTTTTATCAGTATGTTCAATTTGGTAATTTTTAGGTTATTTTAAATAGGTGTTTTAATCAAAAACAGATTTTGTTTAGCTCTTTTAGTTTTATAGCTAAAAAATCATTAAATGCATGAAAAATAGCGAATGAAGTCAGAAAGGGATGAAAATTGATGATGTGGCTTTGAATGGTGCATGTTGAATGCACAAAAAGTCTAGACTTAAAATAAGTTTAAAAAAATGAAATGCCTTTGTAACAGATGAGTTTTCGTCCGAAACCCTGATACTTCGAAAGAGATTGTCCAGTTTGCACACGAAATGCATCTAGTTTTTGCCGTAACCCTCTCAACTTTTTAGCACATGCTATGTGGGTGAAATGATGATACCATGCCAAGTTTCAACCTTTTCAGAGTTCATTTGTAGTGCTTTTCAATTTTAGGGTCATTTAGCTAAAAAAATCAATAAATGCATGAAAAATAGCAAATGAAGTCAGAAAGGGTTGAAAATTGATGACATGGCTTTGAATGGTGCATATTGAACGCACAAAAAGTCTGGAGTTAAAATAAGTTTATAAAAATAAAATGCCTTTGTAACAGATGAGTTTTCGTCCAAAACCCTGATACCTCGAAAGAGATTGTCCAGTTTGTACACGAAGTGCATCCAGTTTTTGCCGTAACCCTCTCAACTTTTTAGCACATGCTATGTGGGTGAAATGATGATACCATGCCAAGTTTCAACCTTTTCAGAGTTCATTTGTAGTGCTTTTCAATTTCAGGGTCATTTTGCTCAAAAAAATCAATAAATGCATGAAAAATAGCGTTCCTTCGCATTTCAAATGCCAAAACACATATATACCCTAACTATTACAAAGATTCACTCCGGTTTGTCCGAAGTGGGACTTTCCAGATAAGTCCGGAAACTCACTAGAGAAGAAAGTGATGACGGTGAAGCCGGTCACATCCCAGAGTGGGATCTTGGGGTATAAAACTTTTTCTTCGCGTGTGTCCCTTTGCGCCGTAACCATGGACAATCTTCATCATTTAACATGATGCTTGGGTCAGTCTTCACTGTGAACGGAGGAATTTCATGAAACTTTTCATAATCTTCTGACATGTCTGTCTTGTCCTCCACTCCCACGATGTTTCTTTTCCCTGAAAGAACTATGTGGCGCTTTGGCTCATCGTATGATGTATTCGCTTCCTTATCTTTTCTTCACTTCCTTATCTTTTCTTTTTCTCGGCTTGGTAGACATGTCCTTCACATAGAAAACCTGCGCCACATCATTGGCTAGGACGAATGGTTCGTCTGTGTACCCAAGATTGTTGAGATCCACTGTTGTCATTCCGTACTGCTGGTCTTCCTTTACCCCGCCTCCAGTCAGATTGACCCATTTGCACCGAAACAAAGGGACCTTCAAATCACGTCCATAGTCAAGTTCCCATATCTCCTCTATGTAACCATAATATGTGTCCTTTGGCCTATTGGTGTTTGCTGCATCAAAGCGGACACCACTGTTTTGGTTGGTGCTCTTTTTATCTTGGGCGATCGTGTAAAATGTATTCCCATTTATCTCGTACCCTTTGAAAGTCGATATAGTCGAAGATGGTGACTTGGCCAGCAAGTACAACTCATCTCCAATAGTGTCGTCATGCATGAGACGTGTTTGCAACCAACCGCCGAATGACGCCATGTGTGTACGTTTGATCCAGGGCTCAGACTGCTCCGGGTTCTTGGAGCGTACACTATCCAGGTGTTCCTCGATATACGGAGCCACCAAGCTGGAATTTTGTAGAACTGTGTAGTGTGCTTGCGCCCAAGAATGCCCGTCCATACATATTACTGAATCCTTTCCTAGCGTGCTTTTTCCACCCAGTCTGCCCTCATGCCGCGATTCGGGAACACAAATCGGCTTAAGGTTAGGAATAAAGTCAACACAAAACTCAATGACCTCATCTGCTTCATGGCCCTTGGAGATGCTTCCTTCTGGCCTAGCACGGTTATGAACATATTTCTTTAAGACTCCCATGAACCTCTCAAAGGGGAACATATTGTGTAGAAATACAGGACCCAGAATGGCAATCTCGTCGACTAGGTGAACTAGGACGTGCGTCATGATATTGAAGAAGGATGGTGGGAACACCAACTCGAAACTGACAAGACATTGCACCAAATCATTTTGTAACCTTGGTAGGATTTCTGAATCGATTACCTTCTGAGAGATTGCATTGAGGAATGCACATAGCTTCACAATGGCTAATCGAACGTTGTCCGGTAGAAGCCCCCTCAATGCAACCGGAAGAAATTGCATCATAATCACGTGGCAGTCATGAGACTTTAGGTTCTGGAACTTTTTCTCTGCCATATTTATTATTCCCTTTATATTTGACGAGAAGCCAGACGGGACCGTCATACTGAGCAGGCATTCAAAGAAGATTTCCTTCTCTTCTTTGGTAAGAGCGTAGCTGGCAGGATCTTCATACTGCTTTGGATGCATGCCGTCTTTTCCGTGCATACGTTGCTGGTCCTCCCGTGCCTCCGGTGTATCTTTTGTCTTCCCATACACGCCCAAGAAGCCTAGCAGTTTCACGCAAAGATTCTTTGTCACGTGCATCACGTCGATTGCAGAGCGGACCTCTAGGTCTTTCCAATAGGGTAGGTCCCAAAATATAGATTTCTTCTTCCACATGGGTGCGTGTCCGTTAGCGTCATTCGGAACAGATTGTCCGCCAGGACCCTTTCCAAAGATTACTTTTAAATCCTTGACCATATCAAGTACATCATCACCAGTACGGTGGCGAGGCTTCTTCCGGTGATCTACCTCACCTTTGAAATGCTTGCCTTTCTTTCTTAAGAGATGCTTGATCAGAAGAAATCGACGATGTCCCAGGTACACATTCTTCTTACATTTATCCAAATATATACTTTGGGTATCATCTAAACAGTGCGTGCATGCGTGGTATCCCTTGTTTGTCTGTCCTGAAAGGTTACTAAGAGCAGGCCAATCATTGATGGTTACAAACAGCAACGCTCCTAGGTCAAATTCCTGCTGTTTGCGCTCATCTCACACACGTACACCTTTTATGTCCCACAGCTGTAAAAGTTCTTCAACTAATGGCCTTAGGTACACATCAATGTCGTTGCCGGGTTGCTTGGGGCCTTGGATGAGCACTGGCATCATAATGAACTTCCGCTTCATGCACAACCAAGGAGGAAGGTTATAGATACATAGAGTCACAGGCCAGGTGCTATGATTGCTGCTCTGCTCCCGAAAAGTATTAATGCAATCTGCACTTATACCAAACCATAAGTTCCTTGCGTCACCTGCAAACTCCGGCCACTTTCTCTCGATTTTTCTCCACTGCGACCCGTCAGCGGGTACTCTCAACTTCCCGTCTTTCTTACGGTCTTCTTTGTGCCATCGCAACAACTTGGCATGCTCTTTGTTTTGGAACAAACGTTTCAACCGTGGTATTATAGGAGCATACCACATCACCTTGGCAGGAATCCTCTTCCTGGGGCGCTCGCCCTCAACATCATCACCAGGGTCATCGCGGCTGACCTTATAGCGCAATGCACCGCATACCGGGCATGCATTCAAATTCTCGTACTCCTCACCGCGGTTGAGGATGCAGTCATTAGGGCATGCATGTATCTTCTGCACCTCTAATCCTATAGGGCAGACAGCCTTCTTTGCTTCGTACGTACTGTCGGGCAATTCATTGTCCTTTGGAAGCTTCTTCTTCATTATTTTCAGCAACTTTTCAAATCCCTTGTCAGATACACCATTCTCTGCCTTCCATTGCAGCAATTCCAGTGTGGTACCCAGCTTTTTCTTGTCATCTTCGCAATTTGGGTACAACAATTTTTTGTGATCCTCTAACATGCGCTGCAACTTCAACTACTCCTTTTCACTTTCACAGTTTCTCTTTGCATCAGCAATGGCCCGACCAAGATCATCAGCGGGCTCATCTGATGCCTCTTCTTCAGATTCTTCTTCTTTATTCTCTTCCCCCATTGTAGTACCATCGTATTCAGGGAACTCAGGATAGTTGTCATCATCCTCTTCTTCTTCATTCTCTTCCATTAGAACCCCTCTTTCTCCGTGCTTGGTCCAACAGTTATAGTCGGACATGAAACCGGACGTAAACAGGTGGACGTGAATGAATTCTGAGCTAGAGTAATTCCTATCATTCTTACAGACACCACATGGACAACACATAAAACCATTCCGCTTGTTTGCCTCAGCCGCACGCAGAAAACTATGCACGCCATTAATGAACTGGGGAGAGCGTCGGTCATCGTACATCCATTGCCGACTCATCTTCATTACACAACACCGAAAAGATCAAATTAATACAAGTTCATACATAAAGTTCATACACACTTATTCTCATAAAACAACATAAAACTATCTAGCTAAAGCATTTAAATGCAACAACAAATGCGATCAAAATCGCAACTAAGGTAATAATTGATCCAACAGCATAATGATACCAAGCCTCTGTATTAACGGCATATTTTCTAATCTTTCTAATCTTCAAGCGCATTGCATCCATCTTGATCTTGTGATCATCGACGACATCGGCAACATACAACTCCAATTTCATCTTCTCTTCTTCAATTCTTTTCAATTTTTCTTTCAAATACTCGTTTTCTTTTTCAACTAAATTTAACTTCTCGACAAGAGGGTCGGTTGCAATTTCCGGTTCACATACCTCCTAGATAAAAATATCTATGTCAACTTAATGGGCATAATTGTCATAAACACGAAATGCAACAAATAGTTATAAAAGAGAATATACCACATCCGAATCATAAACCGGACGAGGGCTGACGGGGACGGATATCAAAGTCATGGCACTATGTATAACAAACAATCATACAAGTAAGAAAATTATACAAGTAACTATCTAAATCATACAAATAAGATTTTTTTTATAAAAAGGATAAGAACAAGAGGCTCACCAAGGTGGTGCCGGCGACGGGACGGTGCGGGCGATCGACGGTGGTTAGGACGGGGACGGGAAGGCACTAAGTAAACCACACCTACACATATGCAAACTAAGAAGTTAATTTGAGTTCAAATTGCATATAAATCAAATAAACTCCCACATAATTACTCCCAAACTAAAACCCACAAATCACTATACTTATAGAGCATTGCACGAGCTAATCTAGCAATGAGAGATGAAAGGACAAAGTTGCTAACCTGTGTGAACACTTGGATAGATGGGGTGCCTTCAAATCTTGACAAATCTTTGGCAAAAATGGAGGATGAGCTCGAGCAAGGGGAAGAACAGAGGAGAGAAAGGGGAAAACAGAGAGAATGGGCTCGGGCTGGACGAAGGGGTTTATATAGGGACGTCTTTAGTCCCGGTTGGTTATACAAACCGGGACTAAAGGTCCACCTCTAGTCCCGGTTTGTGATACAAACCGGGACTAAAGGGGCTCGTGGGGGCCCCAGCCTGACACCAGCCTGCCACCACCTCTTTAGTCCCGGTTTGTATCACAAACCGGGACTATAGGTAGAAAATGAACCGGGACTAATGATGCCCGTGCCCCCGACCGCTCCTAGCCGTTGGAACCGGGACTAATGGTCACAGTAGTCCCGAGCCGTAATCAAACCGGGACTAAAGGGGCGGACGAAAGGTCTGTTTTCTACTAGTGGGTTTTGTTGAATCTTGTAAATGACCGAAAACAAAAAGATTCAGAACACAAATTGTTTAAGACTGGAAAAATGTGCATTATAAGTTTAAACAACTGCATTTGCTACATTTTGTAGAAGTGAACATATCAAAGCACCTTGGTTAAAACTTGTTAGTTATCAGGCTTTGTTTGGTCACAACATGAAGGATTAGTAAAATCATCCCACCATTAGCTCAATCAAAATCTGGAGCAACTTCACACAAGCATGCAACATCTTTCGATGGTGCTGAAATTATAGTCACATCTGTCCGCAAAACCGTACTTTATGCTCAAGCTCTTGGATGTACCTCATCTTGCGCTCCTTTGACCTTCACACTTATTGAGGATTTCCCAAAATCCTAATTTGTTTGACAAGATGTGATGCCTAATGAAGAAAAAATCATAACCTTTTCGCTCTGAAGAAATGCACATCTCTTGACCCTCTTAGGATCGGTCAAGCTATCTCCACTTCATTGGAAAACCCCATATAAAATAGAGACACAGAACCACCTCCATCCAAGGACCCACTCTCGCTCCTTGAAAGGCCACTACAGGGGGTGGTAGTTGCAACATAGGCGAGTGGTCACCTGCGGCGAAGTTGAGCTTCTCCATGTTCATAAGAAGGCAAGACTCCTCTCGGTCTACTCTGCACGTCATGTGCACACACTATCTGACTCCACTGTGTTCATGTATGACGGATCATTAGCACTAACACACTTCGAAATACAACTCGGCATAATTAGTGTATCACTCGCATCAAGACTTCCTATCTTCCTAGATTTTGACAGAACAAGCTTCTTCTTCGCGAGAATAAGAGTGTAGCGTCTTGGAAAACAACAATAGAGAAGGCACTGCTATCAGTTAACAACTTTTAAACAAGAGTAAATATGACAGTTAAAGAATGAAGAGCTGCCAAATTACAAATTTGCAAGCAAATCACTTACGAAGGCACTTTGATCGCACACAAATCTTTTAATTTCTCAATTCTTACAAACAATATTGCATTTTCAGGAGCAAAATTTGGTTCTTCCAATACGCTTTAGAGAAATAGGAGAGCACGACATAGATTTGGATAAAAAGATCACATGATACTGATGAGGTAGGTAAAATCCATAAGGAACCAATTCCCAACACCAAGTTCACGTTAAACGACACCCTTAAATCTTACATAAACACCCTTATATCTGAATTAGAAATTTAGAGCTGCAACAGAAACCTGAATTGAGAGGAAAACAATTATTGCCTTATCAATTCTGTCTTGCTCCTCCTCCCTCACGTACTCAGATCCAAGATCCTCCCCTCCAACTACAAGTAATTATTATTGAGATATGAGAAGTGCAGAACAGCGTATATGGGAGAGAAAGAGTATAGATCATGGGACAAAGAAAGAGATGTACCTACATGCTGCATTCATCACCGACTAGAGGCAGGGACCAAGTTCGCTCGAGGACGGACGAGGATGTCGGTATTGGGCGTCGCTGCGGCCGGCGTCGTGGTCAAGCGGCTTGGCGGACTCGACGGCGTAGGCGGCCTCGATAGCCTGGTGCGTGCGGCCACGTGCGTCGGGCGGCGGCCGATCGAAAGAGCGACGGCGGTGACTTGCGCGTAAGTAGAGGCCGGCGGCAGCGGGAGAAGTGGAGGAGGACCTCGTGCGGCGATGCTACTCGGAGCCAATTTTGGGCGTCGGCCCACCCAACACGGCTGGCGATGGGCTTCAAGGCTTCAACAGCAGCAGCACCTTGAGAAGCAGCGGCGGCAGCGCGTCCTCGCCGGATGGGGGTGGCTCCCGCGTCGTGGAGCAAGGGCCGCCGTGTCCGGGGGAGCAGGGGCGGCCGGGCACGGGCTCTGCCGGAGGAGCGGGGGCGCCTGGGCGCGGTGCTGCCGGAGGAGCGGGGCGGCCGGGCGCATTGGTAGTGGCGGTTTCCGGCAGAGGAGGGATTGAGCGGATGTCGTGGCTTAGGAAATTTTTAGTGGGCTAAGAGCATCTCCAACAGCCTTTGTATATTGGATTGCTAAAAACTTGTTATAGCAAGAGGAGAGAGAAGGTTTACAAAGCCAACATGCTTTTTGCTTTGGTAGCCTTTGTATATTGAATTGTTATATTTGCACAAAACACACAATGACATGTGGGAACAGTTTGTCATAGACACATTGCACACTAGCATACGTACATGTATATGTATACTAGCATAACTCGCGTACACGTACACACGCACACATGCGTACACTTACACATGCAGCACACACACACGTACACATGCAGCACACACACACGTACACATGCAGCACACACACGTACACACACACGTACACACACACGTGCAGCACACACGCGTACACGTACACAAAAAAAACACATACACGTACACACGCGCACACGCGCACACACACAGCGCACACGCAGCACACACTAGTACACGGACCCACCTGTCATTGAGACAAAGTGAGGCTTTAGGGGACTTGCTAAAAATTTACAAAGTGGCTTTTGGCTTTGCAAATATGCAAAGTGTGGGTGCAAATATAGCAAGCTTTGTAATTTTTTTTTGTGGGGGACCACTTATACAAAGGCTGTTGGAGAAAGTTTTTTGACCAAGATTTGTAAAATAGCAAGTGAGTGCAAATATACAAAGGCTGTTGGAGATGCTCTAACCGCACTCCAACCGCGTGGTTGATGGTTGATGTTAAACATTAGGACGATTTTGATCGTTAGATTTATTGATTAAACGGGTAGGATTAGATGTGTCTGATAGATGTGTGGCTTGTAGCGTTAAACACCGGAGAATTAGGGGCCATTAGATCTTGTAGATGGATGGGTCTGATTGTTTGAATATGCCCCCTCTCGTGTTTTTATAGGGGTATATAGTAGATATACACCGATCGACAACTCCAACCTCTGCGTGCGTACATACATTACTCCATCGCGATTAATTATTTCACCGATCGATGGAACGGACGCCGGCTTTGCTGAAGGACAAGCTGGTCCTCAAGATCCTCGTCCGCGTCAAGGACCCGACAACGCTCCTCCCATGCTGCCTGACGTGTAAGCGGTGGCGCGGCCTCGTCACCGACCGCTCCTTCCTCCGGCGCTGCTGCCCGGAGTTCTTCGAAGCGCCCTTCTCCGGCTTCTTCACCAATCGGAAACAGCCCCATGGACGGATCCGGATCGTCTTAGAAAGCCGCCGCCGTGATTAGAGGGTGATTATTGGAAGAAAGAATAATCTAGACGTTACTAGTACAAACAGATCATCCGTGTCCTAGCTAGTATGATATTTGTAAACCTATAGCTAGTTTGATTTGACTGATTTGCTCTTCTTCAAATGTAATAGGCGTGCGTGTCCGTGGTTTCTAATACCTCCGTCCAAAATTAACCGTTGCTGGAATGAATGTATCTAACGCGTTTTAGAGTGTATATTTTCAGCGACGGTTAATTTCGGACGGATGGAATATATATTTACCCAAATGATAAGTATCACATGTGTGACATGAAGCACTCCGGCCCTGACGTTTTTTACAATTAAATTTGCCAACCGAAAAGAAAAATTAAACCTAAAAAATAAACTGAAACTTGTCATCCGAAAAGAAAGTTGTCATGCTTGACAACTAAAATTGCCATCATCGCGTCACTAAACTTACCATAAAAAACGTTCGGAGTTGCCATGTGTTCGTGTCACACATGTGGCACTCGGACAAGCATGTTGCAAAGCAGTAAACATGTCACGGGGCGCGGCCCGGTGGGGAAGAACCACATCTACCACCCCAACCGATGGTGCCTTGACCATTACGTGTTCAGCGGCCAGTTCTCGAGAAGGTTGGACCTTGGGAGTTGCCGATGTGTATCATTGGGAGAAGAAAGGTGTGCATAGCCACCCCTTAGAGAGGATCACATCTTGGTCTCCTTTGGTTTAGAGGAATTTTGTAAGAATTCTATAGGATAGGATTTTTTTTTATAGAAGAAATTCCTTTAGAGTCCTCTAGTTCGTAGGAATAGGATTCTTCCTATCCTCCACACTTCATAGGAAAATAAATATTAGCCTAGACTCAATAGAAAAATCCTATGATGTGAACCAAAGGACATATCTTTTCCTATTCCTATTCATAGGATTTGATATACATGTCATCTCATTTTCTATGACTTTCTCATTCCTATAATTTTCCTATCCTATAAACCAAAGGAGGCCCTAGAGGATATCACTACAATGGGAAATTGCATGCCCCTCCCACTCCCCCATTTCGGAGATGAATATCTCTTTATGTTGTGCTTCATTGCTTTGAACTCGGAGGCCACCAATGTCTCCTCGACGAGGATACCCTTCCTGACTGACTGCACTAAATGTCCCCTATACCTTGCCCTTGCCATTGATGGGACGCTTTCACCGCTTTATATGCAAAGGAAATGGCCCAGGATAACGATCTAAAAAAATGTGGACGAGACTTCATGGTGGCTATCTTAAACGATTGAGCTAAAACATCTTGACAAGAAACACACCAAGCTAATAACTTAGAAGTAACGTATAAACTGGTTATCTTGACATTGAGACAAATAAATACCAACTATATAGTTGATGGCTAAACTTATAATATTTGATGGAACATAAATAGGCAATTTTGACACTTTAATATTCAACAATATCTAGAATAGAGTTTTTTTAACACAGTACAGGCGCAGGCACTCATATATACGCGCATACACTCATCAATATGAACACACACGCACACCCTACCCCTATGAGCACTCCCGAGAGACTGAGCCGGCATATCATTTTGAGATTAACGAAGTCACCAAAGACGCCTTGTAATCGACGAGAACATCTCCTCCCACTGAACGCGCATTGCAGGAAAACCTGAAATAAATCCAGGAATAAATGCGAGCACCAGGACATGAACCCTGGTGGGCTGGGATACCACTGTCCTCCTAACCATCCAACCACAGGTTGGTTCGCATATCTCTACTCCTAATGGAGAAGTTGGTAGTCTCGCCTCACCTCCCACCAACCCTTTGGCAAACGCTATATTACGCCCGCATATGTCTTATAGGCCACATTTCGCTAAATCGTAGCCAATTTTGACCAGCCCATTCGACGTGTGCATTAACTCGATCAAATCAGCGCTTTCCTAAAACAATCTCTACTCCTAATGGACGAGTTGGTAGTCTCGCCTCACCTCCCACCAACCCTTTGGCAAACGCTATATTACGCCCGCATATGTCTTATAGGTGACATTTCACTCAATTGTAGCCAATTTTGACCGGCCCATTCGACGTGTGCATTAACTCATCAAATCAGCGCTTTCCTAAAACAATCTCTACTCCTAATGGAGGAGTTGGTAGTCTCGCCTCACCTCCCACAAACCCTTTGGCAAACGCTATATTACGCCCGCATATGTCTTATAGGAGACATTTCGCTCAATCGTAGCCAATTTTGACCGGCCCATTCGACGTGTGCATTAACTCGATCAAATCAGCGCTTTCCTAAAACAATATCTACTCCTAATGGAGGAGTTGGTAGTCTCGCCTCACCTCCCACCAACCCTTTGGCAAACGGTATATTACTCCCGCATATGTCTTATAGGTGACATTTCGCTCAATCGTAGCCAATTTTTACCGGCCCATTCGACGTGTGCATTAACTCGATCAAATCAGCGCTTTCCTAAAACAATCTCTACTCCTAATGGAGGAGTTCGTAGTCTCGCCTCACCTCCCACCAACCCTTTGGCAAACGCTATATTACGCCTGCATATGTCTTATAGGCGACATTTCGCTAAATCGTAACCAATTTTGACTGGCCCATTCGACGTGTGCATTAACTCGATCAAATCAGCGCTTTCCTAAAACAATCTCTACTCCTAATGGAAGAGTTGGTAGTCTCGCCTCACCTCCCACCAACCCTTTGGCAAACGCTATATTACGCCCGCATATGTCTTATAGGCGACATTTCGCTAAATCGTAGCCAATTTTGACCAGCCCATTCGACGTGTGCATTAACTCGATCAAATCAGCGCTTTCCTAAAACAATCTCTACTCCTAATGGAGGAGTCGCTAGTATCGCCTCACCTCCCACCAACCCTTTGGCAAACGCTATATTACGCCCGCATATGTCTTATAGGCAACATTTCGCTCAATCGTAGCCAATTTTGACCGGCCCATTCGACGTGTGCATTAACTCGATCAAATCAGCGCTTTCCTAAAACAATCTCTACTCCTAATGGAGGAGTTGGTAGTCTCGCCTCACCTCCCACCAACCCTTTGGCAAACGCTATATTACGCCCGCATATGTCTTATAGGCGACATTTCGCTAAATCGTAGCCAATTTTGACCGGCCCATTCAACGTGTGTATTAACTCGATCAAATCAGCGCTTTCCTAAAACAATCTCTACTCCTAATGGAGGAGTTGGTAGTCTCGCCTCACCACCCACCAACCCTTTGGCAAACGCTATATTACGCCCGCATATGTCTTATAGGCGACATTTCACTAAATCGTAGCCAATTTTGACCGGCCCATTCGACGTGTGCATTAACTCGATCAAATCAACGCTTTCCTAAAACAATCTCTACTCCTAATGGAGGAGTTGGTAGTCTCGCCTCACCTCCCACCAACCCTTTGGCAAACGCTATATTACGCCCGCATATGTCTTATAGGCGACATTTCGCTCAATCGTAGCCAATTTTGACTGGCCCATTCGACGTGTGCATTAACTCGATCAAATCAGCGCTTTCCTAAAACAAAATCATGCATTAACTCGTTGAAATCAAATCACTACTTACCAAAACATCAACCATCTACTCCTAAATAGGGCGTTTTGTTTCCTTAGCCTCCGCCCATCGAACGAAACCATTCGCACGTACGCCTTCCCATGACCACCGATTTTTTTTCCGATTTATTGATATTTTTTCCCTAACGAAAAAGAGACAAACCTAACCTAATCCTCTCTCTCTGCCTCCCGCATCGTCGCCGCCAGGCTCCTCCCCCAACGCCTCCCACCGCACCGTCCCCGGCTTCCTCTCGCGCACCTCCCTGCACCACACCGTCCCCGACTTCACCCCGCGCGCTTCCTAGTGATACGTCTCCAATGTATCTATAATTTATGAAGTATTCATGCCATGTTTATTATAGTTTTGTATGATTTTGGTGCACTTTTGTATGGCTTTTATATGATTTTCATGGACTAACATATTGACCTAGTGCCCAGTGCCAGTTGCTGTTTTCTGCTTGTTTTTGGTTTTCCAGAAAATCCATATCAAATGAAGTCCAAATGCAGCGAAACTTTTTGACGATTTTTTCTGGAACATAAGAGACACTAGAAGCTTCGGGAGGTGGCCAGAAGACCCACAGGGGCCCCACGAGCCACCAGGGCGCGCCAGCCCCCCTGTGGCCCTTCTTCGCGTGATTCCAACGCCAAAAAATCATATATATTCAGAAACCCCCGAAAGTTAACCTAGATGAGTTTTTACGCCGCCGCAAGCCTCTGTGCCTCCACGATCTCATCTACAGCCCTTTTCCGGCACCCTGCCGGAGGGGGGAATCATCACCGGAGGCCATCTTCATCATCCCGGCGGTCTCCATGACGAGGAGGGAGTAGTTCACCCTCGGGGCTGAGGGTTTGTACCAGTAGCTATGTGTTTTATCTCTCTCTCTCGTGTTCTTGAGATGGCACGATCTTGATATATCGCGAGCTTTGTTGATATAGATGAATCATATGGAGTTTTCCCCTCTCTATCTTCTTGTGATGAATTGAGTTTTGCCTTTGAAGTTTTCTTATCGGATTGAGTCTTTAAGGATTTGAGAACACTTGATGTACGTCTTGCATATGGATATCTGTGGTGACAATGGGATATTCACTTGAGTCACTTGATGTATGTTTTGGTGATCAACTTGCGGGTTCCATGACCTTGGGGATTTATGCATAAGGGTTGGCACACGTTTTCGTCTTGACTTTCCGGTAGAAACTCTGGGCACTCTTTGAAGTTCTTTGTGTTGGTTTGAATAGATGAATCTGAGATTGTGTGATGCATATCGCATAATCAAACCCGTGGGTACTCGTGGTGACATTGGAGTGCCTAGGTGACATTAGTGTTTTGGTTGATGTGTATCTTAAGGTATTATCCTAGTACGAACTCTAGGGCTGTTCGTGACAATTAATGGGGATGGCTCATAAGATTGATCAGGAAGGATAACTTTAAGGTGGTTTCGTACCCTACAACAATTTCTTCGTTTGTTCTCCGCTATTTGTGACTTTGGAGTGAACTCTTTGTCGCACGTGAGGGATTTACATTTGATTCAACTATGTCAACAATGTTGAGAGATTGCACTAGTGAAAGTATGAACCCTAGGCCTTGTTTCTAAGCATTGCAATACCGTTTTTATGCCCGTTTACTTTTTGCTACCTTGTTGTTTTTATATTTTCAGATTACAAAAACCTATATCTACTATCCATACTACACTTTTATCACCATCTCTTCGTCGAACTAGTGCACCTATATAATTTACCATTGTATTGGGTGTGTTGGGGACACAAGAGATTTCTTGTATTTGGTTGCAGGGTTGCTTGAGAGATACCATCTTCAACCTATGCCTCCCACGGATTGATAAACCTTAGGTCATCCACTTGAGGGAAAATTGCTACTGTCCTACAAACCTCTGCGCTTGGAGGCCCAACACTAGTCTACAAGAACAAGTTGTGTAGTAGACATCAAGCTCTTTTCTGGCGCCGTTGCCGGGGAGGTGAGTGCTTGAAGGTATATCTTTAGGTCTTGCAATCGAATCTTTTAGTTTCTTGTTTTATCACTAGTTTGCTTTATAAAAGAAAACTACAAAAAAAAGGAATTGAGGTTGCCTCATATTATTCGTCTTTATCATGTCTTTCTTGAAAATGATGGATCGGAAAATGGTGCTCAATTGATAGAAGAAGAATTCAATAAAATGTTTGGCATAAAATATTTGAATGATGAGCATGATTGCAATGTTGCTAGTATGAATTCTTTGAATATCCATGATGCTAACGATATGCAAAGCCATAAGCTTGGGGATGCTATGTTTGATGAAGATGATATTTTTAGTCCCCCAAGTTTTGATGAGAAAATTTATTATGATGATTGCATGCCTCCTATTTATGATGATTATATTGATGAAAGTGGATTTGGAGAGGCCATGAATTTATTTAGTGATGATTCCACTATTTTGGAAGAGGTTTCAATTGATTATGACAACAAAGTTGCTATCTATGATGATTATTGTGATGACATGTATGCTATAACGAATAATGATAAATATGAAACTTGTCATCATGATTTTAATTTTCAATTGGATTATGCCAATCAAGTATCTCATGATAGTTATTTTGTTGAGTTTGCTCCCACTATTATGAATGAGAAGAAAATTGCTTATGTGGAGAGTAGTAAAAAAATTATGCTTGTGGATCATGAAAAGAATGCTTTATGTGATAGTTATATTGTTGAATTCATTCATGATCCTACTGAAAATTATTTTGAGAGAGGAACATATGCATTTACATATTGCAATAATATCAAGTTCCCTCTCTATGTGTTGAATGTTTCGAAGTCATGTTTGTTTTTCCTTCCTATGCTAGTTGATTCTTGTTCCCATAAATTGTTTGCTCACAAAACCATATGCATAGGAAGTGGGTTAGACTTAAATGTGCTAGTCATATTCTTCATGATGCTCTCTTTGTGTTTCAATTCTTTACTTTTATGTGAGCATCATTGAAATCATCATGCCTAGCTAAAAGGCATTAAAGAAAAGCGCTTGTTGGGAGACAACCCAATATTTGTACCTACTGTTTTAGTGTGTTCACATGATTAATATACTGTAGTAATCATGTTTTATATGTTTTCTTTCAATAAATTGCCAAGTAAAACCTTTGGGATAATGTGGATACTTGTTGATTCAATTCTGTGCAAAAACAGAAACTTTTGCCTTCAGTTTTTAATTTCCAGATTTTACTGGAGCGTCAAAAAATTCTGAAATTTTTACACAGTATTGATATGCAATTTTTTTACGTTGTCCTAATTTTTAAGAATTTTTAGAGTTCCAGAAGGATGGTAGTTGCTCAGATCATTACAGACTGTTCTGTTTTTGACAGATTCTGTTTTCAATGCATAGTTTGCTTGTTTTAATGTTACAATAGCTTATATTATGAGATATAAATTATGGAAATGATAGAATACAGTAGGAATTATATGGGAACAATTGTGAATCTTGTCTTGGACAGTACCTAAGTGATGGTTTATTCTTTATCATACTAACCGTTCTCACGAAGTTCCGTTAAGTTTTGTGTGATTGAAGCTTTCAAGCTTTGGGTGAGATGACGATGGATGAAGGAATAAGGAGCGGTAAGACCATAATCTTGGGGATGCCCAAGGCACCCCAAGGTAATATTCAAGGAAGACCCAAGCGTCTAAGCTTGGGGATGCCCCGGAAGGCATCCCCTCTTTCGTCTTAATCCATCGGTAACCTTACTCGGAGCTATATTTTTATTCGTCACATGATATGTGTTTTGCTTGGAGCATCATTTTACTTTGTTTGTGTTCGATTTCTGTTACTTAGATTCATTTTTTGTATCTTCAATTTCAATAAAAATGTCAAGTATAGCCTTTACCATGCTTATTTTGCAAGTTCATGAGTTGCTGTTTCAAAACAGAAAGTTTGCTGCTATTGGTTAAATTGCCCAGAAATGTCAGAATGTGATAAAATCTTGAAATTTTGACACAGTCAACTTTGATAAAATATTTCCATCGTGGTAAATTTTCAGAATTTTTTGAGTTATCTAACTATGGATTCTTAATTATCCTTACAGACTGTCCTGTTTAGGCAGATTGCTGTTATATTTGCATTGTTTGCATATGTTGGCTTGTTTAATGATTCTATTTGAGGATAGGAGTATTAAATATGCAGAGGCATTTAGTATTCAATGTTTAATTATAATTTTAGTGATTTTCTACAGTAAAGAATGTTGAGGTTTTGAGTGGATTTATACTAACATATCTCACAAGTTCTTGTCAAGTTTTGTGTGGATGAAGTTTTTGAAACTTAGGGAAACTATTATATGAGAAGAATTAACGAGACACAAGAGTTCAAGAATGGGGATGCCCAAGGCTCCCCAAGTTAATATTCCAAGAAGTATCAAGCATTCAAGCTTGGGGATGCCCCGGTAGGCATCCCATCACTTTTCTTCATCAACTATCGATTAGTCTCGAATGAACCCAAGTTTTTACTTGTTCACATAATGTGTGCTATACTTGGTTGTGTCTTTGTTTTGCTTGCTGTTTGAATAAAATATCAAGATCTGAAACTTTTTAAATGAGAGAGAGTCCTCACATAGCTACTTAATTGTTTCACTACTCATTGATCTTCGCTTATATATTTTGGAGTAGTTTGTCATTAATTCTCATGCTTCACTTATATCTTTTTGAAAGTTAATAATAGTAATGGTAATTTGCACAAGATATGAATTTGGTCCCAAGATGATGAATATTCGAGAGGGATATAATAAAAACTTTCATATATATAGATCATTGGATATGATAAGTGTGATTCCTTGCAATGAAAATAATGAAAGAGATCATATGCTAATCTTATGGAAAGTAATGACATTACATAAAGAAAAGTATAAGTGGTAAAATTTATTGGAGGTTAACAAGCATAGCATTAGTCAATGATGCAATTCATGAAAAAGTTAATAAGGGAAGAGAAGATTCACATGCAAAAATACTATCTTGGACATCTTTTATGATTGTGAGCCCCCATTAAGTATGTTATGTCAAAGTGTTGACGTTGGACAAGGAAGACAACGTAATGAATTATGTTTGTTCATATTCACATAGAAGTTATATTGTTATAGATCCTCCAACATGTGGTGCTTGCCCAATATCTTTGCTAGCCAAAAATCCGCACCAAGTGGAGATACTACTTGTGCATCCAAAACCCTTAAACCCAGTTTCTTGCCATGAGAGTCCACTATATCTACCTATGGATTGAATAAGATCCTTCAAGTAATTTGTCATCGGTGCAAAAAAGCAATAAAAATTGCTCCTAAAATATGTATAATCTTTTATTGTAAGGGAAAATAAGCGTTGTACGAACTTGTGATGGTAAAGAAATAAAAGCGACGGACTGCATAATAAAGGTTGCTATCACAAGGGGCAATATAACATGACGTTCCTTTGCATTAAGGGCTTGTGCATCCAACAAAAAAAAGCGCATGACAACCTCTGCTTCCCTCTGCGAAGGGCCTATCTTTTACTTTTCTGTATTTACTTTTCTGTTTTTACTTTTTATGCAAGAGTCAATAGTGTTCTCCTCTACTTCCTTTTTATTTTTCTCTTTTGCAAGCATCATGTGGTGGGGAAAGATCTAGGCACATATATCCAGTTGGATATGAGTGATCATGAGTTATTATTGTTGACATCACCCTTGAGGTGAATAAGTTGGGAGGCGAAATCACAAGCCCCTATCTTTCTATGTGTCTGGCTGAAACTTTTGCTCCATATATATGTCGTGAGTGTTAGCAATCATAGAAGACTAAATGATGGTTGAGTATGTGGACTTGCTAAAAAAGCTCCTACATGAGACCCTTCCTGAAAATATGATGAATTGCAATTGCGTTGTTGACTAGAATAGTTTGTTAGTTTCCAAGAAAGTTTATGCCTTATACTTCATTGTTGTGATGAATTGTTACTTGCTCATGAGAAGTTTTATGATAATAAATATTGCTGTTATAATAATGATCTTGCTTTCAATCATTCAAGTCCAATGTCCATGCAACAAGAGAAAAGATTATATGATGATTATGATAGGTAGCATTCCACATCAAAATTTCTGTTTTTCATTGCTACTTTATCATGATGACTTTTATGAGAAAAAGTTGATGTTATGATGCTAGGAAAAGTGATTGAAATTATCATTGATCAAACTTATGCACTATGCTAGCATTCACACTTCATAAATTATTTCTTTTATCATTTACCTACTCGAGGACGAGCAGGAATTAAGCTTGGGGATGCTGATACGTCTCCAACGTATCTATAATTTATGAAGTATTCATGCTATGTTTATTATAGTTTTGTATGATTTTGGTGCACTTTTATATGGATTTTATATGATTTTCATGGACTAACATATTGACCTAGTGCCCAGTGCCAGTTGTTGTTTTCTGCTTGTTTTTGGTTTTCCAGAAAATCCATATCAAATGAAGTCCAAATGCAGCGAAACTTTTTGACGATTTTTTCTGGAACATAAGAGACACTAGAGGCTTCGGGAGGTGGCCAGAAGACCCACAGGGGCCCCACGAGCCACCAGGGCGCGCCACCCCCCCCCCCCCCTCCCAGGCACGCCCTGGTGCCTCGTGGGCCCCCTGTGGCTCTTCTTCGCGTGATTCCAATGCCAAAAAATCATATATATTCAGAAACCCCCGAAAGTTAACCTAGATGAGTTTTTATGCCGCCGCAAGCCTCTGTACCTCCACGATCTCATCTACAGCCCTTTTCCGGTACCCTGCCGGAGGGGGAATCATCACCGGAGGCCATCTTCATCATCCCGACGGTCTCCATGACGAGGAGGGAGTAGTTCACCCTCGGGGCTGAGGGTTTGTACCAGTAGCTATGTGTTTTATCTCTCTCTCTCGTGTTCTTGAGATGGCACGATCTTGATGTATCGCGAGCTTTGTTGATATAGATGAATCATATGGAGTTTTCCCCTCTCTATCTTCTTGTGATGAATTGATTTTTCCCTTTGAAGTTTTCTTATCGGATTGAGTCTTTAAGGATTTGAGAACACTTGATGTACGTCTTGCATATGGATATCTGTGGTGACAATGGGATATTCACTTGAGTCACTTGATGTATGTTTTGGTGATCAACTTGCGGGTTCCGTGACCTTGGGGATTTATGCATAAGGGTTGGCACACGTTTTCGTCTTGACTTTCCGGTAGAAACTTTGGGGCACTCTTTGAAGTTCTTTGTGTTGGTTTGAATAGATGAATCTGAGATTGTGTGATGCATATCGCATAATCAAACCCGTGGGTACTCGTGGTGACATTGGAGTGCCTAGGTGACATTAGGGTTTTGGTTGATGTGTATCTTAAGGTGTTATCCTAGTACGAACTCTAGGGCTGTTCGTGACAATTAATGGGGATGGCTCATAAGATTGATCGGGAAGGATAACTTTGAGGTGGTTTCGTACCCTACAACAATTTCTTTGTTTGTTCTCCGCTATTTGTGACTTTGGAGTGAACTCTTTGTCGCACGTGAGGGATTTACATATGATTCAACTATGTCAACAATGTTGGGAGATTGCACTAGTGAAAGTATGAACCCTAGGCCTTGTTTCTAAGCATTGCAATACCGTTTTTATGCCCGTTTACTTTTTGCTACCTTGCTGTTTTTATATTTTCAGATTACAAAAACCTATATCTACTATCCATACTACACTTTTATCACCATCTCTTCGCCGAACTAGTGCACCTATACAATTTACCATTGTATTGGGTGTGTTGGGGACACAAGAGATTTCTTGTATTTGGTTGTAGGGTTGCTTGAGAGATACCATCTTCAACCTACGCCTCCCACGGATTGATAAACCTTAGGTCATCCACTTGAGGGAAAATTGCTACTGTCCTACAAACCTCTGCGCTTGGAGGCCCAACACGAGTCTACAAGAACAAGTTGTGTAGTAGACATCACCTAGCACCGCGTCGTCGCTAGCCTTCCCCCACGCACCTCCCGGACCGCCCCGCCCCCGCTCACCTCCCTGCAGAACGGTGCCGTAGGATGACCGCACCGTCAATTGTTCGTCCTCCCGTGACCTCGCTGGTTTGATCAACCATGGAATTTATGGGCTATTCGGTCAGTCGTACCTGTGTTTGCTCGATTTTTGCATCTCATGTAACCACTGTGCTTTCTCATCGTTGTTCCTTTCAGTTATTGCATAGGTTGGATTTGGGTCTCCATGGGCCATCATCGCACTCTGAAAAGGGATCTTCTGGATGGATAACTGTTAAGGTACACTGCTTTGGCCCTGATCTAAATCAGTAGTTTCACGATCTAACATGTTTCAGTTCTAGCATGCAGGTGGAGGTACTGTTGGAAATATGCCCTAGAGGCAATAATAAATTGGTTATTATTATATTTCCTTGTTCATGATAATCGTTTATTATCCATGCTATAATTGTATTGATTGGAAACTCAAATACATGTGTGGGTACATAGACAACACTGTGTCCCTAGTAAGCCTCTAGTTGACTAGCTCGTTGATCAAAGATGGTTAAGGTTTCCTAGCCATTGACATGAGATGTCATTTGATAACGGGATCACATCATTAGGAGAATGATGTAATGGACAAGACCCAAACTACGAACGTAGCATATGATCGTGTCAGTTTATTGCTATTGTTTTCTGCATGTCAAGTATCTGTTCCTATGACCATGAGATCATGCAACTCCCTGACATCGGAGGAGTACCTTGTGTGTATCAAACGTCGCAACGTAACTGGGTGACTATAAAGGTGCTCTACAGGTATCTCCGAGGGTGTCTGTTGGGTTGGCATGGATCAAGACTGGGATTTGTTACTCCGTATGACGGAGAGGTATCTCAGGGCCCACTCGGTAATACAACATCACAATGAGCCTTGCAAGCAATGTGACTAAAGTATTAGCCACGAGATCTTGTATTACGGAACGAGTAAAGAGACTTGCCGGTAACGAGATTGAACTAGGTATAGAGATACCGACGATCGAATCTCGGGCAAGTAACATACCGAAGAACAAAGGGAACAGCATACGGGATTAACTGAATCCTTGACATAGAGGTTCGACCGATAAAGATCTTCGTAGAATATGTAGGAGCCAATATGGGCATCCAGGTCCCGCTATTGGTTATTGATCGTAGAGGTGTCTCGGTCATGTCTACATAGTTCTCGAACCCGCAGGGTCTACACACTTAACGTTTGGTGACGATTAGTATAGTTGAGTTATTATGTTGGTGACCGAAGGTTGTTCGGAGTCCCGGATAAGATCCCGGACATGACGAGGATCTCCGGAATAGTCCGGAGGTAAAGATTGATATATGTGATAATAGTGTTTTGATCTCCGGAAGGGTTCCGGAATTCGCCGGAAGAAGTTTCGGATGTTTACCGAAGTGTTCGGGTGCAAGAACACTTTATATGGGCCAAGGGATAAAAGCCCACGAGGTATTTGAAAGTGCAAAAGTAGTTTTGCTGCCGCGTAAGCGGTACTACCGCTTGTTGAAGCGGTACTACCGCCCGAACGGTACTACCGCTTGTGTGAAGCGGTACTACCGCCCAAGCGGTACTACCGCTTGTGTTAAGCGGTACTACCGCTTGTGCGCGGTACTGCAGGGATCCGAGTTGGACTCTTTCCCTGCGGGCCAAACCAACCTTGTGCGGACAAAACCGACCTGGAGGAGGCTTTTACTCCAAGTTTAGACCCCAAGGCTCAACATATAAATAGAGGGGCAGGGCTAGCACACGGGACAGATCAAGATTTCCCCAAGCCGTGTGCGGCAATCCTAACCCTCTAGTTCCTCCGTCATAATCTCCGTAGCGCTTGGCGAAGCCCTGCAGAGATTGTTCCTCACCACCATCACCACGCCGTCGTGCTGCTGGAACTCAACCACTACTTCATCATCGCTCGCTGGATCGAGGAGGTGAAGGCGTCATCAAGCCGTACGTGTGTTGAACGCGGAGGTGCCGTCCGTTCGGCGCTAGTTCGTGATCGGATCGAGGGACGACTTGCGATTTGGATCGCGGAGACGTTCGACTACATCAACTGCGTTTCTTAAACGCTTCCGCTTAGCGATCTACAAGGGTATGTAGATTCACTCTCCCTCTCGTAGATGCTCATCACCATGGATAGATCTTGTGTGTGCGTAGGAAATTTTTTGTTTCCCATGCAACGTTCCCCAACAGTGGCATCTGAGCTAGGTCTATGCGTAGATGAGATCTCGAGTAGAACACAAACGAGTTGTGGGCGTGGGTGTATACATATTGCTTGCCGTTACTAGTTGATATTTGATTCGGCGGTACTGTGAGATGAAGCGGCCCGGACCGACATTACGCGTACACTTACGCGAGACAGGTTCCTTCAACTGACATGTAACTTCGTTGCATAAAGATGGCTAGCGGGTGTCTGTCTCTCTCACTTTAGTTGAATCGATTTCAATGAAGAGGGTTCTTTTAGAAGATCAAAAAGCAATCACTACACCACGTTGTGGTTTTGCGTAGGTAAGAACGGTTCTTGCAAACCCGTAGCAGCCACGTAAAATTTGCAACAACAATTAGAGGACGTCTAACTTGTTTTTGCAGGGTATGATGTGATATGATATGGCCAATTACATGATGAGATATATGTGATGTATGAGATGATCATGTGTTGTATAGAATATCACGACTTGCATGTCGATGAGTACGGCAACTGGCAGGAGCCATAGAGTTGTCTTTAATTATTGTATGACCTGCGTGTCAATCATTAAGCGCTATGTAATGCTTTACTTTATCGCTAAACGTTAGCAATAGTCGTGGAAGCAACAGTCGGCGCGACAACCTTATGGCGACACGTTGATGGAGATCAAGATGATGGAGATCATGGTGTCATGCCGGTGACGATGGAGATCATGCCGGTGCTTTGGAGATGGAGATCAAAAGCACAAGTTCATGGCCATATCATGTCACTTATGATTTGCATGTGATGTTAATCCTTTTATGCATCTTATTTTGCTTAGGACGACGGTAGCATTATAAGGTGATCCCTCACTGAAATTTCAAGATAAATTGTGTTCTCCCCGAGTGTGCACCGTTGCGAAAGTTCATCGTTTCGAGACACGCCGTGATGATCGGGTGTGATAGACTCCACGTTCACATACAACGGGCGCAAGCCATATTGCACACGCGGAACACTCGGGTTAAACTTGACGAGCCTAGCATGTACAGACATGGCCTCGGAACACAAGAGACCGAAAGGTCGAACATGAGTCATATAGTAGATATGATCAACATGAAGATGTTCACCATTGAAACCACCTCAACTCACGTGATGATCGGACTTGAGTTGGTGGATTTGGATCATGTTACACTCGAATGACCGGAGGGATGTCAATTTGAGTGGGAGTTTTTTAAATAATATGATTAACTAAACTCATTATCTAGAACAATAGTCTAAGTTGTCTTTGCTATATTTATGTTGTAGATCATGGCTCGCGCAGTAGCACCCCTGAATTTTAATGCGTTCCTAGAGAAAGCTAAGTTGAAAGATGATAGAAGTAACTTTGTGGACTGGGCCCGTAATCTAAGGATTATCCTTACGGCTTCCCAGAAGGCTTATGTCCTTGATTCACCGCTTGGTGATCCACCCGCTCCAGTTGAGTCTCTAGACGTTGTGAACGCCTGGCAGGCTCGTTCTGATGATTACTCAATAGTTCAATGTGCAATGTTGTATGGCTTAGAACCGGGACTTCAAAGACGTTTTGAACGTCATGGAGCATATGAGATGTTCCAGGAGTTGAAGTTTATCTTTCAGAAGAATGCCCGGATCGAGAGATATGAGATCTCCGATAAGTTCTATGCTTGCAAGATGGAGGAGAACGGGTCTATCAGTGATCACGTGCTCAGAATGTCTGGGTACTCCACCCGTCTGGCTGAGTTAGGGATGCCCCTTCCGCCAGAGGCTATCACTGACAGAGTTCTTCAACCATTGCCACCTAGCTACAAGAGCTTCGTGTTGAACTATAACATGCACGGGATGAACAAGTCAGTCGCCGAGCTGTTTGCGATGCTGAAAGCCGCTGAGTCTGAAATTCAGAAGGAGCATCAAGTGTTGATGGTCAATAAAACCACTAGTTTCAAGAAAAATGGCAAGGGTAAGAAGGGTAACTCCAAGAAGAGTGGCAAAGCAGTTGCTCCTCTCGTGAAGAAACCCAAGGCTAGACCCAAACCAGAAACTGTGTGTTTTCATTGCAAGGGAACTGGACACTGGAAGCGGAATTGCCCCAAGTATTTGGCTGACAAGAAGGCGGCCAACAACAAACAAGGTATATATGATATACATGTTATTGATGTGTACCTTACCAACTCTCGTTGTAGTGCCTGGGTATTTGATACCGGTGCGGTTGCTCATATTTGCAACTCAAAACAGGAACTGCGGAATAGACGGAGGCTGGCAAAGGACGAAGTGACGATGCGCGTGGGAAATGGTTCCAAGGTTGATGTGATCGCCGTCGGCACGCTCGCTCTTCGATTACCGTCGGGATTAGTGATGAACCTAAATAAGTGTTATTTGGTGCCTGCGTTAAGCATGAACATTATATCTGGATCTTGTTTATTGCGAGACGGTTACTCATTTAAATCAGAGAATAATGGTTGTTCTATTTATATGGGTAATATCTTTTATGGTCATGCACCCAATGTAAGCGGTTTATTCTTATTGAATCTCGATAGTAATGATACACATGTTCATAACATTGATGCCAAAAGATGTAGGATTGATAATGATAATACCACTTTCTTGTGGCACTGCCGTTTAGGTCATATTGGCGTAAAACGCATGAGGAAGCTCCATGCTGATGGACTTTTGGAGTCACTTGATTTTGAATCACTTGACACATGTGAGCCATGCCTCTTGGGCAAGATGACTAAAACGCCGTTCTCTGGAACAATGGAACGGGCAAGTGACTTATTGGAAATCATACATACTGATGTGTGCGGTCCGATGAGTATTGAAGCGCGCGGTGGTTATCGTTACTTTCTCACCTTCACTGATGACTTAAGTAGATATGGGTATATTTACTTAATGAAACACAAGTCTGAAACATTTGAAAAGTTCAAACAATTTCAGAGTGAAATTGAGAATCATCGTAACAAGAAGATTAAATTCCTACGATCTGATCGAGGAGGAGAATATCTGATTTATGAGTTTGGCAGTCACTTAAGACAATGTGGAATTGTTTCACAACTGACACCGCCTGGAACACCACAGCGTAATGGTATGTCCGAACGTCGTAATCGAACTTTATTGGATATGGTGCGATCTATGATGTCTCTTGCCGATTTGCCACTATCGTTTTGGGGTTATGCATTAGAGACAGCTGCATTCACTTTAAATAGGGCACCATCGAAATCCGTTGAGACAACGCCATATGAACTTTGGTTTGGCAAGAAGCCAAAGCTGTCGTTTCTTAAAATTTGGGGATGTGATGCTTATGTCAAAAAGCTTCAGCCTAAAAAGCTGGAACCCAAAGCGGAGAAATGCGTCTTCATAGGATACCCAAAAGAGACAGTTGGGTATACCTTCTATCTCAGATCCGAAGGCAAAGTGTTTGTCGCTAAAAACGGAACATTTCTTGAGAAAGAGTTTCTCTCGAAAGAATTGAGTGGGAGGAAGATAGAACTTGATGAGGTTGTTGAACCTTTACTTCAACCTGAGAGTAGCGCAGTGCAGAAAGTTGTTTCTGTGGAGCCTACATTAGCTGAAGAGGAAGTTAATGATGATGATCATGAAGCTTTGGATCAAGTTGCTATCGAACCTCGTAGGTCGACAAGGACGCGTACTGCTCCCGAGTGGTACGGCAACCCTGTCTTAGAGGTCATGTTGTTAGACAACGATGAACCTACGAGCTATGGAGAAGCGATGATGGGCCCGGATTCCGAGAAGTGGTTAGAGGCCATGAAATCCGAGATGGGATCCATGTATGAAAACAAAGTATGGACTTTGGAAGTATTACCTGAAGGGCGTAAGGCCATTCAGAACAAATGGATCTTTAAGAGGAAGACGGACGCGGACGGTAATGTCACCGTCTATAAAGCTCGACTTGTGGCAAAGGGTTTTTCACAAGTTCAAGGAGTTGACTACGATGAGACCTTCTCACCCGTAGCGATGCTTAAGTCCGTCAGAATCATGTTAGCAATAGCTGCCTTTTTCGATTATGAAATTTGGCAGATGGATGTCAAAACAGCGTTCCTTAACGGTTACCTTAAGGAAGAGTTGTATATGATGCAACCAGAAGGTTTTGTCGATCCAGAGAATGCTGACAAAGTTTGCAAACTCCAGCGATCCATTTATGGACTGGTGCAAGCATCTCGGAGTTGGAATCTTCGTTTTGATGAGGTGATCAAAGCGTTCGAGTTTATACAAGTTTACGGAGAAGCTTGTATTTACAAGAAAGTGAGTGGGAGCTCTATAGCGTTTCTAATATTATATGTGGATGACATATTACTGATTGGAAACAATATAGAAATGCTGGAAAGCATAAAGGAATATTTGAACAAGAGTTTTTCAATGAAGGACCTAGGAGAAGCTGCTTTCATATTAGGCATCAAGATCTATAGAGATAGATCGAGACGTTTGATAGGACTTTCACAAAGCACATACCTTGACAAAGTTTTGAAGAAGTTCAAAATGGATCAGTCCAAGAAGGGGTTCTTGCCTGTATTGCAAGGTGTGAAGTTGAGTAAGACTCAATGCCCAGTGACTGCAGAAGATAGAGAAAAGATGAGTGTCATCCCCTATGCTTCGGCCATAGGCTCTATCATGTATGCAATGCTGTGCACAAGACCCGATGTCAGCCTTGCCATAAGTATGGTCGGAAGGTTTCAAAGTGATCCAGGAATGGAACACTGGACGGCGGTCAAGAATATCCTGAAGTACCTGAAAAGGACTAAGGACATGTTTCTCGTTTATGGAGGTGATCAAGAGCTCGTCGTAAAGGGTTACGTCGATGCAAGCTTTGACACTGATCCGGATGACTCTAAGTCGCAAACTGGATACGTATTTATTCTTAATGGGGGTGCGGTTAGCTGGTGCAGTTCCAAGCAAAGCGTGGTAGCAGATTCTACATGCGAAGCGGAGTACATCGCTGCCTCGGAGGCGGCGAAGGAAGGTGTCTGGATGAAGGAGTTCATGACAGATCTTGGAGTAGTGCCTAGTGCGCTTAACCCAATGACTCTGTTTTGTGATAATACTGGTGCCATTGCTCTAGCCAAGAAACCAAGATTTCACAAGAGGACCAGACACATAAAGCGACGTTTCAATTCCATCCGCGATTACATCAAGGAGGACGACATAAATATTTGCAAAGTACACATGGATCTAAATGTTGCAGATCCGATGACAAAACCTCTTCCAAGGGCTAAACATGAACAACACCAGAACTGCATGGGTGTTCGATTCATTACAATGTAAATCACATAGTGATGTGAACTAGATTATTGACTCTAGTGCAAGTGGGAGACTGTTGGAAATATGCCCTAGAGGCAATAATAAATTGGTTATTATTATATTTCCTTGTTCATGATAATCGTTTATTATCCATGCTATAATTGTATTGATTGGAAACTCAAATACATGTGTGGGTACATAGACAACACTGTGTCCCTAGTAAGCCTCTAGTTGACTAGCTCGTTGATCAAAGATGGTTAAGGTTTCCTAGCCATTGACATGAGATGTCATTTGATAACGGGATCACATCATTAGGAGAATGATGTAATGGACAAGACCCAAACTACGAACGTAGCATATGATCGTGTCAGTTTATTGCTATTGTTTTCTGCATGTCAAGTATCTGTTCCTATGACCATGAGATCATGCAACTCCCTGACATCGGAGGAGTACCTTGTGTGTATCAAACGTCGCAACGTAACTGGGTGACTATAAAGGTGCTCTACAGGTATCTCCGAGGGTGTCTGTTGGGTTGGCATGGATCAAGACTGGGATTTGTTACTCCGTATGACGGAGAGGTATCTCAGGGCCCACTCGGTAATACAACATCACAATGAGCCTTGCAAGCAATGTGACTAAAGTATTAGCCACGAGATCTTGTATTACGGAACGAGTAAAGAGACTTGCCGGTAACGAGATTGAACTAGGTATAGAGATACCGACGATCGAATCTCGGGCAAGTAACATACCGAAGAACAAAGGGAACAGCATACGGGATTAACTGAATCCTTGACATAGAGGTTCGACCGATAAAGATCTTCGTAGAATATGTAGGAGCCAATATGGGCATCCAGGTCCCGCTATTGGTTATTGATCGTAGAGGTGTCTCGGTCATGTCTACATAGTTCTCGAACCCGCAGGGTCTACACACTTAACGTTTGGTGACGATTAGTATAGTTGAGTTATTATGTTGGTGACCGAAGGTTGTTCGGAGTCCCGGATAAGATCCCGGACATGACGAGGATCTCCGGAATAGTCCGGAGGTAAAGATTGATATATGTGATAATAGTGTTTTGATCTCCGGAAGGGTTCCGGAATTCGCCGGAAGAAGTTTCGGATGTTTACCGAAGTGTTCGGGTGCAAGAACACTTTATATGGGCCAAGGGATAAAAGCCCACGAGGTATTTGAAAGTGCAAAAGTAGTTTTGCTGCCGCGTAAGCGGTACTACCGCTTGTTGAAGCGGTACTACCGCCCGAGCGGTACTACCGCTTGTGTGAAGCGGTACTACCACCCAAGCGGTACTACCGCTTGTGTTAAGCGGTACTACCGCTTGTGCGCGGTACTGCAGGGATCCGAGTTGGACTCTTTCCCTGCGGGCCAAACCGACCTTGTGCGGACAAAACCGACCTGGAGGAGGCTTTTACTCCAAGTTTAGACCCCAAGGCTCAACATATAAATAGAGGGGCAGGGCTAGCACACGGGACAGATCAAGATTTCCCCAAGCCGTGTGCGGCAACCCTAACCCTCTAGTTCCTCCGTCATAATCTCTGTAGCGCTTGGCGAAGCCCTGCAGAGATTGTTCCTCACCACCATCACCACGCCGTCGTGCTGCTGGAACTCAACCACTACTTCATCATCGCTCGCTGGATCGAGGAGGTGAAGGCGTCATCAAGCCGTACGTGTGTTGAACGCGGAGGTGCCGTCCGTTCGGCGCTAGTTCGTGATCGGATCGAGGGACGACTTGCGATTTGGATCGCGGAGACGTTCGACTACATCAACCGCGTTTCTTAAACGCTTCCGCTTAGCGATCTACAAGGGTATGTAGATTCACTCTCCCTCTCGTAGATGCTCATCACCATGGATAGATCTTGTGTGTGCGTAGGAAAATTTTTGTTTCCCATGCAACGTTCCCCAACAGGTACACACCGTGGTTCTGGAGGGGGATTGCGTCGCGGACGTGCTGGTCAGGTAGATGGAGTCCGGCGTCCCGCAACCCAGTGCTTGGATCCACCTCCTTGAGCTGATTCCAGGGATGTAAATTATCAAACTCCCTTTCTACTTTTCAAGTCCTCGTCTTCTTATGAACTTGCCATCAGAAAAGCCATTCATGCATCAATCCATGCACACATGTCAAGCCATTAAGGTAAACTTAGCCTTTTCTTTTCTTTTTCTTTTTTTTGCGAAAGAAGGTAAACTTAGCTTACGAAGTGTATGTTTGGTAAGATTTGTAGTAGCAACAACAGTCATGTACATGCTGATTGGTCCCTGTTGTGTATCTGTTTGATTGTCGGCAATGCATCTGCTTTTTATTTATATTAGATTTTTATGCACTATTTAGTCCCAATGGTTATTGATACGTCTCCAACGTATCTATAATTTTTTATTGTTCCATGCTGTTATATTATCAATCTTGGATGTTTTTATAATCATTTACAGCAATTATATATCATTTTTGGAGACTAACCTATTAACTTAGTGCCCAGTGCCAGTTGCTGTTTTCTGCCCTGTTTTTGTTTTACAGAAAATTGATACCAAACGAAGTCCAAATGCCAAGAAACTTTTTGGAGATTTGTTATTGGACAAGATAAACACTAGAAGCTTCGGGAGAGGGCCAGAAGACCCAGGAGGTGGCCACGAGCCACCTGGGCGCTGGTGCCTCGTGGGCCCCCCTTTGCTCCGTTTGACCTAATTCCAGCACTATAAATTCAGAAAAAATCAGAAACCCTCAGGGGAGTCCATGAAATACTTTTTCCGCCGCCGCAAGTTTCTGTTCCAGAGAGATCCCATCTGGGGTCCTTCTCCGGTGATCTGCCGGAGGGGGAATCGATCACGGAGGGGTTCTACATCAACCTTGCTGCCCTTCCGATGATGCGTGAGTAGTTTACCACAGACCTTCGGGTCCATAGGCAGTAGCTAGATGGCTTCTTCTCTCTTTTTGATCTTCAATACAATGTTCTCCTCGATGTTCTTGGAGTTCTATCCGATGTAATCACTTTTTGCGGTGTGTTTGTTGGGATCCGATGAATTGTGAGTTTATGATCAGATTATCCATGAAATTATTTGAGTCTTTGCTGCACTCTTTTATGCATGATTATTATAGCCTCGTATTTCTTCTCCGATTTATTGATTTGGTTTGGCCAACTAGTTGATTTATCTTGCCATGGGAAGAGGTGCTTTGTAATGGGTTCGATCTTGCGTTGCTCAATCCCAGTGACAGAAAGGGACATGACACGTATGTATCGTTGCTATTAAGGGTAAAAAGATGGGGTTTATTCATACGTGAGTTTATCTTGTCTACATCATGTCATCGTTCTTAAGGCGTTACTCCGTTCTTCATGGACTTAATACACTAGATGCATGCTGGATAGCGGTCGATGTGTGGAGTAATAGTAGTAGATGCAGGCAGGAGTCGGTCTACTTGTATTGGACGTGATGCCTATATACATGATCATTGCCTTGGATATCGTCATGATTATTTGCTTTTCTATCAATTGCCCAACAGTAATTTGTCTACCCACCGTATGCTATTTTCTCGAGAGAAGCCTCTAGTGAAACCTATGGCCCCCGGGTCTATCTAAATCATATTACTAAACCCTAAAAATATTGCTGCCATTTTATTTTATTTATTTTATTTTGTATTTTTGTTTCAATCTATCTATCTATCACATACAATTTAATCTTGCAATTGACCGCCGAGGGATTGACAACCCCTTGTTTGCGTTGGGTGCAAGGATTTGTTGTTTGTGTGCAGGTGCTGCTAACGAGGTGTTGTGTGATTCTCCTACTTCGATAACCTTGGTTTCATAACTGAGGGAAATACTTATCTCTACTATGCTGCATCATCCCTTCCTCTTCGGGGAAAATACCAACGCAAGCTACAAGTAGCAGGAAGAATTTCTGGCGCCGTTGCCGGGGAGACATCATCAACATCTATCAAGTACCTTTGCATAAACTCTCATCTCCTTGCATTTACTTTATTTGCCATTTGCCTCTCGTTTTCATCTCCCCCACTTCTAAAACGTTTTTACAAAAATACAAAAATATTTTTCGTTTGCCTTTTTCTCGTTTGCTTGTTTGCTTGCTTGTCATCTTGTTTGCGTAGTCACGATGTCTCAAGAAAATACAAAATTGTGTGATTTTTCCAATACTAATAATAATGATTTTATTAGTACTCCGATTTCTCCTCCCGCCGCTAGTGCGGAGACTTGTGATATTAATGCCGCTTTGCTAAATCTTGTCATGAAAGAACAATTTTCTGGTAGCCCTAATGGAGATGCTGCATCCCATCTAAACACTTTCATAGAATTGTGTGACATGCAAAAGAAAAAAGATGTGGATAATGATATTGTGAAATTAAAATTATTCCCATTCTCATTGCGAGATCGTGCAAAAATTTGGTTCTCATCTTTACCACTAAATAGTATCGATTCTTGGGATAGGTGTAAAGATGCTTTTATTACTAAGTATTTTCCTCCCGCGAAAATTATTTCTCTTAGAAATCAAATTATGAATTTTAAGCAACTTTATCATGAACATGTTGCCCAATCTTGGGAGAGGATGAAATTAATGATAAGAAATTGCCCTACTCATGGTTTAAATTTATGGATGGTCATACAAAAAAATTATGCGGGGTTGAATTTTGTTTCTAGAAATCTTTTAGATTCCGCCGCGGGTGGTACTTTTATGGAAATTACTTTGGCATACTATTATTATGGCAAATTATTCACAATGGCATACTGAAAGAACTCGTACTAGTAAAAAGGTGAATTCTATTGAAGAAATTAATACTTTGAGTGATAAAGTTGATGCGCATATGAAATTGGTTGCTAGTAAAAATGCTCCTATTGATCCTAATGATGTGCCTTTGTCCACTTTGATTGAGCAAAATAATGATCCCGTAGATGTGAATTTTGTCTCGTGAAACAATTTTAATAATAATGCTTATAGAGGTAATTTCAATGCTAGACGGTTTCCTGGAAATTCCTCTAATAATTATGGCAATCCTTATGGTAATTCCTATAATAATAATAATAGGATGCCCTCTGATCTTGAAAGTAATATTAAATAATTTATTAATGCTCAAAAAAAATTTAACACTACGATAGAAGAAAAATTGAGTAAACTTGATGATATGTCTAGGAGCATTGATAGAATTGTTCATGATGTGGAAAATCTTAAGACTAAAATTTTTCCACCCAAAATTGATATTAGTGAATCAATTAAAGCTTTATATGTCTCCATGGATGAGAGTAAGAAAAGAACCGCTATGCTAAAAGCTAAACGAGAATTTTTAGAAAAAGCGATTCCTCCCAGTTTTTATCGTAGTAATGATGAGGATATTAAAATGATTGGTGTTTCATCTATTGATTCTTTGTTTAGCAATATTAAACTTGATGAAAAGGGGACTGAAGAAGAGTCAACTTTAGCTAAAGAGCGTCCCCATAATTCGGAGGGTGAAAATCTTGATAAGAAAATTGCTAAAAGTGGGTTTGGAGAGGTAAAAACTTTAAATAGCGATTTGCCCACTCTCTTGGATTACAAAGATTTTAATTATGATAATTGTTCTTTGATTGAGTGCATTTCTTTGTTACAATCCATGTTAAATTCACCCAACGTTTATGAGCAAAACAAGGCTTTTACTAAACACATCGTAGAAGCTATGATGAAAGCGTTAGAAGAAAAGTTAGAACTAGAAGTTTCAATTCCTAGAAAACTATATGATGAATGGGAACCCACCATTAAAGTTAAAATTAAAATTTATGAGTGCAATGCTTTATGTGATTTGGGTGCTAGCATTTCCACAATTCCAAAATCTCTATGTGATGTGCTAGGTTTCACCAATATAGATGAATGTTCTCTTAATTTGCATCTTGCGGATTCTACTATTAAAAACCCAATGGGTAGAATTAATGATGTTCTTATTCTTGCAAATAGAAGTTATGTGCCCATTGATTTTATCATTCTTGATATTGAATGCAATTCTTCTTGCCCCATAATACTTGGTAGACCGTTCCTACGAACCATAGGTGCCGTTATTGACATGAAAGAAGGGAATATAAAATTTCAGTTTCCACTAAAAAAGGGTATGGAACATTTCCCTAGGAAGAAAATTAAAGCACCATATTAATCAATTATGAGGTCCACTTATGGAATCAAATTGAAAGATGACAATACTTGAAACTATGCATTATCCCTAGCTAGGGGCATAAAACAATAGCACTTGTTGGGAGGCAACCCAATGAATAAAATTAATTTTTTCTGTTATTATGTGTTTTTACTTTTATGCTACTGGTATGAATGTGTTTTTGTGTTTTTAATTAGTGTTTGTGCCAAGTAAAGCCTTTGGGGTGATTTGGAAGATAATATAATTGATGCTGTTTGGAAAACAGAAAGTTTTGCGTCCAGTGCCTGAATTTTATTTCTGTAATGGAGCGTCAGAAAAATCTGAAATTTTCACACAGTATTGGTATATGAATTTCCCACGCTGTCCTAATTTTTCAGAATTTTTGGAGTTACATAAGTATGGATTTTAAATAGATTTCTACAGACTGTTCTGTTTTTGACAGATTCTGTTTTTGATGCACTACTTGCTTGTTTTGATGAATCTATGGATTGTATCGGGGGGTATAAACCATGGTGAAGTTAGAGTACAGTAGGTATAATGCAAAAAATAAAATATGAATGGGTTTGCAACAGTACTTAGAGTGGTGATTTATTTTGTTATACTAACGGATCTCACGAAGGTTTTGTTGAGTTTTGTGTGATTGAAGTTTTCAAGTTTTGGGTGAGATCACGATGAATGAAGGAATAAGGAGTAGCAAAAGCCTAAGCTTGGGGATGCCCGAGGCACCCCAAGGTAATATTCAAGGAAGACTCAAGCGTCTAAGCTTGGGGATGCCCCGGAAGGCATCCCCTCTTTCTTCTACCAACCATCGGTAATTTTACTTGGAGCTATATTTTTATTCGTCACATGATATGAGTTTTGCTTGGAGCGTCTTGTATTATATGAGTCTTTGCTTTGTTTGCTTTTTAGTTTGTCACAATCATCTTTGCTGAACACACCTATCTTGAGAGAGCCACACGTTTATCATCATTTGTTAGAATACTCTATGTGCTTCACTTAAATTTTTTGAGCTAGGCAGTTGCTCTAGTGCTTCACTTAAATCTTTTTGAGCACGGCGGTGGCTAAATTTTGAAGAAATAAATTCTCATGTTTCACTTATATTATTTTGAGAGTTGATTAAAATTTTGAAGAAATGAATTCTCATGCTTCACTTATATTATTTTGAGAATTAATAAGATAGAAATTTTGAAGAAATATTTGCACTCTCATGCTTCACTTAAATCTTTTTGAGAGTTGATGATAGTAACGGTAATTTGCACAAGATATGAATTTGGTCCCAAAGTGATGAATATTCAAGAGGGATATAATAAAAACTTTCATATTGATCATTGGATATGATAAGTGTGATTCCTTGCAATAGTTTTGCGTTATGGAAATGATAATATGTGAGTCATGTTAGTGAGTAATTGTGATTTAGTAAGAATATTAGTGTTAAGTTTTGTGATTCCCTATGCATGCACGTTAAGTCAATAGTTATGCAACGAAATTATATCCTACTTATGGTGCATTATTTGGTGTTAGTTATGTTCAATGCATGTTTATGACCGTTTTCGTTTTTTTGGTTGGTTGCTTCTCAATCTTTTGCTAGCCTTCATTTGTACTAAGCGGAAATACTGCTTGTGCATCCAAAATCCTTAAACCCAAGTTGTGCCAAATGAGTCCACTATACCTACCTATATGCTGTATTTCAATGCCGTTCTAAGTAAATTTGCATGTGCCAACTCTAATTTTCAAAATAATTTTCCCGTTTTGTGTGCCCGTACCGCTCATGAAGCGGCAGGGGGTGGCCATTATTTTCCATGCTAGGTGTGTTATTCTCACGATGAGTGTTTATTCACTTGTCATTGCACGAGAGAGTGGCTGGTAATAGGGATGCCCAGTCCCACAATGAAATCAAAAATTAATAACAACAAAATTCCTTGGAAAGTGTTGGTATGGAGGGCACCCGTGGATACGGCTAGCCATGGATTGTGAAAGAATGGTGGAAAGGAAATAAACTTTACTTTCTGTTTGGGAACCGCCTATGATGTGTCTAGCACGGAAAATATTGGGAATTCTCGGTCGTTTTCGTTGACAGGAAAGGCATGCCTCTCAAAATATTTTTATCTCTTTAATTGAAGCTTTGAGCTCTGGCACATTTGACAAATCTCTGCGTCCCTCTGCGAAGGGCCTATCTATTTACTTTTATGCAATTTTTATTTTATTTGAGTCTCCATCTTCTCTTACAAAAGCACCAACTAAAGAGCACTATTGTCATACTTGTGCATTGTGTGTAGCTAATATCTGAGTGTGTTTCATGAATGGATCAATGATTGAGCATAATGGGCTAGGGATAACTTTCTTTAGCGTTGATATTTTGAAAGACATGGTTGCTTGTTAGCATGCTTGAGTATTTATATTTTCATGTCAAATTATAGACTATTGCTTTGAATCATTCAAGTCCAATGTCCATGCTACAAAAGAAAAGAATATGTAATGAATATGATAGGTAGCATTCCACATCAAAAATTCTGTTTTTATCATTTACCTACTCGAGGACGAGCAGGAATTAAGCTTGGGGATGCTGATACGTCTCCAACGTATCTATAATTTTTTATTGTTCCATGCTGTTATATTATCAATCTTGAATGTTTTTATAATCATTTACAGCAATTATATATCATTTTTGGAGACTAACCTATTAACTTAGTGCCCAGTGCCAGTTGTTGTTTTCTGCCCTGTTTTTGTTTTACAGAAAATCAATACCAAACGAAGTCCAAATGCCACGAAACTTTTTGGAGATTTGTTATTGGACAAGATAAACACTAGAAGTTTTGGGAGAGGGCCAGAAGACCCAGGAGGTGGCCACGAGCCACCAGGGCGCGCCTGGCGGGGCAGGCGCGCCCTGGTGCCTCGTGGGCCCCCCTTTGCTCCATTTGACCTAATTCCAGCACTATAAATTCAGAAAAAATCAGAAACCCTCAGGGGAGTCCACGAAATACTTTTTCCGCCGCCGCAAGTTTCTGTTCCAGAGAGATCCCATCTGGGGTCCTTCTCCGGTGATCTGCCGGAGGGGGAATCGATCACGGAGGGGTTCTACATCAACCTTGCTGCCCTTCCGATGATGCGTGAGTAGTTTACCACAGACCTTCGGGTCCATAGGCAGTATCTAGATGGCTTCTTCTCTCTTTTTGATCTTCAATACAATGTTCTCCTCGATGTTCTTGGAGTTCTATCCGATGTAATCACTTTTTGAGGTGTGTTTGTTGGGATCCGATGAATTGTGAGTTTATGATCAGATTATCCATGAAATTATTTAAGTCTTTGCTGCACTCTTTTATGCATGATTATTATAGCCTCGTATTTCTTCTCCGATCTATTGATTTGGTTTGGCCAACTAGTTGATTTATCTTGCCATGGGAAGAGGTGCTTTGTAATGGGTTCGATCTTGCTCTCATGAAATATTTCTAAAACCATAGTAGTTGTCAGGTATAAATTCCATGAAGAACTGTTGGTTTCGTAGTTATTTCTCAAAACTTTCATTATAGGGTTCTAGGATTGGTGAATAAGCAGTGTTGTTTTCTTTCTTTAATATCTGCATGATCAATTTGATACGTCTCCAACGTATCTATAATTTATGAAGTATTCATGCCATATTTATAACAATTCTATATGGTTTTGGTATGATTTGATTAGAACTAACCCGGACTGACGCTGTTTTCAGCAGAACTACCGTGGTGTTGTTTTTTGTGCAGAAATGAAAGTTTTCCAAATGAGCTGAAACTTTTTGGAGATTTTTTATTGGACAAATAAAAAATATTGGCACCAAGACCCACTGGAGGGGGGCCACCCAGTGCCCACGAGGCACCAGGGCGCGCCACCCCCCCCCCCCCCCAAGCGCGCCCTGGTACCTCGTGGGGCCCACGTGGCTCCGTTTCGCGTGATTCCAACGCTGAAAAATCATATATATTCAGAAACCCCCGAAAGTTAACCTAGATGAGTTTTTACGCCGCCGCAAGCCTCTGTACCAGAGAGATCCCATCTACAGCCCTTTTCCGGCACCCTGCCAGAGGGGGGAAGGCATCACCGGAGGCCATCTTCATCATCCCGGCGGTCTCCATGACGAGGAGGGAGTAGTTCACCCTCGGGGCTGAGGGTTTGTACCAGTAGCTATGTGTTTGATCTCTCTCTCTCGTGTTCTTGATATGGCACGATCTTGATGTATCGCGAACTTTGTTGATATAGATGAATCATATGGAGTTTTCCCCTCTCTATCTTCTTGTGATGAATTGAGTTTTCCCTTTGAAGTTTTCTTATCGGATTGAGTCTTTAAGGATTTGAGAACACTTGATGTATGTCTTGCATATGGATATCTGTGGTGACAATGGGATATTCACTTGAGTCACTTGATGTATGTTTTGGTGATCAACTTGCGGGTTCCGTGACCTTGGGGATTTATGCATAAGGGTTGGCACACGTTTTCGTCTTGACTTTCCGGTAGAAACTTTGGGGCACTCTTTGAAGTTCTTTGTGTTGGTTTGAATAGATGAATCTGAGATTGTGTGATGCATATCGTATAATCAAACCCATGGGTACTTGTGGTGACATTGGAGTGCCTAGGTGACATTAGGGTTTTGGTTGATGTGTATCTTAAGGTGTTATCCTAGTACGAACTCTAGGGCTGTTCGTGACAATTAATGGGGATGGCTCATAAGATTGATCGGGAAGGATAACTTTGAGGTGGTTTCGTACCCTACAATAATTTCTTCGTTTGTTCTTCGCTATTTGTGACTTTGGAGTGAACTCTTTGTCGCACGTGAGGGATTTACATATGATTCAACTATGTCAACAATGTTGGGAGATCGCACTAGTGAAAGTATGAACCCTAGGCCTTGTTTCTAAGCATTGCAATACCGTTTTTACGCCCGTTTACTTTTCATTACCTTGCTGTTTTTATATTTTCAGATTACAAAAACCTATATCTACTATCCATACTACACTTTTATCACCATCTCTTCGCCGAACTAGTGCACCTATACAATTTACCATTGTATTGGGTGTGTTGGGGACACAAGAGATTTCTTGTATTTGGTTGCAGGGTTGTTTGAGAGATACCATCTTCAACCTACGCCCCCCACGGATTGATAAACCTTAGGTCATCCACTTGAGGGAAAATTGCTACTGTCCTACAAAACTCTGCGCTTGGAGGCCCAACACGAGTCTACAAGAATAAGTTGTGTAGTAGACATCACAAGTCAGTGTGTATTTTTAATTATCATTCCTGCACATGTAACATTAAGATTGAATATATTGTAACTTTTCTAACCATGTCTTGTTATGCTTGAGGAAAAACTAACAGGAATATTTGTCTTAGAACTTCCAAGGAAGTTACTGTTCTCACTGTGTTGGCAAAATAAAATATATTTATGTTGTATATATACTTAATTTCAGGACATGTAGATTTTCTTGTTATCTTATATGCTCCTTTTCTTTTTCTTGTGAAAAAATCAGATAAACAAAGAAAGGATCCTCAATCTGGCCTCCTTGTGTTGAAATGATTACTCCTTTAATTGATTTTAAGATCGTTATTTTATTTTTTTTGAAAACGTCTGGAAGATTTTCCTTTGTTTTGGTGCCATGAGGATCTTATGCCGCAGAGAGCTTTCACCAATGCCACAGAGATGCTGCTGCATCGACACTTAGGATAAGATGATTTTAGTAAGAATTTATCATCTACTTCGTGCTTTCGTCTCCAGTTTTGTAGGATTTGCTTTCTTTTTCAGCAACGTTTTAGAAATATAAATACTTTCTTCATTTTGTATCCAGTTATCCACATTTAACTAGGTTGCAAAGAACGATTAACTGAGATGAGCTAGCAAAATATACCTTTTTAGGCTAGAGTGCATATTTCTTAGATATGTCCAGTTTTGGCAATGTGACAAAGCATGGTCCATAAGATATCTAGCGAATTAGAGTTGGTATGATTTAAAGATAAAGCGTTGTCCTGAGTGCTTTTTATTCATGTGGTTGTTGCATGGGCCTCAAATAATTTACTTGGGACTTCATTCAGAAATACAACAGGTAATCTGAGATCAATACTAATCAGAGACAATATAAAACTTTGTTGTACAAACAAAATCTACGATACCGTGCAATTTTGTTGTGTTTGGAAATAATGTGCGTGCATTGAATCCTTGCATGGATCTTGTCATAATGTAGTGCAGATTTGAGAGCTACATAATGTATATCGTTATGGTCACCGAGTTCTTATATTCAGCCACTGGACCACATCCTTCAATGGAAGTAATAGGAGCTGCAGATAAGAGTCTCAATGGGGGGTTATTTCTTTCCTCAACAAGTTACAGTACAGTAGGAAAGGTAAAGTAAACACACAACATGCATTTGCCTGGTTTTATGGTTCTTAGAACGTCACTGTACTATGTTTTAGGCTAAGCAGAAGCGGCGTTGGCACTGAAGAACATCAGTTTATCTTTAGAGATCTCTGAAATTTTGGAGAGTCTGATGTGTTACAAACTATTGTTGTATATAATAAGGAGAATAGTAGGAGAAGATCTGCAGTTGTGTATGTGTAAGTTTTACTTAGGTTTTTTTTTTCTTGCAGGATCCTAACCATTTATCCATTTGCTCCCTAGATTCGTTTACTAATTGTAAATTGCTTAACTTTGCACATAAAAAGACAATATGCTTGGATTTGTGAAACAGCTATATTTTTCTATACAATGGTGAAAGAGCTAAATTGTTATATCACTCACTGATTCAATTTCTTCTATTCCATAGGTGAAAGGAAACTTGAATACTACACCACAACTCTTAGGCTTGCCAAAATGTAAGGATGATCACGTGGTCATGAGCGAAACTGGATGTACCCGGTAAGGATGGAGGCAAGATTACCTCTCCGACAAGGCCCCGGAACCATCACCGTCCCAGTTAAAGAGCACCGGCAATTCAGAGAGGGCCCCACCACCATAGAGCCTCCTTTTGCGCAGGAGGGATCCGGCCTCCGCCGAGGGCAACAATTGTGGCCGCTTACAGAGCCGAAGCCACCCGCGGAGTCCATGCGCGCTCGGAGCGCGGCGATGGCCCATCGCATGGCGGGAGTGCTGACGGCGGGGACCGGCGCCATTGGAACGCCTCCTAGGCTAAGGTGCAGCCATTCGGTAGCCGCATATCTGGCGGCACCATGAGGCCGAACCGCGCAAGCTCCTCGACGTCTGTGACGGACAGGCTACATGAGGCCCAGCTGCTGCTACCGACCGTGCGAGCTCCTCAACGTCCGTGACGGATAGGCCAAGCGAGGTCCAGTTGCTGCTACCGACCGCGCGCGCGAGCTCCTCGACGTCCGTGACGAACCGGCTACGTGAGGCCTAGTTGCTGCTACCGACCTCGACGTCGTGATGCGACATCGCGACGGGTGCGGAGGTGGCATCGGACGACGAGGGAGGGGGGGGGGGGTGATTTATAGGCGAGAGAGGGCGGGAGGTTGGTTGCCTCCGATGGATGGTATTATGCCGCCATTAATAGCGGCATCGGAATCCCCACGACCACGTAGGGTGACAAGGTGTGAACAGGCGGCGGGGTTGCGTGTGAGCAACCACCTACCACCAAAGGCTGACCGCCATCCCCCCTCCCCCATCACGATGTCGTTAATTGCGACGAGCACAATCACATGGTGCGCCTGTTCGTCGTGCGCACCACAAACACTGGTATTTTACCATTATACGTTGAGTTTTCTTTAATACGCCGAGTGTTTTTTAGACGTGTCATGGCATATGTGGTGGTAACCGAGAAAGCATTCTTCTCCGTGCGCTATAAGCCGAGTGGCCGATTATTGTGAGATTATTTTCTAGTCTATTTATCTTTTTAATTAACCCGTTGATTACTTTTATAGTATATATAAGTATATTATATTTCAAAAAAAAAAATCATTGAAATCCTGGCTACGCTCATGGTCATGGCGGTGACGGTTCAGCAACCGTAAACTCAGCCTACCTAATTAAGATCGTTTGAACGGAAGCAAATAATTATGAACTGTACTACAATGAATTGGTAGGCCTTAATTAACGGTGGACGATGGAATTAATCCGTGCGGGTCTATACCGTTCACACTCACACCAGCTTCATACTGTGCAACGTGTTAGGAGGTATAGTAGTACATGAATTGATTAACGGTGGGAACTTGATAGGATCATGCATGCCTGCACACTCGAGTGCGTGATGTCATGACGATGGCATCATGCAAACATGGTGAAAGGACAAGATCGAGCTGTGTAGGCGTGGAATTAAGCTGCAACCCGTACGTAGCCGGCCGCGTTAGTAGGCTATAAATACATGTTGATCAAGCTCCGTGTCATGCAGCACTGCAACAAGCTAGTAGCAAATTAAGATGGCCATGGCCAAGAGGTACATCGTGGCGCTGGTGCTGCTCACATTCACCTGCTTGGTCGGCTTGTTGTGCTGCTACTTTGTGATCTCTTCTTCTTCCCGAGCTTCGTCCCATGGCTTCCCGAGCTCGGATTCCTTCATGCCGCGGCTCAACGCCTACATCAGGAACCCAAGGTTCCTGGCGAATACCACCGTGAGGCCGCTCTACATGGTCATGCCGACGCGACGAACGCCGGCCACGTGCAGGACGCCGTGCGCTGCGGCAGCCGACACAACATGTCCATCCGCGTGCGCAGCGGCGGGCACGACTACGAGGGCCTGTCATACCGGTCCGTGAACGCCAGCGACTTCGCGGTGCTCGACCTGTCGGAGCTCCGCACCGTGCTCGTCGACAACCAGACGTCGACGGCGTGGGTGGAGTCCGGCGCCACCCTTGGCGAGCTCTACTACGCCATCGGCAACGCGAGCGACGTGCTGGGGTTCCCGGGCGGCGTGTGCCCTACCGTCGGCGTCGGAGGCCATTTCAGCGGCGGCGGCTTCGGCACGCTGATGCGCAAGCACGGGCTGTCCGTCGACAACGTCATCGACGCCGAGCTGGTGGTCGCCAATGGGACGGTCCTGAACAGGACCACCATGGGGGAAGACGTCTTCTGGGCCATCCGAGGCGGTGGAGGGAGCTTCGGCGTCGTGCTAAAGTGGCAGGTGAGGCTGGTGACGGTGTCGGTGTTCAAGGAGTCGGTGTCGGACAGCGAGGGCGCCGTGGACAAGGTCACCAGGTGGCAGTGTTAGTACTAATCTTGATGCATGTAGTTAGTTGGTTAGTGGATCAACTAGTCTAGTGCGTGCGTTGGAAGCGGTCTAAGCTGGTGGTGGCCGAGTGCAGCAGCAGGTCTGTGTGATGCGCGTGCGTGCGCGCTGTGTGCGGAGGCGCTGCGTTGCCAGTGCTACAAAGCCGGCTGGATTAGTGAGTTTGTTAGCTGGCTGGATAGACGTCCAGGTTGTTTAGCTAGACCAGTGCGTGCGTGTGCGTGGAGTCAGTGGCCGGGTGGTGTGTGTGCACCTGGGTATAAAACCCATATTGTGTACTGATGTAAGGTGCCGGTGTGTTGCCGAGCCACGATGACGGTATGAGCCGAGTCGGGGTATGTGCCCAGTAAAGTAAGGCCGTTCGTGCGGCCGAGGCGCCGTTCGTGCGGCGGGGCGTTTGTGCGCCGGAAAAACTTGTGTCCAGTGTGCTTCTCCTTCCAGCTTCGTCTGAGCGAGTGAGAGAGAAGATGAGCGGCGAGCTGGTCCGGGGTTTGTCCCAACAGGCAGAAGGTGGCGCCGGCCCTGCCGGGCGAGCTGTACCTCAGGGTGAGCGTCCAGGAAAAGAAGGCCGACTTCCGTGCCCTGTTCCTCGGCGGGTGCGCCGACCTCCGTCGGGTGATGAACCGCAGCCTGGGGTTGAACGGCGCCGACTGCAAGGAGATGACCTGGGTGGAGTCCGTGGCCTACATCTGGCTGGGCAGCAAGTCGACCCGGGAGGACCTCCTGAACCGGACCACCTCCGTGTTCGAATCCACCAACGGCTTCAAGGCGACCACCGACTACGTCCGGCAGGCCATTCCCCAGCGCGTGTGGGCCGAGATCTTCGGCAAGCTCGTGCAGCCCAAGGCGCAGATCATCCTGGTCCCCTACGGCGGGCAGATGGGCAGATGGCCAGATGGGGGCGAAAATACTTCAAGGATAATTACCAGAGGCTCACCGGCCGAGGTCAAGGCCAAGGTCGACCCCGACAACTAGTTCCGCGGCGAGCAGAGCATCCCGCTGCCACCACCGAATTACGTGCATCAACTGCAGCGGCCGGGGCCTCTTTCCTCCGCCTTCTGAATCACCGCAATATCTTGTGCTTGTGGACCCACATGCTATCTTTAATTTTGCGTACATGCATATGGTAGCTTCTCCCAGCTACTGATATACGGAGTACTACTTTAATGACCTAAAATGTTTTATATTAGTTTACAGAGGGAGTACCGTATATCGACATGGACGCATTGTATCTTGAGCAAATTCCATTAACAAATCACACTCCAGTGATACCCAATGTGTACACCTTCTTAGGATGTGAAATAATACAAGGAAGTTCCCTTCCTTCATGCTCAACCTCCACAACTTTTGTGACTATTTCACCTAGGTCCTCACCGGATCAAGTCTCATCTTCAAGGCAGGTGGCCCACCAGGGACCGCAATGTGGTTCTTCATCTCATGCGACCCTGCGAACGACCCGCACATTTTCACGACCCACTACACCAACTTCCTCGAGGGCGCGGGCTTGGCCGATATCCTCGACATCATGGGTGGTAGCTGTTGAGGGGGATTGGGTTGCATCACGTTCCCATGTTGCGCCCGTCGTGTTTGGGCCATATTTGCCCACATGAGTTTGACGCAAGGGGGCCATAGCAGATCCACCGACTTCCACAATCATGACACCCCTTGTGTTCCCCCAAAAAGAGCCATGCATACGGCTAACAAAAGCATGGGAGTTTGTGATGGATTGAACAAGGATACCAACATGATTGGTGGGCGAATCACAATCGACACAGAGAAATTATAGATGAATATGCATATCTGCCAAGCAAATTTTCCTTCCTAACCGCCTATGCAACATAAGAGGGACCTTAAACCTACTATCGACATGAGTATGATTAGGTGACATAATAAAGGTTTGCAAAACACACACTGAAACCACAATATATGCTTGACAAGTTCAGATCTCTTGTGCTCTAACAAGTAACAAGACGATTAGTTAGATATATACAGGAAACTAAGATTTCGGAGCATGATTCACGCTATCTGATCATCTGATACAAGAATGATGCCTGCAACAACATGGTTCATTACCTGCTATGGTAGCATTCAGCTGCTTTTTTTTTAAACAGAAACCTAGCTTTATTAACATACGGATGCAGCTAGATCACTAGCCACCAGAGAAGATACAACGTCAGGAACAGCGTCATGCCAATACAAGGTACCTCCCTGGGCCATATAGCCAGGACATGCGCCACCGAGTTACAGGCACACTTGCACACAAGCACATTAAAATCTAGCCCCCAAAAAAAAAGCACACTAAAATCAACAAAGCTAAAAAGAAGAAATTTTGCCTCCCGAAAGAGGACTCTGTTGCGAGCAGTGTCCAATTCATTGGAAAGAAGAGCCGAAGCGAGCACTGTCGAGTTCGTTTCAATGATGATACGCCTAAGCCCAACTTCAGCCGCTAGCTAGCTAGTTTAGCTTCATCTGCTCCAAGAAGTTCTTCCCCTCGAGCTTGGTCGCGAAGAAGATCTTCATGAAGCTCTCGAGGTCCAACGTCTTGTAGGCATCGTCTTCATGTCCAGTCATCTCCTTCAGAGGACCTATCATGGTGTGGATGTCTGGGAACTGGAACGCCGCGATCGACAGCCGTTCTTCCTTGGGGTCGACGACAGCCCGGTGCTCGATGCTCCTGTACCTCCCGTTCGTGAAGACCTGTCCCCGTCAAAGCAAAACAAACAACGAAAATGCATGGATTTATTTGGTTGATGATATGTCAATTCTAGAACATTAGCTAGCATACGACGCCATACACTCTAACATCTGGTCATCGGCAGACAGCAGCACCAAATCGGTGTTCGACTGCGACTGCGCGTGCTCACCTCAAACATATCTCCGATGTTGATGACGAAAGCGCCCGGGACGGGCTTGACAGGAACCCAGCTGCCGTTCCTCTTGATCTGCAGGCCCTGGACATGATTCACTTGGAGGACAAGTGTTAGGAGATTAGCATCAGAGTGCGGGGACAGGCCAACGACTTTCTCTGGTTGGGGGCATGGAGGGTAGTAGTTTATTCTGACTTTCTGCATTCCACGGATGCATTTGGCAGCGAGCGCTTCTCGTTTCAGGCCCAAGTTCTTGGCCATCGTAGCCAAAAGGGAGTCTGATACATCCTTCACCGCACTAGAATATCTATCCAGCGCCGATCTGAATGAGACCACCAAAAAGCATCATTCCATTGTAACTAAGAAGCTGAAGAAGAGCGTGACAGGCAGGTACAGGCAACGAATCTGAATGTCATCGGAATCTACATACCTGAAGGTAGCAGGCTGGTCAGGCCAGAGCTTGGTATTCCTGCTCTCAGGTGGCTGTGTGTAGAGGAAGAGCATGTCAGCCCAGTCGAGCTTCTGATCCTCAGAGACAACGAATAGTTGACCGTAGCCTTCTAGCTGCCCTTGCTCCTGAGCGAATCGCTTCTTCGTCTCTGCAGGTAGCTGGAAGAATTGCTGGATGTTGACCTTCATGCTCTCCATCACATCGTCTGGGACACTGTGGTTAACTAACTGCAAACGGGAGAGCAATTCTAGTATCAGGATGATGAGGCATACATATATAGTATACCAGAGGAAGTCAACTGTCTTTGCTAGGTGCTCTTATTGGGTTGAGGAAACATATATAGGCATAGCAACAGAGGCCGGTGTGCAATGGAAATTGAGAGCCAAGCCAACGAACGAACTAACCTGGAAGAAGCCCCAGTCCTGGCAGGCTCTATGGAGGCGTGCAGACTCCTCGCCACCATGGTCCAGCTCCAGCAGCAGCCTTCGGTGGTCGATGATGGGGATCTGAGCCTCGACGTCGCCGTCGCCGGTGACCGCGTCTGCTGCCGCCTCTGGCCGGAGATACCTCAGCGGCACATCGTCTCCGCCGGTGGCCGCCACCAAGGCCTGCACACTCGGGACGGGGAGAGATCCCATCTCTTGCCGCTCTTGATAATTGAGATGCTACTGGTTCCCCGGATACTTTAGTCTTCTGTTCTGACTACCTCATGTCTTTTGCCATATATAGACAGATGGTAGAGAACGACGCATCATCCAGTGATTTAATATTCAGAAAATCAGTCCAGCTACAATCATACAAATAGAAAACTGCCAACTTGCTTGTTTTCTCATTCTTTTATTTTCTGGGGATCAACTTCCATTCTTATTTTATTTTCTGGGAATCAACTTTTTTCACACTGGACAGAAACTAATTATATACATACAACAGGATCTGGTCCACTACAGTTGGAGAAAGAAGTACGTGTATCTCATTATATACATACAACAGGATCTGGTCCACTACAATCAATATGTGCCACCTAAAACCAGAACATGGAAATAACCAAAAAGGAGAGCAATCAGAGATGACAAAATTATTATTTTTATCACTTTAAAAGTAAGCATATGCATATACAGACACAAAATCAGTAAATGTGCACCATTAAGTCAAAGTAATACTTGAATGTTTTATCGTCCAGTCCTCTGTCTTCATCTGTGAATCAATCACCCTATGTTTTGTAAGTTCATAATAATCGAATGACCAACTGAAAAACCCATACCAAGAACTGATCCATTCTTGGCCAGCTCTGCTGCTCAAGGAAAGCAGCATGCATACATATAAGATATAAGCTTGCTTCTGAGGAAAACGGAAACCGCGGGTATTGACTTTTTGGTGGGGGTGGCGTGTGGGGGGCAAGTGGGTGTGTTTGGTTGCTTCCATCGATTACCACAATATAAATTGGTGGTTGTGCTTAATAAAATACTTCTACGGATAAGTAGAGCATGATCTGCACTTCTTCAACCAATCGCAAAGTCCAAGTCAACTGTCCAATATTCTTCAAAGACAATTTAGCCATGCCTAATTAGAAATACTTGCTCCAGCTGGCAGTAGCTCAGCACCAGATTTTGTTTTTTTGGTTTGACGTATAATAATAGGGACAGCTTAAGGACCATTCTGACTTTGCACGTTAACAGATGGGCCATCTTTATTTCTTACCACAATATAAACTAATGGTTGTACTTAATAAAATACTCCTACAGGTCTTGATCTTCACTTCTTCAGCCAATAGCAATTTCTCAGAAGCACTCAACTACCCAATCTTGCATCAGCTCAGCACTGGTTAATTTTCTAGAAAAATCGGGGCTGATGCTCCGGTACCTCCCATTTGAAAAGATCTGCACTCCTCAGCAAAGCAAAACAGACAAAGAAAATCTGGTTTATTCGGTTGATTAATTCTACAAATTCTTAGCGTATGGCAGCAGGCACTCTATCATAATATCTGTTCATCAGCAGACAGCAGCATTGAGTATTTGAGTTCACGGTTACCTCAAAGATATCCCTAATGTTGACGATGAGAGCGCCCTCGACATGCCTGACAGGGAACCAGCTGCCGTTCCTCTTGATCTGCAGGCCTTCAGGCTGCAGGTGGAAGTGGGACTAGACAGTGTATCCCACTTAAACTGCTTTAATGGGCTCCCATTGGACAAGAAGAAAATTAAGTGGGCTAGCCCTATTAATTAACCCATTGGGAACCCACATCCCCCCCCCCCCCCCAATAGGTTTCTCTCGTGGAGAGGTTAGAGGAGGCGGCGCAGGCGCAATCCCACCGCCGCCGCTGATCGACGCGCACCACCGCCACACCCCCGCCTATTCCTCCTCGCACGTACCCCCCCCCCCCCCCCCCCTCCCGCCTCGCAGCTTCTCCTTCCTTGATCCCGGCTGGACACGATGGCCAGGTCGCCGCCAGAGCCAACCCCGACGCCTAGGTCGCTGCTGCCCACCAAGGTGCTCAACATCACCACCAAGAACTCCCCCTTGGTGAAGGTCGTCGCTGTATACAAGATTTTCTTTAACTGAATGATACTAGCACTGATGATGATGAATGTAGGTCCATGTTTTGATTTTCATGTGAATTCTTCAGCGCAGCTATACATATGAGTCTTAATTTCTGACGATGATCTTCCTTAGTTGAATCCACGGTGGATATTCCCGCAAGTGACAGCAAGGAATTCTATTTGTATGTTGATAAGATTGCATAATCCTGATGAGAGTTGTGAGTAAGAGCATCAGTGCAGCAGCTTCTGTTCATACACACTAGCAGATGGTCAGGGATGCTTAACACTCTGTACTTCTCTGTTTCTTATGTGGGATCCCACTTATGCCCACTTAACCCATATAACTTGTGGGATATTGGCTATTACCCACCAAACAGTATCAGGACTAGGTGGACTGTGGTGGGACGCCCACCTGCAGCCTGAGCAGGCCTTGTACATGGTTCACCTGGATGACAAGGGTAGATCGGCGTCAGAGTGCAGGGAGAAGCTGAGGACTTTGTCTGCCTGGGCGCATGGGGGGTAGTAGTTCATCCTGACAGACTTCACTCCGCCGATGCACCTGTCTGCAATCACTTCTTGCTTCAGTCCCAAATCCTCCGCCATCGTGGCTAAAAGAGAATCTGCTACATCCTTCACACTTCACAGCGCCAGAGTATCTATCCAGCGTCGATCTGAAGGAGATTCAAAGTGCAACAACACGTGTGACAGGTTTGCAGTTGACACTTAAGCCTAGAAATGATGCCTTTTTCAAATAATGTTTTCTACCCAATTTGCCCTCCCAAGTAGGGCAAAACAATAAAGGAGACAACAACAAAGTTCCAATTCATCATTGTAATTAAGTTGTTTTTTTTTTTTGAGGAATCACCGGGGGGAAGAGGATCCCCACATGAATTATATTTCTCAAAGATTGGCCAGGCCAATAAGAGTAATTAAGGTTGAACAGTAACGAAACAGCTACAGGTGACTGAAGAATCACAATCACAATAATACCTGAAGTTAGCAGGCTGGTCAGGCCAGAACTTGGTGTTCCTGCTCTCAGGTGGCTGTGTGTAGAGGAAGAGCATGTCAGCCCACCCAGTCAAGCTTCTGATCCTCCGAGACGACGAACAGCTGACCGTAGCCTTCCAGCCGCACGCGCTGCTGCGCGAATCGTCTCTGAGGGTAGCTGAAAGAATTCTTGGATGGTGGCCTTCATTCCCTCCACCACGTCGTCCGAGACACTGTGGTTAACTAGCTGCAACCACCAATTACTTTCTTCTAGTATCGGGAACAGGCAAAATTGTAAGAGCAAGTCAACTGAAAGTAGCTACCTTTGGTAGGTTTGTTGGGTTGAAGTAACAGAGGTAGCAGGCAGCAGAGTATGGTGTGTATGTAATGGTGGAACTGGAAGATGGAAGCCAAGGAAACTAACCTGGAAGAAGCCCGAGTCCTTGCAGGCCCGGTGGAGGTGTGCAGACTCCTCGCCACGGCGGTCCAGCTCCAGCAGCAGCCTCCGGTAGTCGATGATGGGGATCCAGGCCTCGCCATCACCGTCAACAACGCCGGTGACCACCTCTGCTGGCCGGAGATATCTCGGGGCCACGTCGGCACTGCCGGTGGCCGCCACCATGGCCTGCACACTTGGATGGGGAGAGATTCCATCTCCTGTTCCTTGGATGGTTCAGTCTTCTGTCTAGAATCGAGATGGTGGTAACGAGGCATCCAGTACTTTGATATTCAGAAACCCAGCCCACATACAACCATAGAATACTACTCCCTCCGTTCCTAAATATAAGTCTTTTTAGAGATTCCAATATAGACTACGTACAGAGCAAAATGGGTGAATCTACACTCTAAAGTAGGTCTATATACATCCGTATGTAGTTTATATTGAAATCTCTAAAATGACTTATATTTAGGAACGGAGGGAGTACAAACCAGCTTGTCTTTTCTTTCTGGGAATCTTCCTCCTACGGTAACATCATACTGACTGGATACAAAACTGAATAAATAGTACGATGATGCTCATAACCCACTTTGTACTGGACATAAAAAAACAGAGGAATTAACAGTGCATAGGCAAGAACCAATCTATCAAATTCAAATGTGATTAGAGACATAAGGCTTTGTAAATCTAGTGCATGGTCACGAGCAAGTACTGAAACCGCAATTATATGTTTCACAAGTTCAGCTCTCTTGCGCTCTAACAAGACGGCTAGCTATCGGAAACTAAATTCCATAGCACGATCGGCAGTTAAGGCCTAAAGGGCACGGATCGATGGTAGCCTCCGCAGGCAGGAGATGCTAATCGTTCACTCCCTCCACCGGTTGCCACAGGAGGGGTTGCAGCACACGAAAAACAGAGTCATCCCCTCCTCCCCTCTTGCTGTAGCCTGCACATTATCATAAAGATAACAGCAAGTTAATAATTGCTGTATTCGGCCGTCTTCAGTCAAATTATGTGAAGGACATTTTGTAACAAAGAACAATCAAGTTTCACGGGTGGATGTTGATCTACCATAAAAACAGGGGAAAATAATAATAACCAACAGCCAACTTCGTTATGCAAGAGATATTAAGTTGCATTCATTCTAAAGAGTACAGGATGAGTGCTATGTTGCCGTGGTCAATCAGTTAGGCAGTGTTGCATCAAAGGTATCCTTTCTGTTGCATAAGCATATCAGTTTAAGGCACAAACCAGAGATACGATGCAGCTTGGACTGCAGCCATATGGGGGTGGTACACTAGCAACATTAACAAGGTGCAGGTTTTGCAAAAAAAAAAAAAAAGGTGCACTGCCATGACAGATATTTGAAGCCAAACAATCGAATTAATAAACTGGCTGGATAAAGATGTAAACGAGAGAGATATACAGCTTGGAGTGCAAAGAGGCAATCCTCAGCATAAGATCAAAATGCGCAAAATTCGGGTAGGCAGCAGCAACATAAACAAGGTTCAGGTTTTGCAGAAAAAGCGTGCGGTGTCATGTGATGAATTATGTACGTACTTATAATATTTGAAGCCATATATGGATAGATAGAAGCAAATAAACAAACAGGTTGGCGGCATGGACCTGGCAGAAGACGGCCTCGCCGTGGCCGCAGGCAGCGCAGCTGACGGCCTTGGTGCGGGGAAGAGTGGGGTCGGAAGCCACGTCCTGCAGGATCTGCGTGCGCTCCCCGGCCTCGTGGCGCACAATGTTGCGGTAGACGCAGCCGTCGCCGGCGGCCTCCTGGACCAGGTAGGCAAGCAAGAATTGGGGGAGGGATAAAATCGCGGCACTGCGCAAGGGGATGGGGATGGGGGTACCTGGTGCTCGCAGTTGCGGCAGGCGAAGAGGAGCGCGTGCCGCTCCTTCTCCTCCTTGGGGTACAGGATGTTGTTGCTGCGGCCACCAATCACCAATTTCAATTTCAATTTCAATTTCGTTTGTTTTAATCAAATCAGTCGATCGATCCATCAATCAACTCCGGCCCGCCATTGGCGACGGGACGAAGGAAGGCGGGAATGGAGGGAGGGTGAGAGGTGCGTGCGTGCGTACCACTCGCGGCAGAACTTCATGGCGCTCATGGCGGCGGCGGCGGAGGCGGAGGAGTTGGGTTCGAGGAGCCAAGTGACTTCCTCCTCCTTGGTCCCAGATCAGTCTCTTTTTTTACTAGACAAATGACGCGCGTTGCAACGCGAGTATAAACATTCCAGTAGATTAGCCCGTGATTGCACGTCTATTATTATATTGATGCGCTAAAATCTTATCAAATTTTTATATGCAATCGCCATGATTTACCTGACATTTTATTGTTAAGCACTTATTACTCGGTAAGAATTTAATGACTTACCAAACAAAATATGTTTTTATTTTGGTAAGTTAATAAAACATGAGACAATTGATTCTATTTTAGGAAGAATGGATGAAAGAAAAATCAGATATGAGAGAAGACAATCAAAGAGGAGAAGGAAAGAGTGGGACGTATATAATGAAGGTTGGACGAAACGGAGGTGAAATGGGAACCTTAAGTTCTTTTCTCTTGGGGTTTACACATACGGACGGAACGGAACGGGAGTCGGTCTCTGCTCAGGTTGTTTCTGTTTGTGTTTGCTCCGGTCTTAAATAAAACTCTTAGTACACTATACTCTTTAATTTTTTAGAGTCCTTTTATTCAATTGATTGCCATTCTAATATACTACTCCCTCCGTCCGGTGAAAAGTGTACATATAAAAATTTTAGGACAAATTATGGAGTGGAGTAAAAAATGTATTGGAAAGGTGCAAGCCACCATCTCTCTCCTCTTTAATTACCCAACTCCCAATGTGCTAAGTGCATGTAGAAATTAAGGAGACCATGTGTAGAAAGCTATTGGTTTTGATTACCGTGTGATGAGAGAGAAACATGTTTTTCTACTTTAAAGTGCATTGGGAAGATAGAAGTACACTCTTTTGTGGACAAATTTTAAAGCCAAACGTACACTCTTCACCAGACAGAGGGAGTATCTCCCTAATTTTAGAGTCCTCCCCATCAATTGAGATGTTACATTTCGATTTGTCCATGATTTTAACCGGGTCAATAATTTTGCAAGGCATTCAATTTTTTAAGTTAAGTATTCAATTTTGATTTTGATTCATGATTTAAACTGGAACAACGATTTCTCAGATTAACCCAAATGATAAGTGTCACATGTGTGGCATGGAGCACTCCGGCACTGCCGTTTTTTACAACTAAAATTGCCATCCAAAAAGAAAAAAAAACCCTAAAAAAAACTGAAACTTGCCATCCGAAAAAAAAAGTTGTCATGCTTGACAACTAAAGTTGACATCCCCATGTCACTAAACTTGCCATAAAAAACGTTCGGAGTTGTTATGTGTTTGTGCCACATGTGTGGCACTTATCAGGGTCCCAAATTAACCGGCAGCAACCAACGTAAAAAAACTAATCAGTCCCACACTTTTCTCACCACTTAGAAAAAATGAGCATCGACAAGTGACACTATAGCACAAACAGAATACATGTGGCCACATCACAAGAAACTTTCTCACATAAGTATGAGTTGATTAGCAGATAACACAGAATCATACTGCCAAAAAAGCGCACCAAAACACCGGATTATAAATAAAGCACCATCTTCCCCACACGCCAAACCAAATAACAAACGAAAATTATGAAATCCCAACAACACCAACTGCGCAGCAAAGCGCGCTCAAACCCTTTAGTCTCTACTATCCCCCATCCGATTTCCTTTCAAAACTTTTCCCACGGTTTTTCCCCTGCACAAAGTGTTTCTGTGGGATCGAGGAGATAGGTCTAGAGGGGGGGTGAATAGACACTTAACCAACCAAACTTGCAGATTTTAATTTCTCTTGGAACTTAGGCAGATTTTGGCACAAGTTAAGATCACTCCAATACTTTCTACACATGCATATCTAGAGATTGAGCAGCGGAAATAGTAAAGCATGCAAGTGTACGGAATGTAAAGGGTAGAATATGGAAGATCAAACGCAATGAAGACACGGTGGTTTTTGGCGTCGTTCCGATAGGTGGTGCCATCGTACGTCCACGTTGATAGAGACTTCAACCCACGAAGGGTAACGGCTGCGCGAGTCCACGGAGGGCTCCACCCACGAAGGGTCCACGAAGAAGCAACCTTGTCTATTCCACCATGGCTTACGTCCACGAAGGACTAGCCTCACTCGGGGTAGATCTTCACGAAGTAGGCGATCTCCTTGCCCTTACAAACTCATTGGTTCAACTCCACATCATGTCGGAGGCTCCCAAGTAACGCCTAACCAATCTAGGAGACATCGCTCTCCAAAAGGTAATAGACGGTGTGTTGTTGATGAACTCCTTGCTCTTGTGCTTCAAATGATAGTCTTCCCAACACTCAAACAACTCCTCATAGATTTGGCTATGGTGGAAGAAGGATTTGAGTGGAAAGCAACTTGGGAAAGGCTAGAAATCAAGGTTCAAATGGTAGGAATGGAATAGCTTGATCTCAAACACATGAGTAGGTGGTTCTCTCTCAGAAAATGTATGGTGGAAGTGTAGGCACGTTCTGATGGCTCTCCTTACTGAGAAGGAGGTGGTGGAGGGGTATTTATAGCCTCCACATAAAATCCAACCATTACACACTTTTGACCCAACTTGGTGGCACCGATTCAGAAGACTCGGTGGCACCGAACTGTGTAAAAGATATGAACTTTAGGAATCTCGGTGGGACCGATAGGAACAACTCGGATGGACCAAAGTGCAATGGTTAGGGCAAACCTCATCTCGGTGGCACCGATTGCATCAACTCGGTAGGACCGAAGTGAAGCAATAAGGCAACAGAGACTTGGCAAGCCATCTCGGTGAGACCGATTTGCAAAACTCGGTGAGACCGAAGTAAGTGCAAACGATTACAGAGAGTTGGCAAGGCCATCTCGGTGGGACCGAGATCCATTTTGGTGGATCCGATTTGTTAGGGTTTTGGCAGTGGCTAAGTCTAGGTGAACTCGATGGGGCCGGATAGAGAATTTCGGTGGGGCCCTGTTGGAATGTAGGTTTTGGACATATTTGGGTAGAGAGAGTGGTTGAGGGTTTAGGAGTACTATCACTAAGCACTTGAGCAAAAAGACCATTAAGCAACACCTCATCCCCTTTTAATAGTATTGGCTTTCCTATGGACTCAATGTGATCTTGGATCACTAAACCAAAAATGTAGAGTCTTGATCTTTTGCCAATCCTTGTCCTTAGCATTTTGAAGGGGTTCCACGTCCTCTTGTCCATGCCACGCCATTGTTGAACTTATCTGAAATTCACTAGATAAAAGCATTAGTCCAACAACATGTATGTTGGCATAAATTACCAAAACCACCAAGGGAGCAAGTGTGCTTTCAATCTCCCCTTTTTTGGTAATTGATGACAACATACATCAAAGCTTCAAATACAGATATAGCAGAGGTATGTATGAAAGCTTTGAAGGAAACATGTAATATGTATGAACTCCCCTGAACTCCCCCTGAAGAGGTGCATATAAAGTGATAATACCACATGGGAGATATACATGCAACATGTATCTTGGCTATATGCATCAGAGCAATATATATGACATTTAGGTGTCCACATGTTCATAATTGTCTTCTTACAAACAATATGTACTAGCAAGAGGTCAATCATATTCATGAGTGTGATGCATATACTTACCTTGAAGTTCTTGATCAAGTACCTGAAGAAATACACTTGAGAAAACAGAGGTAGATAACACAAGATAATTTCTTCAAGAAAAGACACAAGATCAACAAGAAACCAAGATTGGGATGACATGTAGAATGGAGTATCACTAGGTGAATACTTCTTTGAAGCAGACATGTCCCCAAAAAGAAATAGTTGTCTCCCCTTAAAGAACTTCCTCTCCCCCTGAATCTGACATTGGATATTGGGAGTAGGTAGGGAGAGAGAACTAGAACAACCAAAGAACAAACTGATGATGTTTCTCCTCTTTTAGAAACATGTAACATTCTCTCCTCTTGTAAGGTGCATCTCTTTTGTAGTGGTAAGCTTTGATGTATTCCTCTCTCCCCCTTTGACATCAATTTCCAAGAAGGGTTTTCAAGGCTATTGATCAAGTGGGTTTGGTCCTTGAGAAACACATCTAGCCATTGAGTGGCTCTAGATGCAAGCAGAGGATAAGAATCATTGAGTGGAGCTGGAGCAGAAAAACTCAGGAAACATTTGACAGAAAATTCCTTAGAGCAGCAAAATCGGTGGCACCGAGTTGTAGCAATTCGGTGGAACCGAGTTTGACGCAATGGAACATTTTGTCAACTCAGCTCACTAGGCAAAGGAATTCTCACAAAAATTTGCAATGAATTAACTGCGAAACTAGCTAAAAGAAAATAAACGCAGAAAAGAAGCAAAGCAACATCTAGATGAAGTTTTTTTTTTTTGAGAAACACTAGAGAACTTCATCTAGATGGGTCGGCGACTAGGTCACCTATGTTAGAGTATATTGACTTAGGAGTCAAGTGAGAACACTCGATCATAGGTCATACTCATCGTTTAAGCTCGAAATGGGGTTGCCATTTTTCCTTTAAGCATTTCAATGTATTCACATCTTGTTGAGTTGCTTCAGCTCATGTCTTTGAGTAAAGCTTCTCTAAGATGTGAGAACTTACATTGGGTTTTGGTGGTGATGTCCATCATGTAGTTGAACTTGAAGTGGATGCTCATGAGTTGAAGTTTGGAGCTATCCTATCATGTGTAGTCCATCTTCCTACATGGGTTAGTTTTGCAAGGAACAACATGTATATCCAAAATGACAAGAATGAAGCATATCTCGAAATCTGTCAAAGGATATATTTAGGTTGTCTTGTTCCTTATTCCACCATCAATTGTTGATACTTGGGTTATACAAGATTGCTCAAGATAAGAGTGAGATGCAATCTTGTGGCATGAAGCTTGTCCAAGTACCTACAAAAGGTTAGATATGATACAAGGGAGCAAAAAGGTCCAAGATATAAGATGATCATGAAAGATATCATGGATTAGTCAAGAATGCTCATGCCCTTGTATGCATCTACATGAACCTCTAGTTCACGTTTGAAGCATCAAGGATGTTCAACTCACTTCTCAAGTGACAAAATACTTTCTCATCAAGAGGTTTGGTAAAGATGTCCGCCAATTGTTTGTCGGTACGAACATGTTTAAGGTCAATGCCACCTTTCTCAACATGATCTCGAATAAAATAGTGACGAACCTCAATATGCTTAGTTCGAGAATGTTGCACGGGATTGTGTGCTATCTTAATAGCACTCTCATTGTCACATAGTAATGGTACATGTCTCACATGCACACCATAGTCTTTAAGAGTTTGTGTCATCCATAGTAATTGAGCACAACATGATCCCGCGGCAATGTATTCCGCTTCGGCAGTAGATAGAGATACCAAGTTTTGTTTCTTGGAGGACCAAGACACAAGAGATCTACCAAGAAATTGACATGTACCCGAAGTGGATTTTCTGTCAACCTTGTCCCCGGCATAGTCCGAATCGGAATAGCCAACAAGATTGAAAGAAGATCCTTTGGGATACCATATGCCAAAGTTTGGTGTATGTAACAAGTATCTCACAATTCTTTTCACCGCCTTAAGGTGACACTCTTTTGGTGCCGCTTGGTATCGTGCACACATGCACACACTTAGCATAATGTCGGGACGGGAGGCACATAGATATAGCAATGAACCAATCATAGATCGATAAACCTTTTGATCAACCGGTTTGCCATCCTTGGTCAAGTCAAGATGTCCACTCGTGGGCATGGGAGTTTTCATACCTTTACTCTCTTGCATGTTGAACTTCTTAAATAAGTCCTTGGTATACTTTGTTTGAGAAACAAAGGTACCCTCCTTAGTTTGCTTGATTTGCAAACCAAGAAAGAATTTGAGTTCACTCATCATAGACATCTCGAATTTTTCCGACATCAACCTTCCAAACTTTTCACTAAAAGAGGGGTTAGTAGATCCAAAGATAATATCATCAACATAAATTTGGCATACAAATAATTCTCCATTAACCCTCTTAGTGAACAAAGTTGAATCAATCTTCCCAATTTCAAAATCTTTTTCAAGAAGGAACTTTGTCAAGCATTTGTACCAAGCTCTAGGGGCTTGTTTAAGACCATAAAGAGCTTTACGAAGTTTGTACACATGATTAGGTTTCTTGGGATTCTCAAAGCCGGGAGGTTGTTTAACATACACTTCCTCCTCAATTTCACCATTTAAGAAGGCACTTTTAATATCCATTTGGTAAAGAGTGATATCATGGTGATTGGCATAAGCAAGTAAAATGCGAATGGACTCAAGTCTTGCAACGGGGGCATAGGTCTCACCATAGTCCATACCTTCGACTTGTGTGTAACCTTGTGCTACGAGACAAGCCTTGTTACGTACAACTTGTCCATCTTCATCTTGCTTATTCCGAAACACCCATTTGATTCCAATGATGTTTTGCTCTTCCTTAGGCTTCTCAACCAATGTCCACACTTGGTTTCTCTCAAAGTTGTGTAGCTCTTCGTGCATTGCATTCACCCAATCGGGGTCCTTGAGAGCATCTTCCACCTTCAAAGGTTCAACACTAGAGATGAATGAGTAATGCTCACAAAAGTTAGCTAAACGACTTTTAGAGCGAGTGATTCTCCCGGTTTGGATATCTCCAAGTATTTGTTCAACGGGATGATCCTTGTCGATTCTTGCTCTAACTCGAGGTAGCTTTTTCTTGGGTTGTGGTGAGGCTTCCTCATCATCATCTTCTTCTTCTTCGTTGATGTTGTCGTTGTTCGCTTGTGGAGGTGGAGAAGGAGGTTGAGGTGGATCATCTTGTTGCACTTCCTCATTCCCATCGTCTTGACGTGTTCCACTTGTGGATGCCTCCATATCAACTTGTCGTTCACCTTGATGTGAAGTTGGGGCTTCCACTTGAATAGGCGAGGTACTCTCCTTTACTTCCACGGGGCGAATCTTGCCAATGGGCAAGTCTTGGATTGCTTCCGATGGTTCTTGATCTCCTACATCAAGTGGCAATTGCTCGACTTGCGAGCCGTTAGTCTTATCAAACTTCACATCTGCCGTCTCTTCAACTTTTCGAGTGAAGTTGTTGTAGACACGGTAAGTGTGAGAGTTCGATCCATAACCGAGTAGGAAACCTTCATGAGATTTAGGAGCAAATTTTGAACGACGATGCTTATCAAGAATGTAACATTTTGAGCCAAATACTCGAAAGTATCCAACTTGTGGTTTGTTACCGGTGAGCAGTTCATATGCCATTTTACCAAGAAGCTTGTGAAGGTAAAGTCGATTTGTTGCATGGCAAGCTGTTTCAACCGCTTCCACCCAAAAATGTCTTGGCGTCTTGTATTCATCAAGCATTGTTCTTGCCATCTCGATAAGTGTCCGGTTCTTCCTCTCAACAACTCCATTTTGTTGAGGTGTGTACGTAGCTGAGAACTCATGTGAAATACCCTCCTCATCAAGAAAGGTGTCCACATTGCGTTCTTGAACTCCGTTCCATTGTCACTCCGAACCTTCTTGATCTTCACTTCAAATTGATTTTGAGCCTTTCTTGCGAAGTTCTTGAAGATCTTTTGTATCTGTGATTTGTCATCAAGAAAGAACACCCACGTAAATCTGGAAAAATCATCAACAATGACCAATCCGAAATAGTTACCACCAAGACTCTTATAGGCGTTGGGACCAAAAAGATCCATATGAAGTAGCTCGAGTGGTCTCCTCGTGGTCATAATGTTCTTCACGGGATGGCTTCCTCCAACTTGTTTTCTTGCTTGGCAAGCACTACAAAGTCGATCTTTGTCAAATATAACATCTTTCACTCCAAGAATGTGATATCCTTTAACAAGTTTATCAAGGTTACGCATACCAACATGTCCAAGTCTTCTATGCCATAACCAACCTTTAGAAGATTTAGCAATTAAGCATGTACGAGGTTGGGCTCTCTTAGTGAAATCAACAATGTATAGATCACCTCTACGAATGCCGGTAAAGACCATATTATGATTATCCTGGCGAAACACTTGGCAATCTACTTTGGTAAATAGAACATTGAAACCAAAATCGGCTAGTCTAGATACGGAAAGAAGATTGTAACCAAGAGATTCAACAAGCATAACATTTTGTATGGAGCTATCATTGGATATGGCCACCTTACCAAGGCCAAGTACCTTACCCTTGGAGTTGACAGAAAATGACATGGCCTTGGGATAGATTTGAGAGTGACAAGCCACTAGGAAGTGGCAGGAGAGAAGATCTTCCCAGGTTTCCAGACCACCTAGCCACGGAAAAAAGGAACTCCAAATAAAAATTCGAAGAAATCCAAAAGAAAAAAATGGGCCAAAAATCAGGGTGTTACAAACCTACCCCCCTTACGATAAATCTCGTCCTCGAGATTTGGTTGCTTAGGGAACAAGTATGAATATACTGACTTAAGGAAACCGTTTCCAACTCGGGTATCCTTTTTCCTTCATATGATGTTCCCACTGAATTTCATCTAACTGACTGCCTTGCTCTGGGGTGGTTTGCTTCACCGTATCCATATTCTGACAGGCCTTCCTTCATATGTTCATCCTTGCTCTGACTTCAATTCTTTTATGTCTGCTGCCTTGTCTGATATTATCATGACCGGGATTTCCATAAGTCCAGGAGTGAGGTCCCTATTGACGTGACATTCTTATATCCAGCACTGATAGTATCAATGGAGTCGGGAACAAATTTTGTCGGTGGACATGAAACATTTATTCCTTGCATCGGGTTACTAGAGTAGATGCATGTCCTCCGGGTTCAAAACAATGCTGAGAATCATAGCCGTTCTCTTGGCGGGATCTGACTGCTAGATGGTAGTTCTGAATTACCTTGGCTGGCTCCACTGTCTCGAATCCGTACCGATGATTCGACTGTCACCTTGATATGAGGTCCTTACAAACAGAGTAGACCCCTTGGGTGTGTGTTCATGGTGATCAATACGGAATCAGACTATCTTGGGTATCCGTACCATGTTGTTCATGCAACTATTATCATACCTGTATTGCCAGGCTTGCTCCTTCATTATTGTTCTCTTTTTCTGAATCTTTTGCTGAAAGAGCTTGGCCATAAATGTCTTTAATTCTTCGTGTGACCATAGGTATTGTCAGGTGCAACATTCCAGCAATCATACCTTATCCTTATCCTCAGGCAGTGCAGCAATGTTTAACTGGCAAGTTTATCATCTCTCGAGCTTTAACTGTAGGGCAATGATCATCTGAACCTTTGCCAGAAATCGACAAATAAATCAGTAGCCACCAGAACGGTCTTTACAACTCAGATCTGGGACATTACTGAAATAACTCAACCATGGCTCATGACGGCTGAAAAGCAGCTCAGAGCATGAGGCAGGGTTGATAAGAAGAATGTAGCAGTTCCCTAAGACGACCGAAGAACAGCTCAGAGCATAGGGTCGCTGCTACAAAAAGAAACTCAACAGCTGCCCGAGACGGCCGAAAATCAGCTCAGAACACGGGCCAGTTGCTGACAAGAGAAATAGAAAATCGGCATCTACCCTGGACGGCCGAACGCAGCTCAGAACATAGGCGTGGTGCCGTTACCAGGAAAAAGGTAGGCAAGGGTTCATCATGATCATATACCAGGTTCACAGCTATTTGTATAGAGCTCACTGTTGTGGTCAATCATTTATGACAGTGACAAGGGTTAACGATATCACCTAGTCGGGCGTGAGGAAGCTGGCCTTGATATCCACTGTCAGGATTGTTGTCAGACATTGCATCACACTGAGGTGTATATAATTCATGTGGTTGTCGGATTCTCATTATGCTTGCATCATCGTTCGAGTGACTTGAATGACCTTGGCAGCATGCCCACAATATATATGGAAGGGTGTGTAGCTGAGCAGTTGATTCCTGAGGCAGACACTTGGGTCCTGACTGATTCTTGCTTCTGACAAAATTGTTGTGGATCTGATCCTTGAGAGGCACTGCCAAATCACTATGTAACATCTTGATGACTGTTGGTAGTGCCTACTGACAAAGATTGGAAAGCTTGTGTTGGAAGCCATCTGAGAGTATCGTCCTGAGGAAGACTGAATAGCTTGTGCTCGAAGCTTTTGCCGGGATAGTGTGCTGAAGAAGACTGGGTATCGTACCTCAGAAATTTCTTCTCCTGGTTGCTTACTGGAGAAGATTTGGTGCCTTATGCCGGAAGCTTTCTGCAGTGGCTTACCGAAGAAGACTGGGTGTCTTACACTGGAAGTTATCCACATATCGTACTGAGGAAGACCGCGGAACCTTGCGTCGTAAGCTTCCCTGGTAGCGTGCGGAGGAAGATTGGGTTGCTTATACTAGAAGCTTTTCTCTGTATTGTGCGGACTGAATGCCATATATACATATGCCCTTGATATTCCTCTGACTGGAAATGTACTGTTGTCTTGCACACAAATTGTCTTCCAGCTGGTTCATTACAATTGTGATGGTTGCGCACTGAGGTAAACTTGATGCTGATGGTCAATCCAGGATAGCATTTGCATTTAGATCAGATATTTCCAATATAATGCAGTCGGCTGAGAATTTCATAATGTTTAGCTGAGCTTCAAAATATTTGAAATCTTTACTGATTCTTTGAGTCCGGTGTCGGTTGATGAGCAACTTTTCATAAGGGGAAATATGGTAACACCGAGGGCCCAAAGAAAGAAGCCAAAAGAAACGACTAAAACAAAAGCACACACAGCATTAAGATTACATACAATCAATTTCACATTTTACAGCTATTCACCTCACTATGCATGCCTACTTAAGCACACAATTCTCGAGGAAACTCCGGTACTACGGTCTAACATGCTGTGGCGGTGTGCACGAAAGTGGATCAGTGTGGAGGGGTTGGTGTAAACAGAGCTACACCAAGCACTGGCTCAGCACAAGTTGCATCTGGACGGGCTTAGCAGTGAGGACGGACTCGGTGATCATGTAGCGTGACACGGATGTCACGACCACATCATCATCAAGCGAACGGAAGGGAACCGTACTCGTCCAGGGAATGAGTGACAGGGTAGGATAGCAGTGGAAAGCAGGGCTGCTGGCATTGCCCTTTTTGATAACAAAGACCAGTAAGGGTTGCCAAAGCGGCAGGTTGGAAGGCAAGATTCGGGGTAGAAACATGTCTATCGCCGAAACGATAGGTGGGGCTGAAGACAAAATATTGGTGCGATACCTGTGCATCAATCCTGCAAGTGATTGACACCACTAGGTACCTCGGTATCACTCCACTGGGACAGAGATGACGCCAAACACCAAAGGGCAAGTATGCAAAGCTGGAGGGTGCAGGTAGTGGATCGAAACCGATGCCACCTACACTCTCAAGATCAGCCGTTAGTGACAATATAATGAGTCTATATGCATGCTATGCAGCAAACAAATGCACAACCAAATGCAACAAACCGACTAGACACTACACTACCGGTTTCTAACGCTCGCGCTCACTAGGGCGTCCTACAGCCAGACCTGCTCTGATACCAAGCCTTGTGGCACCCCGGCTCAGAGAGACCGGAACACCCCGTATTCCAACCCAGAGATCAAGTCTTCTGGAATACGGCACTGCTTGGCATAGAACAAATCAGCTCTTTATTACAAATAACACGGGTACAAAGGTTCTGAAGGCATGAAGGTTACAGGGGCACGGCGACACTTCGCCTGCTCAGGTAGTTCTATGCTAGCAGCGGCACATCTCGAAGCGGAAATAATTCTAGCAGTGGAACAACGGCGACGGTGATGAACTCCACTCCGCAGGGACTCTGGCTGGGACGTATCCTAGAGCGCAACCTCGGGGTCCTCGACAAACAAGCAATCACGGCATCACCTGCAATCTGGCATGACACGCCAGGTGAGTACTTTGAATGTACTCGCAAACTCATAGCAACCAAAGCAATCAAGACATACAACAGCATGGCATTTACAGGTTAATCATCAAAGATGAACACTATATTACTAGAACAACATGAGCATGGTAACAACATGAGCATGGCAACAACATGAGCATGGCAACAACATGAGCATGGCAACAACATGAGCATGGCAACAACATGAGCATGGCATATACATATAATTCATGATATGAACAGGATGATACTAGCATGCAAGGGGGTCGACGTTTAAGGTCTCATGGACCAACTTACTCTGCTCGGGGATTATCTTGTAACCACCAACTTACCATCGTGATCATCACATGACCACACGGAGCTTGATCTCTACCTGTGATCATCGCATGACCACATAAAGATCAACCAACTTCTTTCCTCATGGAACCGGGGTTGTTTATTATTCAGATTTTTATTACTGTTGACCCACAGTGTGACCTACTACGAACTGTGTCCATGACCGAGGACGCGGCTATCGATAGATTATACACTCTGCAGAGGTTAGTACACTGTACCCACACTACGGAACTCATGGCCTCGTGCTCCCATTCGGGTGGACCAACGACGTTCCGACAAAACCAATCTATTGCATGACACTCTCCCGGCCACTCCGACAAACTCCCCTTTGGGCTATGTCCTGGGTGACCCCGGTGTCAACATGTGACACCTGCCACCTCTGTGGCTGCCACCGTCGTGGCCAAACAAAACTGTCCCAAACGGGGACCTCGGTATACCATCAAAACTCGGGTCCTCAAGGCTTATGGTAGCCTACCTGATCAGGGTAGCGCGCACCCATAACCTTCCCTAGTAGGAGGCACCGGCGAGAGGCATGACAATAGACTGCATTAGGGCCTCCCCATCCAGGCAAGTGTGGTTGCACTGGTGAGCTCGATTCGGTGGCACCATGACTCAGCCAACAGATTTGTTCAAGTTCGATTAATGTCAGGTTCAACTTGAATAGTGATGAGCTGAGTCATAATGAAATAACAATGCATATGAGCATGACAACAGTGTAACCATGGATGGGAAACATAACTATTTAACAATATAGCAGCAACAATGATAAATCATTTAGTCTATGGGATGCAAATGAGCATGGTATAACGATGATCACGAATATCACAAGTAATTTCATAACCAACCGGTAACTATTCATATGAGCATATTATTATCAATAGCATCGGGAATGATTACAAGAATAAAACATGATAAGAATATCCTTAGCAATTAATCATATCACTTACTAGATGAAAATGAACATGGCATAAGCAATGAGCATGGATTCACAAGCATATTCGAAGCATTCACAAAATAATTAAATGAGCAAACAAATATTAAATATTCAAGTGGAAACCATGGCTATTGCAATGCCATCATGCAAGTGGCTGTTGTGGCTTGCCTGGGGATGGAGGATACACCGGGGAGAAGTGCGGAGACACTCGCGGAAAAATCGCCGGAAAAGTTTCCCTCTCGGAGGGGGCTGAATAAGGGCAGGGGCAAAATGGTCATTTTTAGAGTGTGACAACATCATGAAAATTGTACCATCAGAACGGGCTCGACGAACTGAGATCGTGGGCTTTGGAATCACCTGATTCGGAGTTGCGGGTGAAAAGTTACGGCCGTTCGTTCGATAGACAGAAAAACAAATAAAAATTGAGTTTTTCTGCTACTAACGGACGAATGTCCGCTATATAACCCTTTCGGCCGGCTGGGTTTAAACAGAAGGCGTCTTCGGGAGAATACGCTTTTGGATAGTGAAAACGTATTTCCAACCGAAACAGCACAGAAATGCGCTTTCAAAAACCGAAGACGTAGTCCAGTGAAATACGCTTTCACTTAAACTCCTGCGGGCCCGGAGTCAACGCGGCTGTGAGGCTTACACGCGGGCCCCATGCCTACTCTCTCTCTCTCCTCCTTTCCTCTTCTTCAACCTCGCGACGAGGGAGGCAGAGGGCGCGCGCCGGCGATGGCCCCGGCGGCTCCGGCCATCTCCGGCCAAGGGGAGGGCATGGGCGGCCTCAGGGCGAAGTGCCGCACCCGTCCTGGTGCAGCACGCGCGCCGGAGAGGGCCATGGCGACGGCGGCTGGGACGCCCGCGGCGGAGCAATCGGCCATGCTTGGCTTCGAGCGTACAGGCATCCCGGGGATGAACCAAAGCTATGTGGGGCTCCGCAAGGATCAGAGGGGTCCTCTGGTGGTGGAAGGAGGAGGGGAGGAGCTCCGGTTCGCTGGAATTTAGGTGGAGGCCGAGGCGGGCATGGCGGCCAATGGAGGAGCAGGGGAGCTCGTCGCACTCCGTTAACTGGTCGGGGAGAGCTAGAGGAGGACGGTGAGGAGGTGGATGAGCTCTGGAGGCCTCGGGGGTGGCTTATATAGCCACGGCGTTGATGCCGTCTCTCGGGTGCCGCCACGGACACGAAGACGATGCCACTGGCATAACCGCGTGCATGCGCGCATGCGCGGAGGGGGAGAGAGGGCTAGGGGGGGTTCATCCAGTGCAAAGGTGCCGCAAGGAGGAAGAGGACAAGTGCAAAGCGACGACGGCCGCGGGCATCCCGGGACGACGTGCTCGCCGGAGAGGAAAGAGGAGAGGGGGAGGGGTCCAGATAGGACACGCGGACGCAGGAGAGCAAGCGCAATGCTGTGGACATGGTGCGGTGGCGGGAGCTCGGCGTTTGGGCGGCGGCAGAGGGACCCAAAGTCCAGAGCGCGCTTTCGGCGCGCCAGACCGCGTGGTCACCGCGTGGACTGGCGCACGCGGGACTTTAGGGCTACCCACACTGTGTCTACCGTGTAGTCCTTCCAAAGTGGGTCCTACCTGAGGTGATAGATCGAATAAAACCTCTGTGGATTGATGGGAGGGATCGACAGAACTTTGCTGTTGCAAACTTAAGCCTGAAGTAGTGATCAACTTAGACAGGATAAGAATTAACCAGGATGTCTCAGGGGCTTAGGGTAGGAAGGACTATGATCCTGTGAATTTTGAGGTCATTTGGACAAGGTTAGAGTGCAGTTGCTTCACAACTGCAAAAATTTGGCCAGAATCTAGATCAGAAAGTAGCACTCACATGGTTGCTTGGATTGAGCTGAAAATGGGTGAATGGAGATCATTTGGGTATATGAAGGTGCCATAAAAATTTCATCCCATTTGGATAAACCAAAATGGTACTTCCTTCACAATGATACCCACTGGACAGAAACTTGGGGGAATTTTTCAGAGAAAATGGCTTGGCAAAATAATGTGAATTTTGGCATTCTCACATTATTTATGGATATTTAGGTCCTGGATTAATTTCAGAATTTTTAAAGCAATATAAAATATAGTTGCTTCACAAACTGAAATTGTGACCAGAAACCAAGATTGGATGTTGTGCTCACATAGATTGTTGGATGGAGATGAAATTTGGTGGAGAGTCATGATTTGATTACATGAATGATCTCCCAAAATTTCAACTCATTTGGATAAGCCTAGATAGTACTTACTTCACAAAGCTTCTCTCTGAACAGAAACTTTGGAAATTTTCTGAGGAAGATTTACTAGGCAAATGAAGTTTAATTTTGGCATGTGGCAATTATTTGGAGAAGAGAGAGTGCCCAAATGTTTTGAGGGCAATCAAGAAAATATAAATAGCACTTCCTTCACAAAGTGCCAATCTGGACAGAATAGGAAATGAATATTCCTGAATTATTTTTGAACTAGGCAAGGATGGATTTTTGCATATTTGTGGAAGATATGATCCAAAGAATTTATGAGAATTTTGTGGGAGTTTTTTGGAAGGCAGAAATATAGGTTGCTTCACAACCTAGGGCAAATAGGGTTATTTCTTTAGTAGAAAAAGGAATATTCCCAATAAATAAATATTGGGATTGGGCTAAGATGGAAATGACATGGCCTTGGGATAGATTTGAGAGTGACAAGCCACTAGGAAGTGGCAGGAGAGAAGATCTTCCCAGGTTTCCAGACCACCTAGCCACGGAAAAAAAGGAACTCCAAATAAAAATTCGAAGAAATCCAAAAGAAAAAAAAGGGCCAAAAATCGGGGTGTTACACGAGTCCACGGAGGGCTCCACCCACGAAGGGTCCACGAAGAAGCAACATTGTCTATTCCACCATGGCTTACGTCCACGAAAGACTAGCCTCACTCGGGGTAGATCTTCACGAAGTAGGCGATCTCCTTGCCCTTGCAAACTCCTTGGTTCAACTCCACATCATGTCGGAGGCTCCCAAGTAACGCCTAACCAATCTAGGAGACATCACTCTCCAAAAGGTAATAGACGGTGTGTTGTTGATGAACTCCTTGCTCTTGTGCTTCAAATGATAGTCTTCCCAACACTCAAACAACTCCTCACAGATTTGGCTATGGTGGAAGAAGGATTTGAGTGGAAAGCAACTTGGGAAAGGCTAGAAATCAAGGTTCAAATGGTAGGAATGGAATAGCTTGATCTCAAACACATGAGTAGGTGGTTATCTCTCAGAAAATGTATGGTGGAAGTGTAGGCACGTTCTGATGGCTCTCCTTACTGAGAAGGAGGTGGTGGAGGGGTATTTATAGCCTCCACATAAAATCCAACCGTTACACACTTTTGACCCAACTCGGTGGCACCGATTCAGAAGACTCAGTGGCACCGAACTGTGTAAAAGATATGAACTTTAGGAATCTCGGTGGGACCGATAGGAACAACTCGGATGGACCGAAGTGCAATGGTTAGGGCAAACCTCATCTCGGTGGCACCGATTGCATCAACTCGGTAGGACCGAAGTGAAGCAATAAGGCAACAGAGACTTGGCAAGCCATCTCGGTGAGACCGATTTGCAAAACTCGGTGAGACCGAAGTAAGTGCAAACTATTACAGAGAGTTGGCAAGGCCATCTCGGTGGGACCGAGATCCATTTCGGTGGATCCGATTTGTTAGGGTTTTGGCAGTGGTTAAGTCTAGGTGAACTCGGTGGGGCCGGATAGAGAATTTCGGTGGGGCCGAGTTGGAATGTAGGTTTTGGACATAGTTGGGTAGAGAGAGTGGTTGAGGGTTTATGAGTACTGTCACTAAGCACTTGAGCAAAAAGACCATTAAGCAACACCTCATCCCCTTTTAATAGTATTGGCTTTCCTATGGACTCAATGTGATCTTGAATCACTAAACCAAAAATGTAGAGTCTTGATCTTTTGCCAATCCTTGTCCTTAGCATTTTGAAGGGGTTCCACGTCCTCTTGTCCATGCCACGCCATTGTTGAACTTATCTGAAATTCACTAGATAAAAGCATTAGTCCAACAACATGTATGTTGGCATAAATTACCAAAACCACCAAGGGAGCAAGTGTGCTTTCAGTTTCCTCTTTTCCTCAACTGAAAAGTAACGGCAGCAAATGATTGAGTTAAGTAGTTCTTTATTTTCTCTCTTAATGAATCAAAATCACAGATATTTGTCCGCCTCCATATAAAAGGAATCAAATCATACGGCTAAAAATCTTTATTATTAAAGGCGTGTGTCAAGACGTCATCCTAGAAACCGGGCGCGAAGCTGCCATGGCCGGTGGCAGGGCACACTGTTTCCCGACAGCATTTACGCGCCAACACGCATCAAGTTGATCCATTATTTGTACTCTCTTTCTAATTAATATGGGCCATTTGCATTTCTGTCCCTAACTCGAACCTCCTACTCATATATGCCCCTAATTTCGAAGCCTGCTCAAATTTGCCCCTCTGCCGTTATGTGCACTTATAGAAAAATGCCCTTCTGTGCCGTTATCGTCCGGTCAAAGGGCTTTGACCGTCCTGAAAAAAATAGCAAAAAAATCTAAAATTTTGTGGGATCGAAGATACTCATGTGCGCAAGGTGCGTGCAAATTTTCGTGCTGTTTGGACATTTCAGGAGCTCGTGGCGAGGAAAAACAGTAAATCTGTACACTTGTGAACAGTAAATTTGAAATAAAATAACAAGAAAATTCAAAAAAAATGAAATTTTTTGGCATCAAAGAGGCTTGGGTGCACAAGGTGATTGCAAGTTTTTGTGATCAAATGACATGCGAGAAGCTCTAGCAAAAAAAAACAAAATAGTCATTTTTTTCAAAGTTTTTTCCGGAGCCAAATTATATTTTTTTCTCCACGAGTTCCTACAATGTCCAAACACAACAAAAAAATTCACGCACCTTGCGGACCTGAGCCTCTTTGATGCCAATTTTTTTCATATTTTTTTGAATTTTCTTGCTATTTTTTTGAATTTACTGTTCACAGGCATACATATTTACTGTTTTTCCTTTGCCACGAGCTCCTGGAATGTCCAAACAGCACGAAAATTTGCACGCACCTTGCGAACCTGAGTATCTTTGATCCCACAAAATTTCAGATTTTTTAGATTTTTTTTGCTATTTTTTTCAGGACGGTCAAAGCCCTTTGACCGGCTTTGACCGGACGGTAACGACATATAAGGGCATTTCTATAAGTGCACATAACGGCAGAGGGGCAAATTTGAGCAGGCTTCGAAATTAGGGGCAAATATGAGTAGTGGGTTCCAGTTATAGACACAGATGTAAAAGACCCAATTAATAAAGTTTTCGGCCATTAACCATTGGAGAATGCAATGAATCGGATAATAGCATACCATATGTGCATCAACTATGTGTTCTTGGAGTACTCTTTTGATCTGGAAGCAAGGAAATTCGGTTCGTGGAAGAGCCAAACGCAGTGCTTCTCAAGTACTCCCCCCGTCCCATATATAGCAACCATTTGGTACCTGTGTATATTATTCTTTCGATCATCTTCTACAACGTACTGAAAATTAAGCTGGATGTCAAAATTACTTTTGCATTGTCTGGGAATCTTTGTTCGAGTGTAAGGTGACGGATCTGCTCAACACGTGTTGGCACGGGCTGCCGGTGACGACTGACTTGGCACGCAGCCGACGAGGAGTCCATGAACCACCGGGGAGGCGAGGATGACATCTTGGCACGCGTGGTTGCCACGGATGAGTCTGCCTGGCTACCAGCGACTCTCGTCTGGGCTCACAGACCGACATTGACTAGACCTTCATGAGAAAGTCTGATTTGTAATGTCTTATTTCAATTGATGAACGAGTTATAATGTCTTGATTTCAAGGAAATATGGGACCTGATGAACTCTTTTATTTCCCGTACTTTTGCTTTTGAAAGTAGAACTTGTAATTATGAAGCTCATAATCTTGCTAGGTTCTCTCTCTCTCTTTAGACCAAGGGCGTCATAATTGGCTGGGTCGGCCCCATGATTCCAGCGCCATTCCTGTAATACTGTCTAATGAGTAATAAAGCCTAGCGTTTGCTCTAAAAAAATTGACGAACGAGAAAAGAAAAGAACCAGAATCGGGATGAGTACCTGGGAATGGTCTGTGTGCTTTGAGATTGTATTTGCCACGTGTCATCAATTAGGGTGGGTCTAATTTACTCGGGAGATAGACCCGATCTTAGGAAATTTTTCCCACATCCACACCTCCTCCTCTCTCTTGTGGCCTAACCCCATGCCGCCATGGCTTCGTGCCAAGCCAGAGGCACCCACTGCTCACCCACGACTAACTGCGCGGGCTCCGGTCCTGGGCCTCCTACCACAGCCAGAATGGGTTGGCACTGGCCCACGTTTGGGCGTTCCTTTGCGTCCTCGACGGGCACTTCCTCGTGATGCCGTAGTCCTTCCCGTTGCGCCGCGCCGCCATAGCCAACCCACGCCTGGGCCTCCGCCACGTCCGTTCTCGAGTTGTGGCGCGCACGGTGGCTGAGGCCATGGGTGGCACCGCAACCGCATCAACCTCTATCTTCCTTGAGGTCGTCGTCCTCGCTGATGCCACGACGCTAGAGTCCTTCTCCTCCTCTTCCAAGGTGAGACCGGCGCTGGTGGGCGTCAAGAGGTCGACCACCGCCAGCAAGGATGCGTACAGGGACACGACGAGGCTGCAGGTGCTGAAGCATGTGCCAGGAAGATGAAGAGCGTGAAGGTGTTCAGGAGCCTTGTGCCCACCAAGGACTTCCACCAAACATTATGCGTGTGATGTATCTTTTAAACTTTGTTTCCTATTCAATTAGGTGCATATTTTTGCGAGATAATTTCTAATTTTGATTTTGTTTTTTTCTGTGGATTTCAGGTAGGAGGGCAGCTTTCATGGGGGGTGGGTGGGGGTTGCTACCTGTGAGCTGCGTCGGGATTTTCCCCAAAGAGGAAGGGTGAAGCAATATAGTGGCAGATAGCTCCCTCATTTAATTGTTTAACAACTAAACTCCTTCATGTCTTGGTTGGTAAGCATTTTGCATAGGTCCACGCGCTTAGCGTCGTTTTTTCTGAGGTCATTGTAATGCTCCCTCTCCTTTTTAATTGTTTTGCCACATCTGACACCCTTAGCACGGTGGTGGAGAACTTTTTTTTTTTTTTGAGAACTTGGTGAAGAACTGGGAAGGGGCTGTAAGAAGAAGGCCCTGGCCTGGTCAGTCTTTTTGGGCTGTGTTATCGGGATGGAGAGTCTGAATCCAGGCAGGGCCCGGAAGGCTATCTCAAAACCCAAACCGTCCGATCCGATGGTGATCATTATATCCCTCCCGTGTATTTTGGCCTGGACCGGCGCGGACAGAATCAATCAATCCATCCCGGCCCAAACAAACCTGCTCGATCGATCCGCGCGGTTCTGAATCTGAAGTCTCCCCCACCCCCCGTCTGCCACCACAACCCGTCGCAACCCACCGGAAACCCTAACCCTAGCCAGGCCGCGGCGGCGAGTAGACGGAGCCGCCGCAGAGCGGACCAGCCGAGGCAGGCCTGTCGGAGGAGTCGAGGCAGTCGCGGCGCCGGCGGCGGCAGGTCCTCCCGGCGACCTCCGGCGGCCCCTTCCTCCCCAGTAAGCCCTCTGCCCCCCCTCCCCTCTCTCCTCCCCCGGCCCCGATCCGCCGCCCTCCCCCCCCCCCCCCCCCCCCCCCCCCCCCGGTCCCGTACGCGTCGTGCCCCGCTGGTCTGGTGAGCCGGTGGCGTCCCTGACCGAATCGTTATTGTCTGTTTTTTTTTTTCATTTAGAAAATAATAAGTGCTGTGCTTGTTCTTGACTTGGTGGCTGCTGCCTGCAATGCCTATCAGTGTTGAGATGGCATTTGATATGCCAGACATAGATTAATTTGCAGTGGCGACCTTGGTGTTTACTGTTAGTGTCACTACATGTAAATGTAATAATTCTTCTATAACAATGATGGTCTGATGGATGGTTCTTGCATGCAATGTAGCTGTATCCTTCAAAATCCTTACAATGATGATCTTGATGCATAGATGCATCCTTCCAAGATCCCACATTTTCGTTCTTAACCAATGAACTACTACGTGGTTTCTGGTTGTGAAAAATCAGATTGGTTAGCTATGCCTATCTTCTCTCTTACAGTCCTACCATGCACATAATTCTTGCCCCTTTTGCCTCTCATCATTGACCACTTTCATGTCGTAGATACCAGGAGGGCAAATTTTCCTTCTTTCAAGTGATGAAACCAGGACTAGAGTTTACGTGCTTTGCTGTTAGTCATGGTTGATTTACTGGTTATAATACACACTTCAGTACAAGGCTAGAGTTTACGTGCTTGCTGTTAGTCATGGTTGATTTACTGGTTGTAAAACACACTTCAGTACAAGGCTAGAGTTTATGTGCTTGCTGTTGGTCATGCGTGTTTAGTTTTTTACTTGCAAAAATGGAGCTTTTGCTTGTAGCATGATTTTTGTGAATGCCCGCTTTACATTAGTTGCTTGCCCGTTCTTGTTCATTACCATTTGGCCCTGGACATCTATTATTGTGTGGGGTGATTGTAGCTGCTGATCAGACTGTTGCTAACTTAAACATGTGGATTTCCAGTGATTTAGGAGGATGATGGCGCAGGCCCTGCAAGGGATCCAGCAGCAGTATGCGCCGAGTGGCTTGCCTGTCCAGAAACGTTATACACAGAAGACTGCAGCGCAAATTCTTCAGCTGGATAATATGGATTCAGATACTTCCCCGGTCCGTGTCATTATCAAGAATAAAATGTAAGTACTCAAATCACCGATATCGAAAGCAGTGCTGGCTCATTATGATAGCAATGCTTGCATTCTGTGTCCCTTGTTCTAGCTATTTTACTGCATGTAGTACTACATGTTTATCGCATGTTGATAAATCTGTCATTGTTCATATTCTTGTAGTATGCATTGTTGTTCTGTTCTCGAGAACGATTGCAATGGCTTGGTCTTTTTCTACATGTAAAATATACTCCCTCCGTCCCATAATGTAAGATGTTTTTTGACACTATTTTTTGACACTACACTAGTGTCAAAAAAACGTCTTACATTATGGGACGGAGGGAGTAATAAATAGTCTTAGGAGAAACTTCTAAATTTTGGGCAAATTGAATTTTCACTATTGGACTTCAGCCATATACATCCGTGCAAAATATGTTTGACATACTATGTATGACTACTGTCTGTGCTTTATTGTTTGAAACCCATGCATAGTTGATAATTCAGATGATATTAGAAGTGGTAAAAGAATGAAGTGGTTCTATCTTTCTAACTAATTTATCATCGATATGTCCTGTCTTCACACTACATCCTGATCTCTTTATCTATCCAGTCTAAACTACCTGAAAGGAAGGGAGCAATTCTATAACCTGCACCCACGATATCTTGTGGCAGTTTCAAAAAGTATTGATGAGCAGCTTTATAAGGATGCAGAATCAAAGGTTTGTTTTGCTTCGTGTAGCAAATATAACTCTTCCCTCTGTTTCACTATAATCGTCGCTGGCCTCACTCGTTGTGCTTTTGGAGTTATTTCTGCTCTCTGTTACATAATCTTTATTTGTTATCTTTTATGTTGTACTGAACATAAACTTATTGTCAAAGTTTGAGCTATTCTTGTATTTTGTTTTGTTTTTCATTCATGGTACTGTTTACTCTTAGAATATGTGATATATTCATGGAATTGTACCATTTATTAAATTATATTACTACAATTCTGAATGACTTGCTATTTGCTAACACCCAGTTCTTTTTTCTCAGATCCACTACATGGATTTCGAAACTTTAGAAGTTAGGCTGAATGCTCTTCTCAGGCGTGGATCATTTGGCAACAGTAGATATGCTTTGGCTTCTTCAGCAGCTTTACCGACATCACACTCAGAACAGCTTGGGATAGAAGTAACAGATTCAAGTATACAGAATGGTAGAGCTGTACCTGGTTCTATTAATCCTCCCCTGCCTGCTAGAGACATATCACGTAATGTCTTATATTCTCAGGGTGAGTTAAGATGATTAGTTTTCTTTCTTGTCCTCACAGCACAACTTCAGTATTTTAACTTTGGGTTGATTTTAGTAGGATTTGCACCAACCAGTCACCATGAAGCTGCTGCCAGCTTTGCTCATTCATTGGCTGATAAGATTAAACAGGGGCCTGAAAGCTTAGCAAACGCCACTGCCGCACCATGTGTGTCATCACTACCAAAATGCAGTCCCTGTATTGCTGGAGATTTCAGCGGTGGAGTGCCAACTGGCCATACAAAATACCATTTCCCAGGTTAGTTGTTTTACTTACCATGACTTATGTATGAAACTGAGCTTAAGCTATTTTGCATCATAAACGTTATGACCAAATTGTGCCAGGTGATGTCCATCAAGTTGATAGTCAACAACCATCGACATCGGGTAGTTCCAGTTCTGTGTCTGCGATGTGTGATCGAACCGCAAATTCTACAAATAACAACAGATATTCCGCTGGCCAAGTATCATCTTCTCTGCAATACAGAGAATGCGGGAAAGTGTTGTATACACGGAGTCACCCAATAGAGCAATCAGATCAGTCAAATATCACAGCCGGAAGCCACGACTTGTATATCCATGACCAATCTAAAATGCGCACCGACATCAAGAGAGAATGCGGACTTGAAGGATGCATGCAAATGAATGAAACATGTTTCTGCAGGGAGAAATGCTCAACTTTAAACACAAAATTCAGTTATGACCAGTGCAGCTATATTGCTGCTGACTCTGGTAATTGTGTCTCTATAAGAGAGGCAGTGAAGGGAGCCGAACAGACATCAAATAGCACTGTATCAAAGCCAACTTCCCCAACTTCAGATGAATCGTCTGGCAAGCATCATCCGGCAAAACGATTGAAGATCAATTCTCCCAGGCCTGTCCATGCTGATAAAACAAAGTTTCCAAAGGAAGTACAGCCTGCTGCCAATTTAACTTATGTCTCTTCTGAAACAGTACAGTCTGAAACCACAGCATTACCTACAAAGTCGCCATCTGGCTGTTCCTTGCTGGACAGCAATGCTAGCAATAACATGGAGATTATTAGATTGCCGGAGACTGCTGTGCAAGCTGAAGAAGGATTGTGTCATGGAAATGGTGACATCGAGATGAAGGAATTATCATGTTATGGAAATGGGGACATCGAGATGAAGGAAGGTTTGTGTTATGGAAATGGTGACATCGAGATGAAGGACTCGAAGCTTAGCTCAGTGGATCAAACATCATTAGAAGCCAGCTTAACTTCAACGAAGAAAAGAGGGGGTTCAGTACTTTATGCCCTAACTGCTGAGGAGCTTAGAGATCACATGAAAAGTCTGAACCAACATTTTTGTCCGGTGAGTGCAGAGCCCGGTCTCATAGGTTTTCTATTACTGTAATATCACTTGATTCGTAGTTATGCCACCGAGTAATATGCAACATAATTATTACGTTATTCGACTCGAGTCTGGCTCAAGAAGTGTTTGTTGTTGCGTTATCATGGTAACTGGATCGCCTGTATAGTGCATAATATTTAGTTATTTCAAGCTATCAAATTCGTTGACTGAGCTGCTTTTTTTTTCAGAGCAAAGTGATGACAGAAGAACACCCTTCAGGCTTGCCTGACCAAAATACATGCAATTTATGTGGGATGGAGAGGATTCTTTTTGAACCTCCTCCACGATTCTGTGCTCTCTGTTTCAAAATAATAAATTCGACCGGATCCTATTATGTTCATGTGGAAAACGGAAATGATAAGGCTTCAATATGTGCCAAATGTCACCATCTTAGTACTGCAAAAGGTAAATATCAGAAGAGATCCAATTACGCGGAAACAGATGCTGAGGCTGAATGGGTAATGTGCTTTTCTTATCTCTCTACTTATTCTTAAATCTTAAATTATATATACGAATTCCTCATCTTTTGTTCAACTTATCTCATTTCAGTGGGTTGAGTGCGATAAGTGCAAAGCTTGGCAGCATCAGATATGCGCCCTTTTTAACCCTAAAGTTGCAGATGAGGAGGTGGAGTATACATGTGCCAGATGTTTATTGAAGGAGAGGGATAGTGGAGATATAATTTTGCTGGAGTCACCTACTGTTCTAGGAGCATTAGAGTTACCAAGAACTAAACTGAGTGATCATATTGAGCAGAGACTTTCAGTGCGGCTTGAGCACGAACGGCTGCAGAGGGCAAGAGCTTCAGGAAAAGACATGGAAGAGGTATTTGTGCCATGTTTGTGATTATCCTGTAGACTTGTAGTACATACGAAACAAGTCCCATGATTTATCTGCAATTATTGACCATACAGCAAACTGTAGGCCTATCACATCCCTGTTTTAAGACTTCTTTAATTATTTCCCAGGAGCTACTTGCTCTTCCTGATCCATGTTAGAACTTACACATTAGCTCGAGTACTGTAAATTTCTAATCTTCTACCGTCCACTTTTCAATTCAGTATCTATATATAGGTGGGTAATATTAGTTGCATTTCAGGATCTTATTTTGTTAAACTGTAGCTAAGTTATGTGGTTGAATTTATTGGATTCAAATAAACATAATTTGATGTGATGATCCATGTCATATTATAACTCAAGGCCAACTTAACAATAACAGAATTGGGAAAGTAATAGTGTTGACCTTGATATTATTTTCCTGTCTTTAGGGATTGTGTTACAGTCTGATGAGTAAACTTATTGTAATTTTCATTTTTGTGCTCCGATGTTTAGGTACCAGGAGTTGAAGGTCTTACTGTTAGAGTGGTTTCTTCAGCTGCAAGAGTGCTTCAAGTCCAACCACGTTTTCGGGATTTTTTTAAAGATGGGAAATATCCTGGGGAATTTCCATACAAATCAAAGGTGATTGGATGATACTTTATTAGACAATCTTTTTCCACAGTATCCATGTTAATAGTAATTTCAGATATTTATAGTACATAATGAGGGCTAACTTTTGGTGCCTTTTGTTTTATACAGGCCATTCTCTTGTTTCAAAAAAATGAAAGTGTGGATGTTTGTCTATTTGCCATGTATGTACAAGAGTATGGTTCTGATAGCCCATTGCCAAATCGAAGGCACGTTTATCTTGCATATATCGATTCTGTCAAGTACTTCAGGCCTGAAATCAAATCTGCAAGTGGGGAAGCTCTCCGTACCTTTGTGTACCATGAGATTTTGGTACGATAAATGCAAATATTGAGCTGATTACTTAACTTTCTTAATTAATTTCATGTTGAACTGAAATTCTTTCAATATGGTTCTCTCTTGTAGATTGGCTATTTGGATTACTGCAAGAAACAAGGATTTGTAAGCTGCTCCATATGGGCTTGCCCATCTACAAAGCGTGATGATTATGTTTTGTATTGTCATCCCACGTCACAAAAAATGCCCAAGTCTGACAAGCTTCGGAGCTGGTCAGTATATGTAACACGATATTTATGATTTAAACCTAATTATTTGTTTATGGGATTTAATTGGGCTTTCTCATGAATCTTCTTAGGTACCAGAACTTGATCAAGAAGGCTGTTAAGGATGGTGTAGTTGTGGAGCGTAATACATTGTATGACTTTTTCCTTCAGCCTACCAGTGAACGCAAGGCCAGTATATCTGCAGCATGCTTGCCATACTGTGAGAATGATTTCTGGCCTGGAGAAGCAGAGAGACTCCTTGAGAAGAAAGACGACAACACCTCACAGAAGAAAGAGCCACAAGTAGGAAGGCTCATACGGGTTGCCAAACGTGATGATAGGAAAGGAAACCTTGAGGATAACCTTGAGGATATCTTGCTAGTGCACAAAGTTAGTTCATTTTACTCTTGTTTTAATCCCCCTCTCAGTATAATGTTGGCACTGACATCATATTTTTCATTGTCGATAGCTTGGAGAAAAGATGCGAACAATGAAAGAAGACTTCATTATGCTTTGTCTGCAGCGGTTTTGCAAGCATTGCCACCAACCTATTGTGTCTGGTAAAAGTTGGGTTTGTACCTGCTGCAAAAACTTCCATCTTTGTGACCAGTAAGTATTTTCTTCAGATCACTATTATTTTATTTTATACCTAAAGAATCTGCTGCCATAATGTTTCTTTTTGTAGAATGAATCTTCTGTCATAGTTATGATCACATTGAATTTGGTAGCAGCACTGAGAATACCTTTTTCTTATGAAAAATAGCTGCACACACGTACTATCATCTAGTGCCTAGGCCCTTGTAGCTATTGGCTTCCAGTTTCTTTTTGAAATTTGAATTGATCATCTGCCAATCAAATTGCAAAATGGACTTACATGACCCCTGTTTTAAAACTTCTCAGATTTTGTTCCTCGATAATCACCCATTTCATCGATATAGCATCCATTATTGACGATGTTTTGGTTCTTCCTTGTAGATGCCATGCAGAGGAGCTAAGTGCTCCACAAAAGGACAGACATCCAGCTACAACAAAACAAAAGCATGCATTTCAAAGAGTACTGCTATAAACTCTGCTATACTTTTAGTTCATTTCATCGGTCAAATAAAGCAAGCACAATATGCATGCTGCTATTTGGTAAATTTGGTAAATGTATGATGAAATTTATACTTACCAGAGTAACTAATTGTTCTACAGATAGAGGAAGAACCTCTTCCAGAGACTGATGATGGAGATCCAACAATGGAAAGCAAGTATTTTGACAGCAGAATCGATTTCTTGAAGCACTGTCAAGACAATCAATACCAGTTTGATACACTCCGACGGGCAAAACATTCAACAATGATGATTCTTTATCATCTACATGATTCAGCTTGTTTTGCTTGCCACCAGGCTATGGATCAACGCTTTGCGTGGCGGTGCTTGGTTTGTGCTGGCTGCAAATTTTGTGATTCATGTTATAAACAAGACGGTGAAAAATTGCACATTCATAAACTCAAACAGACGGACAATCAACAAGTATTACCAAACTACACTCTACAGGTATCCTTTGTAAGTCTCAGCTTGCGTAACTGTTCTGTGTTGGGCTTACTTTGTAGTGTTGTGCAAAAATAGTTATGGAAGTAGGAAAAAGTTGATGAAACAAACAGTAAAATAGGCAGAATTTGTCTTGATAGTTTCTTTTGTTGACTTTGAGCATATCGGGTTTAATAAGCAGTGTGAACCGTGAAGGATATTCCTTGTTTTGGATTTTTTGCGTGGCGATTGTGTAGTTTCTCAATCAGTTTTCATTAATTGTCCTTTAAAAAAAATGTTTGATACCAATGATGTTGATGTTTTCAAAGCAGGACTACCTTGAGGGTTTGGTGCATGCATCAAAATGCTTCTGTGCTGCGCGTAATTGTGCTTTCAAACTCTGTTTTACAATGAAGAAGTTGTTCTTCCATGGTGTACGATGTGACATTCGCAACCGAGGAGGTTGCAGGAAGTGTATCTTCATGTGGAAACTTCTGCTCACTCATGCAAAACATTGCGGTGACGGGGGCTGTTCTGTTCCCAGATGCAGGTAAAAGTCATGCTTTTTCATGCAGCTTATTTACATTACTCAGCTCTTTTCCTTTCTTGGGGTTTCTGATGATATCTTAAATTCCATTTTACTTTAGGGACATCAAGGTATTTTTCACGGGCAAGATCAAAACGATTACTGGACCACCTTGTGCTGTAGAGTGCTAGCGGATGCCATCCGAAATTAACCTTGCTGTGAACTACCAAGTAGTGGTTTTTTTCTCGAACAGGAAGATTCGTTGATGAAAACGCAATAAGCTGCTGTTTTCCGCTGTACATCAGCAGGATTGCATTGCAAAGTAAATAAAATAGTGGCGACTTGGCGGCGGAGGCACCAGCAGCAGAGTTAAGTTAGATTGTTTCGCTGGTATTCCCTGGAATTTGCGCGCGCGAAGAAGGCAGCAGCGCGTCGAGAGGAGATACCAGCAGAAGCTTACATAGACAGACAGGCATCCTCTGTAGTAGTGTCTGTACATATACCTGTATATATAGCTGGTTTTCTTTCTTGCAAAGCCATACATAGGATAGAGGATTTTGTTTCTTGTTTCTTTTTGTCCCCCCTGATTGGATTGAACAAGGCCACAATTTTGTTCAGCCTTGCAGCTGTGCCGTGGCTCTGGCTAAATCCAAGTTCATTCAATTATTAATGTGTATAAGAAAGAAGATACCCCTCAAGCTGCATATACTTGTGCTTGTAGCATCTGCATTTGTTCATAATCTCCTTTTTTTCATTTAGAAGAATGGAACTGAGGTCATCTCTAACCGAACACCTAATAATACTTGACTCCCTAAAAATTTGAAGTAGATATTTGCATACATATTAATTTGAAACTTGATAATTTAAGTGCATACAATTTAACAATGTTTTCAAATTGATCATTCAAATTCAAGAACACGAAAGGGTTCAAATGAAGTAATAATCCAAATAAGGCACAAGAATCAAGTGCTATGAATCTCCGGCAGCAAGCCTTTCAAAAAGTGGTGATCTCGGAAGGACATTAAGGTTATTATGAGAGCCAGACAATGGTGATCTCAAAAGGACTTTTATGTTGTTTAGGTTTCCCTAGCAATGCTGCCGCATAGTTCATTTTGTGTCCTATAGTACCTCTTATGCTTCATTCATCGTTCTTCGGAGCTGGTGCAATTATGAACACATAGCATTATTAATCAATTCATATAATTAATACATTCATACATACGAAGTAGAATGGGAAGTAGATCAACTCAACCACTCAAGGAACAATCTGAATATATAATGGAACGCCACAAGAGGACAGTGAGATGTGAACTGCACAAGCAGTGAGCAATTTATGAAGAGTAATCAAGGAGCGCTCCTAGCAACTGTATCTATAGGTTCAACTAGCACGTCCATGTTCGAGTACTGTGAACGTAATTGTTGAGGGGTTAAGATAAGATTTCATATCTGTCATTGAATGGACCCCATGTCCATTTATAGATTACTTTTTTTTTACAAGTACACCACCCATCACAAAAAGATTGAAATAAACTGCCATCTGCGAGGGGCGGGATAAGCTACAGCGAGACCTCTAGTCATGTAAACACAAAAGAAACAAGTAGCTCAAATCAAAGAAAGACTAAGGTCTCTGAACTTTTCTAAGTTCCTTCGGTCATAATTTAACTCTTCAGCGAAAGTGAAAAATCCACGGAGGTCGGCATCTTGCTCTCCTTTACTTTCCCTTCTGATATTTGGCAAGCTCAGTAAACTAAGATCATTTACTTTATTTTAATGTTGCCTGAAAGCTACGGAGCGTAGCAACCTCTACCGCTTTCCCTACCATTCTGGTTGAATAAGGGCAACCCGGACTTATG